>WAAF01008541.1:0-600000 GCA_013400475.1 Tricholaema leucomelas
ACCTAAACCATTCTATGATTCTGTGATCAAAACCCACCAAAAAAATACACCTGAAAATAAAATGTAACCCAGGTATTTTCTTATGCTATATGAAAGGGAAAAAACTTTTTTTCCCCATTACAGATGGGAATAATTCCTATGTTTCTGATTCCTGTTAGTGAGTGATGCTAAACCACTCCAACATAGAAGCATCAACTGCACTGAGAAGTATTTCTCAGATAATAAAATTACAAATGTTTTCCATTTTTATGATACTAAAGCATGGAGGGAAGTGGTTTTGAGTCCTATTCTGTGAACTAACTTTTTCCATTTTCTACTAGATTCAGGGAGGTTTGGGAAGCTGTTAGCATGCACTTAACTGAAAGGAAGTAATTCCAGCTTGATTCAATTTGACATTCAATTCTGAAAGAGAAGGAAGAAAGGAACTATCTGAAAACTATTGCTTAGAGCTTTCTCAGATGTTGAGTTGTCATTTTTTTTCTTTTGAAGTCTTTATGACAACTGCTTCAGTTGTTTGCATGAACAAAGCTAAAGACAGATCAAGCCATTGGCCAGTGTTGCAACTTTCTAGACTCCCTGCTGAAAATTACAGCCACTCACCAGGTTATATTTTCATCCACCAAATGACCTGCACCTGCCACAGCTCGTAGTGCTGCTGAAAACAGGGGAAAGTTTGTCAGCTGATCCTACATGGAGACAAGGTAAGTAAAGGTCTTTCTGAACACTTGAACATTGAGGTGTCTCAGCCAGCAGTTTACACATCCACCAAGTTTTGGATGTGTTTTTTTCACCATCTTCCAGAGAAACTGTAAATTGCAGCACAAACCTTGGAAGTTTTTTTGGTTGGTTGGTTTGGTTGGTTGGTTTTCAGCTGGGCCAAGAGAGAGATTTTTCCCCAGCCCATTTGCATTTGAGAAATGTTCAGGCTTCTTTCGACAAAAAAGACCAAAAAAAACCAAAAAATCAGACTGGGGCAAAGTGTGACACTGAGAATTTAACTTGTGATATTCTGACTAAATTAAATGCAAGCAAAATAGATTCTTACGAGAAGCATCAGACAACCAGAGAAACTGCAGCCAAGGCAGTCTATAGTACAACTGTAATACAATCAATGTCTATATGTTTTTCTCTTCCACTGTGATTGCTGGACAATGAGCTTATCAGCTCACTAGTAAGTCAGAATCAAAGCCTTTGTCTAGCTGAAGCAACCTGTAGCATCTAAACAAAATCAATCAGCTCAGGGTTGTGCTGCATCATCTGACCTGAAGAGGAACCACAGCACACAAAATACAGACAGGGTGGGTTTACTGTCCTCCAAAAGCAGCCTTGATTATGTTTCTCCAGGAGGAGCATAGTAATTCTTCTGTGACCACCATCTCACTGTGAAAGCAAGACTTCTGTTCCACTTCTGTGGCTTTTAGCCACAGCACTTGCCTGACGTTATCTCATGCTCTCTCTCAAAACCTTTGCATGCCTGATATGGGACATGGCCTTGAGTAGGAGCCTCCTGCTTCCCAGTAGTCTCATGCCCCTCTCCTAAGTTGTTTCTATTCAGAATAATGTGGGACTGGGTTTAGCGAAACCCAGCCTCAGCCTGAAGGACAACGCACAGGGACTTTTAGGCAACCACATAGAGCGGGGTTCAGTTACTGGAACGTATTTTTAAACATAAGTACGTCCAAAAATACCTATTTAGCTGTGTGGGAGCTAAAATATCCCTTTTGTCCTCCACAATTCTTTCTGAACATACATGTGTCACAAAAACTCATTGGACCAGATGGCATCTTTTCAGCTTAGCCACCAATGCCTACCTTCCTCTGACACATCTGTTTGGGGAAAGTTTCTGCCTCTACGGGCAGCTAGAAAGGAAGAGGAAGGAGTTTGCAGAACACAAAAATGTTCACGAGCAGGTAAGAGAAGGTTAACAAAGAGGCTGAGTCACAGAGACAGTGAGGGATCATGTCCTGGTTACAGAAGGCTGTATGGCTGGGAGGAGAATCTGTGCTCACAGGGGACTTCACCTTCAGAGTAAGCCCTGTGGCATATGACATGCTGAAAGGATCCCTGGAGCTGCTCCCTATAAAGCACTTAATTTTGATGTCAGAGTTCGTATGGCGATAGGAAAACTTAGTCATCTGTTAGTAGAAGAGTGGGGCTGGCATTGAACACTTCTCCTATAAGCCACTACTTACATGAAGAATTCAGATCACGCCTGTTCCTCCCATACCCTTGTCACACACTCAAGGTGATCAGAACAACTTCAGCTCTTGCCACTAACTTTTAGGGGGGCTGTCTTTAATATTTCAACAAAAACCTCTTTTGAAGGGCTGTTGGTATACTTTTTCTTCAAAAAAATATGAAGTCTTTTTCCAGTCATTTGTTCTTATCTTTTCCAAAGTGGCAACTTAGTAAGAGGGAGCTCTCTGTGACCAAGGTTGACTGCACAACCCTCACACTGCACTTGGAGCTCAAGGTAGCCACTGCTCCCCTCACAGGGCCACAGAACTTGCAGGCACCACAGAGACATTCCCTATTTACACTGTCAATAATGTGGGCAAGAGCTGATCCAATTTATTCGAGAAACAGTTGCTGAAATTGTGTCTTCAGTTTCTGCCAGCAGGTGCCCAGTGTCCCATCTGCTCATGGAGCTCAATCTGTCTTCAGCTCCACTGCTTTTTCATCACCTGCTCTTTCGTCATTGCCATTTCCATCAGCAATTTCCAGTCTTCCCAGGGGAGCTATTCGGTCTGTCTGCCATCTGTCCTCCTCCTTCCCCTGAGTACACTTGGACAACATTTCATTTAATGTTGTTGGGTTTTTAAGTAAGTTCAACATCTTTTTGATAATAAATTGGTTTTGATATCCCTTGGAGGCACTTCCATCTCCTTTGGTGACCTCTTGCTCTTTGTGTGCACTAAAATGGCTTAATGTTCACTTGGCCTCTTGCCATTTCATTGGTCCACATTTGATGACAGAACAACACTTGAGTCATCATCCCATTACTCTTCTGGAGAATGCTCACTACTACCAGAGACTGTTTTTCCCCATGGCATCTCAGCATTACTCTTTTCTCATTTGCACTCTTTTTTGTGTGTATGTTCTCCATTTCATTCCTCGATTTTCACTCAGCATATCTTTACTTCTGGCATGACCTAAAACCTACAAAAGCCTTTTAGATAAGATTTTTTTTTTCTAATTAACTTTTAATTGGTTTTCTTTCAGTGTATACCTAACACAGAAATGGGCAAACATGGATAAACTTAAAGATTCAGCTAGATTAAATAATTTGAAGAGGTGGACAATATCATGTTCAATGTGATGCACAGAGAAGGAGAGAGGAACAGCAAATGAAAGCAAAATCTGAGAGTGCTTTCACTTAGCCAACTTCTATAAACAAAACCAAAGCAAAATTAAGTTCTTTTGATAAAAATACAGAATAGCGTAACTGTATCACTTCATGCAAGACTGAATTTTTGCCTTTTTGTCTTTTCCATATCAAGACTGACAGAATTTTTCAATTTTCCTTTAAAATATCACAGGTTTTTTTACCAACAAGGACAGCTAAGATTTCCTCCATCACTTGCCTTGATGGCAGACTTCAAGAACAAGACTCAGACTAATACTCCATGAGAACGCTGGAACTTGCTTTACAGGAGCAGTCTCACTTCATCTCCTAAACGAAGATTTTCCTCTCTAACTTCCAAACTGCTTTAGTGTTACTAGAGAAGAAACAAAGGGTTGAAGGAAATACCAAAAGGAAGCCTATGAAAGAGTGTGACAGATTATCCACAGGAAGTACTTCTGAGCTATCTGCTGAGTTTCCATGGTTCAGTGACAGCAAAGAGATGTCTCCTCTTTCTACACCCTATCTCTTTCTATTCTTTCTTCTTTTGTCACCAGGCAGCTTTCCAATCCTGCCACACCAACAGAGCCAAAACTATTCTCCAGATACAACATTTCAGTAGGGAATCACAACTGTACCTTGCATTTTTTGTTTTGGATTGTGAGGATGCTTTTTTACAGGGAGAGGAAATACATACTCTAAATGTGTGTTAACGTTCAACCATTGAGCTAGTGAACTCCTCCTGGCTCAGGTGAGTGACAGAGAGAAATTCTGACTCATCTGCAATGAGGAAGGAAGTGGAGTGTACCATGTGCTCAGAATTAGGGGTAGCAGGCAAGATTATATCTGGAAAGACTGCCTGCTGAGAGCACAATGTATTCAGAAGCATCTAAAATTATTTATGTGACTCAGTACTGTTTCCCTAACACTGAGAGCAGCATGTGGTAACTCTCCCCCTTAGGATGCTCTTTTTATCCTCCTTGATTTTTCTTTCACTGGTGAATGAGAAGGGGGAAGGAAAATGAAGAAAAGGTAGACAGACTTTCTCTGCTGTTTAATAAACCAACCAACCCAAACAAAACACCTTGCACTTCTACATCAATTCAAGGGGTTCTGCAGATGCTATTGGAGGTGTCAGACTTAGTATAATCTGAGAGAGTATCAAACGGTATCTGCTGTTGTACACAAGAGCAAAGTTATGTGGTTATCTCCGAGTGGTTCTTGTGAGTTGAAGAGTTGGTTTGTCCTGAGACAAAGCCTTTTCTTTGTGTCAAAGACAATTTTATATAAACGAAGCTATGGCAGCATGTTGGCACCACTACGAAATCTTGAATGTCTAACAGCAATTTGAGGAGCCAGGAGGATGCAACTACAGCAGCACTAGGAAATGCTAAAGTCAGATGAGACAACTCTTACTACAACTTATTCACCTTCATATTACAAAGGTCTTTGGTGATTCAGAACCCATTGGTGATTCTTGCAATTTTTGCCAGCCGCCTAAACCCTGTTCTCCCCTCACACATAACAGTGTGTCACTTCAAGCAAACCTCATTTGATGGGATCATGCAGAAAGTGATACATGGTCTTAGTGCATGGACTTTGGAGATCTATTGAATGAGCTGTTCTAGGATTTAATTTCCTTCCGAAGTAATAAAGCCAGGTAACTCCTGTCTTAAGCTGCTTCACACTTGGTTCCAGACAGTACATTTGCCTCTGTATACTGGATCAAGTAGTGCTCGGCTGTCAGGGACACCCTGAGGGTTCCCAGTGATTCAAGATCATGTCTGAGCTAACTCTTTGCAGCTCATTTGAGCCCAGAGCTTGCTGCTAAGCTTAAAGGAAAGACAGTTTCATCCTCAGAGTGTGTCTCTGAGGGTTTAAATGGACCTCATGCCAGGTAGGTAAATGGACACAGACACTGTTGTGCAGTCATGATGATAACATAGCAGTGTTTGAGCCAGCTATTCCCTTCCCTTCAATGAGTCATTATTTCCCCTCTTCTCCTCTAACCAGCTTTCATGACAAAATTTGCAGCTACCTGCTGTATGCTTAACACTACCATTCATGGCACAGGAGAAAATATTAATTCATCATAACTGAAGCAAATGGACTCACATGAAGCAGGAAACAATTTATATTCATGTTATTGCATTGAGGTGAATGGTATGCTTTGACTCATCTAATTGAGGCCATAACAAAGACCCTGCTAGGCAGAACAGAGTAAGTCCAGATCTAGCAACACCAGAAGCCATCTCAAAAGCTGTGTGAGTGTTAACCACTGCATGTTTGTTTCTTCAAATCCCCTTGCACATCACGTAGCTATCTGGGCTGGAGCTCCTCCTGATCCACTCAAGCCACAGAAAAGGCCAATGGATGCACAGCAAGAGATGTCCTAGCCTTCCCTCTGCCCACAGCAACCTCCCGTGCCCAGCACTTGCACCCTGAAAACTAAACCTGCAGACAGCAAGAAAATTCAAATGAGAGGGAGCATAGATTCATCTGCAGTTTGTGTACCTGGCTGGATACCTTACTTGATTTCTTTTGGATCCACTGTTTTCATCCGGGTAATTGCCATCTACCCAGGATCTATTGGTAGGGCTAAAAAAAGATCTACTTTCCATTCAAGAAAATGGACTCACCCTACCCCTAAAGGAAAAGGGTAAAAATAAAAGCTATCTGCCAGCAGAGAAATGGAGGCTGTCCACGTGTGCCACTGACAGCTATGTGCTCACAGCCAAAGCATCTCTGACAGAGGTCATTTCATCAATGAGTGAGGCCTTAGGTCCATTTCCAGATGTCTTTCAGTCATACTGCAGAGGACACAAGGAGTCACAAATGCTCTTCTTTAGGAGCCATCAGGACATTGATGAAACAACTGTTCCACCTCCAAAACATTGTTCATACCTTGCTGTAATGGGGGTAAGGTGGTGTGACTGCAAGGTGGTATTTTTAAAATTAATATAGTTTATTAATGTTGATATTCAGGAGTCTCACTAGCCACTATTATTTTTAATAATAACAGGTTCTTTGTAATGGTCATGAAAATGTTACCCATAGGAAAACAGAATCTAGAACACTTAAGAAATAAGTGGCAATAATATAACAAACATTAAACTATTAGAATTGGAAAGAGGTTCTTGTGGTCAATTATACCACTTGCCCACTACAGGGATTCAAGAAGCTCCTTTCTGCTTAAGGCAGGAGGCACGTGGATTCGCTTAGACTTTGTAATTACAGAGTTTTGCTAAAGAGGCTTTTGAGTATTTACTCACAAAAATTATACCTCCAGACTCCCTGGGCTAACTACAGTTTCCAGACAGTACCCAAACATTTGCAGGGAGTTCCGTTGGCATCTTCTTAGCCTTCTAGTCTTCTCAGGCATTAACAGGGTGCTGAGAGGCAGATGCTCTCTGATCTGATTCTGGTTCCTCTTGGACTCCAGATTCGGCACAGAGCTTTGCAGAGGTGCAGGCAGGATATCTTGCAGATGTGCAGATGGGCACAACGTCCTGCTGGCTGAGCAAGCCTATCGCGTCAAGGCACCTAATGTCAGTCTTCTGGTAAACTGAGACAAGGCAGCTTCCAGGTGTACAAACCCAAAGCATCAGGGCTTGTTATTATGTAGCAGGCAGAATGCTGCAGAGCACGGCAGGATGCAACGGCAGAGGCAATGGTAGAAGCACATTGAGGCAGAGCATGTTGTGTTTACCTGCTCATCTCTATCAGTGCATCCTAAGACTAATAGCTCTTTGGCCACAGATTAGCCAATCAGAATGGCACTTTGTCAAACTTAACCATATTAGGTAAAGTCTGGGCTTGCTTTTACCTTTTTAGGGCAGAACATAAGTGTATAGACATGTGTGGGTACCCTGTAAGCAAGTTAGGAGAGGAGGAGACTCAGAGGCATAAGGCCTTTTGTTTTCCTTTCCCACAGTTGCTTCCCCAACAACAGGAGGAGGGGGAATAGAAAACATGTCTGGGCAAGCCAGGACATGTCTAGGCCTAATTTAGCCTCCCACAACACTTGCCTTCTTCCTCTAAATTGATGTCTCCATAATCAGCATCTTGACAGGAGCACACTTCAGCCCCAAAAGACACAAGCTCCACACACAATGGCTTTTCCTTCTTCATTCAAGGTCAGCTCCAGTCCTAAAGCACCAGCTTATTTTTTCCAACAAAGCGTTACAAAACCCTAGTAATGGGATTGACCTCTGCCTGCAAGCTGCCAATGACTTCCTGGGTGAGTACCCAGGGAATGGATCCACTCTTGTCTGCATGCCTCTGGGGGAATTCATCCACTGGAAGAACATTACTAAGCTGAAAAAAGGGGCTCCACAATGGCTGGGTGAATTGCCGGGGAGCTGGCTGTTTGTCAGATGCTGTTAAATCTCACAACGCTGAACAGCCTTAGCATGTCCCTATCAGACAGGGTGTTTTCATTCAACAGATATTTGGGAGCAAAGTGCACCAAGCACCTTAGGCAAGTATTATTCACCACTAGTTTTGCTCTTACTCTACACTTAAGAGAGGGCACAGTGACTCAGATCCCAGGAGGCCAGTAAAGGAATGCACAGACCACAGCATGAGCAGGAGTGAGCTGATGTCCCAAGCAGGCACAGGAAAGCAGGCATGGTCCAAAGATCCTATGTGCTGTTTGCAGCCTAGAGCTGGCTGCAGAGCCTTTCCAGGGCACATGACTGGCGTGTGAGAGGGGAATGAATCTCTCCAGTCATGTGATGTGAATTGGGAAAAGAAAGGGAAGGAAAGGGGTTTTCCTCAGGATGTCCATCACAAATAAGCATGAGTTAGACTTGTGTGTTAAGATGCATCATCAATAAGGTCTAGCAATTGAATTGGCTCTTCAGAAAAATCACAGAATCACAAAAAAGATCCATTTGGAAGAGACCTTAAAGATGGAGCACTGACGGGTCAACACTAAACCACATTCCCAAGCACCAGGTCCATACACTGATTAAATACCTCCAGGGACAGTGAATCCACCACTGCCCTGGGCGATAAATATACCAAAGCAGGCTGAAAGCAGATCCATTACCAATAGCACTTTGGACTCATCTCCTTTCTGAGTTCTGACCTGCAGCTCTGTTCCATAAATCCAGAGGACAGAAGAGATGAGCCTCTCTAACTTCAAATCCTCCTAAACAACCTGATCTAGCTGTCAGGGTGGCCCTGCTTGGTGCAGGGTTTGGAGAAAATCTGGAGGTTCTTTTCCACCTAAGTCTCTTTATGATGCTATGATACTTCCTGCTGAAAACCATAGGAAAAAGCACAATGCTCCTAATTTTTCCTGGCCTCTTTTTTTTGGCACGGGTCTTTTTAACCTCTAATAGCCAACACAGGCCTCTCAGGAAATACAGTCTCTTCTCAAAAGAAACAAGTATATGCACCAACTCTTCCAGTACTGCTCATTAACACATTTTCAGTATTCTGTATTTTTCTGCAATTACTGGATAAGCAAAAAAAATCAATAACAATTTATCTCGTCCTTCCACTGAACTCACAGAAGGACCAGTTTACTCTGGAATGCCTCCTCAAATGGCTTTGCAGCCTTCCAGCTGCACAGGGATCCACAGGGACTTAAAAAGTTGGTGGCATTTGAATACTGAAAGTCAACAGATATGGGAATTCAGTGATCTTCACAACTACCTGAAAGGAGGGTGTAACAAGATCAGTGTAGGACTCCTCTCTGGTAACAAGCAATTGTATGAGAGGAAATAGCCTGAAGTTGTACCACAGAAAGTTTAGATTGTATATTAGAAGAAAATTCCTCACTGAAAGTGATATCAAACACTGAGCTAGGGTCACCAGGGACACGGCTGAATCCTCATCAATGAAAGTGTTTAAGAGATGCAGAGATGTGCTGCTAAGAGACATAGTTCAGCACCAGACTTGGTTGAGTTAGATAATGGTTGGCAAAGATATCAAAGGTCTTTTCCAACCTAAATGATTCTATGATAATTTTTCTCCCACCACAGAAATCCACTTCTACAGCTGATGCAGTTCTCGGAAACTAAAATAAAACCAAAAAGCCAAAGCCTAGACTGCTGTGCCAGTGTAACGTTGTAACTGCTTTTGAACCTTTTTCCCTCAGGTCTGGTGGATCATCTGACATGTGCTCATCCAAACTGAGTGAGCTGGTGTAGCTATTTCCAGATGGGTTTCAACTCATCCCAGGGTGGGTGTATAAATGGAGCAAATGATTCATTCTCTGCAGGTATTAGTCTCTACAGTCTTAAGAAATGTGCATTGTTGTTTATCAGCAACTGCTTTAAAGAAGCAAGTGTGAAAACAGTAATGCTTCATTGCAATGAATCTCAAAACTGAGCAGCTAACAGCAAATAAATGTAGGTGTGGTACATTGTCTTGCTTCTGCCACTCAAAAAGTGCATAAACCAAAGAAATTTTAATGTGATTGTGAATGGTAAAAAACCTCTGCTGGCACAAAAAGGTTGCCTTTCAGTGAAGTTACCCAAAAAGAAAGTGCAGGGTAGCTTTTCAGACCATTTTGTTTTCATCGTCTTTCCCTAAACCTTTCTCCGAGTAGCAATCTCCTGTTTTCCTTTATTCCCACAGAGAAAAACAACCTTTCTGCTTCACCAAAGAAATAACAGGTGTTTACAAAAGCAAAGAACTACCTTAAATCGCTTGGGCAGCAAGAGTGGTTGGTTCAATTAATTAACTTGCCTTAACTTTGCAGAAACATCTGGCATGCTGTTTACATCCTGTGAGAAGCAGATTTCCATTAGGAATGGACTAAACAAGATGAATGAATATCTGCAAAGACTCACCCACAGATTTCAGAAAGCATAAGATCTTTAGCCTCTTCCTATTGAAATCACCCTGCAAAATGCATCCGCTCACAGAATTTCAGAGTAATGCAGCTCTCAACTGCATGCAGGAGCTTTGATCCTAGGAATGGCAGCAAATGAGGATGATGAAGAGAGTCTAATAGTTATTGTTATATTTGTAATAATAATAACAACAATAATAAAACCAACAAGTAGAGTTAGACCATCTGGAACTGCAGTGTATTTCTGTACTGCATCTAGATGCATTCCAGTAAAGACACGGGAACCAGTGAGAGCTTGGTGCAAACTGAACCACAGGCTGGAGTTTTCATCCAAAACCTGGTATATGTGTGAACTCATTGAAAAACATGACCAGCAGGGCACAGAGAGCTTCACAGGACTTGTTGCAAAGGTTCTGTGTATGTGAAAAAAGTAGAGAAACTGCATTAACAGCCAGGGAATACAGCAAGGGGCCTGACCCATGGATGATTTGACCCTTCAAAACGGAAATATAATTTCTTGAGTGGAGTATTTGTGAAAAGAGGTTTCAGCTGTTTCCAGACTTCTCCCCAGAAACAACACTGCACCTCAGTGAAATGAAAGAAATGGTTTCTAAACCATAACGTTGCTTCAAAAATTCAGGCAGATTATCTGGCCTTGCATGTGCTGTGGCATGCCCTTGGTGTTTTGAAATGTAAGGTAACCAGCAATCGAAGACCTTGCTCTCTCTGACTAATGGGAAGCTCCAGAGAAAATGGCTGGCTGGAAGACCCTTTCCTGATCCACAGCACAGCTGGTTCTCCTTTCTTGAAATTTGTTGTGAAACACAGATCTTCCCCAAAGCCCTGAATGGTGAAGGCTTGGGTCAGAATAAAGAAGGTAAAACCAAAAGTGGTACAGACCCACTGGAAGTAATTCCTAAACCTCTTGGTGGGTTAAAACTCTTCACACTCAATATTTCCAAGATGGAAAGACCTAAGTGGGCTAAGAAATCTTTCCCATGTTTACCAAACACAATGTGGCAGAGAGGGAGCAGATCTAAATAAATAATCTTGGGTTTACTTGGGTGTTTTGGTTGGGGTTTTTTTGCCACTGGGGGGATCAATTCCTTCTGTATTTCTCCCTGCATCTGGTTTTGCTACTATCTTGAGCAGCTCACCAGCATAGAGCAAACAGAGATGTGTGGAGTGGGTGGGTTAGGATGGCTCATCCCATACATCCATCTGCAGCTTACTGCTGGGACTGTATGGAGCTTTCAGGCTGCAGGAGATTTAATTAAGAGGAGATATATATTGCACTGGGGATGGAAGTCTTGCCTTGACATGCTGTGTTTCTGTCGTATGCTTTTGACGCTGACCATAAATGTGTTTCCTTTGTCCTAACATCAATTCTTGTTTCAGTAAAAACAATGTCTGTCTGGTCCTCTAAGGCACAAGAGCTGTGGTGCTGCAATATTGAAATGCTTAGCCCCACTTCTCACTTTCTTTCTCGACAGGAAAGATGTTTTAAGCTTGTGCCGTTCCTGGAGCCTGCTTTGGGACAAAGTGGCCAGGACACAGTGAAGCCTGCTGAGAGGTGGAGCCCCAGTGGGAAGCCCAGGAACACCCTGGCTTGGTGTATCACAGCTGCCACCTGGACGCTACCGTTCAGCAAGCACCTGCTTCCCTGTGTTTAAGTGCACTGCCATGCCAGAACATTCATCACGTGCAGACAGCGATGCTGCCCTAAAATTAGAGAGAATCATTTCCAATAGCTAATAAATTAAAGATGTCTTTTGCAGAACCTTCTCCTGTGTGGGGTAGGAGGTGTTTTCACTTCAGTTTAGCCATGGCATATCAGTGATGTCACCTTAAGCCTTAACTGATGTTTTCCATCTCTGCCTTCTCTATACATCTTTCAGATCCTTCATCTGCCTTCTATCATTATTTCTACAGCCCAGTTAACAACAATTTCAGGCTTCCTTCCTGGGAGGGCAGCTCATGTACACAGCTACCTTATCCAGGTCATACAAATGACTATGAGGGGAGAAATTGGTTGTACTGGAGTGAATATGGGGTAGCAACACATCGGGAGGACCCTGCTGACACTAAACACCAAGACCATGGCATACACTGCTGGAGAGCATTATCAGAGCCCATTCAGAGGTTTGCCTCTCTCAGGGTTGGTTTCTGTTCTTCTTTTTATTGATGGTATACTACGTTGCAAGCTTCTCTCTGAATTGCTTCAATGTCTCTCACTTTTGAACTCCCAAGGGAGCAAGTGGAAGCCATAATGACCACTATTTTGAAGCTTGCATTGACCACTACCTTAAGTTATATCTTTATCACAAGCAATCTCTCATTGCTTGAATAGGCAGAGGTCTTCCACTGTTGGGAGTTTATTCTCAATACCATTTTTAATGGAGTCTGTGCTCAGACAGGTTGAGAGCCATCAGCCTACATTCAAACACTGTAACACTTCATATCAAGTCTCATATTACCACAAGTATAGGTTTGTTAACAACCTTGGTCCTGTCATGGTTCTTGTAACCTGTCTCCAGCCCTCACTTGCTGTAGCTTTATCTTCTCAGCTCCCACAAAGCAGCCACCTAGAAAGCAGCCAGTACCACCAGCTTTTGCATCTGATAGAACCCAAGAGGAAAACCTGAGACAGACCTTGAGACCTCTGACCATTCCTCCTGATTGTTTAGCCCTGTGTTGCCTCAGTGCCAGACTCTACAAAGTCAGTAGCCTGCGGCTCTAAAGGCTGTATCCCAGAAACCTGTCCTCCTCTCGCCCCAGGACCTCTAGTGCAGATGGATCACAGTGCTGAGTCTCACAGCTGACACCTCATAACCTAGGGTGGCTGGGAGACTTCTCACCTGATTTCAGCCGTCTCCTTCAAGCTTAGTATTGTAAGTTCCTGGACAGAGCCAGGAACTTCCAGGTGGAGAGTCTTGCTCCCTGCCTGACATTCAGGAGGGAAGAAGTGAACCCATGTAGGAGATGAGGTATTAGAACTAAAATGTGTGTCCATGCACTCTTGCTGTAAGGTGCAGGTTTCATCACCTCTGGGAGTGACCTAATAGTAGTCAGTCCACCCTTTCCAGAGTAATTTCCTGGCAAGAGAATAGCAGATGCACTTTTGTTGGCTTTCTTCAAGCTAAGATTAGGCTCTGGAACTGTGTCAGGGCAACGAGGGCACCAGGGGACTTGAATAAGCTCTGCCACTGGTGGTTCAGTGAACCCAAGCAGTGTTGAGATTTTGCTTCAATCTGCTTCTCAGCATTATATACAAAAATGCCACCACATATAGCACAGTTGAACTAATCTGGTCACAGAAAATATCTTGGTATGTACCCCTTGGTACCAGTTATGACCTCTTCAACGTATTCTTGTCAACTCACTCTTGCTAAAGAACAAACCAGAAATAGGCTGTAACAGTGACTCAGAAAGGAAACGAAGAGGAAGAGTCATCCTGACTCAAATAATGAGGAGGGCCTCCAGAGGATGGCACATGGGACTCCGCACCAGCACTCACAACTCTCCATATCTCAGTTGCTAAAGTTCCCCCCTCGTAACCTGTAGTGTTGCTTCTCCCTCAGGAAAGGAAGGGATGTTGTGCTGACTCTGCAGTGTGACTCAAACACATCGGCTTCCCATTAGGTCTCAACCATGGGCTGAAGTCCCAGTAGCTTTACCTTGGCCGGTAAATATCAACGGTCAAGGCTCACTGTCTGGTCTAGAGAGCAAGCAGCACAGCAGAGCTCACATCCATACAACTAAACCCTCTATATATATCCTGGGAGTATTCCCTGTCCTGTTGTTTTACCTAAACCTGGCACTGCTGCAAACTGGAACAGTCAGGGCCACAAGAGAGATGTAGATGGTCTCACAACTGAGCTCAGAAACTATATCTAATTAGGAAAGCTGAGATAAAGAGTGCTCATGTTTAACCGCTTTTCTAAGCTGGACTCTAATTAGCACCAGTTGCCCAGCTAGCAGCTTGTCTACACACACCACAGTTGCTGAAGGCACAGCTGAATGAGGTTTTTGGTGTGAAAGAGGAGATAATTTGCAGTAAGATAAACGGACACGTTTCCCTAGACGGAGAGAGCAGACCTTCATTACCAGAACCTAAGTGATTTCCCTTTTCTCTCTCTGTTTTTCTTCTGTTCTGTGCATTCTCCCCTTTGCCTGGCAATTCAATAACATCACACATATTTTCTGAGTCTAGAAGCATATGTTAGATAACTGGACAAAATAGGGCAAAGTATGGCAAAACACAGAGAAGGACAATGCCAGAGAGTGATCCTGTAACCCATTCCATCCACAACACCAGGAACAGTGGGATCCCTTCTCAGCCTGATCAACAAATTATCAATGGCACAATTCAATAGTCTAGGGCAGGCTAACCAGCAGCAGAGAAAGCAGATCCACAGATCTGGTCTCACTTGGAGACCAGAAGTACCTGCCCCAGCCACCACTTCCTTCAGCAGAAGCATGGAGAAAATTGCTCCTTTGAACAAGTACAGCAGTTCTGAGATCAGTTTAGTGCCTGAGATCACCCACAGTCATTCAGTCCCCTTACACTCTGGAACTGTTCTGCCCAAAACATTCAAAATTGAGATGCTCTTTGCATCCCCCAAAGCACAAGGGCATCTATGACCTGAGCAGAGCAGTTACCAGGCAGGCACCAAGGACATTGTTGCTTGGGTGAATAATGTTTTGCCTATAAATCAATTCCACCTTTCAAATGAAAGCATCAAGGAAATCTCTATGCATCTTCCTGCACTTGGACTAGGGCATCTCTTTCAGGGAAGGAAGCCAAACTGCTGGCCAGCTCATTAGCACTGTGCAGAACCACAGCAGAGGCTTTCCCAGATGGCCATCTGCATTCATATAGCCACTGTAATTGTTCTGTTGTGCTTGCTTTTTCTGGCTTTTCGGAAGTGAGCAGCACCTAATGCATCTCAAGGGCCAGGTCCTCTGATTTAAAACAAAACAACCTGACCAGTACCACTGTTCTTTATTTTAAAAAGCAAAAGCTTTTTTTATCTGATGACAACAAAGGAGTCCATATTTTTAAGGTCCCACTGAGTAACAGCACCAAAACTAAGTACTTGTCACTTTTCTCAGGAAATCAAAGAGATTCTCTAAGTTTATTTCATTCAGCAACTTCGGAGCTGTCTGGCAGTATTCCTGGTCATACATGTGGTAGGCATGTGTCTGCATAGGTTCATTCCTCTGACACGTTCCTGACCTTGATTACAACAGGGTTAATTCAGCAGAGTCTATTTTTGTCCTGGAGTCGCCTCAAACTTACTCAGAGATGACAAGAGTTTCCTCTGAGAACATCCTGGGGCAGGAGAGCTGTGGTGCTGCAAAGCACCTGGGAAGCATGAGGCTGCCAGCAGACCTGGCTGAGGCACTGACATTTTGTCCCTCTTCCTAACGTGGGACTTGATATACATGCAGTGTTGAACCATCACAGATCACCAGCCCAACCCAATACATGCAGAAAGATGCATGTCCCTGCTCATCCTAGACACCTGACAGAAAAATGCACCTGGAAGAACCAAAAAGCTTGGTTTCCACTTGATGTGGAAAAGCTGGCTAATCCAGATCGTTTGGTGTGAAATTTTTCCCACTCCTTAACAAAGGAAAGGCCTAAAGTGAATTATCTAAATGAAATCAAAGACTGAAATGTCTCAATACCTCAGGTACCCGTAGTGCAAGCTGGAAGGTAAATTTAATGGGTTCCAAATGCATCGGAAATGGAACAGCCTAAGGGCTGATCTCATTAAAGGCAAGAAAACCATCCTAGTAAAGACAACACATTTAATCTAGTTCTAGCACTTCTGATTAGCTTTTCTCCTTATGAACACTTTGATTGTTTGAAATTTGCTCTTTTACTTACTGATTTTATAATGCAATTTCACCATTGCCATTGAGGGTATCTTTTCATTTGCTTTTACAAACAGAAATCTGAGGTCATCTTTAATCAAAAGATGCACTCCAGATATGTTAAATGCAGTACTGTGATGTGCATTAGAATGATCAACTGACAAATTGCATCACCTTGCCATTCATAAGAAGGATTTACTACTCAGCAAATGGTTACAGCAAGAGATGCTTGGGGTATTTTTTACATATTTATGTAAAAGTTTTGCTCCAGCATTCATTTAAATGAAAGTGTTAAGGAAAAATACACTGTCACATGAATTCATATGGAGATAAGCTATGCAGCACATAGAAGAAAGGACACTCACTCTTTATTGGTCAGTCCAGTTAGTTGCTTCCACTGAAGATAAAAGTTGGACTGTTAAATCTGGAAAGAAATGGAAGGAATAAAATATTATGAAGAAAAATATCATAAAGAAAAATAATGACATGTAAAAGAAAAGATGTTTTAAAAGCACAGAAAAAAAAGATAATGGATTCAAAGTTATTGTTGCAAACTTCTATCATGTCAAAACATTTTCCACTTTGTTGTCTCCAGAGATTCTTCAAGACTTACTCATTTTCATTCTAATCAAGCTGCAGAAAAACACCAAAGCTGGAGAACCTTTGCCCCATGTCCTTGTCCAGAAAGGTTATGGAGTTCCCTTCTCTGGAGATTTTCAAAACCCTCCTGGACACATTCCTGTGTGGCCTGCTCTAGGTGATCCTGATTGGCAGGGGGTTGCAGTAGATGATCTCTAGATTCCAACACTCTTCAAACACCAAACATTCTGTGATTGTCATGCCATTGCTATTCACAGCAAGGCTTGAGCAAGAGCCCAGATACATTTTGTTATGACCTCTACAGCCTTTAATACAATCATGGACTTCCAGAAGAAATCAAATAACTCTCTTAGCTGCCTTGCATATACAGGTGGTTCTTTAAGGCAACACTGGTTGTTAAATGTGTCTGCATGGACTACAACACACAGGCTAGGTTAGTTAACAGTCATGATCACAAAATTAGCAGGAAATTAATGTCTCAAAGAGATAACACCTACCCATAACATTGACTAGGGAGCATCAAATCCCATTTTTTATTAGGCTTGGTGGAAGAATGTGGCAGGGAAAACTAGCACTTAACTCCTCCTGCTCCTTGCCCCTTGAGTCTTCCTGTGACTTTCTAAACCAACCTGGCTATACTTTTGCAGCATGCCTCATAATTTTCTATATACTGGATTGGACATTCACCTATAAATAAACTCCTGTCTTCTTGCCATCATTTTGCAATAATGAGCCCATTCATAGGAAGTTGCCTCAGCCTCAGGCTGGAGTCTCTCCTGGTGTAAATTCTGCCTAGCTCTTAGATGGCATCAATCATTCATAGCCTTGTCCTTCTCAGACCATCTGCTTCCCATTCTCTTCTTTAGTTTTCTCCTGATTAATTGATGAATTTTTTTAGTGTGGTTGCCTGGGAAACTGCCATTTCCTTAAGCATTTTAGGCCCCCCTTTAGAGGAGAAAGCAGGAAATCTTCACGGGAACCCTGAAGGGACAGCGAGGTTTAACATGACCTACCTTTGATCAGGACAAGAAAGGCTAAGACACCACAATAAAGCCAGACTGTTCACAGGCTGCCACAGTATCTAAGAGCAGAGACAAGAGTGCAAAGAGGACTATTCCCATCCACCCTTTGCAAGGGCACCAGGCATGCCTATCCCATGCTGAAGAATAAGCACAGCTTGCTGGCCTGATAACAGGCAACATCTGAACTCTATTACAAGACTCAATTTACAGGTGAGACTTACTACAAGACAGCAATTAAGGCATAATGGGGTGAAGACAACTGCCTTGTGGCAAGAGTTTCATAACTTGTGAGAATCCTGGTGGGGCAGAGTATCTTCTCTGGATACATTCTGGCTTCACTCCTGCATGAGACAGGAACCTGTGCAGGAAGATTCTGGAGTGGTTACAAGCTGACAGCTCTACCACAAAAGAGAGGATCTCTGATTTTAGTCTGTCTCACTGCCACTACTCAAAACTGTTAGTGCTAGCACTTTTCTGCCCTCAGTCTTTTTTTTTTCCTTTTCCCAAAAGTGTTTGCTCATCACTGAAAGGGCTCACACTATGCTGCTTTCTTAGGTTGTCTCTTTCTGCTTCCATTTAGCTGAAGGAGAGAGTAAACAACTATTTTTGGCAGCCCAGAGATGCCTATGGTCTCACCAGCTTTCACTCACAGCAGCAAAATAATGGGATTAGAATTCTACTTAACGTTAAAAATCAATTACTACAGCCACTGGAAACTGATGAGAGCTTACGTAAGACAGTAAAATCACTGAGTTTTGCCATTAGTCAGCACGCATGTTGCAAATGTCCCTCAGCAGCTTTTCTTCCTCAGGCACAGAATGGTGCATAAACTGATCCAACCATGGGCAAGCACTGCAGAGGTCTCAGCAGGCACAAACGTTGGTAAGTGACATGCTTTCTGACCTGCCATGGCTGTGGCTGGCAGGTGGCTTGTATCTGGCACAAATTCAACTGTTACAGTTCTCAGTAACTTCTAGTACCCCATGTTCTAGACTGGATCCAAGAGCAGCTAAAATTTGGAGCACGGACAAGGTGTGCAGGGCTTTCAAGGGAAGTTAAATTAACTAGCCTTGTCTATGCAGAGGGAATCCTGGCTTTGCAACCAAAAGTGCAGTTTTCTAGCTTTGCCACTTATTTTGGTAGTCTTGCTCTCTTCTCTGGCCACATAACCTTTGGGCACGGACAGCTTCCTATTCTGTGTATTTATAACTCCCAGCGCTATGACCACAGAGCCACTACAACTTACTGTAGACCAAACCAAATAGGAAAACCCAATTTTTTTACTTCATGTTTCCACGGCATTTGGATTAAATTCAGTGTTTTCCTGACAAGGACAAGCCTTCAGAGCTAGTTACATCAACCAAAGAAGAAAGCTCATCACCGTCCCCTTAGTCCCAGAGACACTGTATTCTGTGTCACCTCTGGTTTCCCATTTACAGTCCAGCTTTCCCAACTACAGAAAGAGGGGTTTGCAAGCAGAGTGCTGCACAGACATTCCAAAAGGAAAGAAAAGGGGAAGAAAACAAACAAAGCTGGTGCATATATGCTGAAGCACCCCTAATGCCCAGAGAGGTAGCAGGTAGCCAGCCTGGGGGACAGAGGCTTGCTGTGGGAAAGAATCCTCTGAGTCTACAGACGGAAATCTACGAGAACATTTTACTAAGGACTTCAGCATTTCCAAATTGTTTCCTGAACAATGGCTAATAATAGTTAACAGATGCCCCAGAAACAACATGACAGTACCTTTATATTTTCTATTCCCTGTGATCTCAGTGTCCAGATACCATCTTTATCTGCCTAAGGGGTATAATGGACAATTTCATTTACATTTCTAATCCCTTATTTTGCCAAAGATGTCACCACTCCTATTTTCTCTATAGACACAGGAATGCAAGATTTCTTCCCTCTCCCCTTGCTCCAATTCTCAACTGATAAAAAGAGGCAGAAGCCAGTAAAATGTTTATTAGCAGATGTCTCCATAAAGTCAGTTTAGCACAGTTATTCATAATACAGCTTTACTTCTTTTATTTTTCCTTACATTTAAAAAAAAATATATAGAAAAGGGAGTTATTTTAAATTTATGAGCTGATGAGATGGTGAGTAATGGTGAATCACTGTTTAATATTCACTCAACCATCTGCAAGGTGAGCTGTACTCCCATTTCTTATTGCTAGAGCTAAGAATTCACCTGAAGTTTCATGAATGGAATCAGTCTTGCATCAATCCCAAAAGGCTCTACTGACTGAGAAACAGTCATCTCGCAACCAGGCATCTCAAACACATAACCTTTGAATGCAGGAGAAAACAAGGCACACTAAACCAGGGTGGAGGGCTAACACACTGAATTAAAACAACCCTGCAAGGATGATGGGGGTTTCTTTGTTGTCTCTCAGTGATTCTGTAGGCTGAGTTACAGTGAAGAGCAGCTTTCTGGCTATGCATGGAGGACAGTGCTTATGGCTGTCTATATGTTGGCTTGTGCTTGTCTCATCTTCCTGTGCTTCCAACATCACTACTAATATTCTAGAGGCCCTAAGCCTCAGGCCACCCTGTCATTTTCCAGCCATTCCCAGAAGAAGCAGGCACAAGCACCTCTCCTGTTTCTTCCTCCTTTGGCCCAGTGACATATGTAAAATGTCTCTGCGTCTCAGTGTCATACAGACAGTGTCATCCATACAGAAGAAAGCACAACAGTGCTTGCAAAGGAGGAAAATGTGTTGTTGTCCTGTGCAGAGCAGGTTTCCCAGCAGTCTGGTGACGGTAGACTCATACTGCCAGGAGACACATGCTGTGCAGACCAGTCACCTGCTTCACCTGCAGGAACAGTATCAGAGCAGAGAAGGTGCAGAGACAGCTATATTACTTCTAGTGTTTACATGGTACCTCTTCCAGTGGGAACAACCTGAAGACTCTATAGTCCTGTGTGGCACAAGAAAGCCTGCCTTAGACCTGCTATTTCCAAATTTTCCCTTCCTCCTGCTCCTAGTGCTGAAATCCTCCCCAGCCTCTTGATCTCAGGTGCTTTCATGATAGCATGGATCTCCAGGCTGGCTACTTGACTGTCTCTTGCCCAGTCAGGTCATAACCAGCTGCACTGCTGCTATGACAAGGACTGTCTCTAGCATGTGCTATCAGGAAAAAAAAAAAAAAAAAAAGACCCAAGCTTTTCAGTTTTTCTCCAAGGGCATATTCAAGTTCCTTTCCTTGATTAATGCATGTTAAGGCTGACTAATTTCATACCTTCCACCTCTGTAGCTGCTTTACAGCAGAGAAAAATGCAATTTCCTCTCAGTTGTCAAGTGTCACAAGAGCTCAGTGAACCATGACAATGTACATTGCTTATTGCTGCACACTCACACCTCACCCCCTAAAATCTAATGAGATATGAATAACTGTTATGCAATAAATATGAGTTATTGAATTACTGCAGAAAGACAGTGCCACAAAGAAGGGCACTGCAAGTCCCTGTACCCCAGCAGAAACACAGCTGTCTGTACAGCATGGGCAGAGCACAACAGCTCCAAAGGAAACCACATCCATCACCCTGGGTCTGCTTTCAATGGAAAGGGGAAAACCTTCACACCTTTTTATACATATTTTACAGCTGGAAGATCACTCATGTTCTTTGTCTTCCTTCAAATGACAGAGAAGCTTCTGGTGCGTTCATTTCCATCACAATGTTTTACTTATATACAAACAAATGAGCATCTTAGTCTCCACACTGGTTTGCAGACCTTCCTTCCACAGCCAGTGCTTCAACCTTGATGCAGTAAACTGATGTCAGCACAAAGTCAATTCTTGTTCCCTGTCTCCCTGCTTTGTACTGTGTAATAAAAATTTTTGAAAGCTTAGGTGAACTGATTTAGACCAGAAAGATGTCTGTTTCTCCTCAGACCAGTGGCTCACCATCCAGTCCATTAAACAATATGCAAGCTTTATTTGTCACAGATATTTTTCAGTGTAGATCTTTATTGGACCTGACACTATCAACTGAAGGAGACTTCTGGCATGATCTTTGACAACACACAGACATATCATGTTCATTTTACCTCCTGAACTTCTCATTTAATTGGGTAGACTCAGTACTGTTTTGGTGCTAAAGGAGTTCCTGATACTATTCAAGATTTTTGCCTCATAGTTATCTTGCACTCAGAAAACCTTAGATTTGTTTTCCAAATGCTCCGTTTCTTCCATAACAACTCAGACAGCTTTCTCACAAAGCTTGAAGGACGTATCTTGAAGGACAGTAACAGAACAATACAAAACATCCAAAGCAGTACCTTCCTCTAACTTTTCCAGGTCTTCCAAGTGAAGTAAAATAAAGAACAAGAGAGCTTTCCATCCTCTCAGTTTTTCAAACTTAAGAAAACATCTCTAAACATATTTCCCTGGTTTTTGAGGCAAGAAATGCAAAGCAAAGAGTTGGTAGAGAAAAAAATGAGGATCCTCTTTATATCCTTATAATATAAGAAAAGACAATCTTACAGGTTATGAACCTCTGTCATTTTAATCCCTCCCACAAGTTGTACATGCCTTGATGTATTTAGAACTGCTCTCAAATTCCTCTCTTGAGTCATCCTTGACTCTATTCATTCACTCAATGCGTGATGCAGTGAAAATGGCCTGGATGACAGCAATCACCTAGCAAGACAAGGGTCACCATCCTCATGCCACACGAGGCCCTTTTTCTCACTGAATTCAGCATGAGACAGCATTAAAAACAAGAGAGGGTGAAAGCACTACTGTGGTGCTCTGGTTCTGCCAGCAGAGCCCATTGTGAGCATGGAAGAAGACACCCTCCCACCAGCACATAGGGTCATTTGGCTTTGCTGGGCTTGTTCTGAATCTCTTATTGTTCCACTTTCTCCACTCGCTCATCGTACCACACAGTGCTGTGATCTGAAAGCCCCGTGTGTATTCATCAGTGCTTTCAAGCAGATGATTCACCTACCTCTCTTTATAATTTTATCTCACATCAGCTGAGAAGTCAAAGCCTGCATAATGCACCATTGTTGTTTTCAGGAGCAGGCTTGTCACTGTGATATGAATGATATCAGGAACAAGGTATGAGTTGAATTGAAACAGAAGGGTGGCAGGTAGCATCCTAAAGATGCAGAGCTAAGAGACTAAAACCAACAACACTGAAATCCTGTCTTTTAACAATAATAATAACTGCAATAGCCCTGGCTGTGGTACTGCGTGGGGAGGCAAAGGTTAGAAGGTGTATTGTCCACTCTGGGCAGAAAGTAAACAGTGTTTGGTTTACATCCTTTACAACCAATTTTATCTCCAACCAGGTTCTGCCTCCTGCCTGGCTCCCACACTGCACCTGGGAGAGCTGCACTGATCTCCAAGAAAGGAGATCCACAGGGCATTTGCCCTGTGAATCAGCAGCTGCCATGCTGCAGCAACCACCCTTGCTTGGCATAGAAATACTGAAACAGAGGCAGAGGATGCACATGTAGCAAATCTGGCTCAGGGTCTACCATGGGTTGTAAATCCCTGAAGGGCATAGAATCATAGAATCATTAAGTCCAACCCAACACCACTATGCCCATTAATCCATAAGACTACTGCTTTCTGCACACTATGCAGCTCTTTGTCAGGACACCCCAACCAAGAGGCTGTGAAACACCCTGACACTGTGGAGGACCTCTTGGGATTCAGCTGGCTTAACACGAAGCTGATGACAGTGCCAGTTGCAATGTCTGGAAAATGCCAAACTGACAGAAACCCAGTGGCTAGAGTGCTCTGACCCAAGAGTGCATTTAATCCACCCAGAACATTCAGGTGATGCAGTGTTTCTCTGGTTGTTGGTGTTGTCACCCTCCCTCCTGCTAACTGAATGACAAGGACAGAGTCTTGAACACAGCCATAGCTCTGTTGCTCTGCTTTGCTGATGGAATCAAATTATCTATCGCAAAGGACATGCCTTGTTTTCTTTAATTGTCATTGGAGTTTGCATGAAGGAAGGCCAGATGGAAGCAGCCAGCCTCTCCAGTATTGCTGGATGCCTACCAGCGGGGCCAGATTCCTACACACAGGAGCTGTAGAAAGGACACTGAAGACATGCCTCCCTGAGTACCCTTGCAGAACATGGAGAGGGGAATGCCCTCATCTCCATTAGACTGACTGAGGTTGTTTCTTAGTTAAGAAGAAGCTTACTCATTTTTGCACAAGCAGCATTCACTCATTGGTCTCATGCCATTGGTGCTAAGGTGTAAAGCTGCACAAGACATGCCAGAACCTCACAGGGCTCACAACATCCAGTTTTTAAAGTGATATCCCACACTGATGTAGAGCAATTGCTATCCTTTCTAAGCATCCAGATGAGGATCATGAAACTATACCCCTTTTCTCACTATGATTCTTCCTCATTTTCACGGCAATCACAGAATCACAGAAACATTCTGGCTGGAAAAGACCCCCAAGATCATCAAGTCCAACCACTACCCCTACTCTACAAAGCTCACCCTTAAACCATATTCTCAAGTAAAAAAATCCAAACAACTTTTAAACACATCCAGGGTTGGTGACTCAATCACATCTCTGAGTAGTCCATTCCAATGCCTCACCACTCTTTCTGTGAAAAATTGTTTCCTAATGTCCAGTCTAAACCTAACCAGTCACAGCTTGAGGCCATTGACTCTTGTTCACTAGTTGAGGCAGCATCTTCCCTTCCATCCATTCCAATCTGGCTCACAAGATTTTGGGATCTAAAGCCTGGCCCAACTCATGGCTTCTTTTCACAACAGTGGCTGCTGTCCTGAGACAGCCAGTCCTGCTCACTCTTTTCACTGCATTAGCCCTGAAGTTTGTGAGATAAGGCAGGGAAGTAATACTGCTAGGAGGGAGGGAAAGAGAAAAACAAGTTTTGAGTGGAATCAGTTCTCCAGCAATGGTTTGTTCCAGAGAGATGGAGAAAAGCAGAAGGACCTATTGAGGGTAAATCTATGACATTTCAGGTGGCAAGATTTGTGAAAATATTCCCTGAGTCAGAAAATAGTCCCTCGGCTCCACCTGTAACTAAAGGAGGAGGAAAGGATGTATAACCACTCCCAAATTGGGCTCTGGCATCCAACCACCCTCCCTAGAGGCAACATATGATAAAAAGGTTAAAAGACAGAGCTGATGTGAATACCCTCCTTTATTGGCAAGAAGTATTTCATTGCCCTAAGCTGCGGTTCCACACAGGCTGGATTGATCCTTCAGCACAGCTATTAGTTACCTCAAGTATTTACTAGCCTTCAGTGACTACAGATTCTCAGCAGCTCATCTGGCAGCTGTATCACATAGGCCCTGCTGCTCCATGGCATGAAAGAGACAGTAACCTGAAAAGCAGTGACTCGTGTAATCACCTGGCATTCTTGGAAAAAGAAAGCTCTGAAACAGAAACTGGCTGAGAAACAAACATCCCACAAGGACATCCAAGAACTGGCATGCTCCTGCATGAGGCGCTCAGGATAATACAACAGTGTGTTATCCTTCTGAGCACAGCCCAAATTCATCCCAGCCCATGGGTTGAGTCAAATCTGCTGCCTATATTCAATACCATGCTGCCATCGTGCCAGCTTCAAAAGTAAAGTGCCAGCTGGAGCAAAGTGTCATGGGGCTTAGAGTTCAGATTGTAACACGAGAGGCTTCCTCTTCTGCTGCTTTCAGTTTTTGTGTTTGGGGTTTTGGGCTTTTCAGCTGGGCTGGCTGCAGGTCAGGGGACTGGGAGAGATCGCTGACTTCTGCATTTTGCTGTGCTTTTCTACAAAGCAGGCTAAGGTAATTGTGCATCTTATCTCATTAAGCTCTCTTGATCTCCACCCAGATTTTTTTGGTGTTACTTTCCCTCCCATCTATGTGTAGAGCAGGGGACTTGCCAGAGCGGGCTGTGTTAACTCAAATAAAACAAGCTCTGAAAGCAACGTTGCTGGAATAACTGCAGTTGCAACATAACCTTCAAAACAGTCTTCTTCTGGCCTTCTCTGTCAATCAGGAGCATATAATATTTACCCAACAGAGGAATGCTGTCAGATATGTATCATGTAAACCTGGCCAAGAGAAATCCAGATTTACAGATCTCAGTGTCTCCTGGGAAATACTCATGACAGCCTGTCCATATGGACAGCACAATTAGGACTCAAAGGACAAGGAAGAAAAATGTTCTGCCCCCAGGTCTATTTAGGTTAGCGACACACTACTTAACTGAAATTTACTGATACATGAATTAATGTGTTAACTGGGTTAATAGTTTCTGTTGAACACAGTCTTTCAACTACAGATCCATTGCTGAAGCCTCTGAATATACAAGGAGAAATGGAAGGAGAAACTCACTTTGTTCTCACATAGCTATAAAGACACAGGAAGCTTACCAGGCTTGGACATATAACAAGGTCTTAACAGTAGAGGTTTATCTTTCATCATTTCAGACACCTGTAACAGAAACTTCTTTGGTTTGTTGTCCTGGGCTCCCTTGATAGTCAGTGAGAAAGAAGAGATGGTAAGAGACAGCTCCTTAAGAGGCAGGCCTCTGAAACAAGTCAAGTGTAAGTTCATCCGCTGAAGAGTGACTGGTGCTTGTTCTCAACAGAGATAGCACACCCAAGAACTCACATCTGCACTTCTGTCCTAATGACAGCCGTCCTGCAAGGTAAACCAGAGCACAACACACTATTCCTTCTATTTATCACCTTCCTTAAAAGATTTGCTCCTCCTGCCTTGAAATCAGCAGCAGACTTCATCTAACCCTTTGGATGGTAAAGCCAACCTACACTTCATCATCAGGTCACTGTCTCACACCACTGCCACTCCAACAGAGAGCCCAACCTGACCCCGTCCATGCTTTCTAAGGTCTCCTTATCTTATGGGAGAAGTCTGTGGCATAGGAACCCTCCAAGACAGATGGATCTGATTCTGCTCTTGTGGCTAACAAATGCACCAGCTGCAATGGTTCACCTCCCTCAACTGTCTCCAAAGTGTACTATTTCTGGAAACACAGTCTGCTCAGAGAAAGTTAACAGGTTAATTTCTTTTGGGAGAAGCCCACCAGAAGCTAAGCACCTGCTTTGGTTCACTGTTGACTATGCTGCAAAGCTGCAAGAAGTTTAGCTAACAGCCAACAGAAATCAGTGTAAGAAGTATGCATAAGGTTTCCAAACTGCCACATGATAAATACAGAACTGGTCTGAAAACACAGGAACTTTGCAGTTACTGAATGAGCAGGTCAAAGCAGATCCCATCTGTGCTCCATTTTCTGCAGAGAATCATGCATATCTCCAACACACTGCTACTAGATCATCTGCTGCCTGAGACGGTTGCCTGGACCGTAACAAACGTGCTGCCACTTCTAGCACCCAGAAGTGATTGATGCTGTGTTAAGAGGACACCAGTGGTTCCGGTCTATTTACATTTCCAAGGAGCTTGGCTAGGTTTTGTGCTGTCATTTTCTTTTGGTATACCAGCTGTGGGAGACCAAAGGGTACAAAAATTACTGCAATGCTCTAGCAAGGAAATGCTACTGTTGAGAAAACATCCTATTTATGCCACATTTTAAAAGGAGCCCCTCTTTAAGAGTTTTAAAGAGCTGCCACTGGCAACAAAGGAGGCTGCTAATTTGGCCTGGCAAGAAGCATTTGCTAAACACCATTTCAGATTTTAATTCATCATATGTAGATTTGGAAGTGGAATTCTACTAGGAAAACCATCATCAGTGTGTTTTTGCAATCCCAGCTCCCTTTCTTTTCACATAAGCCTGTCTCCCCCTCTCCCTCTGTCTTCTACAGCTGTCAGCTGTCATCAGCCAGAAAGGCAGATGAGCCAGTCCCAGCCTCACAGATCTGACCCAATCTCCTGTGAAACAGATGCTCAGCCCCTCTTTGCTCCCTAGCCCCTTGTTAGTCTGCAGAAACTGCATCTGCTACTTGCCCCTGCAAAGGGAGAAGGAGCAGTTGACTTCCTAGGAAGAAACAAGGGATACAATGTTTTGTGCATTTGATCACATTGAGAACTGAGGTCCAAGAGTCTGCTTTCCATCACTACAGATCAGACAAGGAACAATAGCTGCCCATCGCCTTCCAACCAAACTGTAACACAGTAGCTCTCATGAGGAGCTCTCCTATGTCCTCTTGGTTTTACCATCACCATGAGGTTGCTCAGAAGGGATGCTTCTGCTGGCTTGACTCCAGTCATACCAAAGTGATGACAATTTGTTAAGAAAACCTTGAGGAGTAAACTCTATGTAAATAAAATTCGTTTTCTGCACCTAGGTGTTTCCCCATCACCATGATCACAGATGAGGGGCAGGTTGCAATGGAACTAGCCCTAAAAGTCCATGGAGGGAGTCCTGTTATGAAAACGAGCTCCTGGAGGAAATATCTGGGCTGTTCTGCAGCGCAGCCCTCTTGCTACTCTGATTGTCCCTGTAGCTCTCCCACTCCTTAACACCTGCATGACAGACACTGTGATATCCTAGAACTAGGTAAAGGACTTCAAATTCACTCACACAAAAAGGACCATCCAGTGTGCCATGCTGCCAACACACTGTCTCCCACAGCAGCCAGCAGTGTGTCTGCATACACAGAGCATTCAATAGGACAAGTACAGAGCCATTTCTTTACTGCTGTGTCTTGCCACATACTTTAGGGTCATCCTGGGACAGAATTTGAATGTTTAGAGCAGGAAGTTATATTTACATTGCATCATGCTCCAGTCTCCATATATATTTGAAACCAAACGTTTAACAAGAAAGAACCGAACCAGCAACCTCTTCAGTTTCATGTTTCTGGTATTTCAATATTCATTATTTACTAATGCTTGCTACCGCAGAGCACAGGAGATGAACAGCACATTAGAGCAAGTCCCAAAAATTAGACTCCAGCCTTTTTTGCAATTGGGTTTTTGAGAAAAAAAAGCATAGCCTAAGGAGTGGGTGCCTGTACCAAAAGAGCTGAGCTAGCAGCCAGGCAAGAGGCCTGAAGCAGGAGGAGGAGAGGTTTCCAAGCCCACCTTTGCTGATCAGGGCAGGTGAGCTGCCATTCCCAGGGAGAGGAACCATCTATATTCAAGTGAAAGAGTTGTGTTTTGAAAACTGCTTTCTGTATGAGTCAGCAGAACCATCTCCCAAGGCACTGGAGCCTGCCAGGGGGAAGAGCATATAGTGTTATTGGTTCTTCTGCTGTTGAGGTCAATTATTCACCATCTTGAAGTACGTCACCAGCCTTGGGAAGCTGCTTTTTGAGAAAAATTCTTCTTGACTTTTTATTTCCGATGAAGTCTTCCAGCCTGCCTTGCTGCTGTTTTGTCAAAGCTAGTCTGTGACAGCAAGGTCTGTAGGAGAAGGCAGAAGACCAACACATTATTCCTGCTGGCCTGGCCTGCAGAAAAGAAAGCCACTGCCACTACAACCCCTCTTATCAGGACACGCTGAAATCTCTCTCCTTCAGAGACACTTACTTCCACTTCTCTCTTCCCTTCTCAATTTCAGAGGTATCAAATATCTTTTCTTCCAGAGGTGACTTCGCTAGTAAACACGTAATTCAATACTGAGCACCTTGGATTTACCTTCAAGTCTGCTGCTTCTATTTCAAAACTGAGGAAGGACCAAAAACATGTCCTTTATCCAGTGACAGCTATTGCTTTAGGCAGGATATGCTCTCTCTCTCTCACCTTGAGTTCTTCAGCCAAGGTAACTGACATAGTTCAAATCACTTTCAAGGAGCACAGTAAGATTCAAGTCAAGGTTCATTCAAGTCAAGGTTCCTTCAAGTTAACATCTTTGAAAGAGATGCTTGAGCCAGAACAGACTCTGTGCTATTCCTTCATCCCAGCTATGCTGATTTGGCACCCTCGAAGGGCTTGCATCTCTCACCTCTACCATGGCACAGAGCTACAAGAGATAACTTCCCAACCTTGATCACATTCTGGCCTGGGTGTCACTTTCTGAACAGTTTTGAACACATGGGTGTGCCAGGCACAAAGCCATGGGTGAAAAGCAGTTTGAGAATAGCTGAGGCAGGAGCTAATGTTTGGATATGAGATGGTGCAAACCATATACATTCTTCTAGTTGTTATGATGACAAATGCGAAAAAAAACATGCCCAAAACCAGAGTCAGTTTGATTCCAGAGAATGAGCTAACGTTTTCTTTCTCAGTCTGGGGATAGAGAGGTGGTCTTCTGCAAAACACAGAAATAAATAGAAACAAGGAACACTGATACTCCATGTATCTGTCAGCAACAGCTTAGAGCAGCCAGAAGCCAGGAAAAATAGCATTATGGCAAAGTGTAAGCTCTTGATGAACTCAGAATCTAAAAATCCCAACTCATCCCAGACACCTAAAGCTATAGACACAGACATTTTGTATTTCAATCTTCCCTACTATCTCTTCTTCCATCCCAAACTAATCTAATTACTATCCTCTCTTTCCCCAGAAAGGCTAGCTACTTCACTTCTGCAAGTCAGCCATTTTTATCCCTCTAATTGCTTGATTGATTAACATAACTAAGATGAACCCAGAGTAATTGCTCCTGGCTTGCCTCTGCCTGGGAAGAAGCAGCTTCCATTCCTGACCTGGGAATGGACTTGTGCGCTAGCAAGTATGTCTGTCTCCCCCGTTGTATTTCTCAGCCTGGTAAAAGATAGGAGCTCTTCCTACAGCCCATGCTCCACTGGCTTGCTAATGAAGGATGCTAGGCTGCTCTTTGTAGGCCCCTTGCCATGAATAAATGTACATCACTAAGAAACAGCTTGATAGTAAAATGGTCAGAATGGCAATATATGAAAATCAGTGTTTATTTGCACTTGGCTAGGATCAGCTCCATCAGATGAAGCACAATTAATGCTAATTTGTTGCTGCTGCAGCCAGATTTCCTACCTCTGACGTCCCATGGGAGCAGGGATTACCATTGAGCTAACAGGATTGTCTAAAAACAGTTGTGATCTACTTCTGCAAACAAGTTCTGCATCCAATTCTTTATAGTCAACTGCCTTCTTTTGTTATGCTTTCAAAGCAAAGCAAAATTACTATGATGCCTTATTCTGATCCATGTAGAACAAGGGTAGGTAATTTTGGCTGGTAGTTTCTGCACTAACTTCATTAATTTATGATTGCTTTGGAAAGCCATCCAGTATCAAGCTATTCCCTGCAAATTACTCTTTTCTACACACAAATTAATTACTGAGGTGTCAAATACTCTGTGTGGCTCAGTGGCTCTGTTTTAATCTATAGTCAAAGCACTTTGCTTCAGTATGAAAAACCAGCTGAAGTTGTACTTTAACCACAAATCCCAGTTTTCTGGGCTTAAGCCACCTGCAGCAAGCAGAAGGACCAGAAACAATAGATATGATACAACTATCCAAATTTCATTAAACCAGAAGGGTCTTTTACGCTTTTTACAAGTTAGTGTGCAGTGGAAGTTGAGAAACAATGTCTTTAAAACCTTCAGCTAATGCGTCCTGTGGACCACAGAAGAGAGTTCAGGGTACACTGGTGTATCTCACAGGGGTTTTGTGCTAGGTTTTTTTTTTTTTACTTTCTCCTTCTTGTGATAACCTTTCACCCCAGGCTTTGTGCTCTTTGTGTGTTTATCAGCAAAGCACATCCAGATGCCCTTCAAGGCAGAAATGACTCATACCTGACTCACAATCGCTCAAGCAAAGCTGCAACCTTTAGTTCATTTCCTGGGAGAAGCATCTGCTAGATTCATCTTGGAAAATTAAGCATTTCTCACTGTCATTTTACAGATGGAGGCATTTGTGACTGGCTGAGGAAGGATCAACTGATTCTCTGCAATGAGTAGAAAACAATCTTCTCTGGGCAGTTGAAGCAATGCATTGAGGACTGTGAAGATGCTCTATAGCACATGTTGTCAGCCCTGTATATAACTCACCCTGCAGAAAGACTTCTAGTTTCACCATACACCTAAAAAAACCCAAACAAACAAACAAACAAAATCCCACCTTCCCCCCCTTTCCATGACAAGTGTGCAACTGTGCAAGGCAGGCAGCCTGCATGCTCCCTGCCCACACTATCCCTGCACTGTCTCTCTGTCTGGCTGATTAACTTCCACTCAGGCAATGCAACCTGCCCTCCAGCCTGTGTTCCCCTGACTGCACCTCTGAGCTGTCTATCTGGCAATAAACAACAAAAGCACAGGGAGGCCACTGTAGGAACCATCTTATTTCACAGAATTGGTGACTTTTCACCTCCAGAGGTTTTCCACATGTTCCTGCACAGTCAAGACCCCCTTTCTAATGTGACAAAGGGGTTGAAAGAGGCAGATCCACTAGGCACAGCAAACAAGAACAGTGCTGGAAATCTGGATTTTTTTTTTTGTCTTCCCTTGAAGAAGTCTTATTTTCTCTTCAGACTCAATCCTCCTACATAGGATTTGCTTCACAGAACTGCAGAACTCTTTATTTATTTGTTTATTTTTACAAACTGAAAGAGACCTAGCAAGGTTGCTGCCTAATCATTTGCATGTGCAAGTCCCAGGACCAGAGGAAAATTGCCCATTCCTCCCCATGAGAGCTTGATCACATGTACATTCCAATAAGCCAAACTTTGCCATGGTATATGGCTTTGCTTTCCTCTCTATGCCTCCAAACAGCACAAAAATGCTAACAATGATGTGTATCTCTTGCTGTGCACATTCCTCTGCTTACCACTGTCTTCCTTCTTGGCTGAATAGTCACAGATAATTCACTTGTCTGCATATGACTCACAGCTACTTTATTTCACACAAAATAATTTCTAATTGCATGTTGTATATCTGCGTTATGAAATCCAGCACTAACTGTTATTACAAAATTAGTGCAGAAAGCTCAGGAGGAAGCAACACCACAGTGAGAAATCAAGTAAGAACACACAGAGGGATAGGCCAAAACAGTGTCAGTCTTCCCATCTCTAGTAAAAGAAACTTTTCCATATGGAGCCAAGCATTTCCTAGCTGTTCACACAGTAATTTCAAGGTAGCAAGACAACTGGAATCCTCCATCCCTTGCTCTCAGATGGTACGCATTTTGGCGATGGAATACAATGGGAATTTGGTCTAGCCCTGCTTGTGCTTGCATCTGTGCTCAATAAAGTTTACAGCAACACTGGCACAGAGTGACACACGGCAGCTCTGAGCTACCAGGGAGCCAGGTCCCATTCTTTGCCAGGTGTCCCAGTTCTCATGGCACCTTCACAAGAGTTTAATGCACTTCGGAAAGGGTAGGCAGTCAACCACAAAGTATCATTGTCTGGAGAAAACAGAGCTGATGTTATAGTCCTGGCAACTTTTTACATTTCTAGGTAGGGCCAAGTCAAGAACATGTGCGTTTCAGTTTTGCTCAGACCCCTAACTCCAACTGCTCCAATGATTTCTTTCAGAGCATTGCCATTGCTAGAAATGTCAGTGAAAAAGTCAGGTGGATCCTGGTAACAGACAGGCAAGGGATAATCCATCCCATGGGCTACATTTTATGCCCAGTTCTAATGTAATGTCTAGACTGTTAAATAAAACGGATCGAGGGAGAAAGGTAAGCTCCAGAACCCTGAATGTCCAAACTACCTATTAATACACTGCAGGTATGACTTTGATCCATATCAACTGCACCTTTTCCCTGCACTTGGCTCAAAGGACTGCACACAGAAGCGATCACTCCAAATAGCAATATAAGCAAGATCAGTCAGGACTCTGTGACCCACTATGTCCCTCCGACACTGTCTCAGGAGGCATACCTCCTCATAGCCCTACATACCACATTCAGTTTCATACTATAAAAACATTGTTCTGGGATAGTGGAACACATCTCTGTCATTACTTTGAATACTTTGAACTCGAAAAACATTCACACAAAATGAATACAGGCATGTCTTGTTACACACTGAGGATACACTCTAAATATCTACAGTGAAATGTGTGGAATGGTGAGCTCAGGGCAAATCATCAGCCATTCAACTGCATTCATGGGGACTAGAAAAGATCCCAACTCTGTGTGAAGAAGGAAGCTGCTAGATGCTGTGAGAAAGTACCCACAAGTAATCAAAATCCAGGAAAGGGAGAAGTAACACCAAATAAGACTCACCATGCATCCGGGGGGGGGGGGACGGGGACGGGGACACGGGGACGGGGACACACACGCAGATTCTTAGCAGCAAGGGGTGCTTAAATATCTGGACAGATTGCCACAGGGCATCCTATTCTCTATCACTACCAATATTTATACAAAGATGAGACATTTTCTGATGAGGAAATCACAGCTCAGCCAGAAGCTTTCAAGCACAAAACAAGGTATTGGGTGGGAGTCACTGATCTGCACTATGCCAACCTAGGAGAGATGATGGTCCTTTCTGACTTCAGAGCCAGAAGAAATATTGTGATTTAATCAAGCACAGAAAACCCCTACAGGCTAAAGCTCAGTTCTGGAAGACTGCCAGATCTCTGCAGCTGGCTGCAAATGAAGTGCCCAGTCCCTCACTTGCACCATTGGCAATCTGAGAAGCTGGTCTCAGAACCCAGAATAACACAGGTGCTCAGGATAGACAGGATTTGAGCTGTAAACAAACATGAAAAACAAATAGGATGGATATGAGGCAGACTTCCTGTACATAAGAAAGGCAAAACATAAGGACAGGAGTGAGTGATCATTCAGGCTTATAAGGTGACAAGTGTAGTGGAGAAATGGGCATCATCTTTCCTCAAGTACCTCTCCACCTAGCCCTGTGATTCACTCTGGCTTCATTCATGTAAAACACAAGAATATGAATGAGAAACGCTGTCAAGTGGAGAGGAGGAGGGGAATAGGAGGAGAAAGGATTTTGTGCTACCAGGGCAACCATCACCATGGCAACTATTTAATTAATGAGCTGCTGCTGAACCCTACCAATAGGGTTCTAGCGAAGTCATGCTGTAGTAATTACCAGAGTTTCATTCATCCTGCCCTGGCAGGGGCTATATGGGCAGCCTGGAGAAGCCTGTGAGCTCTGACAGACAGGAGAGAACAGCTTGCTGAATCAATGGAAGGAGAGCACGTGCCCGGGAGTGTGCTCCATTCATCCTCCAAGCCATTTCGCCGGGCACTCGAGCGCAGAGACCACATGCCATCCAATCCATCGTACAGTTCCACACTGCCAAAGGGCAACCCAGCTGGCCTCCTGCCACCGACACAGGCAGCATTCACAAGCAGTCTGCAGAGCTAGCTCACCTCCCTGCTATGCCCTCAGCCTCCAGTAGATGATACAGAAAATAAGCAAATGAGCTGGTGATTTGCCTTCTCTAGCTAGAGGATTTCTCTTTCACTCATCAGGCAGCAATGTAACAGCTGCGTGGGCATCCCAAGTGGAAAAAGAGCTCCTGATAAACACAGTGAGGTCGAGAAGCACCTATGTACCAGGAACTCTAAGAAGATGAGAGCAATTCTGTACAAAACAGGAAAAACAAAATACTATAGATGAGCTACATAAAGCAAAAAATGCTACCATTTTTTTGGTGAGCATCGAGTTGTCAAATTTACCTTTTCTTATGAGATGACAAGATGCTCTACAATACTGCAAGAGATGAAAACTCATCGCACCACTATCCTGTGCTGTTCCCTGCTCCACAAAGATCCTCAGGCTTTGTGGGACTTGGACATGATTTATGCTGATCACAAAGACAGGACATTTCACAGTTGTGTTTTGACTGAAATATGTGGAAGTCTACAAACTCATGTGCTGCAAGACATACCCTTTTTCAGCACTTGCTGTCTACAAGCCAACTTCACCTTCTTTAGAAAACACAAATTAATCTGCCAAATATTTTCACAACAACCGAGAGAAATCAGAAGGATATGCACCCCATTCACCTAAATCTCAGATCACAGGATCAGCTGTGCACTCTGGAACTGCCATTACAGTAAAAACCACCATACATTGTAGGGAATTCACTGTACATCACACTGACCATCCTGGCCATCAGGGCCAAAAGCAGTGGGATTTATTTTCTAAGCCTTTAAACAAGGGCACTTACATCTGAACTGATCATTCACGCTCCCTTTATAATCAATAGAGAGAAATAAAACCCTCTTGACAGTAGTTTCAGATGTCTGCTGTAGGATGTTTTCTTCCTAGAAGTGCCCGAGTTTCCTCTCTAACAACACGGCACCTATGAAATCAGTGAGTATGGATTAGAATCTGGTGGACCTCTACACCCGGAGAGACCTGTTCTGACAAAACATCCTCATTCCTGTTCTGCCCATGAGCTCTAAGTTTGCCTTAGTCAATGGCTAAATATAGGAGCACAGTTAAGTGTACCTGGCAGGAAACAGTGTGTGTTGATGTGGAATACTAAGACATCATCCAACCCTGAATTGTCTTTGAGTTCACACTGGCTACTCTTCTCTTGTCTAGACATTCGTGACCAGACTTGATCTGGTTGGAGGTCTCCCTGCTGACTGCAGAGGGGTCGGACAAGATGACATTTGAGGGTTCCTTATAGCCTTATTCGTTCTGCGAATTCTTTAATCTTAATTGTTATTCATGAAAGCAACAATACAATGATAGTTTTATTTTTCCATCTATGTTTAATATATAAATAGTAAATCTACTCAGTAAATCTTCTAAGCATAAAAAATGAGGGAGGAAAATGGAGGACCTTGACAGATTGGACCAGATGATCTTTCAGGTCCTTTCCAACCTGGCATTCTGTGATTCTGTGGTTCTATGTATTTCAAGAGGACAGATATAAACAAAAAGACAAGTGGTCTGGATCGTGACTACCTTCTGGAGTATCACATCCTGTGTGTACTGTGAAAACACACATTTACGTCATAGCCTAAGATCCAGATCATGAGGGAAAATACATCTTCCAGCACCTCTCCTTTCATGTAGAGCTATGCAGAAAAAACAAATACTGCCTGGATAATGGAGACAGATTATTTTCCATACTACAGAGAGTTTCCATTCAGGTCAATGCAATATATTCAGAATAAAGCTAAAAATCACCACATAAACATGAGTCTCTTGGCCTATCTTGCATCAGCTGCTGAGGAATATCGTTTCTGCTTTCTGATACCATCAAACATTTTGGAAGAGTTTGGTCTTGAGGCTTCAGCAGTGTCAAAAGCAGAGTCTGACACTGTATTTCAGGTAAGCTGGTGCTGCCAGGGCAAAGGAACATGAAACACCCCTGATTTCAGCAGCACTTGGCTGCATTCCCTGTTGGCCAGTGGGATGTAGATGCTCCAGCCTTCTTATCACCTTCATGGCCCTCCTCTGGACTCACTCCAACAGTTCCATGTTCTTCTTGTGTTGAGGCCTCCAGAACTGCACACAGTACTCCAGGTGGGGTCTGACAAGAGCAGAGTAAAGGGGAAGAATCACCTCCCTTGCCCTGCTGGCCATGCTGCTCTTGATGCAGCCCAGCACAGCTGCTGTCTGGGCTGTACTCACACACTGCCAGCTCATGTTGATCTTTTCATCAACCCAGACTCCCAGGTCCTTTTCCTCAGGGCTGCTCTCCAGCCATTTGCCACCCACCCAAGATTTGTGCTTGGGATTGCGCTGACCCAGGTGCAGGACCTTACACTTGGCCCTGTTCAATTTCATGAGGTTGGTCTGGGCCCACCTCTCCAGCCTGTCCAGGTCCCTCTGGATGACATCCCTTGCCTCTAGCAAGTTGACTGTGCCACACAGCTTGGTGCCATCTGCTAACTTGCTGAGGGTGCACTTGATTCCTCTGCCCATGTCACTGACAAAGATGTTAAACAGCACTGGTCCCAACACTGACCCACGAGGGACACCACTTGTCACTGGTCTCCAGATAGACATTGTGCCCTTGATCACCACTCTCTGCATGTGACCATCCAGCCAATTCCTTATCCAGCAGTACTCCACCCATCAAGTCTGTGTTTTTCCAGTTTGGTGACCAGGATGTCATGTAGGACGGAGTCAAATACCTTAGTCAAGTCCAGGTAGATGATGTCAGTTGCCCTTCCTTTGTCCAGTGTTGCTGTGACTTCGTCATAAAAAGCCACTAAATTTGTCAGGCATGATCTGCCCTTGGTGAAGCCATTGCTGCTTACCACCAATCACCTCTGCTTCATTTTCCATTTGCCTTAGCAGAGCCCTCAGGAAAATCTGCTCTGTGATTTTGCCAGGCACCGGGGTGAGACTGACTGGTCTGTAGTTCCAAGGATCATCCTTTTTTCCCTTCTTGAAGCTGGGCGTTATGTTTGCCCTTTTCCACTCAGCAGGAACTTCACCAGTCAGCCTACTACAACCAAATCTGAGCATTGTCTGTTCAAGACCATATCCACATCTTAAAACAAGTTTCTCTCCTAGAGGATGTCCGGAAAAAATGTGGGCAGAGAAGAGCACTAAGAGTGTCTCTACTAAGGCTATTCTTAATATTGCACATTGATGGTGCTTGTACTAAAGTCTGATTGCAACATTGCTCAGATGCCATAAAATCTGAAATCGATTTCCTTTAAACTTATTTTTGAGGTTTTTATATGCAAACAACTTAGCTACTCTGATTCTAATCTAGCACCACCAAATCAGTCTTTACTCCTCTGCTGGGGAAAAAAGAAACTTCTTGCCCAGCTTCCAAGCTCATTCTTTACATTTAAAAATGAGGCAAGAGAGCAGCAGCAAAATCTTTTGTTATAAAATGTAGAATATTTTTTTTTAATCAAAACATTTTCATCCACATCGGAACTAAAACATCCATAGCAAAGCACTGCTTCGAATCAAGACCCACCAGGACCTGTTATAACCCAGTAAACGCAGGATCTGTAACGGAGGTCTGCCATTTTTTCCCTAAAAGCCTTTCTATTTATACGCATCTTGGCAGGCTAGAAAGTACCTGCCAGATGGACAGACAACTGACGTCCGGAAAAGACACTCCACCAGCTGCTGTTAGCAGGGGTTAGGAAGCAGAGGGGATGGCTAATAAGAAACCACTTACTTCCTCACGGCTGCTGGCTGCCCGCTCCCTTCCTAGGGCTTAATGGAATTTGGAGAGAGTATTTCAATTCAGACCATCTGTCAGCACACACATCTATCAGCAGAGTCCCAGCACTTTGCTTGCACATCAGGCTCAAGTTTTGTTTCCTTACAGGAATCTTTGTTGGTGCACTGTCACCCTTCTCTCCAATTGCCACAGCAATTCCCACCAGGCAGAGATGACACTTGCTGCTGATGAGCTGGCAAGCTGAGACTCATACCAACAGGAAGAGGGCTCCTTGTATAGTTGCCAGCAAGTCAGAGGCAGCACACCCAACAGAAGGATAAGAGGAGAAAACTACCTTTCACACCGCTCTGAAACTGTGAGCCCTTTGAGTCCACAGGCAGTTCTGTGTGGAAAAGGCCTAAGAATGATACTGGACACAAAGCTGAAGGAGCTGGGCATTTTCCTTGAAAACCACATCCTGGCCTGCACTAGATGAATGGTAAGCAGAGCAAGAGAAGTCACTAAAACAACAATGGCAGCTCTTGCCCACTGCAAGAATCACAAAATTTTAAATGCACTCAGGAATTCTCTAGCAATATTCCTGATTTTATTCTCTTTGTCACTTATTTCTTAGTTTCGCTAAGTACTTCCCACCAGAAAACACAGAAACTCTGTTTATTACATCCCAAACAAATACTTCTTACACCTTTCTGTGTTTAGTTTTTCCTCTGCAGCTTCAAAACCCAAATGTGCCCTTTTCCTTTCTTTGCAAGCAGGGAGCCTAGCACAAAGGACTCCAGGAACTGGGGCTTTAAGACCAGCTATAGCTTGTGTGAGCCTCCTGAAAGATTCACAAGTATTTTCCCCATGTTTCTCTTATTCTCCTTTTTAACCTAAAGCAATACCCAGGCTCCCTCAACAGGTAACAGCTGAGTAATAGGGCAGAAAGCTACTAGTGTTTTTGCAGTCTGTTGGTCAAGAGGACCACTGAAAAAAAGTCACTGTGCTAGTTTGAGCCTAAATGGAACATTTTAGTGAGAAGAATAAGATTATAGGCTGTGAAAAGGAAACAGTGGTGATGTCTGCTTCACTCGTAGGCTTGCTGAGATGTATAAAAACAAGAACACGAAACATATATAGGACAGAGCAGGAGAGTCAGTGTCAGCATGTGTGGGTCTGATGGAGACTGTGCTTTCCCTGGGGCTGCTTCTGTGTAACTAATCCTGCTTTGTAACCTCCCTCGCTGATCCTCCAAACTTACCTTGCATGTAAGGCAAACTCTGGGATAAGGTAAAGAGGTGGAAAGAAGGTGGAAGGGTGGTTGGGAGCCCCTCCTGGGAACTCTGATTTCTAGGAGGGGTGCTGTGTTTCTGTATTACCTTTAACTTGTATATTTCTGCATATAGCCCCTTTGTGCTGCATCGGTATCTGTACTTGTTTAAATCTCACTTCTCCCTTTGCTTCCACCTTCCCATTTGTAAAACAACATCATGATGCCACCCTCCTTCATGAGCTCCTCAGAAGCATGACTTATAAGAGCAAGAGACTGCCATCATTCTGCTTAGAAGGAAAGCCTCCACCTGCACATAGAACCTAATTAAAGCGAGTTTGACTGACAGATTAGTTTGCAGTTATTTTTGTTCTCCAAAAACCTACACATAAGAGGAAGTACTCTGTTCTGATGCATTAACATAGCACTTATTTGTAATTCATTCTCTGCATTTATTTCTATCTTATTAATACTCTTGCCTGCAGAAGAGAGTAAATGGGAATGAACAATCATTTTGGATACTTCTTCTTCTGGGTTATGTTATTTTAGAGATCTGCCTTGTACTAGTAAGATACATAAGTGACAAATATTACAGCTCCTCTTTGTGATATAATTTATAACCAGAATAATCCTCAGTAGCTCTGCTGAAATCAGAAGAGCTACTTATAATTGAAGGGCTGCTGCTGAGTTCAGCATCCACATAATGCAATACCAGTTGCATATACTCTGGATATGTTTGCAGCCATTTACAATATCACTCAAGAATGACATTTTTCATACAACATCAGATCTTGGAGCCCTAAATTATGATTCAGTTGTCTTTCTCTCTCTCTTTTTCTTTTTTCCCCCCTCAATTTCAATTCCACTGAGTTAGAAAGAGATCTGAGACATTCCAACAGTAAGAGACAATTAATAACAAATTATTTTAGGTAGTTTCACAATTTCCTAAATGATTTCACATCTCTGAAATTGGGCTGGGAACTTAGCAACACCAAACAAATTTTCTGAGTTGCTGCAAATCAGCAAATCACCACTGCTGACTCCTTGAGAGCAATCATTTCAGAAGTAGCTGCATCCACATTACTGAAAAGCCCAGTAACTTGACAATTCTGATCATCATGTTTCAAACTTCTCTTTCAGTACATTGGGTTAAAACAAACAAACAAACAAAAAAAACAACAAAGCCACTCTTAGTCTTTCCCCAAACCCTGCCTTGTTGTAAATTCATTTTAAATTCCTTCTGTCTGAGAGAGGCCAAGGCTCCATTAAAACCATGCAGCTGCACCAATTAGAAGCATTAGTTTTGGTAACCTTACTACACTGACAAAAGCAGGGCACATGGGTTAAAGCTCAGTAATTTATTGTGGCTTGATATGCTGGAACAATTGTGCCTTTCCTGCTGTAGCAGCATGACCTTGAAAAGACCTTGCTGATACCTTCTTTTGCCAGAGTCCTGCTGCCCACATTCACCTCCTTCATATCCAGGAAGATACTCTGGAGACTAGAAGCAAAGGATGTCTCACCCACAAGACGGCAAGTTGATGTCAGGTATGGCAGGAGCTGTCCTGAGCAATATGCTGCTCCCTGCTCATTAGGGGAGTTCAGTTACATGTGGGTGATCATCAGGAGCAAGTGAATGATATTCTGGAAGTAGAAGCCAGAGGAATGAGATGGAAGAAGGCAAACCCAGCCTGACAGTGAGCCATGTGGATGGACTCAAACGGGGATGGTAGTGCAAGTCTCAGTTGTACTGATGCTGCAACCACAAGTGGGAGGAACTGCGTGACTCAGGCACAAACAACTCCGGATGTGGTCAGAGTTTTTATTTTTATAGCATTTAGATAACTCAGATGAAAAATTCAGGCAATAGATGGTTTTCTGCTGGGACAAAAATAAGGTGAGCAAGGTAAGCAAGCTGCAAACAGACCCCATTGCTGAAGAATGCTGGTCTAGAAACAAAATTTGGTTTCCAGTTCTTTTTGGTACTGCATGGCTGCCACTCAAACTTGGTTTGTTTTCCCATTCTTCCCACACTTCACAACTGCCAGCACCAAAAAGGCATACTCCTAACCTCGCAATCTCATTGCCTACAGCCAGAGCAATAACAACCTTCAACTATAATGTCGATCTGGGAATGATGCATCAAGAAGAATCCTACTGGACTGGGTCACTATGAGTAGGAAGTAACTTCTAAAAGTTGCCAGTTAATATAAGTACTCCATTGTCACTCACTTCAGCAAGAAATTTGCTGTAAGGGTGTAATATCAAGTGTTCTGTAACAATAATCTACAGCACTGCAGTACTTGAAGACCTGTTAATGAAGAGAAACACATAAATTTAACACATGGCTACTAGACAAATTGACTGGCTCATCAGGACTTTATTAGTGTTAACATATTATCTTTCCCACATAAGAGTTTAATTAATGCAATGAGAGAAGAGAGAGTGGCAGAAGCAGCAGCAAACCCAGACATATCAGAAGCACTAGCCACCCCAGACTTGTCCAGGACACAGACAGCTGATAGAAGGCAATGCTACAACAGAGTCAAATAGCTAAATTTAATCTATTTTTCAGATAGTTGAAATCTCATAGGCAATGTCCCTTAACATTTCAAAACAGCCCAGTAGAAACTAAGCCACAGTGAAAATATTGAAAGATCAGATATCAACTCTGGTAGACTTGTTCAATTTTATTGTCAGGGAAGTGAAAAAACTCAGGAAATCTCTACCTTGAGGATTCTGGTGAATTCCTGGAATTTTCTAAACTTCTGCAATTCATCGTGGAAGAGGGTTTGACACGCAAATTTTTTTTGCAGCAATTACTCATTTATTTATGGAAGAATTACTTGCATTACCCAGCGTTTTGGTCATTTTGCTCATTTTGATATATATACTGTTGAGTATTTAAAGAAATACTGTATTGTCATGCATTCAGTAACAGTCCTCCAGAAAAAGCTTGACATTCAAAGTGATTTTCTGGGCTCCGCAACACCACATGAAGCCATCAAGGAACCTGTTGATCTATCTTCACCTTTGCTTTAACAAAAAGACCTTGGCAGGTCCAATTCTTGAGTATGTGCACCTCACAGTTTTTCAGTAAATATAGATGTTTTTAAAAGGTTGTTGCTTAAAACTGCTGTTCAGCCTGACTTAGTGATTGCTTTTTTAAGAAGGGTGTGAAAAGGCCTTTCTATATTTGCATAAAATTGGAAGAGAGAAATAAGGACCAAGATAAAACTATGTAAGCACAGAAATATTCAAGGACAGTGTGTTATGGTGGAGCTGCTCTGGACAGTCATGTTGCTTCCTCCCTTAGGAGGCTTTTTGGACAAAGAGCAACTTGCACTGAGCAACCTTTTGAGGGGCTAAGACAGGACCTAGTGCCTAGATCCTACAGAGACTTCTGCTTATGACAGATCAAGTCCTCAGGTTCTCTTAGGCAAAGTCAATGCACTAACCCATAAGGAAATGAGCTGTACTGTTACAGAGCTGAAACTTCTTTATCTTCCCCTGACAGGATTTACACAAAAAGTAATTACTTCTAATGCCAATCTCATAATTCAGTTCAATTACTTGCTGTATGAAATTGCAGAATCCTGTGATTTATTGATTCAGTCTTAATTATGATCTTATTTTCATCTTTGTCTTGTTCCTCTTTAATTAGTTTCATGAAGCTGTAGTAAATTAGCCTAATAATGTGCTTGATAAGCACATACTTGCTCACTTTTTTCTTTTAGTAAAACCCATAAAGAATACATGGGGCTGGTCTACCCCTTCAAGTCATGATGTGAGTCATGAACACTTGATCCTGCCTAATATTTAAATTATCTATTTAATATCCAAATTCACAAAGGCATTTAGGAACCTAAAAGACATATTTTTTTCTTTTTATTTTTTAATTTATTTAAATGAATCAATGCTCTTTTCAGCCTTCCCTGCAAAAGTGGGGAGTCTTCTGTGGTTGAAGTGAGCCTAGCATGAAAAGAATTAGTGCTGCCTCATTCTGCACATGACTCCTGCATGTCGGTTAGCTGTGTTGGTATTTGGTTGGCTCCCAGCCAACATAAAGGTCATAATGCATAGAATAATGTCAAGGCCCATTGCACACTCTCCAAAGTCACATGCTCCTTGGTTCTGTAACAGTCCACACATGCCAGAAGTGGGTCTGAACTTTATAGGTGAGTTCATTCAGAGTAAAGCTCGCTCTGAAAGGTCTCTAATCCCCTCATACTGTAAGAGTTCATTCTTCCGTCTATGCTGGACTTTCTGTACCAAATCAAACCAGCTTCTGGCAAGCAAGGTCCATGACTATCTAGTCTTCTTTCCACTTCACCATCCATTAAACAAAAGATTGGTTCCACCACCTCTTTCCACCTATCTTTCTTGTGTGTGGCACAAGTACTATGTAACAAACCACCACATTTCAAAGGCTGGAAACTGGCTAGGACCATTGTCCCTTCACAGAAAGAACTAGGACCTCTAAAGAGATGGAATAACAAAGTCCTGAAAAGATCCTGTGCCTCCTACCACTTCCACCTGAAAAACAGACTTCCTACTCTGCAGGAAGAGAAGAATGCAAGCTGACGTCTGTGCAGACATGAGCTTAACTCCAGGTGCACAGCATCAGAAAGAAATGTTCAGAGAAGAATGATATTCATAAGCATTCTTTATTCTTTGACTGTGTTAGCCTCTAACAGAGGTAGTTTTCTGTGTCCAGAACAAACAAACAAGGTTTTAAGAAGCTTCTTTGATGAAAGAGAAATCTATCAATTACTGCCTGAAGGTCTGTATTACCATAGCAATATTTACCTAACCAGGTAGTTCAAGTCATATTTCAAGAAAATAGAGTGTTCCTTAGCTTTTCTTCCAATTCGTAGTTTTCTAGTCCCTGAAGGGACCTGGTGCCAGAGATCCGTGCCAGAGATCCATGCCAGAAATAAAAACAGAAACAAAAATAATGTTCTCTCCTTTTTCTGTTCGTGTGACTTCAACAGCATGTGCTCCACAGGATAAATTTCAGTAAGATATCCCTCTTCCCCCCACACAAATGAGTCCTTAGCCTCACTCAATTGTCTGTCTGTTGGAGTGCCAAATTAAAGAACAATTATTAGCAGAATGACCCCCCAGACGATCACTGAACAGGAAATAGAGCTGATTAACTAAGGCAGAAAGCTCTGCAAACTGCAGTCAGGGTTATGCCTGACATCACTGGGAGCAGCCCTGACACATTCACACACCACCGTGGTGCAGAAGGGAGCTCTGCTGGGGTGCTGATCCCTAATGCAGGCACAAGATCACAGAAACCCTAATAACAGTCTGGAAATCCACAGGTGGATCTTTGCACTCTGAAGTCCAAGCTGTGCCAACACGCACCCATTAGCAAAATAACAAGTAAGGAAGTCCCACGATCCGGACCCCTGCAGTCCTCTCAAGTCTTTCAGTCTCCCTCACAAAGCACTATGTGGCCATTTCCCTTATTTTGAAAACTGTATTTCTCATCTACATATTAGCTTGTAATGAAAGAAATCCTGGGCAGTGACCACAACTAACCCAGGGAACTGGATGCAAAGGCTCAGCCACGATCAAAAGTTCTGCCTTCCAGGAAGACAGTCAAGGACAATTTAGCCCTTTACTACCATAAGCAAATCGTCATCTCTAGCAACAGAACAATCGTGCCAAATGCCATCTTCAATTTGTGAGCCTTCCCAATAAACAAATCAATTACCACTCCTAGTTGGGATCATCACACAGCCTTGTTCCCTTTTGCAGTGTTTTCTCAGTAACACTGCTCTATGTTTTTATTAACTAGTAGTGATTTGGAAGGAAACAACCATAATTCGTATTCCAAAAGTCATCCTCCCACAAACCCACTCACCACTCCTAATTAAGTTTATGAAATATTAATTCCTTAATGGTTATGATTTGTAATGTTAATTAATTAGCTGCTTTTCCATTAACCATTCAGAGATTTCCAGCACTGCATCTATTCCTTAGTTAGTCCATAGCATGTGTTTAAAAAAAAAAAATGTAGCCTGCTTCATTCTCTTTGTCCCTCAGGCAAGTTATCTGCTCCTTGGTCTTTCTGTTCATCTCCTTTCCCACTCCATGCAAAACTCCATTCCTTCACTGCTGCCAAATGCATCGACTTTGTTCATTCATCTTACTAAGAGAGTAACATAACCAAGGAAAAGGCACACACATCTCTCTTTCCCTAGCGAGAAAGTACTGTGATATGAACCATGCCTCTCTTTGTGTTCCCCAAGGTGGGCAAACCAGCAACTGAAAAGGTGCATAGCATCCTGCTGTGCCAGGATGACCCTTTCTAATATTCAACTTTGGAGAATCCCCGGGATTGAAGAGCTCTGCCTGATAACAGCACCAGAAATGGTATCTACGTTGCCTGCCACAAGCTCCCCACAGCTTCAGCTTCATCATAGTTTCCACGGCAATTTTTTTGTCTCCTGGTGTTGATAAGCTTTGGAGGATGCCCATGGAGGAGCTGCAAAGTCAGTCTGTCCTCTCTGCCTCGATGGCAGCAACTAGAAGTTTTACTATCTATCCACAAAGCCGAAGCTGCACTTCAGAGTGCAGTTTCTACAAAACTTCTAAGCAGAGCTCTAATTCTCAGCAATACTTTTGGTTGGGTACATGCTCTGGATTGAGGACAAAGCAGAAGCATCCCCATTCTAGCACTGACTGAGTTTTGGGAAACTCAAACCAATGCCTAAGCTCCTCTGAACAGTTGGCCTAGGCCCATCACTTTCTGCTACATGTCTTGTCCCCAGCTGCCTGTGGAAGAGGCTTGCTGGTATCTCCTAGAAACTGCAGAGGTGTCCATGTCAGGTATGATCACCATGGGAATGGGAATGCAGAATACAAAAGGAGGAACTGAAGAGACAACTAAGGTAAACAGAATATCATTTCGCCTTTGAGGATTGCTGCATGTCCTGCTCACCCACACAGATTACTCTGAGATGGACAGACCAGAGGCCTTCCTTCCCCACACCACGGTGGAAATATAGCAGACCTTGGGACTTCTCTCCCATCCTCTTGGCTCCCTTTGCAGTGGCTGAGACCTTGCAGCCACTGGTCACCAACTGCTTAGACTCAAATCTGGGAGCAACCAAAGACAGTCAGAGTTGAGTTGTTAGAGTATATCCCTTATGACTTTCCATTGTCACTTTCAGAGTTACTCCTCAGCTGTGCTTCTCTGACATTGCCATTCCCAAAAGCCCAGCATATGAGGAGAATGTCAGTAAACCTAATCACTTTAAACACAGTAGGTCTCACTAGGAAAAAAAAAATCAACAGTGCCATCCTACTTGCCTCTCTTGCAGGTAATGTAGTCACAGTCCTCAAGATCAGCATTGGTCACCACTTTGCTTCCAAAGTCTGGTAGTGTGCAAGTGATTAGGCACTACTGAGAATCACACTAAAACAGGAAGCATCTCCTCCTGCACCAATGCAACTGGGTGCAGAGCCTGTACAGTGTCACTTACTTAAAGTAATCACAAGTACACAAGTAAGAAGCCAACACTTCTTTGTCCTTTGCACATGGAGAAGCTACCATCAGCAACTGTAGTTCATTCCCAAGCTCCATATTGATATTATCCTATCATTAGTTACCACACTGCATTTGGTTCCTACAATAAATTGATCTCATAGCTCCAAGCCCTTCACTTGAAGCTCGAAGCTTAGAACAGGTGTTCTAAGTAGGTATGCTGCAAAGGGTCCCTTCTGCACAATAAGCTGAAAAAGAAATCCACCAGCCCAGGCTCATTTCTCCAAATAACTTAGACATATATTTAGAAAAATTCCACAAGATAACTTCTATCTACTCCCCACCCTGCCATATTCTTGGCAGATATTTATGGTATAGTCATTATCATGGAGTTGGCACCTGCAAGCTACAGGGCTTCTAAATGCAGGAAAACTGGGATACGCAGGATCCCACAGTAATGGCAATGTGCCCACAGGCTACCAGTCCTCAGTGCGGCACAGATAGCAGAAGCATAACAAATATGGAGAGATCAGAGCTCACTCACTTAGGCCACCTGGTCAGTATATATTACAGAGGGAAAACACCAGCAATTGTCTTGCATTTGCCAAAATGAAGTCAAAGATACATTTCCCAACTAATTACTACCACACACATGCATCTGTGATGAGAAACAACAGTGAAAGTCAAAATTAAGGGGAAAAACCCAATACTGCAAATTACACACATCCTTTCTGCTAGGGCACACTGTAATCTCCATGCAGAGGCTTTTATTACGGCAGTAAGTGCTTTTCTGTTTAAATATGAGGTGTTTGGATGACTTCTAGCAAGGCCAGCTTTCACTAAAGCAAACTTGCCTTACGACAACCACATCGGCCTGATGAGATTCTTGGCAGCTAGAGAAGCTGACAGGTAGAAAATGCTCCTATCAATATCATATGCATCTGCCAGGAAGACTCCACACCACACCTCATACACGAGCCATGTCCCCAGATCACCTCAAGTGACCTTTCAGTTTAGGTGCTTTCTGCTTGTCCCTGTGTCTGGTTCTCACCAGGAAAAGCTGAGCAGCAGTTGAAACATTTATTTTTCCCCTCCCTACTGTCATTGCTGCTTGGCGACTCAATCTCAAGTATGCCCACAACCTTGCTGCTGGAAAGCCTCACCAAACACAGCACTGTATCTCAATCAATATATTAATAAGTAAGTAAATACCATCTGTCTCTTCCCTCCCCTCAAGCACCAGCACAGGCAGACCCTTGAGTCAAAGAGATCTTAGTCCTCCAAACAGGGCTCAGAGTGAGACACCGTATGGAGCAGACAAATCCCACATGAATAAGCAGGGAAAGGTGGAAAGGACTCCACTAAGAATGGCACTTGCTGCCTACTACCAGTCCTTGCTCATAGCTCCTAGGGGCCTCTGGAACCGTCAGGCAGGGACGTGAAAGGCTGGCTCAGGTCTCACTTGTTCAAAATACCTACATCCTCACACCTGAATAGCCCTATCACTGCTGCCCTGACAATGTGTGTTGGTACACCAGCAGAATGGGCTCTTTCACACTGAATTATAGACGCCTGCAGCACAGCAAGGAAAGGAAGCAGTTGTGCATTGCTGATGCTATGGAGATGAACACACTACATTAGAGTACAGTATTATCCACTCACAGCATATATATGGCCCTTGGAGCTCTTCGCTCTAGAAAAAAATGTTGCTAGCAAAAGCAGGCAGGCAGCACGGAGCGCGTCCTGTGAGCAAGGCTGCCACCGCATGGTACAAGCCTGCAAACACCTTCGCTAGAGCAGGAGCGGGGAATAATTTCCGCACGTCTCCAAACAGCCCTGACTTCGTTAACCAGGTATGGCCAAATCTTGATGTCTCTGCCTCTGGTCGGGAACTGTTGCTCTTACACCCCTCCCTCCCTTCTAAGTCGTTAAGGTATCTTGCAAAGAAACCACCAGAGCCTTGCAAAACAGAGATTCCTAAAAGACACAGGTGGGATGGGATGCCATACCTGGACATGCTTGAGATGTGAATCTCATGAGGTTCAAGGCCACAGGAGAGGTCCTGCACCTGAGTCAGGGCAATCAATACAAGCTGGGAGATTATAGGATCGAGAGCAGCCCTTGCAGAGAAGGGTTTAGGAGTGTATTAAAAGCTGGGCATGAGCCAACAATGTGCACCTGCAGCCCAGAATGCAAATCATATCCTGGGCTGCATAAAAAAAAAAAAAAAAAAAAAAAAAAGAATGGCCAGCAGAGAGAAAGAGGTCATTCTGCTACTTTACTTTGGAGAGACTTCACCTGGAATAGCGTGTCCAGCTCTTGGGGCCCTTACCATAAAAAGGACATGGAACTGTTTAAGAGGGTCCAGAGGGGGGTCATCAAGAGGATCAAAGGACTGAAAGACCTCCGCTATAATGAAAGACTGAGAGAGTTGTGGTTGTTCAGCCTAAAAAAAGTAAGCCTCTGAGGAGACCTTATTGAAGCTTTTCAGTACTTACACGGGGGGCTTATAAGAAAAACGGAGGCAGACTTTTTAGCAGGGCCTGTTGCAAGAGGACAAGGTCTAATGGTTTTAAACTAAAAGAGGAGAGATTCAGAATAGATTTAAGGAAGATATTTTTACAGCAACAATGCTGAAACATTGGAATACCTTTGCCCAGAGAAGTGGTAGAAACCCCATCCTTGGAAACATTCAAGATCAGGTTGGATGGGGCTCTGAGCAACACATGATCTAGTCAAAGCCGTCCCTGTTCATTGCAGGGAGGGTTGGAACTGGATGACCTTTAAAGGACCCTTCCAACCCAAACCATTCTATGATTCTGTGATTCTATCTGACTCTCTCACTAGGTAAGATCTGAATCAAGTGAACCATGTCAAGAGTGCCCCAAAGTTAGGGGTCAGTGGTGTCTGAGACCACTGACAGACAGGTCTTGCAGTTCCTAATCTCGTGTTGCTTGTGGATGTAGAATTAATCCAAAACCACAACACTTTGAATAATGACTAGGGAGCCTTGGCCTCTAGTGCTGAACTACAGAGCAGGTCAGGTAACTGTGATTCTGCTCCACAATAACAGAATCATCTACAAAAAAGATTTTTTTTTCTTCCTCATTTTCAGCCCCCTCAAAATATTCCCCAAAATTTTGAGAGAGATGAGTTAATTTAAAATTCTAGAGGAAAAAGGAGATCTTTTCATTACAGATGGAAACTGCCTTTATCATTGGGAAAAAAATCAGATGGATAAAAAACATTTCAAACACTATTTAAACAAGTGTGCTCTAGAATGCAAGCCCACAAATACATACATCAGATGCCAGATAGTGGTCCAAATGTAAAAGCAAGAAAAGCAAAAGAAAGCAGAGCTCTGTGACAGAGGAGTACGGACCAGGTCAGGCCATAAAAGGGTGAGGAGGAAACAAAGCTGAAATATACTTTACATCATCCTCAAGCACAGGCAGTATTTTGGGGATTCCTGCCTTTTGTAGGCTTTCCATCCAGCCATGCCATTCAGAAATTACACCTCCAACAAGCCTCAAGATTTGTCACCTCTTCCTCCTTTTACTGTTCACCTTCCTTGACTAATGACAGGTTTCTAACAAAGATAAAGACCCCACAGCTGTGGCTGGCAGTGGTGCAGGGCAATAAGGTGCTCATGAAATGGTACCTCTGACACTGGCCTTCCTAAGGAAGGCACAGCCTTCGGCAGCATTGAACCTTCATGGAGATGGTGTCTAGCACCTTTGCAGCCAATTTATCTCCATCTCCAAAATATCACTTAACTTCCTTTGTGAATAAAGATACTTTTATCCTCCACTTTACCAGATAATCCATCAGGCATACAGGCATGAAAGCCTGACTAAACCTGACTGTGATGTGCCAGCCAGCTCCAAAAGTCTTATTTGCAGGTCATCTTCATACCTGGAGACCATAAAGTATTTTCTCAGGTTTTCCCAGATTGAGAATACGTTCACCTATGGGGTCAGAGAGAGCTTCAGCACACATCATTATGAAAGATGCTCAGGGCACAGCACTGCATAAATATAGCAAAAAGAAAAGGCTGATCCTACTGCCTGTTCTCCTTTCACATGGCCTCCTCAGCCATGGTGATAGCTACCAGCAACTCTTTCCCTCTAGCACTGATCAGACAGTGTGGATTTGTCCCACAAATGCAGTCCAAAGGCAAAGGACAGAAACTGCTGGAACAGGGATGGGGAACACAGGCTTTGCCTGGATTAGGCATTTCTCATGTGACAAGTCCATTTACAATGCCTTTTTCTGCAAAGTGAAGAGACAGAAGAGGGAGCAAGGCTGTCTGTAAAAGCAGCTTTTCATGGACAATGCTCTCTGGTTGAAACCATTCGCTTTGTGAGAAATATGTGGCCACTAAAGAAGATGACTTTGAGTTTTCAAAATGTCTTGCCATCAGACAAGCATTGTTGGCTCCATTAGCTTTCAGGCGCTATGCTGATTCAGTAGCAGCTTTGCTACCATCCTATGGACAATCTCTGCCCTTGCATAGCTGAAAACAGATTATGCTGACCCACTACCCTGTCTGTTGCTCTATAGCTGCAGATCATCTATGGGGTTTAGCTTTAGCACCCAGAAAAATGTGAGCAGCCTTCTAGGCAGGTTCCCTTAAACTTATATCCTTATGTCATAACAGCTTCAGCAGTTAGAAGACACTTTTACAACCTGTCTTCAAACTTTCTGGTCTTTGAGAAAACTTTTGATATAGAAATGCCACTGGGACCAGCCATCTCTCTCCAAAGTGGTTATGATCCCATGGCAAATCACTAAGATGAAGTGCATTTCCCCTCTAGCAATATGTGTGGCCCTGGACTGTCATGCATCATCTGAAGTGGTACACAGACAGCAGAAGTCAAAGCCAGCACTTGTAAATCTGTCCATGACTGACTGAGTAGATAGACTAACTTAGTTGAGCTGAAAACAACAGCAGAAAGAAACTTCTGCAGGAGAGAGAAAATTAAAACTATATTGAGTATTGTCCATCAGGACACTCCTTCAGCAGTCTTCTGGAGGCTCCAAGGGTCTACTAAAGCCTTTGTTCAAGAGTATGACAGCAATCCACATACATTTCTCATTTAGGCAGAAGACTGCTCCTGCTTTGTGCTATGATGGTAATTGACAGCATGACCAGATCCTTCAGGAGCATATAGGTAACTCACAGCAGCTCTTTCCTCAGTGTCCCGCAGAACATGCAGCAGTCCAGTCCAGCAGCACTACCCACAGGACAGCAACACTCAAAGGTCAAAGACACTTGGAGATGCTCACCGTCTCTGCAGGCAGCACCCTTCATGTTACACACAGATGGGAGGGAGTCCAGATACAAAGTGGGCAGTTGGCCAGCCTGTAAATTAATTTCAAAGGCAGGCAGGTGATGGGTTTCATGTGGGAAACAGGAGAGGATAAATTGCCCATCTGTGACTGATACAGCAGAGAACATCACAGGATGGAGCAAAATGAATGGCCACAGAGGAATCAAGGAAGGAGAGACTGAGCAGTGTGTATGTAATTGAATTTCTGAGGCCTGGAGCATGTCTTTTGGGCTGTGTGGGATTGCAAATGTAGGAGCTCAGCTGAAGTGAATGATTCATGGTCTCTGTGTGACAGATAGGACCTCCACAGCAATCTCTTATTGGTGTGGGGGCGGGAATGCCACTGACAGGATGGTGAAGGAATGGGATGAGATGAGGAGCTTCCTCCACATCTCTGTGAACATTTGAACTTAACCTTTAAGAAAAACAGTCTGGAAGAGTCTACCAAAATTAGAGGTGATGCCACAGCTCAGCACCTGAGGCCTGGCCATGGAGGCAGCTTGTCAACTGGAAACAACCTCCCTTACACAACAAACCCAGATTTACACTAAAAGTTTATTAGCCTGCTTGGTGCTGCTGACTTTCTCCCAGCAGGAATCATTGTCAGGGAGACTAAAATGTCAGGAAATTAGCTCTTTCTCCTCTGTCCTTCTCTGCTTTGCTGTTGTGCCAGGTTCAAGCTGGCAGAAACAGCCACTCTGCAAGTGCCAAACCATTTCTAGGGCATTTCGAGTCTCATCAGAAGCAGGGGCCCTCCAGAGTGTTAGGACAGAGGTTTTCAGCAGTGTCACTCCAGGCCAAAATGCTGAAAAAACAGCTCAGAAGCATTTTTGATTGTCCTATACTATGTTCCTCCAAGGGCGTTGCTTGCTTTCACCCCAGTAATTACGTAGGTGGAAGTACAAGCTCCCGTACTAAGGGCAAGAGACTAACATGCAAGGCAGAAACACAGCTATGCCCTGTCCAAGCACTGTGCTCTGTCAGACTGCCTGAAACAGTGTGTGCAAGCCAGCTGCACCATCCTCCTGCTTCAGTGTTTCCTTTCTCACATGACCAAAGGCTTCAAGAGGATGTTAACCGCGGGTTATACATGATTGTAGCATCCTTCTCACCAGCCTCAGACTTCTCCTGTCACCATCCTGCTTACAGAAGGCTGCGGGAACTTGTTCAAGTGATAATTTTCACACTATTAAGGCCACTTACAGTTTCTTGCTCTACAAGTCTATTTTATTCTCTTGTTTTTAGACTTCTGGCTTCAACTACCTATGGCAAAGAGGATATTCCAGACCACACTGCTGAATCCTCCAATCTAGCAGGCAATCTAGCACCAATCTTAGTTCAAATCCTCCCAGTACTACAATATTCTAAGACATCTGCCTATATCTGTTTTAAGCAGACAGATAGATAATCCTTCTTCAGTTATTGTGATCTGATTTTATACTGAGAACTGTTTTCACAGAATCACAGCATCATAGAATGTTAGAGGTTGAAAGGAACCTCCAGAGATCATCAAGTCCAACTCTCATGCTTAAAGTAGGATCACCTAGGGTAGTCTGCACAGGAATGCATCCAGGCAGGTCTCTAGTGCAGGAGACTCCCTCTGGGCAGTCCATTCCAGTGCCCCATCACCCTCACTGTAAAGAAGTGTCTCCAGATGTTGACATGAAACCTTCTGTGTTCCAGTTTGCATCCATTGTTCCTTGTCTTATTACTGTGCACCATCAAAAAGAAATTGGCCCCATCCACTTGACACCCATCCCTCAGATATTTATAGACATTGATCAGATCCCCCCTCAGTCTTCTCCAGACTAAACAGCCCCAGGTCTCTCAGGCTTTCATCATATGGGAGATGCTCAAGTCCCCTAATCAAGTTTGCCCTGCCACCTAAGCCCATGATGCTCTTGTGCTTGTGGGAAGCTATAAGCAGCCTGACTCTTTTCAAAGAGATCTCATTTCAGTAAACAGTGCAAAACAGCTTTCTATTTGGCCTATCCTTGTGAAATAATGTGGGGTTTTATTAAGCTCGGTGCCCTTACTGTCAGAGGTACTAGGAGAGGCCCAGGGCAGACATTAATTCATTAATTCAATGCCTTCCATAATAATATTCCAGAAAATAACACAGATTTATGACCCAGATCTGCACTCAATTCTTCCAGGTGGTATAAGAGTAAGAAATATTGAAGACCTTTCTACTGCAATGCAGGAACTTCAGTCTTCCTGGAAATCGCCTGCATCTCGCTGACGTACTCCTGACTACCCAACAAATAACAACATGTTTTCCCTTCAACTTCCATCCTGGCACAGGCATGCCAGCCAAACAAATACCATTTCAAGTAACAGGAATAAATGGTACCATCAAATGCATTTTTGATACCTGTGTTCAAGTATCTAGTCTTTTGATGATATTGAAATGTTGCAAAATGTTACTGGTAAAAGTTCCTGGGATAGGCATGAGTTTTGGGCTCTCACTGGAAGTCTCCAACCTTCCAGTGCCTAATGCCCACTGGTTTCAGAAGGATGGGTGACATAAGAGAATGTAGTATGAATCAACAGATGAAAGCTCTGAATGGATTCCAGGAACAGGGTCACAGAGTCATGGCAGTGATGGCTGGCAGGGAACTCTGGGGCCTCTCACCAACTCTCCCACTCTGAACAGGACTACTGTAACCAGATCAGTGAAGTTGTAACCTTGTTTAACTGAGTATTGGAAATCCCCAAAGATGAATATGTCAGAGCCTGCAAGTCTTCAACATGTTTTCATTCCAAGAAACACCAAGAGTAGGTCAAGTTCAGTTTTTCATAAAGGGACTCAACTGTTTTAAAAGGAACATTAGATAATGGCATTTATCATTCACCATCTAAAAGCTTTTCTTGATGTTGAATCCATTTTAAATTCAATCAAATTATTTTTGCTGCAGTTTGCAGATATCCACATTAACCACCAGCTATTTAAGACCTACTCATTACTGATTAGATATAAAAATTATTCCTTCTTTTATTTTCTTAGCAAGCTAGGGAACAAACTTTCTCATCCTGGAATAAGCTGGAGATACCCACACTACGATCTTTACTATACAGGTGAAGTCGTAAAAAGACCTTCCTGTCAGCATCACTAGGGTGGTCACAATCAATGGCCAGTCTTTACAGAAAGTACATCTCAGAAGCACCTGGCTAGCACTCACTGGAACAGCAGCAAGGCCATGAAGCACTAGAACACTTTCAACCACAAAGTTTTTTCTCAGCAACTCATTTTGTTTCTTCCAAGACGCAGACAGAGTACAGGCCATCTCTGCTGGAAATTGTGATAAATATTCAGTAACTCCTTCCTAGAAAATCACTTTCTTCTTAAGTGAAACTGAGGCTCTGAAATATGCCCTTTTTTCTCCAGTCCAAACACAGACTTTCACATGTGACACTTCTTTACTCCAGAGTGTAAAAAGAAGGACACGGTGTCCTGGTTTCACTTGGGACACAGTTAGTTTTCTTCCTATTATAAGATGCTGACATTCCAGTTGTTCCTAAGTAGCACATATCTTAGCTCCTCAGATTCCCATACTCTGCCAGCAAGCTGGCAAGGAGTACAGCCAGGACAGCTGACCCAATCTAGCCAAAGGGATGTTCCCTGCCACAGAACATCATGCTCAGGATATAAACTGGGGAGTTGGCTGGGAGGGGTGGATCATCCCTCAGGTGTCAGACAGTGGGTGGTGAGCAATTGCATTGTGCATCACTTATTCTTTTCTTGAGTTTTCTCTCTCCCTTTTCATTACATTGCTTTCCATTACCTTTTTTTTTTAATTGTTATTAAGCTATTCTTATCTCAATCCATGAGTTTTCACTTCTTCTCTCCCACTGGGAGTGGGGAGGAGTGAGCAAGCGGCTGTGTGGTGTTCAGATGCTGGCTGGGGTTAAACCACCACACACAGGCACATATTTCTGGTGTGAAACCTGCCCTTAGTTCTGCTGCTCTTAACATCTTTCAGTCACAAAATATCTATGACTTACATCACAGCCTTGCTAGTACCTAACTGCTGGGCAGCAGAATCACAGAAAACAGAATCACAGAATACAAAGCACATATAAACTCACTAAAGGAACTTTTTTCTTTCAAGGAGCCATACGCTTTTACTTAGAAAAATGTCTGATGTTCAACTAAAGTCTCACTTCCAAACACAGAAAGCATAAGGTGGAAACAAGTCTTCATTGTAGGGATATATCTTACTATGTATTGCTTCCTGCAGCCTATACAGTAGCATACTATTATCTTCCATGTTTATTAATCAGCCACCTGATGGTAACAAGAAGATAACTTCTGGGACGTGCAAATAGTTCTGCAATTTTCTTTTCCAGTGACTCAGCATTCATATCAGAAATATGTTAACAGGATACAAAGGCTGTTAAGGTCTTTGTGCAATTATCTTTTTCCTTGCCTACAGTTCTTAATAATTTATAAAAGAAGATAGAGAGGTTTTAGTAAATATTCCATCTTGCCAGAAGAAAAGTTGTGTAAGTTATCTTTTCTTCTGTTTAAAAATTCACTTCTTTCATTTTCATTTCTCTAAAGACCTGTTTCTCAAATTTTACTCAAATCAGACAAAGTTAACACTCTTGGTGGAAAGAATTAAGGAAGTAAAATAAAATGCTTTCAGCACTGAGAAGATTGGACTGGCACCAAGTTAAAATGAGGGTCACATTGAGAGTTAATAAAGCATCTGCAGATTACTTTCCGTATTTTCTGTGCAACATCAAGAGGAAGCACTGGGGACAGAACACATGGCTGTGAATGAGTTCACATTGCTGTCACAGAGAGCAAAATGGTGCCATTCACCCTGTTTATCTGATATGGAGTGCAACAAAATGATGAACATGCCATTAACTGAATGGAAAACACAGTGTGGAGAACGTTTGGGGTGGGGCAGGCAGCTATTCTCTTGGGTAGTATCTAACAGTATACATCTGTGTTGTGCTTGCTGTGCTGTAGTTCTTAAGGAGAAACACCTGAGACATTGAGCTCCTGTTTGGTTTGTCGATTTTGGCTTGTTTCCTGTGAAAACACAGCTTTGTGCAAGAGCTCTGCAATTAATGTTCTATGACAGACAATTAAGACATCAACAACTTAAGAGAGAAACCCTGCCCTTATTTTTTATTTCTTCACCATCAGCAGGCACTTTTTCCTTTGAAAAACACCAGCTCCAAGAAGCAAAGAAACTCATTCCAGTCCATCTCTCCATTACTTAAACCCCCTGACACTCCTCCCCAGGAGGTCTCTCCAGGACCTAAAGGTGCCTCAAAAACTGTAAGTCTGGCCACCACTTCATCAACAAGGTTAACAGAAAACAAATGTCTTTTCAAATGGCTCAGCAAGCAATGCTGGGGCAAAAACTTGAACAAAGCTAAAGATCAAACAGAGAGAAACAGTCCTCTACATGCCTCACCAGCCACGAAACATTTTGATTAGGCATCTTGCTTAAAATACCCAAACTAGAAGTGTCTGTATGAAACATCCTTTGTGATGGGTAATAATTTCAAAGGTGTGCAATGAATGGAAATCTCACACTGCCATCAGTTTGCAGGTTACCCAGAGGAATGAGAACATATGCAGCACATAATAAAATTACCTCCCTATGATGCCATCCAGGGCACACTGTCAGAAACACACAGGAGAAAATCCATGCTTGAAAGGATTTAGAGGTTGACAGGGACATAAGGATGTGTGTGATGCCTGTGTTTGTACTTACATAGGACATACCAAAACACTTGACGTGTCTATATCTCAGCTCATATGCACAAGCACAGTCCATTTTACCAGAAGCCCATACCCTAGATTTGAAGAAACTACGTAAGAACAGTTCCAGAGCCAAACTCTGTGTAAAGTTAATCCCTGGGCTCTGCAGAGATAAGCACTCTTATCAGCAACTAATAGATGAGACGCACTGGAGATCCACACTACCCCAACACCCAATTGTGCCAACCAAGCAGTGTGCCAAGCCTTTCCAGCCTGCACTGGCCTGGATCCTCACAACTTCAGATGCAGGCAGATTTTCCTTTCCTCTAGCAGGAATGCATTCACAGAGGAGCACAAGCCATCTCATGCCACTTTATGATGAGACACGGGCTATGACCTTAAAAGCCACATGGCACTTCAAGTGTAATTCCAACTTCACAGTACCACAGTCTCACAGTATCATCAGGGTTGGAAGAGACCTCACAGATCATCAAGTCCAACCCTTTACCACAGAGCTCAAGGCTAGACCATGGCACCAAGTGCCACGTCCAATCCTGCCTTGAACAGCTCCAGGGACGGCGACTCCACCACCTCCCTGGGCAGCCCATTCCAGTGGCCAATGACTCTCTCAGTGAAGAACTTTCTCCTCACCTCGAGCCTAAACTTCCCCTGGCGCAGCCTGAGGCTGTGTCCTCTCGTTCTGGCGCTGGCCACCTGAGAGAAGAGAGCAACCTCCTCCTGGCCACAACCACCCCTCAGGTAGTTGTAGACAGCAATAAGGTCACCCCTGAGCCTCCTCTTCTCCAGGCTAAACAATCCCAGCTCCCTCAGCCTCTCCTCGTAGGGCCTGTGCTCAAGGCCTCTCACCAGCCTCATCGCCCTTCTCTGGACACGCTCAAGCATCTCAATGTCCCTTCTAAACTGGGGGGTCCAGAACTGAACACAGTACTCAAGGTGTGGTCTAACCAGTGCAGAGTACAGGGGCAGAATGACCTCCCTGCTCCTGCTGACCACACCATTCCTGATGCAGGCCAGGATGCCACTGGCTATCTTGGCCACCTGGGCACACTGCTGGCTCATGTTCAGGCAGGTATCAATCAGCACCCCCAGATCCCTCTCTGTCTGGCTGCTTTCCAGCCACTCCGACCCCAACCTGTATCTCTGCATGGGGTTGTTGTGGCCAAAGTGCAGCACCGGCACTTGGAGCCACTGAACGCCATCCCACTGGACTCTGCCCATCTGTCCAGGCGGTCAAGGTCCCGCTGCAGAGCCCGAAGTGCAACTTCCTTGCACCGCCCTAGGCACTCAGCAAACGGACAAGGTGAAGTCAAGGTGGGAAGCCTGGGCAATGTTGAAATTACAGCCAGATGCCTACCATCAATTTTGCTGTCCGCTTGCACAGGCCTGGTACTGAAGCTTTTCAACCTTCCAGCATGGCCCTGGAAGGTTTATGCACTGTTCTGTCTACTGCAGAAGCACAGCTTGGTTGGTTGCTGATATTTGGGGAGTTCCCGGTGAGAATGATAAAGACGAACAACCCCATGAGGACCTCCTGGCAGGGCAAGCACAGGCTTGCTTGCCAAAGACAGCGCTGGGGCACCTTAACTCCACAATCTCCCAGCACCCCAAGGGCCTCTGTCCCTTCTCCACCCGCAAGGTAACTCTGGAGATGCCTGTCCCCACCCCAAGCTCACAGTGGGACGCCAGCGCTTCCCTCCTCACCTCTCCTGGCGCCTCCAGCTGCTTGGCGGGTCCTTAGCGCCTGCCCCTGCGATACACCGCTGTTCTGCAGCCTCAGGGCCCTCAGCGCCTGCCCCTGCGATACACCGCTGTTCTGCAGCCTCAGGGCCCTCAGCGCCTGCCCCTGCCGTACTCCGCTGTTCTGCAGCCTCAGGGCCCTCAGCGCCTGCCCCTGCCATACTCCGCTGTTCTGCAGCCTCAGGGCCCTCAGCGCCTGCCCCTGCCGTACTCCGCTGTCCTGCAGCCTCAGGGCCCTCAGCGCCTGCCCCTGCCGTACTCCGCTGTCCTGCAGCCTCAGGGCCCTCGAGCCTGCCTCCCGCAATGGCGCGAGGCGCTGCCCACTCCCGCCCAGCACGCGGCGCTCCGGCCCGTGCCGGCCAGTGCCCGCCCGCGCGCCCCAGCCACCGTTGCACCGTTGCACCGTTGCGCCCTGTCTGCTGACGCCGCCCTTGCTCCTTTCGCCGACATGCAGCTGCCTGTGCTGGTGTTGCTGTCCGCTCTTCTCGCTGGTACTGGGGGCACGGTGCTGGGGCAGCGGTGGTCGAGGGGAACGAGCCAGCCCCGGGGAAGCGGGCAGGTTCCGAGCCACAGCCGGTCTCGTCCCAAGGAATGGGAAACATGAATGGGTACCGGACACCGACTGGCTTCGTGGGGCGACCGCAGAACCTAAGCCAGTAGCAGGCACCAATTACGACTGGGCGGGGTAAAGAGCCGACACAGGACGGTGCCGAATACGGGTTGATCGGAGGCTACCGGGACAGGATACTGGATGGTGGGGGACGGGACAGGTAACGGAAACCGGGCGAGACCAGGCGCCGTTAACGCTGATTGCTCTCCACAGGGCTCGTCTCGTGTCCCGGTGCCGCTGCCAGCTACCCGGTAAGTGCCCAGGAAGGACTATGACACGTGCCCTCCTTGTGGCCAGCCAGGCCTCCCTGGGTAAGGTGGTCTCTTCCCCTGAGCCCCGAACCGGACACGCGGCTGGAGCGCCTGGCCCTGACCCCGGACACCCGAACCTGACACCCAGGCACCTGCCTGCTAAGGGCTGCCACACAGAGACTGTGGTGATTCTCCTACCTGCTCCTCTCAAGAAGACTTGCTGTCCGTTTGTCACACTGATGTTAAGGTGTTGGATGGAGCTGGGTTTTGTAGTACATGCATGTCCTGACAAGGACATGCTTAAGCCATGCCAGGCTATAGAAGCCAAGCATGAAAGATAATGTGGCACTTGATAATGCTGTGCCAGCTCCTGTACCAGTACTGAGTGTGACAGTATTTAGAAGCTCTCAAATCAGAAGCTGGTCAAAGACCTATTTCCAAAGGTATCTCAAACCTCTTATGTACCTATCTTCCCTAGCCTGCCTGCCACATGTATGGTGTGCCTGGATGTCCAAGGGATTACAATCCAGTTTGTGGGACTGATGGAAAGACTTATGCAAACGAGTGTGTGCTCTGCTTTTCAAACAGGTAGTCACCAAATTGATATCCTAAACTTCCCTTCCCTGTATGTAAGCAAAATATTCTCTCTAGCATTCCCGTTAACTAATAGACCATTAGCTTTGGATTGTTCATACTCTGTAACAAACTGCAATGTCCTCTCAACTGTCAGTCCTTTGCTACAGCTTTCACTGTGATACCTGTAAATGGCTTACATTTGATTCAGTTAGCTGGGAGTACTGAATATCCCACCTTTGTAATTCTCAAGGAGGAGTAACGCAGAGGGAGGTTGCTTGTCGAGTTCATACAGTGCCACATTACCATTAAATACAGCGCCATCCTCTCCATCAGAAAACATGGATGAGATCCCACTCAAAATGCAGTTTTTACTGCAAATTGCTTATTTTCAAGATCCAACCTCTGGTACCTCCTTTCACAGAGAAAAGTAAGAATGCCAAATGTTGGGAGAAAACACTATTTTGCCTTTCAGATTGTTTAATAATCAAGAAAAAGGTCTAATATTTGAGAGGGTATTTTTTTCCTTTAATAATTTAATTATTTTTTAAAACAACTGAAAGCATAGAAAATAAGTGCTTAATGAGTATAGGTATCCTCCATTATGATTGACTAGAACCCTCTATAGAGCATCTTCTCTGTGCAACCTGAGAAGAACTGCTTTGATGGTGAAAGAATTTACACAAATAACAGAATTTCTGCTTCCAGCAGAGGGAAGAAGTGAGATTAGCACAACAGCAGTGATGAGCGTTTACAGAATTACAAATAGGTAGATCTCAAGAAAGGGAAGGCTGAAATATAGTTCTGACTTTCAGGGGGGGAAAGATTAATTATGGCCAGATAATTTACAAAGTTCAAACTACCAAGATAGATGGAATACAAGCCAGAATAAGGAAAGCATTAAAGGTGTCAAAGGACACTTAAGGAAATAATATTTTAAAGATGGTGCTAAAGTGCTTCAAGGTATACTTAAAAAATTGCAGATCTGCAGGATTTGGTAATATTTTCACCAGAGTACATCCTCTCCCATGACATCTTAGTGAGCAAGATGAAGAAGTGTGGGATGGAAGAGCAGACAGTGAGGTGGATTAGGAACTGGTTACAAGATAGAGTTCAAAGAGTGGTGATCAGTGGTGCCAGGTCCAGCTGGAGAGCTGTAACTAGTGGAGTCCCCCAGGGATCAGTGCTGGGTCCAGTGCTGTTCAACATCTTCATCAATGACACTGATGAGGTGACAGAGTCTGCTCAGCAAGTTTGCTGATGACACCAAACTGGGAGGCTTGGCTGATACAGCTGAAGGCTGTGCAGCCATCCAGTGAGAGCTGGACAGACTGGAGAGATGGGCACAGAGGAATCAAATGAGGTTCAACAAGGATAAGTGTAGAGTCCTGCATCTGGGGAGGAGTATTAAACTGCACTAGTACAGGCTGGGAGGTGATCTGCTGGAGAGCAGCCCTGTGGAGAGGGACCTGGGAGTGCTGGTGGATAACAAGTTATCCATGGGACAGCAATGTGCCCTTGTGGCCAAGAAGGCCAATGGGATCCTGGAGTGTATTAGGAAGAGCGTGTCCAGCAGATCAAGAGGAGTTCTCCTCCCTCTCTACTCTGCCCTGGTGAGATCCCATCTTGAGTACTGCATTCAGTTTTGGGCTCCCCCAGAGTCTAAGAGGGACAAGGATCTGCTGGAAAGAGTCCAGTGGAGGGTTACGAGGATGATTAGGGGACTGGAGCACTGCCTGATGAGGAGAGGCTGAGGGACCTGGGGCTGTTCAGTCTGGAGAAGAGAAGACTGAGAGGGGATTTAATAAATGTTTGTAAATATCTGAGGGCTGGGTGTCAGGAGGGAGGGACAGGCGCTGCTCACTTGCTCCTTGTGATAGGACAAGGAGCAATGTAAGCTGCGGCACAGGAGGTTCCACCTCAACACAAGGGGGAGCCCCTTTAAGGGTCACAGAGCACTGAAACAGGCTCCCCATAGAGGTTGTGGAGTCTCCTTCTCTGGAGACTTTCAAGACCCATCTAGATGTGTTCCAGTAGCATGATATAGAATGATCTGTGTAGGACACTATCCTCGGAATCTGGGAAAATGGACTGAAATGGGTACAATAAATGCCAAAAGAGAACCGTTCTGAGTATTGCACATAGAGTGCAGTTCTGTGTCATGGAGACAGACGGGAGAGTGTCTTGTGACTGAAACAGTATATTTGGTCCTTTCTCAGAGCAGAATGAGGGGCTTTGAGATCCAGCTTTACAGTTCTAGCATGTTTAACTTTTTACACATGATTCTTCAGTTCCAGATGGGTGTATAATAGATTCCTGAATAAGCACAAGTGGTCCTCTAGCAAAACTTGCTGTTTATTTCCACTCAGTTCCTTAAGTAATTTATGATGGGGCTTATGTCTTATTAGTATAAAATGTAATGTGCATGTTGTGTGTAAAACATGGGGTTTAATCTAGTTATACACACAACATAGTTTTTTTTTATCAGCTTTTTTTTTGCTGTCATCTTACATGCTCAGAAACATGCATTTTGGCCTGAAGGGGCACAGGGTGATCAGATGCTATCTTGACTCTTTTTATTTAATAGTTCAATTGTTGGCACACTCGGTGGCTTTCTAATTCAATCTGGAGTTCTTCTGGAGTGTTTGACTTGGCATAAATGCAATAAGGATAAAACACTTTGTTTTACTGGAACAATTTCAGCATTGAAAAATGGTTCGTGGTCATAAGTAACAATGATTTCACTTCAAGCAGTTAAAGGTACAGGACACAGCACTCCTTAGGAGAGGATAACAAAACAATCTTTCTGCCCTTTTAACAAGTTGCATGACCAGCAGCTGCCGAGAGAAATAATGTAGTGTGGCGATGCAGAAACAGATATATGGGCATATCCCACAGGTGTGGCATAAGAGCTGTTCTTCAGCCAGAACTTTTCCTTACATCCCCACAACTCTTTTAGAATTATAGAATCAACCAGGTTGGAAGAGACCTCCAAGATCATCCAGTCCAACCTAGCACCCAGCCCTATCCAGTCAACTAGACCATGGCACCAAGTGCCCCATCCAGTCCTTTCTTGAACACCCCCAGGGACAGTGACTCCACCACCTCCCTGGGCAGCCCATTCCAATGCCAATCACTCTCTCTGTCAAGAACTTCCTCCTAACATCCAGCCTATACTTCCCCCGGCACAACTTGAGACTGTGTTCCCTTGTCCTGTTGCTGGTTGCCTGGGAGAAGAGACCAACCCCCACCTGGCTACAGCCTCCCTTCAGGTAGTTGTAGACAGCAATGAGGTCACCCCTGAGCTTCCTCTTCTCCAGGCTAAACAACCCCAGCTCCTTCAGCCTCTCCTCATAGGGTTTGTGTTCCAGGCCTTTCACCGGCTTTGTTACCCTTCTCTGGACACGTTCCAGCACCTCAACATCTCTCTTGAATTGAGGAGCCCAGAACTGGACACAGTACTCAAGGTGTGGCCTTTCCATTCCCTAGGCTTAATTTTTCCTTTTGTATTTCTAATATGCTCCACTACCTTCTGGTTGAAAGATGCACAGTACAACTAGTAGTGCAGATTGTCCCTGCTTTGGGGTAATCATAAGCCTTTTGAATTTCTTGAGGAGTAAAACAACTTGGTTCTAATATGATAGGGAAGTGAAAGGATGATCTGTGTCAGTCTGGATTCTGTCATTTTCTTTTTGTATCTGTATTTCCATAGTAAGCTGACATTTGTAAATGGAGCTCTCTAAAGTAGCATGTATGGGATTAAAAACTTTAACCCTAATGTTCCAAATTGAAGGGAGACTTAGCTAAAGTTTTCTTGAAGAAGATTCCAATGATCAGAGAACCACACATTCAAATTTTAGTGTAAACTGGGATACAGAGATGGATGCAGAGTGCACATTCTTCCCACTTACTTCACATGTGAAAGGGAGAAAGTTTTTACATGTTAGAACTGGTTCCCACTTCAAGGACTGTGACATTTGACTTTCATTAGTGCTTTGTAATGGACAAATTCACCTCATGGTGATAATTGCCTTGTGGATTGATATTAGGTCTGTGGATGGCTTTATCAGGTTTTTATTGGTAGCAAAGCCTGAAGTGAGGCTGTCTCTGCTGAGTTATTTGCTCAGTGTGTGTGAATCATAAATCTTTGCATCACCATTACTTTGTGGTACTGTTTGCTGCAAATTATGAAATTAAATGCACTGCTGCATTTAACCGAGCACATAATAAAACACAAAGGAGTCCACTTTGTAAAATATCTCTGTTCAAGTGTAGTGCTTCTTTCTGAAACATTTTTCTTCTGCTTGCAGAGAAAATAAAAGGGATGTCCAAATTTTCAAGACAGGAAGATGCTGATATGGCTGATGGCCACTTGTCAAGAAAATCTGAGGGACAGAGACATTCCAAATGGAAAAAATACCTTAAATGTACCTTCTATGCAGCCTGTCTTAATAAATAAATTTGCTTATTGAAACAAAGTACTCTTACTGTGTTAAGACCAGTGTTTATAGCATAGCCATAGTACCCTTGCAACCTGAAATCTGATTAATTTGCATGTGGAAGACAGCTCATAGGTTAAGAAGATGTCCTGACTGTATACCAGGTCAGTGGTTTGGAGAAGGAAATGAACAGGTACCTGGTGCCATTCCACAGCACCATCTGAGACCAAGGAGGCCCCAGCATTTCTGCAGCAGACAACGGTGGTGGTAGCGGCTGCTTGTTGTTCTGGGGAGGATCCGAGCCTGAAGGTGCCAATGACCCCTGGGGAGCCACCAGAGGGATTTCCTGTGGTGGCTACCAAACTGGTGACAGTGGCCTGACATCCACCTGGTAGAGGACAGTGACCTGGGCACCCTTTTCTCCTGCCCCAAGTAAGAGCTGTTTGGGACTGCAGGAGGTGCAGCCAGGGAGCACACATTGCTATACAGACTCTCAGCCCTCTGGACTTTGCTCCCTTGAGCACAGCCAGGGCAGCCATGACCCCTCAATCCTGAGGCATTTGTGTCACCATCCTGGGATAGTACCCAAGAGCCACTTCCCACAGTAAACATCAAGGCAAAATTAGAACACTCAAGACTCACATAAAATGGTGCACTCCAGGGTGGGTCTGGCAACCCTTTCTGCAGAGAGGGCATGCAGGTACTGGGGTTCCATCTTTTCCTTGCAGTTGTGCACTGGGCACATAGCCTTTCTTATGTTTGTTGCTTCCTATTCTGTTAAATGTCTGTTTTCTGCATCTTAAATGGATTGTATTTGGGTTCTCCTATGGTGTGCTGGTAAATCCACAGATGGCATCTACCTTTGATCCAAGCCAAATGGTGCTGGCTCTAGCCCCATCCTCAGACAATGGCTTCGTCAGGCTTTGTTGGGCAGCAGCAGTGCGGGCAGAGATGTGCAGCACACTTCATGCCTAATGAACATTCACAGGTCAGTAATTTTGGTTTTGAAAAACAATAATGCTTTTGTCTTGTAATTCTTTTAGAAGGTCAAACGTCTCCTTATCTTCCAGCACTTACCTGCCTTCATTTCCTTCTTGCATAGACAGGGGGATGTCATGTGTGGCACAACTGGCGGGCTGGAAGCTTAGGATAAAGCAGTCACATGGAGACATGACTATGTACATGGAAAAGAAAGATGGTCAGTACCTTCCAGCAAGGTGTCAGCTGTGAATGGAAAATCAATTTTGCTATTGTTGGTAAATCCATTTGAGCAAGTGCCTGTATGCTACCAGCTGTTGTTTCCATGCTCAGATCTGGACATTTTCATTTTTTGTCAAATTGTACCATATGCCAAAGCAGTTGTGTGCTATAATAATCTTCACCCCTAAAAAATCCTTTCTCAGACTCAGGAAAAAAAACCCAGAACAGTCATGTACTTCAGTCGGGTGTTTATGAAGCTTTATAGCTCAAAAAGCCAGTGACTTTCACAATGAAAGGCTTGTTTGCTGTGTAAGTTTAAATGGTAGATTACCTTTAAGATGTTGCTGGCCTTATTCACATGAAGAATAGGACTGTCATGCCTCTAGAGTAGGACTCTTTGATTTCCTGATATCAAGAGTCCTTACTCATGTGGTTTAATCTGATTGTTTTCAGTGATCCTGTTAGAGGTGCATTTTACATGCGAATGAGGTAGGAAGCTGTCTAGATGACAGAATGATAGAGTAGCAGCAAAGAGGGAAAGACAGCCTATGGGTCTTGTGTCACTGGCTACAGCAGGCCAGTGCAGATGATTCCACATGCTTCAGTTGCCCAAAATTCGGACAACAACCTTGTTGTTCCCAAAATTGTCACTCAGCTTCTTCAGCTGCAGGAAAGGTTTTACTCCTGGCAGCTCTAGCTTTGAGTCATGCCACGTCTGTCAGGAATTATTCCGGCAGGAATTGCTAAAATCATAGCCTCCTTGACATTATAAACTGACTGGTATGGGACTACTCACCAGCATTTGGTGACCACCACATTTGAGTTATCAAAAGCACTAAAATCCACACTTTGATTGTTCAGAGTATAGAGTAGCATCTATGAGGTAGCTAAAATCAGTAACATAGAAGATGCTATGGTAAATTTTACACATGAACAAACCTTATGCCAAGTGTTGTTGTTAGCTTATTACATCTGCTTGAGGCTAACAAGGGATTATAGCAGCTTAATGACACGACTGTGAAACAAGATACGAAAGGGTCTCTTATTTCATAAAATCATAGAATCAGCTGGGTTGGAAGAGATCTCCAAGATCATCCAGTCCAACCTAGCACCCAGCCCTAGCCAGTCAACTAGACCATGGCACTAAGTGCCTCATCCAGTCTTTGCTTGAACACCCCCAGGGACGGTGACTCCACCACCTCCCTGGGCAGCCCATTGCAATGGCAAATTACTCTCTCTGTCACGGACTTTCCCCTAACATCCAGCCTGTACCTCCCCCGGCACAACTTCAGACCGTGTCCCCTTGTCCTGTTGCTGGTTGCCTGGGAGAAGAGACCAACTCCCACCTGGCTACAGCCTCCCTTCAGGTAGTTGTAGACAGCAATGAGGTCACCCCTGAGCCTCCTCTTCTCCAGGCTAAAAAAACTCAGCTCCTGAGTCTCAGCTCAGACGGTCTGAGAATATTTTGAAGTTGCCGGACTTGTGGATTTCCACCTTGCTCGCTAGGTGGCAGCTTTGTTTTAAATCTGTGTTTATTCTCTGGACAGGGGAACGGGAAAAGACTTTTTAATCAGTAATTGCCGTTTGTATACTTTGCATTAGCCTTTTGTTAGAAGCTGCATAATTAGTGTCATTGAGACACAGCAAATCTCAATTACTTGGCAAACTAAACCAATGAGTACACCCATCCAAGCCATGAGCTGCTAGTTTTTCCATGAGGCTGCAGGCAACAGTACCCAGTTTGTGTCAATTTTTGTGTCTGGAAGTAGTTTTGCCACCATAATAAAAATCTAAAACTTGGCTATATGTATCATTGTCAGCTGAATGTTGGGTAATAATAATTAGAGTCAAATACGAGAAGGCAGTAAGCAAATCATCTCCCTGGATCAGCAAAGGTAAAGATCTGGGAAGGCAATCCCATGCCAGCACCAGAAGTCCTCCTTCTGCTTCAAACAGCCTTGGCAACGAGCCCCCAGGACCTGATCTCACTGCCAATGGGAACTGGCACCCTTAGCCTCTTTGTGTCCCTGAAACCATTTCCCTCCAGCAGGACAAGCAGCAAAAACATATGCCACAGGCAAGAGTGGGGCTTCCTTAAGCAGTGGTGCAGCTACTGCTTCTTTAGCTCAGGTTTGTTAGGGTGTTTGTGCCTCTTTGAGCCTGCTGGGCTCTCCCATGGGTTGAGCCCTCTCTTGGCACTTCCTCTGCAGCATGACACCATGCTCTCACTGCTCCTCCCTGGAAAGTACCCCCATCCATCAGCCCCATCACTGGAACCTGAGAGATGGCAAGGAGTATCTTGCTCCAGCCTGGGGCGTCTCTGTCAGTCATGCTGGTTACAACTGATCTTTTAACAGCAGAGTACCCACATTGGTAAGCTCCCAGGAGCAGGGGATGTCCTGCAGTGGGTGACCTGCTCCCTGGGGTGGTGAGGCTCTCAGAGCAAGGAGGGAGCCAGCTGTGAGCACCTCTTTTGCTCACCCAGCTGTCCCCATAGCCAGCTGTGCAGAGAAGACTGCTGACAACTAGCACCCAGGAATGCCAGTGCCAGCTTCCAAGAGCTGTAAAACCCAGGCTGTTAAAGGGAAAAATATTAATGAGTTAATTACATAGAACCTCTGAAGCCACTCCCTGACACCTGGCAGTCTGAGCAGAGGGTCATTCTCCATTATGTTCTTTCCCTGTTAACTGTCACCCTGCAAGTCATCTTGGTCATCTGCCAGTGCCATAGAGGCCCTTCAGCTGTTCCAGGGCCTGTGGCATGTGTTGTGTGGAGACAGCCCATTTTGCTCACAGTCTTGGGGCCTGTGGTGGTGCCTCAGCAGCCGGCAGTGCCAGGGTCAGCTCTCAGTGGGTGCCAACAATGGCCCCACATTACCTGCCCAAACTGGTCCAGCAGAAACCACAGGGATCACTGCCAGCTGTACATTGCTACTACCACAAGGTTGGCACAGGGCCAGGCACCTCCCAAAACAGGGGCACTCTCCCTGGCCTTTGCAGTGAGCAGCACCCATAGGGTGCTCAGCCTGGTGCAGCACAAGGGAAAATATGGTCCCTGTCCCCCACAGTGAAGGCTGAGGAAAGCCACTGGGCACAATGGCAGCACTACAGGCTGCTCTGCACCCATGCTCACCCCACTAATGCCCCTCGTTTTCCTCCGGGTAGGCTCTTGGGACAGCATGCCTACTGCAGCTGAGAGGGCCATGATGGTGGCATGCTAGTGGTCTGGTGGAGTCTATCCTGGCTCTAGGGAGAGATAAAGTCACTTCACTGACATATATACATGGTGGCAGTTTCAGCCTGGAAGTTCTGACCAGCACAGATTTTGACAGGTGTTTTCCAGCCTCCTGCTTCCTTGCCTTGCTCCCTAGAAAATATGTGGCCATCCAAATCTCTAGAAGTGTGCTCACTCCATATCCTTCTGGCACTCCAGGAGCAGAGAGCAGAACTGCATGTCTCCTCTAGCCTCTCCCCTGCTTCTCACCAGTGCTGATGCCCATGTTTTCCTGGGCTGGGCAAAGTGGGCAGCTCCCACATGTAAGATGCACTGCCAGCTCTCTCCACATGCTAGGGCATGCTCTGCTTACAAGCAATGGCAGCATTGCTGAAAAGCCTCCTGGCAAAGAACTGTGCGTATCAGTGCCCGGTTTAGTCACTTCAAAACAATCTGGTTAGTAAGAGGGAGAGAAGGGAGGAAGACTATACCCCAGGCAGAGATTACACATGGAAATACCAATGAGATGACACTTTTCTCTCAGAACTATTAGAACAACTGGAGGAGTAATAAAACACCACAGTTTCCATGCATACAGCTGAATCCCACGGACAAGGAAAAGGCAGGAATCTTATTGAAAGTGACATCAGATTCATATCTGTGGTAAGGCAGTCTGAACCCTGCCCACTAAAGCAAAAGGGAAATGCATGAAGGATAGTGCAGCTGAGACAGTTGCTAAGCCCAAGTGGGCAGTAAGCAGCCCTGCTCCAGCAACGAGGGTGGCAACAAGCCACCTCTGCCCAGCTCCTGCTCTTCCACCTGCCTAGGGCACAATCTGAGCAAGTACTGTGTGCTGCTGGCTCTTGGGCTGCAGCTAGTGTTGATTCTTTCCCAAGAAAAAAAATGATCAAAAGATATAGTCCAGTTCTTAAATGTTGGGGTATCCAACAAAGGCGACTGATTGATGCACCCAGAAGAGCAACTGATCTCTTATGCTGTTCAGGGGCAAGTGGCTTTTGCAGGTAGAAATCTTACTTGATTAGCTGCAAGATTTGTCCTGTGAGTCAGTACTAACTGGTTAGAAAACTTCTCTAACTGAATGGAAGCCAAACAATTCTGTAAAGCTTTGTTTCCAGCCACAGATTTTGTGTTAGTAGCCAGAAAACTCCAACACAGGAAAGAAAAAAAAATCAAAAGCAAAACAGAAGATAGCTTTTGTGAGTTTCTTTTGCATTGGTTTGCTCAGACAGAGAAGGGAAGGTTTTGCTCTCTGACAATCTTTGCCCCTCTCCATCTTTCTTTCCATCCTGTCTATATACAGCACTAGCAGGACTACATTGGGGCCAGGATGGTTATGAGGTGTGTGTCCAATGCCCCTCACAAAATAACTGTAGCCAGCATGTTGCCAGAGGGCAAGCCCTGGATGATACTCAAGCCTCTGCAAAAAGGATCGAGAGGAGCAGGATGCTGACCACAGGCTGCAGCTGTCAACTCCTCTCTGCAGTGCCATAATGTCCACAATTGTCACATCACAACAGCTGAAATTCTTCCTCTGTAGGGAGGAACACTCTCTGATGGGCCTGGATGAATCCTGCATTTTGTTTCAGTTTAATCTAACCTTTCTGACAAAGGGACATCTTTCTTCTGAGGCCAGAATCAACTCATACCAGGTGAGGCATAAACTCCAGCAGTACTTTGACCTTCTCTCGGGAAGAGAAATGTGGCTTACGAGATTTCAGAATCAGAAACACAGCAACATTTCCCAGTCAAACACAGACAGATCTGTGACGTGACTTTCGCACTGTCACTGCAGGACTCCCAGTGCCTCTGAAGCCATTTCAATGGCATGCCTCAGCCTGAAACACATCGCTGCCAGCGCTCCCAGTGCAAGTCTGGGCTGTGTTCACAGGCTATGGGAAAAGGGTTTTTTCCACATAAAAGACTTTCTCGCTGTTGACAGTAATAAACAAGGGAAGAGGAGCTGATCCTGTTCCTGCAGGCCACATTACTCACATTTTGCAGTGCTCGAGGCACATGCATGTAAGAAAATCAAAGACAGCATACAAACATAAGAAACTCTTTCTGAGACAGAATATCCTCCCATCTGTCCTGTCTACAAAGGTGGCCAGAGCAGGTGCCAGAGCAGAACATAGACATAGGACAGCTAAGTAGCAATACCCACCAGAGCTCCCCCAAGCACATGGCAGTATGCAGTTCACAGCCTCCACCTGGACCTTCCACAACAGGTTCAAAATCCAGGACTGTGTCCTGCTGCAAGAGTCTGCTCCAGCTGCCTTGAACTCATCTTGATCCTCCCAGCCATGGCTGCTGAAGCCATTCCATCAGACACCTCTTCCATGTTCTTGTCGCTTAGCATCAGTGATAAACAAGACTCATCCCCTTAGCCAGGTGCTTGTCCAAGGCATGCAGAATCAAGTCTTGTCTCAAAAACCTCCTCTGGCAGCCACTGAACAGCATCACTTGCTTTATTAGGCAGCAAGGCTATCTCTGTAGCAAAAGCACTCTTGCTTGATCAGCATTGTCCTAATGGGAAAATTGGCACAGGTCTCTTTGCAATCCCCCTGCTGTGGCCTATTCCCCCTCACATTCAGGACAGTTTTGGCTCATTGCTAAACGTATGGCAGGTTTCTTGCCTGAGTTTCTCCAGCCACTTCTCTGCAGGGGCAGGTCTCTGCTTCTGGCTCCAGCCAGCTCCACAGCTTTCTGCGTTCAGTGCCAGTTTTATAGTCAGTTGCTTATGAGCCCTTTCTCAAGCCCCTTCTGATTTTCCAGCATCCCCTTCCAGATGTTTGTAAAGCTGAGAGAAAATCAACTCCTCCCCACTGCACCCCACCCCTCAAGATGCCTCTGAAGCTGCTGTCTTATGTTTCCAGCCCACCCCACCCTACTGGGAACTGCAGATTCCCGGGCACTTACGGAAAAGAGTATTTGGCAGAGGAGGATGCCCTGCTCTCAGCTCAGTCCCCAGCCAGGCTCCTGCCCTGTGCCACTGGGGCTGCAGCAGCAGGTCAGATCTAGGACCCAGTCTTGTCCCTGTTACCCAGCTCGGCAGGATCGCAGGGCTGCCTAAAGCGACAACAAAGTCAGGAACCTTAGATCTGCACGACTCATTTGCAAGAGGCTAAAGAGAGATGAGAAGCCAATCCTGCACAGCAGTGACCGCTGCTATTCCATCAGCAAAGCTAGGAGCAAGGGGTCCCCACGGCAGGGGAGCTGGTGGCAGTCTGGCCAAGGGGCAGCATCGGGGACCTCAGGGCCTCCAGAGGAGCAGGCAGACTGGGTTGAAGATAAACAGTTGAGGGCAGGTTCACCCGCACTCTGCCTTCACTCTTCCTGTACCTCCACAGGGAACAGCCCCAGCGGTTCGCGCCCGCGGTGGCAGGACGCACCCCCAGACCCGAGCGTGGCGGGACGAGCCCCGACGGCTCCTGTGCCACCCGTCCGGAGAGCCCCGCAGCGCCTACAACCCTGCGTTGAGTCCTGCCAAGGAGAGTGGGTGCCAAACCTGAATTACCAGCCCAGAGAGTGGCTGCGGATCGGCAGCTCCTGCGATTTGCGGCAGGTTTTTCAGGTCCCCGCCTGTCACACACACACGCAGATATTTAAGCAGTCACCCAAGGACCTGCGGGGTTCTTGTTTTACACACTTCTGGTTCCTGGCAGTTTCAGGTAAGTGCAGGCGTTGAGCTGGGGGTGCTGGGGTGGAATTGCAGTTGGAGATGGTGGGGGGAGTGGAAGGAGGAGCTGACCTGCGCTTATTGATGCTGAGGCGGTTTGAACAGCATCGGGTAAAGCTGTGGTGGGAAAGCTTCATGTCTGTGACAGGGAGAGGGGCACAGAAGAAAGCAGAGACCCCAGGCTGGGGTACTACGGGGACCTGCCTCTGCTTCAGCAGCTGCTGTGTTGTTTGCTTTGTTCCCACCCGATGTTATCTCTTAAAACTCTGAACGGGAGGTTTACAGGATGCATGACAGGTGGCTTTTCCTTATTTACGGCAGGGTCTGTTTTATTTTTAAAGCCTCTGTCCCACCTCATCCTGTGCACCGTGCCGGCTGATGTTATCCACAGCCACCCCACAGCAGGAGGCCGAGCAAAGCTGGAGATACGACATGGCTCTGCAGCACAGCAAGGGAGGGCATGAGGGCTCGTTTGCATTGAGAACTGCTATTTTCATCTTTGCAGTGGCAGGAAACAGCAGCAAGCTAAAACCAGATGCAGATGCCTTCAGCTGCACCCCAGCCCTAACAGTGAAGAGAGTACTTGGGAAGGGGTCAAAAAACCCAGCAGGGTCTATGGGGCCCCATCAGTTGGGCAAGAGCTACTATTCAGATCATTTTTCAGGGGGTTTGGGTGCAGTAAATCGTTAGAAAGCTGCACAGCCAGCCAGCTATTGTGTCTGCTGTTCAAAAAAAGCAAAGCTGAGCAAACAGATCATTTTTTTTCTGGAAAAGTTGCTGCTTTCTGCTAGGATAGTAAATGTGGACTCCACTAGCAGTGCTGGGCAAGCTGCTGAGAGACAGAAGGATGTCCTCTCCTGTCTCAAGTCATTGCTTGAAGCTCTGCTAGTAACCCCAGGGTGTCTCTGGGGAGATGGATGCAATCATGGGACACAGGCAGTATAACTGAGCAGAGAGGTCTCTCCATACCGCTGCTCCTACCACATATCTAGGTCAGGTTACTCAGAGCCTTGTCCAGCAATCTTTTAGACATCACCAAGAATGGAGGTGCCTCTCTGGTCTCTGTCCCCATGTTGGAGTACACACACACTATGAAGATTTTTTTCCCAATATCTAGTAAGACTTTCTCTTGCTGTAACTCATGTCCATCAGCCGTGGCCTTTAGTCTTCTCACAACAAAATGGCTCTGGAGGTGTATTTAAATGCCACATCAGCCACACTAAGGGCAACCAGCATTGCCTGCACAGCCCAGGCAACCCATGAACCCCTTGCAAGATTCATCTGGTGGCTACTCTCACACCGCTCCACCTAAACCCAAGACAATTAGTCAGAACCAAGCACGATTTCCCCAGGGCTCTTTAGCTTGATACATAGGACAGAGCAGATGTCAGCAGTGCTGTGGTTTTGTTGTGGCAGCTCATCTGACATTGTCATTTCTACCTGGTTTAGTAAGCCCCTGCCACCAAATTCTCATCCCCATGCTGCCCGGAGGGAGACAGCAGTAGGCATGGGACTGCTCACAGTGCTAAATCACAACCACAGCCCCACGGCAGTGAGCAGTGTGCTTTTCAACACCCAAGACATACAGTTGTGATTCTCCATATTCCTACTAGCCTTGAGGAAATGTAAGCAAGAAAATCACCCCTTTTGCACAGAAGAGAGGTTCTGTGCAGCCTGAAGGCCAGGCTACAGCAGGCCTGGGCTTAAATGGAGCACCATTTAAGTAGCAGGTAGGTGAGAAATGGTCCAGATATGGTCAATCAGGATATTTAGAGACTCCTGGTACCCTCATGTCCTGTCATATATGCCCAGCTTTCAGCACTCAAGAAGTGGGTGCCACATGCTGCACAGGCCTGTGCTGGTCCTAAAAACCTCCAAGGGCCAGTGAAGCAATGTGGGGAGACCTGCAGAGCCCTTGAGGACCACCAACAGGGATTAGACCTTTTTCAGAAAGCTATCTCAGAGCCTTGAGAGAAAGGGACTGTTCTCCCTCCAGAGTAGACATGGAGGAGAGTCAAGTAAAAACCACCAGGCATCACATCCTGCATGATGGGGCACCCTGAGCTGCCAGCAGGTAGAAGATACTGTGTCCTGTGGGGAAATGCCTCAGGAACCTGGATATTATCAGAAACAGAAATAGCTGTGCAGGTGAAACATGAAAGTTGAAGCACACGCTCCCTATGTAAATTAATGCACACACATTAATGTACATTAATGCAGAAGGCTGCAAATGATAATTTATGAACTGCCAGGACATGTTGCTGCTGGTGGCCCAGGCTAGATGCATGAGCCAGAGGTGATGAGGAGCCCTGTGGTGACTAGGCTTTCTAGAAAAAGGACAGGTTGCTTAGTGGGGTGCTAATCCAGGAGGAAAGGAAGGACTTGTGTCCTGAGCTTGGCTTTATCAGCCCTTTTAACTCACGGAGAGCCTGGCAGCCACAGTGCTTGAGTGCAACACCTCAAGTCCTGGGGACCTCCTTCCCCTCCTGCTACTTTTCCAGAGGTCTCCAAATGCCCAGATTAAATGCATTCACCTGACCTCATATGTATGAGGTACTGAATTTTGTTTAGCCCCTTCTTACATGGACACTTATGATTGGAGCTGACCCTAAGAAAGCCCAGGCAGTGGCTGCTGTACACCTGTGGGCACAACACTCTGCAGACAAGGCCAGCAGAATCTGAAGCTAGCAATGATCTTTCCCCAGTCCATCTAGGGGTGGTGAATCATGCCGTCTACCATCAGCACGCTCCATCACACTCAGAGGTGCTCCAGCCTTAAGCAACCATTGTGTTACAATGTTTATTTACCAAGTGACTCAAGCAGAGTGGGCTGTTTCACAACCAACCCTGGTCTATTTATAAGCCACTACTCAAATGCTAAAAGATCTTTTCATTATACAGAGCACCTCCCGCAGACAGCAGCATCTCTACTTTTTGAGGTAAAGCCCAAAGAGGATCTCTCCAGCTCTCTTATGAATAACAGAGATGGCTCTATGTAAGCTGCAAAACAATTTTGGAACTGAGCCCCATCCCAGAAGTGCTGTCAGAAAGTGAGAGCCTTAAGTCATTCAGTACCCCTCAGGGCACTAAGTGGGTTAAGGAAAGCAGTTGGGTTTAAAGTTATGCAGTAGGGGTGCAGCACGATGGAGGTGCTTGGGTTACATTCCAGACACAAAGGGAAGGAGAAGTTGTACTTCAAGTTAGAGGCAGGGCAAGTCTGCAGTGGACAGAGCAGGAGAGTCCCAGTGCAGACCAAGGGTTCCTGGCAGCACTAGAGAGCCAGCAACATCAAGCAACCTACCCAACAGAAGTGGGCCAGGCAACTCAGACAGCAGGAGAGCAGATCAAGAAAGGCCACATTTTTGCATTGAGCTCCTCCCCCTCCAACACCCCACAGATAGGTTTCGGAAACACCAAAATTACTCAGTCAAGGGACTTCTGCACACTTTGTGGGGAAAGACCTCATGTTTTAGTAGACTGAATTGGCAGGCTTGCCATATGGGAGAAAGCTTGGGGCCCTGCAGAAGGGAGGTGTGAGACCTCCCATACCCAAGGTGTACGTAGTTGTTTTGCTTGTGCTTTTGTGCCAGGTCTGTGCAATGCACAATGAGACAGACTTCACTCTGAAGAGAATCTGGGCTCTATGCCTCTGCCTTTGCAGAGCAATTGGCACTGACCATAGCCAAGGCAATGAGTGCTTGGGCAACAAGCATGTGGTACAGTCCTCTGAGGACTGACTCTTTGATTATACACCAAATACCAGATAAACAGTTCAGCAATAACACTACTGAATGTTTATGCCCACGCGTGGCAACATTAAATATTAGTAAAAACAAAGCATTTCACCTGCTCATCACCAGCTTTGTGTGATGTCTGGCCATGGTGCTGAGAGGAGGACCAGAAAATCCATCAGGAAAGACAATGGGGTGATTGCTGGGTCCAAGTCCATGCTGCCCAAAGTTTCTGCATCCTCTGGTTTGTAATTCCCCTGCACCAATTTGCCTGGTCACTGGAGAGAAGATAAAACACTAGTCTGGATATAAGATACTGCCCTCTTACACAGATGATAAATAATGTTTTTGAAACGACGTTTTTAAATTAACCCCCTGAACATGCCTGTTGCTCTGACAGCGCTCCCAAGTGACGCCCAAGCCTAAATACGGTTGTAAACAGGAATCGTCCCCACGGGACTCAGGCTGGCTATAAATACAACGCTAGGGGAGTGCTGGGACAGAGGACAGGCTGCAGTTTCCTGCCGGCGAAGGATGGTGAGACAGCTCAGCTGGTTGCCGGCGCTGTGCAGCTGCCACGGTGGTGAAACTGAGGCCGGAGTGGCTGTGGGGCTGGGGCTCCTAGCTGAGATCCCTAGCACTCCCTTGGGAAGGGAAATGCACCCTGCTGCAGCCAGAGGCCACTGGGGAGGGGGAAGCTGGGGGGCACAGGGATGGCAAATGTGGAGCTCTGCAAGTGTGGCCCCAGTGGCCATTCCCAGTTTGGACAATGATGCCGGCCCCTTTCCACAGTGCTTGGCCCTATAGTCTTGCCCCAGGAGGAGATGGCCACGGAGAAGCCAGTGACTCCCACTGAGGAGCAGCTGGAGATCCTGGAATACAACTTCTGCAAGGTGAACAAGCATCCTGACCCCACCACGCTGTGCCTCATTGCAGCTGAGACTGGGCTTTCCGAGGAGCAGACTCTGGTGAGTGTGCAACCCTGGTCTTGGCATGAACCCTGCTCTCCCTGTATGTCGCTGTGCCCCACATGCTCCCTTGCGTTTCCTGCCTGTCCCCAGCTCTCTATCATACTACCCCCTGAACCCTTCTGTCCCTACCACATGCTTTCTGTTGCACCTCTTGCACCCATCTGTGCCCTATACGCTCCTTTCTTGCACTCCCTAAAACACTCTGTGCCACACATGCTACTTACTGTACCCTACAAGTCTCTAGTGCAGTGACCCCTGACCCCACACTGTACTCAGAGAGCTCTGCTACACTACTGCATCTCCCTGCACCCCATATGTTCCTGCCCCTGCATCCTCAAAGCCCTTTCCTCTGTAATTGTAGTCCCTTCATCCCACAGAAATGATGTCTTGCCCAGCAGGTCTATGTCCTCTAGGGATCTCAGCACTCCCTCTGCCCTGGAGTCCCAATCCCAGCCTGGGCCTGGAGATCAGGCTGCTGCTTCCTGCAGCCACCACAGGGGCAAGGCCTGAGGGTTGCTGGCTGGCTGTGAAGCCCTGAATATTAAACCCATGTAAGCTGCCCCTTCCTTCCCACCCATTTCTGATAGTCTCAGGTGTCCAAACCACTGCAAGTGTTATGGTCTGAAGAAACCAGTCATTCTAAAACAGATACAGGATGGACACAACTCCTGCTGTGAGACCTGCACAGGCTGCACACATTACCCCTCACTGCAATTAGCTACTTCAGCATCCTCAAGCCCAGAAGATAGGCAAGTCTATCAGCATCTCCAAAAGGTAAAGTGGCCTCAGAATATCCCTCCACAGGGACAGGCTGCCACTGTCAGAGACTTCCACCAAGCCCTATGGTCTATCAGGCTACCCGCAGGCTACACTGGACTTCAGAAGCAAACAACTCCTTCCTAATTCCTTCGGGCTGTGGTGTAGCCATTTTCTGATGTTTTAGAAGCTACTAGACCCATAGCAGGTTTGAGTACAAAAAAGAAATCCAACCCCCTGAAAAGTTAGCAGCAGTTTTCAAAGAGCTACCAAGCCTGGCTCTCCCTGAAAAGGCCAAAGGGATATGAGAGCCAAAAAGGAAATGCTAGCATTTAGCTTGTCCCAGGAAAGGATGCTGGTATAACAGCCACTGCACAGACAGTCAAATGGAAAATGAGACCACTCCTCTACCGTGCTTTGGTGACAGGCAGGTTCTACTGCTTGTCTGAGGCTCTAAGAAGACAATGCCCTTGAAATAGCTCCACCTTCTTAGAAATGGCAGTGCTCTTTTTTTTTCCCCCTACAGCAATTTCTAAACACAGACCATATGTTCCCAGGACACCTCTGTTGATGTCTTAAATTCCTCCCTGATAGCTATCTTTTTATATGAGTCCAGGGTGCTCCTGAATATCTGGAGATGAAGGTCGTGTTAGGGACAGGATCCAGACTGGGATGATGAGCTGCAAAGTGCCTGTATTGCATGAGACAGAGAATCATTGCTCCTGACATCCAGACTGCTTTATAGGCTAGATATAGCAGGCATCTTCATTTAAAAAAATGTAAAAATGAGATGCAAAGATGTCCTGAGTCAACAGGAGATGATGGTTTAGGACAGGAAGCAAAATTCTGGGGAGGAGGCTAAGCAGGCAATCATGTGACTGGATGTGGTCCAAGACTGTGCTAATGCAAGACTGACTTGCAGAGAGCACCATGGTTATAGCACTACGGACCACAATAGCTTCAGAAATAGCCATGAACAAATATAGCAACAAAATGAGCAGCAACAAAGCAAATCAAAGGCACATTCCCAAACAAAAGGTTGAGCTGCGCTTCCGGCACAGATGAGTTAGAGCTCTCTTCTTACAGAGGGAGTGAGGCTTTATCCAGCTGCAGTTTATCTAACCCTTGACACTGCAGCTGTGAAGCGGCACCTGCAATTCTGGGAGTTCTGTTAGACGTGCTGAAGACTAGGATAACTTTTAATGCATTGTTTAAAATCTGTTTGTTCTCAAATTTCTTGAGAGCCACTCTGCTGTCCCTCTCATCCTTTCTGAAGCAGGTCAGCTATCATTTTTGGAGCTGCGGTAATTGTTTCACTGCTCCACCCATCTAAACAGCCATCATCCAGAAGCCTCTTAGCCAATCTCTTACTCTGTTTGCAAGAAAAACCTGAACTCACAGCGATAAAATGAGGACTTGCCCATGCTGTCAAGATCTGAAGTGAGCAAGAAAAATTACTTTGAAAGAGGTACACACAGAGGTAACAAGACTCTTTGGTCAAGAGCAGCTGTCTTGCTGCTGGCACTGCTTGGGAATGGTACAGTGCCTTGCTACAAGGTGGCAGCACCATGAGTTTCCATCAGTAGGTCCCACATCATGACCACTTTCAGTTAGGGTATTTGGAGTGTTTGCTCAGTCCAGTGCACTCAGTCTCTCGCGTTTGTTCTTTCCGCAGAAATGGTTCAAGCAGCGCCTGGCAGAGTGGAGGAAGTCTGAAGGGCTGCCCTCAGAAAGCGGGTCTGTCAGGGACTAGAGGATGCTGCTCCCATCCCCATGCCTGCTGCAAATGATGATGAAGCTCTTCAGAGTGGGCTTCCTTGGGGGTCTTTTGTTGCAATAGGTTTTGAGATAAAAGTAATACCCTGCTATTTAACGTAAGTTTTATTTAAAATGTACATAACCAGGAAAAAATATTATATATGTGTGCACACAGCTTCTGATGGCTGCAGAACCTGTCTAGTGACTCCCATCCTTTAACAGTGACTGCACAGGGCAAGGCAGTCTCATGCCCTTGTTCCAGGCTTGCAGAAAAGCTGCCATGAAAGGTTTAAAGGTAGAAGGGAGGGGAAAAGTTTTGTTTTCCTTATGCTAGCCAGAGGCAAAGTATGCATGCAGGTCACCTGGAAAACTGGGTATGTTGTTCAGGTGATCTTGGTTAGTTCAAGATGATTTGCCACTATCCAGAGCAGACAAAGTGCCTACGCCATTATTACAGCAAGCCAAGCTCCCCTTGAATCCATTTCTCAGATTTCTGTCAAAGGTCACCAAAGGGAAAGAACTGGCCTTTTCTTTTTCCTCAGTGGATTAATAAAAAAGAACAATTTGTTGATGAGAAAAGCTGTGTTACCATCCTGCTTGTGCTTCCTGCCCTGACTGCAGGAGGCAGACTCCTTCCTCTGGAAGAGCAACGCTTCTCCAGTGGGCACCACTGGTTTTCCCTCTCACCATGGGCAACCTCCTTTTCTAGGGCATCCATGGGTCCATCCACGGCAGCTCACATCGAACTATGCATACCCCAAGCCCTGAGGTGGCAAAGCCTGGTGGTTCTGGGGTTCCGCTGCAGTGAGTGGGGTCAGACTCCAGTCTTCTTGGCCATTTTCAATCCTGAAGGATGCAGCTGCACTGGGGCTCTTGCACAAAACTCAGGCTCTCATCAGTTCTCATACAGGACAATTTGTTAGCTTGAACAAATAATCAGACCCTTTGTCCAGTGACCTAACCTTGTTCAAAAAGGTTCCAAAAAATCTTCTTCTTAGTGGATTACTGAATCAATTAGTGAATCCTCTGATTAATCCTCTCCTGGTTTGTGGTCACCTGCTTCTACTCTTTTGGAAGGAGAATCAGCTTAACACAGAGGAGATTAAGATACCTTGGTACTGAAACTGCCACATGCTTTCATTTACGGCTTTTGTCCCTTGTGCAGAGCATCTCTCTGGCCTCAGTATATCCAACCCATCACCAGTGGTCAGGCTGCCAGTGCAAAGCACACTGAATTTCTAGGAATCAGATAAAAGCAATCTCTCCATGTCATGTTCCACGCAAGCTGTGTCATTCTCCTGCAATCCAGTTGCCAAACTGATGCACCCCAAGACCTGACTGGAGCTGAGTTTGCTCTGCAGAGCCTGGCACCAATATAGTTTCTTTAAGACTAGGGTCTTTGCAATATGTCTTCTTCCTTACACTGAGGGGAACTGTGCTTGCTCTATCTAGGCTCCAAAAACCACAATGCAGAGCACTATTATTCTACCCAGCACCACACAATTGAGTATCTGAGCTACACAGGCTGTGAAACTTGTACCAAGGATGCCTGCAAAGCAAAAGGCTGGATCTGCCCATTCTCCAGGCATTTGAGAAAGTGGGCCAGGAACCCAAGCCCAAATCCAATGCACATGCCACCCTAGCATTTCTGAAGTGTTTGCATCTTACTAAAGCATTACTAAAGCTTTGCACCTTATCACTTCAGTCACGAATCTGAAATTTTGCAGCCTTTTGTGCTTCTACTTCTGTCACAATCACAAAACTAAACTTTAGCAAAGATTTTGAAACTCAAGGTCAGGCGCTGTGTTGCATCAATCTACTGCACGTCATTGACTTTGGTTTGCCACGCTTATTTATAAGAACAGTTCCTGTGGTGGCTTCCTCCAGCAGTTGTTTCATTGCTTAACTGTAACAGCAAAAAATAAGCAGAAGGATAAACTCCAGACATAACCCAAGGCTTCCCATCTTAAGGCAAATTCTCCTCTTGTTCCTAATGAGTACTTTGTTCAAGGAATGACCATTTTATTTAACTCCCTGGATAAGCTCAGTAAAGTGGCTGCTCAAAAGAATGTGATCCTGCTGGGTGCCACCTCTGCACCATGTTCAAGTAGGTTTTCCAGTACAACTCAAAAAGGGTGGTGTTCCAAGGGGTGATGGGGACAGCTGGCATGAGCAGCAGGCTGTGTTTCTGAGAGAGGTCAGCGCTTTATCGGCTGAGCCAGGTCTTTGATCCGAGCAGAACAAGTTGCCTTCTTAGCAGCCTCCTTCACTGTGAATGCATCTGGGTTGAATTGAGCTGAGCTCATAGGAGGCCTGGGGAAGTGAGGACAGAGCTGGTCAGTTCTGACAGGAGCAGGGCCAATTCTCAAAACTGCCTGTCAGCTGACACACCTCCACCTGAGCCCTGCTCTTCACTGTCAAGCGAGAACAAAAACAATCACGTTTCCACTGCTGTCACTGGGACGCTAGTGAGAGGGAAAGACCATCTCTCACTGAAGCTGTCACAGTCACCATGGACAGGCATTCCCTCACTCTGTAAACACCCTACCCCAGCACTTCACACAGCTCAGGCGGAGGCCAGCTGTGTGCTGGGCAACACACAATCCATGTAGAATTAACACATTCAACCATATCAAGTTTAAGCTTTTGGAAGTGGAAGAGCAGCGACTTAATCACAATGGCCAAATGCAAATTAGCAAGGTGCCACAGGTTGGTCTCTTCTCCCAGGCAACCAGCAACAGAACAAGGGGACAGTTTCAAGTTGTGCCAGAGAAGGTATAGGCTGGATGTTAGGAGGAAGTTCTTCACAGAGAGAGTGATTTGCCATTGGAATGGGCTGCCCACCAGGGAGGTGGTGGAGTCGCTGTCCCTGGAGATGTTCAAGAAAAGTGTGGATGAGTCAGTGCCATGGTGTAGTTAACTGGATAGGGCTGGGTGATAGGTTGGACTGGATGATCTTGAAGGTTTCTTCCAACCTGACTGATTCTATGAATTCTGTAACTGACAGTGATCATTTCCCCATAGCAGAGAAGTAGCACCTACCTTTTGCAAGGCTGGGCCAGTTCCACCAGCCTTGGTGTGGCCACTGCATGCTTTGCAGCCTTTGTTACTGGCCACTCAACATCCCGAAGGGGCATGTAGTCAGGATGCAATCCTTTTGCCCTAGCCAGCTCCAGGATCCGAGGGCTTGCAATTGCCTCCAGAGCCAATTTGGAAACCTATGGAAAAATTGAACGATCCTGACAGGTTCTCTTGGCATTCAAGGATAACCATCCTGCAACTCAGTGTATCCAGGCTCACAGTCACTGAACTCACACAGATGGAACACAATCCTGTCCACAGCCATGTCAGGCACCACACAAGCTGTGGAAGGAGAAATCACTGCCTGGCCAGTCCCATAACCTGCCTTCCAGCCTCCTCTTAATCAGCCCTTTCTCCAACCTATTCCCCAGCGCTGGTGATACCAATCAGACACTTGTGTCTCTCCCCATCCCCACAGTTGAAGGCTAGGTATGTGTCTGCTCTTCTCTGGGGACGTCTGCTGGGAGTCAGTTCATACTCTGAAAGGAGGATAAATCCTGGTCTGCAGCCCAGGAACCAGCTATACCAGCTTCACAGACAGCAGCACATTCAGGGCTGTCATGAAGAGGAACACCAGCAACTGAGCATCTGTGCACTACCCTCTGCCTGATAGCTCTACCATGCATGGTCCTGGGTGATGCTCCCTTACCGGACAAATGACAGATTCAGGAAAGCTGTTCCCATAGCAGCAGGTCACCTCCCTGACACGGGGCTCTGCAAGAAGCTGTACACGTGAGGATGCTTTGGCCAAGGCCACAGCATTTGTAACCCGTGTTGGCACCTGCATGAGTTCGGAATGGAGGAGAAATGTTCAGACACAACACTCAACAACAGCAGCCCACAGGGACACATTCCCTTTCCAAAGGAAGGAGCCCGCAGTACCCTTCCTCTGCAGACATGGTCACAAGAAGGAATTCTCTTGGTTTACCAGCAGCTGTTATTTTTCTTTCACCTTAGCTATAAGGTAATTTTGATGCTATTTGGATTTATAGATCTTAGTCAATATTGCTTTTTCTGCCCAGTTATCACCCACTCACAGCCAGCAGAGGAATGTAAAAGTGCAGAAATCTTTTTTCCAGAGTTAATGACTTCACATTCATCTTCCTGGCTGAATCGAACAGTCTCCTTGCTAAGCAGGAACACTCATATTTCAGAGTTAACTGCATTCCTACAGCAAAAGTGGTTACTGCTCCTACATGGAACTTTTCCCCTATTTTTCACAGGGAAGCTGATGCCAAGGCTTGCTCCAGCACAGCCTCCCTTATTGCCCAGCCCAGAGATTGCAGCCAGAAAAACCTTGCTTTTGCCATGGAAATAAGTGCAATCTGAGAGTGCCCCAAGCCCTTTCACCTCAGCTGATGCAAGAACAAATGAACAAATGCACCTCTACATTTGGCTTATGGTAAAACACTGTTAAAATATACAAGGTATTTGCAGGCTCATGCTCCCTGTATACACAAACAGGAGCACAGCTGCCCAACTACAAACACAAGTGTACTCTTCCTAGGAGCTAAACAGGTCATTCCCATCAGGTTTCTCCACTTTTCCAGGCTGCTTTATCAGGAGATGCAACACAGATGTTTCCCTTAGCTTTCTTGATATTCTAGGCCACTCCAGTCTCACTAGTATCTGCCTCTCAGCAGAAAGATTTCCAAAGACAGCATCTCACTCTGAAAAGGCAGTTTCTCTCAGTATCACAGACTCCAGCAGAAGCAGGTAGCTTCTCCCCTCCATAGCACACACTGGGCACATCAAGGGGCAGGAAACAGGGTGCAAAAACTCAGGACAGTTTGCTGCATCACTGTCTTCTCCAAATCTTACTCATCTACTTCCTCACCTCTCTGGCTGGCAGGAACTCTGGGTGCAGGACCTTAGGCAGAGCAAGCTCCAGGATCCGTGGGGAGGCCTTATACCTCAGTGCAGCTGGCGACACAGGCCACTCAGGGGATTGGCGAGGTCTGGAAGCAGGGAGTTGTGGCACTGTTACTCACAGATATCCCCCACACTACTTAAACCAGGTTGTGGCTGGGATGTTTAAGCCTCATGTTTGCTGTAGTAAAAGGCAGCCTTGTCTTGTGGCCATTTCTAGGGTAAAATCTACTAACTTATGAGAGAATTCCATATTCCCTATGCAGAGTCCCTGCTTTGCATTCTACCCTCTGTTATCTCCACCTTCTTTTGTTGTATTTGTGATTTTGAAGCTGCATTGATGCTATAAAACCCAAGACCCTACCTGTAGCACCTTACAGACTTTCTGGGTTCTCACCTTTGCTGCAGGTAAGCAGCTTGGCATTTTTTAGGTTCAGATAACTTCAGCAGCCGATTAGAAGGAAAGCCAAAATCCACTATCAGGGGGCGCTCCCAGATTGTTGATTCTCTTCCACAGCTGTACAAGAAGAGGGGTCTTAAGGAACAGGATAGAAGAGTTAGTAAAAGGCAACTGACAGAGAATGTGATCCCAGCAGACAGTCTGCCAGGTTCAGTTAAAAATCCATGCCTGCTGCATGTACAAAAGCTAGCATCAGCACACAGGGAAAAGCCACAAACAAATGGGTATTTACACTTGTGATTTCCTGCTTTTAAAGGTAGAATATGTTTATATATGCAGAATCCTCTTTTACACACACTCAGTGCATTGTTTTCAAATTCACCATTTCAAGAATCCACTCTACAACACAAACCTGGCAGCATCTCTTGTTACTCAGCTCTGCCAATTTAGAAACCTCTTTGTCTCAATGGCCTAATAGCACCTTGTGCTCTTAGAGATCCTTTCATCTTGGGATCTCCCCAGGCTTGCCTAACGCATGTTCATCCAGCTTTCTGCCAGCCACAGCTGTTGGAAGATGCCTGTCATCACCAGACAAAGGATGAGCAGGGGTGAGCAGAGAGGCCTGCATGGACTAACAGAGAGCTCCTGGACACACCTTGATGCAAGAAGAAAGCCTACAGAAAGTGGAAGCAAGGACAGGTAACCTAGGACAAATACAAAGAAATTGTTTGTGCAACCAGAGCTCAGGTTAGGAAAGCTAAAGGACAGCTGGAATTAAATCTGGCTAGGGACATTAAGGGGAACAAGAAGAACTTCTTCAGGTATATTAATAAGAAAAGAAGGACTAGAGAGAATGTGGGACTCTTCCAGAAGGGAAATAGAGAACTGGTGACAAAGGATGTGGATAAGGTTGAAGTGATTAATGACTTCTTTGCCTCAGTCTTCAACGGCAAGGGCTCCAACCACAATGTCCAAGTCCAAGAGGGCAAAAGTAAGGACTGGGAGAAGGAAGATCTGCTCACTGTAATCGAAGATCATGTTGGTGAGCACCTAAGGAATGTGAACATGCTTAAGTCCATGAGGCCTGATGAGATCCACCCATGGGTCCTGAGGGAACTGGCAGATGAAGTTGCTAAACCACTGCCCATTCATATTTGAAAGGTCATGGCAGACTGGAGAAGTTCCTGCTGACTGGAAAAGGCAAACATAATGCCCAGCTTCAAGAAGGGAAAAAAGGATGACCCTTGGAACTACAGACCGGTCAGTCTCACCCCTGGCAAAATCACAGAGCAGATTTTCCTGAGGGCTCTGCTAAGGCAAATGGAAAACAAAGCAGAGGTGATTGGTGGTAAGCAGCAATGGCTTCACCAAGGGCAGATCATGCCTGACAAATTTAGTGCCTTTTTATGATGAAGTCACAGCAACAGTGGACAAAGGAAGGGCAACTGACATCATCTACCTGGACCTGAGTGAGACATTTGACTTTGTCCCACATGACATCCTGGCCACCAAACTGGAAAAACAGACTTGATGGGTGGAGCACTGCTGGATAAGGAATTGGCTGGATTATTGCACACAGAGAGTGGTGATCAAGGGCACAATGTCCACCTGGAGACCAGTGACAAGTGGTGTCCCTTGGGGGTCAGTGCTGGGACCAGTGCTGTTTAACATCTTTGTCAGTGACATGGGCAGAAGAATCAAGTGCACCCTCAGCAAGTTTGCAGATGGCACCAAGCTGTGTGGCACAGTCAACCTGCTAGAGGGCAGGGATGCCATCCAGAGGGACCTGGACAGGCTGGAGAGGTGGGCCCAGACCAACCTCATGAAATTCAACAAGGGCCAAGTGTAATGTCCTGCACCTGGGTCGGTGCAATCCCAAGCACAAATCTCAGCTGGGTGGTGAATGGCTGAGAGCAGCCCTGAGGAAAAGGACCTGGGGGTCTAGGTTGATGAAAAGCTCAACATGAGCCAGCAGTGTGCACATGCAGCCCAGACAGCAACTGTGTGCTGGGCTGCATCAAGAGCAGTGTGGCCAGCAGGGCAAGGGAGGGGATTCTCCCCCTTTGCTCTTGTCAGACCCCACCTGGAGTACTGTGCCCCCAACACAAGAAAGACATCAAACTGTTAGAGCAAGTCCAGAAGAGGTCCACGAAGATGATCAGAGGGCTGGAACACCTCTGCTATGAGAACAGGCTCCAAGAGTTGGGGCTCTTCAGCCTGGAGAAGAGAAGGCTCTGAAGAGACCTTGTAGTAGCCTTCCAGTATCTGAAGGGGGCCTGCAGGAAGGCTGGGGAGGGACAAGGTCTTTTTACAGGTCTTGTAATGACAGGACAAGGGGTAATGGGTTTAAACTGGAAGAGGGGAGATTCAAACTAGATGTTAGGAAAGGGTTCTTTACAGTGAGGGTGTTGAGACACTGGCACAGGTTACCCAGGTTACCCAGAGAGGCTCCCTCCCTGGAGGTGTTCAAGGCCAGGTTGGATGAGGCCTTGAGCAGCCTGTTCTAGTGGGAGGTGTCCCTGCCTGTGTTGGGGGGTGGAACTGGATGACCTTTGAGGTCCCTCCCAACCTAAACCATTCTATGATTCCCAGACAAAGCTGTTAGTAGCTTTTGTTTTTAGGTGTTTTTTGTTACATCAGATGAACATGGTCCCATATACTTACAGACTGAGATCAAAGCTGACTCCTGTGATAGCTGACCCAAACCCAGAGCTCTAATCGCAACCATCATATGCTGCAGAAGCCCCTTCCACAGCCACGAAATGGGTATAAGAAAATATAAGGGCACCAAAAGTCATCACTCTCCAGCAAGCACTGAAGGTAACTGTGATCCCATAGCACTTTCTTCTCTGCTAGACAGTCCCTGCTCCAAGCACAACTACAGATTAGTTGGTCTCAGTGGCCTGGAGCTTCCTGTGGGGCAGCAGTGGCAGAAAGAGAGACAGCATTGCCCCTTCCCCAGGGAACCAGTGCATCTGATTAGAGAGCACCCTCGGAGGTACCTCCTTCCCCAGGACGTGCTACTACATCACTGACCTGCACTGGTACTTGCCAAAATCTTTCTTGGGCCTGGCCAGTGCCGCTGTTCTTGGGAATAGTCGAGCTGTCACAGCACCTCGTGAGAGGGGCCAGATGGTCTCTTGGTTGCCCCACACGAGCCTAGCAAGAACAGCAAGGGTATGAAATTTTAGAAACATGCATATGTATGAAATGTGCTTGCTGGGTTTTGCCCTTCTCTGCCTAGAACATGGGACACAGAGTCCCTATGGCTCCCCATGGCTGTAAAGTGCTGCTGACAACCCCTGATCCCTCACCATCTCTGGCACTGAATTTCCTAACTCTGTCCAAGTGGTTGTTGTCAATTCCATAAGAGACAAGACTGCAAGTGATGAATTTGATATTAGTTACCAGTGGGTGTGCAGAAAGGGTCATTTCATTACATTTCTGAAACCCCTGGGGGAGTTTCATGATCACATTTTTCTTGCCTCACCACTACCACCTAACTATACCACAGGTATGGCAAAAAAATAAACATAATAATGTTATGGTCAGGGTGTGCCATGAAAAGTGGGTGAGGTTTTTCAGCATGTTAGTGATTACTTTTCTGTGTCTAGAGCAAATTTGAAGTTGCTTATCCTCCACTGAGAGAGAAGCTGCGGTGGGAGAGGGTGGCAGAGTAGTCAGGACACAGAACAGCAGGATGATGGGCTTGTAAAGCCTCCTTCAAGTACCGTGACACCCATCCAGATAGCTAAGAAACAACATTCTCAAGAGACTGCTGTCAGGGCTTGTCAAGCCATGGCTTGATCCTGCAATGCAGACAGAAACTGTGCTGCTAAAGCAGGACTGTGTCCTGAAGGATAAAGCAGCCTGTAGCTCCAGTAAGGTCCAGTCTCCTTGTACCACAGCACCATCCTGTCCCATATCATCTCTATGGGGCAGCTAAGGCAAGACTTAGGTCAAGCCCAGTCTTTGGATTGAAAGTATGAAAATGCAACTTGAAGAGAGCCCTTCACACACTACTTCTGCTCTTGAGAGGAAAGTAGCAGCAAAACAAGGCAAAGGGCCTGCACCTTCAGCAAGGACTGTCTGGACATCTCCTTACCTTGGATCACTTGCACAAGCTGCTTTCTTGGGTTTTGCAAGTTTTTTAATCCTGTCAGAACTGCACAAAAGTATAAATATGCCATTAAAGATACAGTTAAACCAACAAAGCATAAACAAGCTACTGCTGTCCTCCAGCCATAATGCACTCTTGAACACTCATTCTTTTGTGAGGCATCCCTTGTGAGCGCATTTAAGGGATCTCTCTCTCCAAGTAACTTTCCATCCATTTAATCTGGTGAACTCAACAGCCCACAGATTTTTGTGCTATCTCTTGGATTGCAGAGACATGGATTTGCAATTCTGCCCACACTGCAGGGTCCCTTTGGGACAAGGCACGTAGGGAGTAGGGGAAGGTGCTTTTCTAGTTAATAACATGCCATGCAACCTCAGGAGATAGATGATCTCCCAGCCTACAGGAGACCAAATGAATAGAAACACTTGTTATTAACATCCTTGTGGTTTCCTAAAAAGGCCCCATGGAGACAGTGTTACTCCCACATGGCTTTAGGATCACAGGTGAAGACATGTTTTACTATTTGTCATTTTATTTGTCTGTTTAGCACAGAGGTCTTAGATGCTATAAAGACACAGGAATATACCTGGTCTGTGCCCTAGTAACAGCACTGAACGTTTATTTACTGACTATTCAGCAGACTAAAACCTTTCAGGAAGACCAGATACTGCTGTTTGCTCTTGGTGCTCCAATGTCCCAGCCCTCAAATCCTAGTGGGTGGGAAGCACTTGTGCTTTGTGAGCCTGAGTACAAAGAAGAGAACAAGATCATGACAGTGCCACAAACGTGTTGCAGAACTCCCTGGTGTCACAGACCGAGCCCATACCACACACACTGGGACTACTGTGTTCTTCACAGATGGGAAACCACCATACAATGTGGGCAGCTGTGGAAGCTGCTGATCGTGGAAAGGCACAGAAGGTGAGTGCTTGGGGCATTGCTTCTCTGCTAAGTATCACACAGCAATAAGGCAACACCGCTCTAGAGGGGTGCAGGGACACCAAGGAGGTATTTGCTGACAGAAAACAGTCTGCTTTGGAGACACACCTGTGGTTTCTCTGATGGAGCAAATACATCTAGTGACATGCTGAACTTCACCAAAAGCTTGCCAGAGAGCTCAGCACCACAATGACCTTTGCAATGGCAGGTTGCTCTTAGAACATCCTCACCAAACACTCCCTGTAAGATGACTGCTGGTTTATTTCACCATGGTTCCTAACCATTGGTCACAACAGTGGAAACACACAGCTCTCACTGAGGGAACTGCCTGTGGGACATTGGCCTCCTGCCATCACTTCAAGATGGGACATGATCTGGAAAGCAGCCATTGTTTTGGGAGCCAAAGCCCAGTTTCAGCTGTTCATTCTAAAGCAGTTTCTCAGAGGCTTCTCCTTGTGAAGATGCAAGGAGATGGCACCCTCTCCCCACAGGCAGGCTCACTGCTTTTCCTCTGTGGATCCACCACATAGTCACAGCCAACTCCAGTAAAAAGTACACATGGCCCTACAGCCTCACACCACTGGCTTGGATGCTGCTGTGCAAAGCTTGCATCATGATCCAGCCAAGGAGTCAGATTACGTCCAAACCAAGTCCCCCAACTCACTTGACAATCTCCAACTACAAAAGATGACTTTCTACTCTTTTATCCATTGCAAAAGCTACAGGCAGCCGTCCACACACAGGATACACCTGCAGCAGCTCTGCAGGTTGGAGTTAAGCCACTTCATTGACAAAGGCACAGCCCTGGGAGAATCTTTGTATTTGGTCCCATTCGTGCTTCCCAGGAGAGAGGCCTTGCTGCAGCTGGACACAGAACACCTCACAGAAACACCTGTCCTGCCTGAGCTCACAGACTCATTGCTTAAGTGGGGATCCACTCTCTTTGAGATCAACTTCTTGAAAAGGGTTCTGTTGTGAAGGGACAGGACAGTCAGATGTTATTTGTCAAGAGAAGCGGGAAAAAAGGGCAAACCCATGTATCATTTCCTCTGTTTATCACGATGTTACTCAATACATCAACTTGCTGCTCTGTGATCTTGCTCCCCAATCAAGCCCTCTCAAAGACATGTGAGGCATGGCTTCAACACTCAGCCAGGACATCAGGAGTGGGAGGGTTTCTTACCTGCCATGTGAGTGTGCAGACAAGCGACAAGGAACTCCAAAGGGAAGCAGTGATGAATTTAAAAGCTTGGTAACACTTGCAGCCTGGGCTGCCTGCTCTGCCTGCTCTGCAGTGTGACATGAGCACAAATCAGATGAATCTTGTGCATCTCTCTGGGATACAACTGTTGGGCAGTCACTTGTACTGGGTTTCCCTGGCACCTTCCCGATGCAGCAGCACAGCAGTGCACTCGCAGGTATACAGCACCTCACCCCTTCACCAGCATCCTCCTCAGACGAGCACCCGCGGCACAAGCGCCTGCTGCTACCCGTTGCCATTGCCTTCAGCAACTTCAAGGAGACGTTCTGAGGACCACGGAACAATGGCGGCCGTACGAAACTAGGCCTCTGTGGCCGCACAAACCAGCTCACTGGCTTTTAAAGGGGAGCGGGGCAGGAAAACCAGGCGTATGACAGCACCGGCACTACGGGGAGGCCAGGCGCCATTTCAGGGAACCGCTGGGCCCCGCGGTGCCAGGGCAACGCCTCCGCCACCCCCTCCACACACACCGGCGCGCCGCCCGCCCGCCGCCACGGCACGAGCTCCCGTCGTCACGGCAACGTTCCCCGCCAGACCGCTCCTTATCGGAGCCCTCTGCAGAGGAAGGAGGCCTGGCCGGGCGAGATATGCGTTTACAGGCCGCTGCCCGGAGCGGCCTCCTGCAGCGCGCCCCGAGCGAGTAAATGACGCTTGGACCGCGGGGAGGTTAACAGCGTCTGCTTTATGCGTCTCTTCCGAGGGACAAAACCGTCAACCCTGCATACAGTGACTGCGGGCACAAAGCAGGTCCTTCACATCGCTGCTTCTGGATCACATTCTTGGAGTGTAATTAGAAGGACACCGGGAAGGTGATGCTCGTCAGGAACTCATTTTCCCCACATGCTGCTGTGCTAACAGACATCTCTTTTAAAACAACAGGTTTTATCACATGCAAGATTGCTTTCTGGAGGACAACCTGGAATAAACCCACATGAGCCGCTGAGCCTGATGGAGGAGCCTCCCTTCTTTGGTTTTTGGTTTAACTTAAATGCTTTCAGCCACTAGCTTAAATTGCACTGTTTAGGTTTTTCCCTGTAGACAAAGAAATAACATCTTGCCACTTTCATTTTCTTTTCTTACCCACTAAAGCAGCAGTAACTAACCCAATTTCCAGAGGTTAGTTTGCCACACTCTCAAAAGCTGCCTTGATACAGCAACAACAATTGCCACTGTCAAAAAGAGTAGTCACAGGCAGCACTTTAGATTTCTGACATCGTCAAGAAATGAGGTCTCATTTTCAAAAGAACAGCAGTCAAGAGAGTTCTGTAAAGTTCCTGAAATAAACCTATTTCCATTTAATCCTGAGACATCAAGCCAGGTTAAATGCGCTGGACACAGCTGTGTTCACTAGCCAATGCTTGATTTTCACCTGACAAGAAGCTATCATCACCCATCTAATCTATACATCCCTTTAACTCTGCTGTCCAAGATACTAACTTCCCCCTAAAAATACACTAAAAAACAGACTACTTTTCAAGTGTACTTTCAAACCACTACAAATTAGATTTTCTTACTACACATCATTTTCAGAGGAATTCCACACCCAAAAGGAAAAGATACCTGTACATTTCAGTTGTCACAGAGCAAACTGACCATACACTAACACCTCTGCTCCTCAACTAGCAGTGTCAAGCTGCAGGAAAAGTGCTGTCACTGTGATTCCAAAACCAGCTGCGCTATGAGCTCCTTGGCATCCTTCATGCTGGAGGAGATCTCAGAGCCATCTTCTGCCACGTGGGTACCAATCAAGAACATCTTCCTCTCATCCCCAATATCAGACAGTGCCAGAGCATCATGGATATCAGTGATGCAATATGCTCCTTCAAGGTCCTGATACACAAAAACAAAACAAGCTTGTTAGTTGCAAGAGGTTGCAGAACCACTCCTACTTTGAGCTGCTGACTTTGTCCAGGGAGGGGGAAGGCTCTGGGGGCACCATTCTTATATACCTTTGACAAAATCGAGTTGCCATGCCCTAAAAGGCTCAGGGAGGGGGAGAAGTTTATCCTTAATCTAATTTATTTCCAAATAAATAAGGGTACAGCTCTGTTTCTACTAATTCTGGTGTGTCTGCTAGTAATGTAAGACCACTGACATCAGGCAGACAGAAGTCTTGCAGACCTAAGACTTCAGGAACCCGACACAGAGTTAAAAGAACAGGGCAAATGTACAAGAGACATTCCTTGCATACCTCCTCAGCCACCAGTATTTTTTACTCTAGAATCTAGAGACTCAGTAGAAGCATCTGTGTTTGAGGAAGCCAATGCCTCCACTTTTATTCAAAAGTAACATAAATGACTAATAATATACCTAAGTTACTAGAAATGTAGGAAGTAACAATACAAAACAAACTGAGCACACATAAAAGAAAATCTGGGGTTAAAAACTCTGGGCTGTTCTGTCACCTGACTGTATTGCAGCACAGTTCTATGCCAACTACAGCACCAGTCGTTGACACTTTCAAGAAGATCTCAGGAGAAAGCACTGCCCTGTGAAGAAAGCTGCCCTTCTCTCATGCTTCAGCTGCAACCTTAGGGGCAACTCACCAGACAACTTGAAAACTTCAAATGCTGCTTCACTTTGCAGCTGCTGCTAGGAAAGGTGATACTTCTAGACAGACATTCAGAACAGAAAGCTAACTTCAGGTGTAAATGGGGTCTCCCTTGCATCTCTCAAACATTCCAACTCTGAAATTAGCTTTTAGCATCATGTCCATTCACAGCTCTGATTAAACTGTCTCTGAGCACAGAACCTGCACCTTGAAGATCCAAAATACCTCAGCTTTTTTTTTTGAGGTCCACAGGTGTCTCAGAAAGACCCTCAGCTCCCAGCCATATAGCCTCCTTAAAGGCATGAAGCCTCCTTTGAAAGGCTTTGTTGCTGTTTTCAGAGCTGCTGCCAGTCCAAGCTCAGCTAGCAGCAGGGAACCCTTACCTGCTTGTTGGCCAGAACCACCACCGGCAGGGTGGAGTTGCTCTGGATCAGTTGATGAAGCAGCTGTTTTGCCATAGGCAGTCGGGCATGATCAGCCGAGTCCACAACATAGACTAACAACAGCACTTTGGGCAGATACATCTTCCAGTACGAACGTAGAGATTCGCTGCCCCCGACTGGAAGAAAAGACAGCAGCACAGGATTCACCAAGTAATCCAACCAGCGCTGCTCCCAAGGCAGCAAGCCCTGGGCTGAAAACCCGAGGTATTTTATCGGTTACCAAAAAAATCAAAGTATTTGGGCTACAGTATGTGAGACTGGAAATAGCATTATTTTCCCCAGTCAAGTCCCAGGCAGGCATATGTGTATGTTCTAGGAAAACAAAAACAAAACCACCCCCCCCAAACAAATAAAAAATCCACCAAAACACTAAATCAAAAAACCAAACCCTAAAACGCCAACCTTTCAATTTTAAGCTCTTCTTTTAGGAGGGTTCTGGGTTCAGGATGTTTTTTTTTTTAATGGCTGCTTTCTGCCTTGCTGGGTCTTGAACTCAAGTAAGTAAGGAGAGCAGAAAGAGGATGTTTGTCTATAAACACCATTCAAGAGTCTCTTCACATAACCTACTCTCGCATGCCCATTTCATCTCAAGATAAAGCAGGTCTACAGTTTTCAAAGAAATTTTGCACTGAAGTAGGGAGAGCTCTCTCATCAGATTTGTATGACACTGGAGTCTAGGTCAAAACTCCAACAATTTTCATACCATCAATAACCAGAGGTGCTTAGGAACAGAGAAAAATCAAGCCTCAGCAGACTCTTCAGGTTATCCTTGAGAGAAATATTTGCAAAGGATCCATTTCTACCTAAGCTCTTCTCTCCCGCATACAGAGAAAAAATGTCTACCTTCAAAACCAGGCCTTACAGAAATTCCATGGTGGAACAATAGGCAGCAAGTTGCCTGAGATTGTTCTTCCAATGTCATGGACAAAAGGAGTTTGGTAGTTTGTTGAGTTTAATAGCACCAGGAATAGACAGCAGTATGTTAAGTACTTCAGAAGTGTTTTCAGCTCGACAAGTCTTCTAGGTACACTGCAGAACCAGTCACTCAAGAGTAGTGAGGTACTCAAGAAGCATTACCCAGTTTCCCAAAAGTAGAAGTTTTCAAGGTCATTCATCTGGGGTTCCCTGACTTGCTAGCCACTTTTTACTGCCTTTAGTGACTGTTCTGTTTCAAAGCAATTTTGCTTTCATTTCAGTCAAAATTATTAAGTAGTTTAAATAACACAAAAAGGGGAGCAACATCTTCACAAGGGCTTGCCTCTTCAAGAGCCCCAGCATGTCTGCAGGCAGAACCTCAAGTCTGTCACTGTGGAAAGGAGCCAAAAGGATGACTGACACATTGTGCTTGGGATAGATTCCTCTGGGACATTTGGGGGGCTCACCACTGTTCCCTCTGTTAAGTGCATTCATGCATAGCATAACCCAGGGGTCAGCAACCTCACAGGGAACCGTTTTTTTTTCCCACAAACCAGTAGGAACTCAGCAGAAACCTGGAGCTCTTACTACTTGCAGAAGCAAGACATCACCCACTTATCTATTATGAGGGTACAAACAAAAAGAAAAGTTTTCAGTTTAAACCAGCAAAATAAAACCCCTGCTGTCTGCTGATCATCTTGTGCCATGTGATCACAGCACAGGCTGCTAACCCCCGGACTAGGCAATGGTACAGACTGGATAAGTAACCAGATTAGAGAGCCATGCACGGATTTACCTGGCTGAAACTGGCCTGAGACATTTCATTTCCCCTGGGTGAGATCGCAGCCATCACATCTCAGTCACTACCAACCTGGACCAGAGAGGGAAGGATGACTCAGAAACAACAGGTTCTGCTGTGGGGTGCAGAGCTGGGCCTAGGCCATCCCCAGGCAGGAGCAGAGATACCATGGGTTTCTCTTGGCTCAGCTACACAAAGCATCTCCAAGGCAAAAACACAGGTGTCCTCTTACCTACTAGGAGATGAGTACACACTAAAAGTATCTCTGGAGAGATGATTTTCCCCAAGACAAAGCAGAGACTCCTCTGGTAGTAAGATTGGGAATGAAACTCTGCCTTGGCAGTCTCACCCACACAACCCAAAGGCTTAACCTGGGAACAGCACAACTTCTTCAGGCCTGCTGACAGTGGTATGGAGTTATCTATGGGCTAGCTGCCAGCTAAGCCAGTTGAGCACTGGTACAGCACAACACAGAAACAGCAGGATGGACAGCTTCTGCTGCCTCCACAGAAGGCGGGCACTGATGAAGCTAGGGTAGCAGCCTCTCTGTACTAGAGACTGACCTCACTCGAAGGTCTCTACATTCCCTATCAGCTAGCTGCACCTAGAACAGCTGTGACACTCCATGGGAGATACTTTCTGCAGGCACAAGCACAGTGCTAAGGACATCACAGTTTAACAAAAAAATTACAGATGCTCAAAAGCCATTAAAGACCAGAAAACACCACCAAGGAGGATTTTGAACAAAAGGGTACCAAGCTTTTCTCTTCCTCTTCTCTTCTTTAACCATTTTATTTTTATTCCTCTTCTGTTCTTGTCCTTTGCCAGGCATGAGCATCAAAATATATTCACTACACAATGGCTATGGGCCACAATACAGGGCTCACTGGGGACACCTCTGCTTCGGGCTGGTTTCACACTATCAGGCTTGTTACCCTACTTTCTCTAGGAACAATTCCCTAGAGGATCGGGCTGAATAAACACAGACCTCCTGATCTCCTTCAAGAAGCAGGGCGGGAAAGTAGAATCCCCAAGAAAATAATCACAACTTCATACTATCAGAGCGGGCACAAGGAAGCATGAAGCTTTCAGAACAGACCTGATTCCTAAGGCACAGGACGAAAACTTATTTTATGTTCCATAGCAACACAGATGCACTCACTTTCCAAGAACTCTAGCTGGGACTCCTCAGTGTTGATGCAAATGGCGTTGAAGCCCTCGGTAGGAGCCACGCTGCGCTTCACATGGTTAGTTGCAAGGGAGTGCAGAACGCTGGTCTTCCCAGCCCCATCCAGGCCCAGCACCAGTATCTGCTTGCTGTGTCCTCTACCCTACAAACCGAGGGGCAGCACACTTAGTCAGGCGGACGGCGCTTGTGCGAAAAAGGAAGGGGAAAAGGAGGCATAACAAGGGGTCCGGAAGGAATAGCCAAGCCAAGGCCACCTCACAGTCAAGAGGGGGATGGTGCCGGCTGAGCTCTCGGCCGTCACGCAGGTGAGGGACACCAGTATCCCCGGCCCGCCCCCAGAACACCCGCAGCCCGAGAGAAGCGTGGATACAGCGGTCTTGGCCAGTCCGCCCCGCCGCTGTCTCAGGCCCCGCCGCCTGGCCCGGCCTAGAGGCTAGCCGCCCTTCTGGGGCCTCCGTGGAACGCGAGAGGGGCGGCGGGGCCCGAGCGCACCGAGGCAAGAGGGTCGGCGTGGCCCGGCTGAAAGGCCCAGGGTTACTCCGTTTGCGCTCCCCGACCCAGCGGCCTCGCCCGCTGCCCCGTTGCGGTCCCGGTACCTGATCAGCGGCGGCGGCGGCGGCTGCGACAGCGGCAGGGCGAACGGTGAGCGGCGCGGCGCGTCTCCGCAGACGGGCCCAGGCCCAGGCCGCCACGGCCGCGCCGCCCGCCACAGCCAGCGCCGTCCCCCAGAGCGCTGCGAGCCTCAGGCGAGTGCCCATGGCCGCGCCGCTGCGGAACACAGGCACAGCCGGCCACACGCACAGAGCTCCCCCTGCAGCCCTGAACTCCCCGCTCCCTCCCCTCCAGCTGGGCGCTCCGCGTCAGGCGGCTTTGCGCCGTTAGAAAGCAGACTTTCCACAGCGGCGGACGCCCTCCCCTTCGCAATGGGATTTGCTCTCAGCTTGTTTCTAGCCGGGCATCTCATCTCCGGGGAAAGCAGTGCAGGCACTGCCCAGGCAGCCTGGTCAGCGTTCCAGCAGTGCCATGTCAGCCAGGTTCGACCAGAGAAGGCACCTGGAGAACGGCTACCATCTCCTCTTTCCCAGCCACTCTCCAGAAACTGCAAGACAGTGTGCCGTCTTCTATAGTTACCAGCTACTGGCTACGGGAATGCACATCATCAGACATGTCACTTCCAACAGTCGTTTGTACGCAGCATTCACTTGGCAGCAAGACTCTGCCAGCCACTTTTATCATAAAGCTCTTTTCTCTGCTCTTCTTTACTCAGGGCTCAGTACACATTCAGCCCCCTTTCCAGATGCTCCTGGTGTACAGCTAAAACAATAAGGACTGGATTATACTTAAGATTCTTACTCCATGGTGACTGAGTTGTTTGGTTTTCTTAATCCACAACAGAGGTTTCCTTGCCCTCCACTTTTTCAGGTCTATGCTTTGAATTCCTCAAGGACAGAGAACTTGGTGTTACTATCACACTTGTTTTGCTAAGCAGCTGGCTTGCAAAAAACATTACAGAGTCAGCTGCTACAAACTTAGCACAAACATAGCTAACAGCCTCATTCAACCCCCTTCAGATAATCTCCTCCTGTATAATCTAGCCCATATGTTGTTTTCCAAGACCCTTTGTACCAGTGCTGTGTGGTGGTCAGTGACTAACTCAGATGAGACAGAAGCAAGTGCTTGCATTGAACACAGACATGTGTCAGAGAAATCTGTTAAAGGGCTTAACTAACATATGCAGGAGGAGCATTAATCTATAATTCAAGTTCTTGATTATTCCACATCTTTTAAATGTTTGGCAACGTGGACAAGTTTATTAACAGCTGCATCTAGGTTTGATGGCAACACCTTAACGTCACAGTGGGGGCAAACATGAGGACAGTGAGGGTAACTTGGTAAGCAGACACATCATGGTGCCTACATGATACCATCTACCCTCAGACCACTGACAGGCAGAAGAGAGATCTGGATGCCAAAAGTCTTTCGCCAGCACTTGCTTTTGACCTTTATTCTGCAACCGCATCACACATCCTGCTTTTTACCACCCTCCTTTAGCCCCTTTCTTCTTCTTCTGCTGCTGTTTCTTCTTGGTGGCTGGGGCACCAGCAGGTTTTTGGTGCCTTGGAGGGATTACGTTACTTGTGGCTGACACAGCTGCAGCACTGCCAGGCCGAGGGGAGGTAGGTGGGCTACTGGCAGTCCTACTGGCATCCCTGCAGGGAAGATGAGAGAGATACCAGGTGTTCACAATCACCTACAAGATGTGGCACTACTGCAGGAAGCCAGCAAACAGCAGCTGCCTCATAAGACAGTATTAGGTAGCATTATGTATAGGAGGGCACTCATGCAAGGAGATTTAAACAAGTTTCAACATACACAGAACGGATGATGGATGACAGGAACATGTCTGAAAGGACAGGCAATCAGCATCTAACAGATACTCTGTAGGCTAAGTCTCCAACAATGAAAGCAAGGCTAACTTTTGAACAGATAGTGACAGCTTGTGCAACACATAAGAGGCCTTTCAGGCCCCCATACTTAAGCAGTGCAAACCCAACATCCTTTCTGTCTCCTTAACTACACAGGCATCCTTGTGCCACCTCTCTCAGCAAACAATGCTCAATTCAACAGTGCCACGAAAAGCTTTTCATCTTTCTATTTTGAGACAGCTGTGCAAGGAGAAACTATCAGACAGCACTGGCAACTCCCTGCCCTGCTATTATTTTAGAAGTACTTCCTTCTCTCAGATGCTAGTAAGCCACCATCTTGCTGTCAGGCCTCATACCACAATGCTAAACCCCAGTTCAGCTCAAATAATCAGTGTCAAGTTAGAAGTACAGCATTTTCTTAAACCACAGTTAATGGTTCTCCAGCTGCCAAAAGACATCAAAGCAAATAGCTTGAGAAAAAGCATGCAAAATTCATTTCATTGTCACAGATAAGAAAAGTACATGAAAAGGCTATGAGAATTTTATTTGCATCCTGGCATCTTCAAGCATACCTATCATATAATTTCAGTCTCTAGCAAGTGATAAAGATCTTTGAAAAGAGCAGCTGGTAGAAGGTTCAAGTGGCAAAGTACAGTTTCACTTGTGGTGCCTGCAGCTGCTGCAGTGACACAGCCACAGAAGGCAGCACAAACCTATCCCTCCCAGCTGCCCTGGGCCGATTCTCCATACCAAGCCCTGCACTCCTTGGTACTTACAGTTCAGAGGAGCCAGCCGTCGTTGAACCCTGAGTGCCCTTGCCAACCTGATCCTTCTTCTTGCCCTTCTTCCGTCCACGATAGTAGGAACGCTCTCGCATTGGAAGCCACCGCTCAGGGTCAGGAGTCACTTTGGGGTCATAGTTCTTAGGCAGCTTTCCTGCAGAATATCCAGTGCCAGGAAATGAGATTTGAGTCAACATACTAGGAGTCATCACCAGGGGATACAGATGGCATCTCAGTAGCCAGGAAGAACAAAGAGCCCAACAACCCACATCCTGCTGTCAGGGTGTTGTTCTCACTTCTGCAGAAAGAAGCCCCATCATGAACATCTGGCTTCACAGGGACCCAGTACCAGCAAAGGGGGAGCTCTTGGGGAGCTGAAGGCTGCCTATTTGAAGAAACAATTTTGTGTTCTCTCTGGAGCTATGCTGTGTTAACAGCTAGGAATGCAACTTACCCTTCTTTTTTTTCTTCTTCTTCTTCACTTCCCCTTGCCTGAAAAGCAAGAAGGGAAACACCAGACAAGTCAGTTAAAAACTAGCTCTGGAAGAAGCTAAACCATTCCCATCTCTCTCAAAACATGGTTTGCTGCTACCTGAAGTTCTCAGCAAGTAAACCAACTCACTTTCCACCAGTCTGCCTTCTACAGCAATGCCCCTAGCATACCAGGTGTGGTTCTTGTGCCACCTCAAAGAATGACAGCTCCAGACCTACAGCAGTCTGTTTTACCCTTGCTCCTTCTGCTGGTTGTCTCCAGTGAGCTTTCCAGCTTTCTTCCGAACATAAGTTGCTCCATGGGAGTTCTCCAGTGCATCAACATCTACTTTCAGTGACATGGTGTCAGAGGAAGGCAAGTGTTTGCTAAGACTACAAAGCAAGAGTTTAGGGATGCAAACCAGCAAACAAAAAGATACACACCCAGGTTTGTCCAGAGAGCAACAGGCAACTTTGGCTTAAACAAATCTGGCTTGTCAGCAGTGCAGACACCAGACAGGCCTATGGGGATAGTTCTGGTTCTCTCACCAGCCTCTGACTCATGCTAGGACGAGCTGCTTAATCACCATCTGCCTCATTTTTCCTTTCTTTGCTATGAGGACAGAAGCAACAACTTCTTCTGAAAGTTCCTACAGGTAGCAAAAGCTGCAAGTGAATTGGGTATTTTGGGTCAGTGAGAGCTTAGCCATATTTTATCAGGCGGAGTCCCACCACCAGAGAATGAAGGTGCTCCTATTTTTGGTTCTACCTAACACTAAATTATCAGTTCTCAGAGAGATGGAGGCCAAAACCAAAAGAATCCTGGGATCTCACAGTAATCAAATCAATTAAGGAAATGATGTAGCTCCAGTCCACTTGACCTGGATATATAACTGTTCTGGAAAAGTTCCTTGCCGTTCATCCAGTGAGAGTGCATCTAAACTCCCCACACAGCTGAAGTCCAAGGAAGCAATGCCTAAACACATCTTTGCTCTGACCACCATAAAAAGGATACACTTTAGCTTTTTCAGGGTCCACCAGGGAGTAGGCAGAGATGAGCTGTGCCAGAGTATGCACATCTTTTGGGTTTTGCCTTTGTAGGGGGAAAAAAAAAAATCCAAGTTACCAGGGTACACACTCATCCCACAGATTGATACCACCATACAGTGCTTGTTGCTGCCCCATAACTGCTATTTGTAGGGATAAGCACATCAGCCTGCAGTCTCCTCCTGAGTACACCACCAAACACCACTGGTGTGGACCAAGGGAGGTGCAAAGACCTCCATGGTATCATGAAACAGGCAATGAAAAAAAACCAAAACAAAACACAAAAATCTTCCCTCAGCTCCCAGCAAGTTAATAGTCTCCTAAGAAAATTCCACCAAATGCATAATAAAAACTAGAACCTGGACATCCGTGATTTATGTAGCACTAGAAAAAATTATGCATTCCAGAACCCAAACCAACCTTCACTGTACACGAGAGGCTTCTGGGACAAGCACACGTCAGCTACATAAGAAATTCATTACCCTCACTCCTTCAAAATGTGGTTTTGCACTGGAGCCCCTGTGCAAAGGCAACTCTACAGGATGGCTACCAGTCAGCCAACATTGTCAGACGCTGTCTGGTACTAGACAGCTTGCAGAGGTCACTGGGTAGAGATCTCTTGCTCAGCAACTACCCAACTCACTTCCAGAGCTCCTCCAAGTCGCTGATTGCTTCCTTTTTCCTGCCATGCTTTAGTTTGAAGTTGGCAGCTTCTCTTATCAGTGATAAGTGGACAGGAGACTTTGGCTGAAAAACAGAGCAGCCCTAATTAGCTCCTCATTATCACAGCATGGGGTCCAGCTCTAGCTGGTTTTAATGCCTCCAAGACATGGCCAAGGAGAACTAAGTTAGCACTCTGTCATGCACTCTAGGATGTAAGGGAGAACTGCATGAGATGAGGCAGCTTGCTGCTCCTCAGTGCTTTTTTTTCTCATCAGTGAGAAGTCATTGCTACATTTGGGCACTCTCCTAATATGACAGAAGCTGCTGCTCCCTGTTTGCAACACATCTAAAATAATGAAGTGGTGATAAAACGAATTCTCAACAAAACAGATTTTCAAATCCCCCAATCAGATGAGTTGCTTGGGCTACAAATCAACAGGAAAAGCTGAGTTAGAATAGATAGAAAGGACTGCAATGAAACCTTGCACATTAGCTCCTCTGGTCTGACTTGCCTGGAATTGCTGATACCACTGGATAGCCTGTGTGAACACCTCAATTGCACTGTCAATGTCCTCTTCATGACTGTACATTGTCACCAATGCAGACACCTGCAAACATTCGAAAGCAGCTTATAGCAGATCTTCACACAAGCTGTCTATAGACAGAGTTAGCAGTTAAATTTCATAAAACCAGAGTTGATGTGAGCACTTTGCTGTCTAAAAATCCTATGGTAAGAGGCAGAATTCCCTAGTAAGGCCTTCCTACCTAGTTCCTGCCCAAAGAAATGTCCCTGCCAATCTTTCTGCTATAGTACAAGCTTAAGACTGCATTCACAGAAAGAACCTTCTTGTCTTGGCACTTTCCTTTCTTGCTACCAAACACAGGTTCTTCAGAAACCACATACTCTATCCCAAGGGACATAAAAAAAGAAATCAGCACTGGAGATGATACAGACACCGTCTGTTCATCTACACCTCAGTCACTAGACATAACCAGGGCAAGGAGTTGGTACTTCTGACTGCCACCATAAATTACTTTGATCATTCTCACTTGCAATTGGAACAGACCTACAAATGTCCACTGCTGCTGCTCAAGATGCTTATGCTGTACACTTCAGCATTTTCCTTTCGTGAGGCTTTCTGAATACAGTATGGACCAGGATGATGCTGTGGGAATGGAACACGTGGCACTTTCACCCCGATACCGAAAGATTTCTTCACACTGCTTAAAAACCTTCCCAGTGGTACATATCAGTGAAGCAGCTGCTCTAGTCATATTATGCAAGTAAATACAGTCAACATACGGGTCTGAGGGATTACAAGAGTGGGTACATAAGCAGAGACTATCTCTGCTCACAGGCAGAGTACTTCTGTGGCTAAATTCAGGCCACGTGGTGCAAATTATAATCCCACCTTTGTTCAAGACAAGTAAGATGGGCTCAAATTCCCTGCAGGTGCTCAGTTCAAGTGAAAACTATAGGGAAGAGCAAGAGTAAGCAGGCAGCATTAAGTGGTGCTATAAGGAAAAATTTCACAAAGTTCAGTTTGAGTTTTGCTTACCATACCAGGCTTGTGCTGTAGTTCTTCTATGCTCCTCAAAATCATGCAGGCTTTGGTGACACTGCCTAGAACAGAAAGAGAGAAACATGCTCTGAGTGAACAGCAACATTTCACCATGTCTGTGAACTTCCAGGCAAAGGTAAACAAAGGAGACCTAATAATTTTCTTCTCAGGAAGGTTTTTAGGAATAAAGCACAGGGCTCACCACAAGGGACCTTTCTACCCTTGTCACGTCCTGCAATGCAAGAATAAGCTTTTTCAAGCAGAGTCTTCTCTTTCAGGAGCAACTCAGCACTGCCTGACTATACAAGAACAATAGCAAGTCCCACACTGCTCCCAAGAACAGATTCAACTGTATGATTCACAAAGCCTGTGGGCATCTCTACCAGGGATCTGCGGAGCCTGGACATTCAGACATTAAGCTATGAGTATTATCCTGCCACAGCCACATATACAGAATAATTGCATGAAAGCATCTCTGCCCTACACCCATCAGAACAGTGACTGAAGCAAAAATTGCCAGTTTCTCTCACCCCTTGTACTGTTACCACATTGTAGTAGTTTGAACAAAACAAGAGACTGATACTCCCCAGTATCAGAAATCACCAATTTATGGGATTTTCACGACTGTAGGGCATCACCATCCTGGACAGGGGATTCTGGGTTGCACTCTTGCTTTTTCAGGTCCCAAGCATGTGGGTGTCTTTTGCTTGTTTTGGGGATTTTTGACAGTATTTTCCCTTTCCCTTCTTTCTGTTTTATATATTCACCGAAGCAATCTGATACTTTTGTAGTGGAGGAGTAAATATTCTGTGTAAGGACAATAGAGCTGAGCTCTAACAGCCTGCTCAAACAGAAAAACTCCTTGCCCTTTTTTCCCTCTCTGTCTCTATTTCTTGGTGAGAGGGGACGAAGGAGGTGGGAAGGGGAAAGGGAACGCATGTGCGGACACTTCTCAGCAAAGAAGGACACTGGATACCTTGAGCAATTTTGAGCTGGGCCATCGTCAGCTTGATCTCAGCTGCATTGGCAGGATGCTGGTCTGCAAAGTCCTGAGAGCCAGAGGAAAGAACAACTCAGAATGTGTGTGGGCACCAGGCTGCTGCTCTGGTGAATCATCTCATGCTCAGTCACAGCAAGCTGTAAAGAGCCAAAGGAAGCTTTCCAGCACAGGCAGGATTCCGCATACAGCAGAGTAGGGCCTCAAAGTGAGCCAGTGGCCTGTTACCCTCTGAAGAGGTCCATCTCAGGCCACTTACCCCCTCAAAAAAAGTCTGCTGCAAACTACTTGGAAGCAGGACCCACTGCGTAGCCTAGAACATGTCTGCTACAGCTTCGCAAGCATAAAAATCAGAGGTGCAAGGAAACTATTTCCCTTTAAAGGCAGCATCGTCCAGCTCAGTGTAAATATACTTTCCAGCAGCATTAAACCAAACCAAAATTAGCACAGTCAGATATCCCTGGAAATTTAAACCAGAGAAGAAAAGCTAAAGGACACAGCACAGAACAGAACGCACAAGTTTAAACTGAGTTTGGCCAAATGAATACTTTCTCTTAACCTACCTGAAGAAGCGCTACAGCCTTTGCATGCTGCTTCTCACGACACAGCTGTGCTGCCTGGATAAGCACAGGGAGCAGGTGCTCTGGGCTCTGTGACTGCAGACTCGCTGACAGCTTGCGGCACTGATCTGCCTGAGAAGCAGGAAGAGAGGATACAGCTTTCTCAACCTCTGCAAGCACCTAACAGGGCTAACACACCAATTGCACCGAAGAGCAGATGTTTGTGATGGCTTCCCTAAAATGCATACACGGAATCGAAAACAAGTTCTCTTAGCATGTAATAACCCCACAAATTCCTTCTGTCTCCTAGTCATCTCCACACTGTCCTCCCTACAGCAGCACTTACAAAACTACACAGCTGGCTGGCTGTTCTAGGAGTGACTTTTTTTGTCTCTTCACTTATGTGTCCTAAACTAAGCAGTCATATCTTCTTACACAGAGCCATTGCAAATCCATTCTTGTGTAGTAAAATTCCTGTGAAGTAAATCTGTAGCTACTTACTGCAGATCAGTTGCCACTACCTGGTTAGTGTACATTGCCAGCAAAGCTTTGTTGAATTCAATTGCTTGGAGCTGTTTCTTTGAGAGTTTATGTTCAACACCTTCTGCATTGGTCAGCTTCACCTTTTTCTTTGAGTCAAAGACGTTTTGGTCCTGGGGAAATAACACATCATGAGAAGATTTCATTACACTGCATGAAGAAGAAAAGGTCTACAAGTGTCTAATTTAGCTGCTGTTTAGGAAAGTCTTTCCCAGTTATCTCCCTTCTCTCCACAGAAGCAGAGAAGAAGGCTGAGTAGCTGCACTGAAAGCAGCAAAGTAATTCTATACCTTGTTAATTGTGATGATGTTATTTGCAATGACAGCAAGTAGTCCTACATCTGTTGGTCTGCAGATAAAGAAAGAAAGCACAATTATTAAACAGTGGTCTCTCTACAGACAGAAGACTGAGCATTTGTTTTAGAAAAGACCTTACTTCAGCTTGATTATTTGATTGTAGAGTTGCAGAGCATCCTCTGTACGACCTTGCAATTGCATGATATATGCCATCTGACCATGAATAATAGCCAGTTCAGCCTCAATATCTTCCTCTGTCACATCCTGAAGGAAAATCAATGCAAGAAAGAAAAAAGCTGCCATCTCACCTCTCGTTCCCTGGCTTCAACATTCTGCTGGCAAATGTCTGTGAGCTCTCATGGGCAGTATAAGCAGCAAAGTACCACAGCTACTACAGGAGAAAGTTGTAGCCACAGCACAAATACAAGTATATAGAACCATATAATCACAGAATAACAGGGGCTGGAAGGGAACTCTAAAGATCATCTGGTCCAGCCCCACTGCCAGAGCAGGAACACCTAGAGCAGATCACACTGGAACGCACCCAGACGGTTTGTGAATATCTCCAGAGAGGAAGACTCCACAACCTCCACAGACAGCTGGTTCCACTGCTCTATCACCCCCACAGTGAAAAAATTCTTCCTCAGGTTCACATGGAACCTTCTATGCCATAACTTCCACCCACTGCCCCTTGTCCTGTCACTGGGCATCACCAAAAAGAGTCTGGCTCCATCCTCCTGGCTCTCACCCCTTAGATATTTATAAACATGCATGAGGTAACCCCTTAGTTGTATCCTCTCCAAGCTAAGAAGTCCCAGCTTTCTCAGTCTCTCCTCATAAAGATCATGTTCAGCTTCTTTTTTTTTGTGGCTCTGTACTGGACTCTCTCAAGCAGCTTCATGTCCTTGAGCTGGAGGGCCCAGAACTGGACACAGTACTCCAGATGAGGCCTCACCAGGGCAGAGTAGAAGGGAAGGAGAACCTCCCTCGACCTACTAAGCACATTCCTTCTAATACACCCCAGAAAGGCACTGGCCTTCCCTGCCACAAGAGCACTCTACTGGCTCATGGCCATCCTTCCATTCACCAGGATGCCCAAGTCCTTCTCCCCTTCACTGCAGCTGTGCAAGACTCACAACAGCAGTCAACCGTGACTGCTTCCCCAGCCTCACAAGTAGGTACCATCAGCAGTATTGCCTAGCAAGACCTGCACTGCATAGCAGCTTTGGCTGTGCTCTGGCTATCAGCAGCATGCTTCATGGTTGCACCCTCATTCACACTGGTGCAAAGCAAACCTGTTCCAGAACAACGTCAAGAACTTACAGAGTCTTCTGACAGTGACTGGCGGCACAGCTCTACAAGGAAAGAAAAAAAAAAAAGATTGAAGAACACAATTTAGAAGGCTTTAGGAGGGAAAAAAAACTGCCTAGAAGCACAAGGCAACATGTACTTTCTGCATACATCCCTGCAATTTCTGCAGCATTACCAGTCTACAAGTCTGACAATGGATGGGGGCTGAGGATGAGGGACAAGACCAGATGATGCAGAAGAAATATCAAATGTACAAGAGATACTGTCCCTCTCATAGTTGCCTTCTGAGAGCAGAGTCACATACTCATTTTCTCTCCTGAGCAACTTTCTTAAACCTAGCTTCTGATCTTTTCCACAGGGATCACTTGGCTGCAACTGCTCACCACCTTGGAAGTTATTTTAAGTGCTGCAAGCCTGCAATATTCAGATTACACCACCCTTTATGGGGCAGAAATTCCATCAGTTTTCAGTACAGATACCAGTCACTTCTTAACTTTCTCATACACCTCGCCAGAACACTCCTTCTTTTGTTCTCCAAAGGACTACTATGACAGCGAACAGCCACAAATTACACATGCTCAATAAATCAATTGTATGGAAGAGCTGCTATTTTATTATCGTAACTGAGATAAAACTGACCTAATTATCTGCAAAGGCAATTAGATCACAAAGAAACTAATTCTTCCTAATTCTTCCCTCAGAGCCTTTGGGTTTTTTGGAGGTGGGGGTTTCTTGTATAGTTTGGGCTTTTTTTGTTGCTGTTTTGTTGGGCTTTTTTAAACACACATACAAAATCCCCCTTCCACTTCACAGAAAAAAAATTCCCTTTGCAAAAGAAACCCAAAAAGTTCACTTACTGGCTTATACCAATTTCACACCTACCTCAGACCACAAAGTACTTTTACTTTGTATAGTATATATTTACATATATACCTGTACGCTACCAGAACCAGGAGTCAGAACAGATGAAACTTCTCTTACTTGTGAAATTACACTCATGTCTACTTTCTACTTTAAAAAACTCTCAAAGGCATCAAAAAACCAATTAGGAGGCTGTACGAGAGCTGGGAGATGGCAGACACCACATGATTTAGGAAAAGAGCTGCAGAGGGACACTTCAATAAAAACACCAGTTCTGCCAAAAAACATCTGAAAACTTATAACAAATTCTGCTGCTGGTCAGGTTTTAAATTTTCAAAACCTCTTTCTCTCTGATTAAGCATGCTTATAGAGAGCAAGTAGCTACTTTTATCACACAAAGCTTCCCTCTCACCTCACCATGTTTTTACCTTCTGCTTTCTGTAGTTTTTTCATGGCTTCATTCAACTTTCCTTGCCCAATCAATGCACACGCACTGTTATAACACAGTTCATAGGTAGCTTCTCGAAGGCCCAAATCCTCCTGGCATGAAAAGCAAAAGTAAACTGCATAAACACCAACTGATCTAGAGAGATTCAACAGACAATGGATACAAACTGGTTTTCATGTACATTCAAACTGTTCCTTGCAAAATGAGACAATTTTAAAAGGGCAAACACCTGGCAAATAAGTCATAGTGCAAATGTTCTTCCCTCAAACTGCACAATGTTAGAGGCAATTGACAAGGCAGCAAAAAAATTCCACCCTGAACTCAGGGACTACCTAGAGAGCAGGTAAGAACCACTACTACAGGAATACATTTTTATCCTGTTAAATCTCTATGATTCCATATCCTTTACTCTCTGTCTCTCAGTCTTACACACATACACACTTACTTACTGGCATCACCTTCTCCCATGTGCTTTGTGCTGCCACAACAGCAGAGAGGTTGGTTTTTCTCTCTTCCTCATACTCATCCTGGGAATTGCGGATGAGATCCCTGTATGCAGCTAAACAATCGTCATAACGCTCCAGCCTGTACAACTGAGAGGAAAGGATCAGCCTTCAGAATAGTACTTCCTTGTGCGTGGTAGTAACTAACACCTCCTGCCTTCCTCCCTCCCCATGAACTCTATAGATTACATCTGCAAGAACTTGAGATACGTGCATAAAAAGGGCACAGTTCTTACTCCCAAACCAACTTCTTTAAAAGCAGTTTACACAGTTTTATTCTCAAGCAGCCTTTTTCCAGATTAGACCACCTCCCTCCAAGACAGACTAAATGATCAGTCCTTCATGCAGATGAGATAAGACAGACAGTTTGTCACAAAACTGTTCTGATCAACCACAGAGGAAACAGAAGAAACACAGCTTCTTTTCTGCTTCACTTCTAATGCCCAAGGTGTCAGTCATGCAAACCGTTCCTGGACAATTATCTAATGCGAGAAGATGGCTCAACTACCAATAAATCTCATCAGCTGTCTTCCCCTCAGCCAGACAGTTGTTATTAGACCAGATCCAAGAAGAGAAAGGGAGTCATTACCACTTGTCCATAAAGCTCCTTCAGTTTGTCTGTCTGCTGACTGGCACTCTGAATGGTCTTGAGAGCATTTTCAATGCGATTCAACCTGTATTCACAGTAGGCCTTCTCAAAGGCAATAACATCACTGCAAAGACAAGACAAAGCCTGACAGCATGCACTGTAGTCTTCATTCAACGGCATTCACCCACCTGAACACACTTATTTATGTAGCCCTAATTAGTCACAGACTGCTACATTCCCAAAGAGCCAAACATCAGGGGTGAGCACATGACCTCAGATAACTGAATTATGTATCTGCAAAGCACTTAAAGTATCTTAAACCTACTTTGTGCTTAACGGAGACTGACTATCAAACCTAAAAGTGTTTCTCTTTTTCTGGTGTTTCCAGACACAAGGCATTTCAACTTCCTCTCCCCCTGGCCTCATACCAATTAATGCAAATCAAATGCCCAGAGGTGAAACAACACAAAACATTATGATGTGACTCCTTCTTAAGGAGAACTCGTATCATTACAGCTTGTTACTGCAAACTTGCAAAGACAATCAACTCAGAGACAGAAAGGCAACAGTATAACACAGTCCCTCTTATAATCTGATACTAAGCCAATTATAACATTAACCTGTTTTTAAATATCAGTGCAGCAGAACTGTACAGCAAAGGCACTTGCTCGTGTTCACATAAAATTGGCTTTAAAGCAAGCTCACAGCAGCAGGGAAGCATTACCTAACAAGCAAACCCTTGAATGTTACATTCCACACACCCCTTGCTTTAACGCTTAAGCCAAAGGTCAATTTGTCAGTGATTCTCTTAGTTCCTCACTGTCTGAACACAAACTAATAGCATTAAGAATTAAAGCAACGTCATGAGACAGCCTCAATGGCAGAAGGACAACTTCAAGACAAAGCAAGAACCACCACTCTGCAGGACAGAAAACCAAGCACACTACTAGTAGAGCCAAGCTGAAGAAATTACTACATAGTAAAATAACTACAAAGTCAGTTGAAATTAGGGAAATTACTCCTCCTCACCATATACTAAAACAAAACACCAAAACCCAAATAAACAAACAAACAAAACTGCAATTAAACATTCTCTGTCCAAGGCAAGATGGAATTTGTGAGTAAGATAATTATGTTTTATTCAGATGTCAGCATGGACAAGGGCATGTTTCATCACACTGATACTACAACATACTTTTCTGGGAAATTTCTTAATAAGAGTAGTATCTGAAATACAAAAGTTCTGTTGCCAAGCAGTTTTTGTGTGGCAATTTTTATCCTAGTTGTTGCACAAAAAACATCTTTATTAGAAAGAAAACTAGAGTCTGCTCAATGACACAAATGAGAAGCTTGACTTGTTCTCAAACACAAGTTGTCTCCAAGGTCCTGATTTTGAGAACATTCACCAAGGCCTTGTTCCATTCCAGAAGCTGAAGTGGTACCTTCAGGTTGGCAGAGGACCCCAAAGGGCAATATGATGAGAAATCCATGGAAAACTAAAGGCTCGCTACCACTAGGCAAGGGCTTCTCCCTTCTCTCCCTATAAAATTTGTCCTCTTCCCTTGTACCAGCTATAGTGCTCAACCATAACACCTCATGAAGATGGCTGAAAACTAGACCAGGGACAATCCCTTACAGAGTAAGAGCAAGATGTTACCCAGATCACCTCTCACACTCATAACAAATAGGTGCTTCACTGAGAAGCACAGTAACTCGGAGCACCTCCTGCTCTTTATTTTACTGCCTATTAGTCCTCTCCACTGAAGCTGCAGTAGCTTCTCCAAGACTGGCAGTTTTATATTTTGTAGAGCATAGTAAAACACAACTCACCTGGTTAACACTTTAGTGTGGGTGTTGATTACACTGAGGGCTTCCTTAAAGTTCCCATTCTGGATCAGACACACTACTTTACACTGAAGTGCAGTCACATCATCTTTGCTGATCTGCAGTACTGAAGGAGGAATCACTGTCAACACAATGATCTAACTTATCACAGATACTTGAAGGCTTTACAAGAGCTGTATGCTGTTACAGTTGCAAAAACCCATCACATAGAGCAGCTATTATCCATTTAAAAGGGTCCCAGAATAGCTTGCTTTAGCTCAGGCAACAAAATAAATCTCATCAGCATAAAGAATCCAGCATAAAAGCTAAATTTACCCTAAGTGACCACTGTGCTAACATGCCTGGAACACAGGTGCACTAAAGGCGCTGTACACACCTGGTCAAACGTTTCATTGACATTTCATTTATGGGCAAAGGACATAGTGCCAAAACTTGAGTGCCACGTAAAGTGTTACGGGAAGGAAAGCACTTTATATAGAACAGCACAGGTCTTAGCATGTAGCCACTTCATATGCTTTTACTTTTTGCCAGTAAAAGACAGTGAGGGAGAACTAGGCTAAGACAAATGGGGTTTAGTATCTGACTTTCTCCCATGATTTCAACTGTCAAGGTACTTAGATTTGCTACCAGGAAAAAAACATCTTTACTGAAAGAGTGGTCAGGAATTAGAATGGGCTGCCTAGGATGGTGGTGGAGTCACTATCCCCAAAAGTGTTAGAGAAACATGTAGACATGGCAATTCAGAGTATGATTTATTTGGCACGGTGGTGTTGAGTTGATGGTTGCACATGCTGATCTTAGAGGTATTTTACAACCTAAACGATTCTATGATTCCATGTCAAGAGTTGAGCTCTTACTCTCTACAAACAGCAAAAAGAGAAATTTAAGCCATAACATGCATTATACTGCAATCCCACTTTGGATATCAAACTATGAAAACAACATATCTCGATATGATCTTTCATTCCCAAGCAAGTTACCAGCCCCATGTCATTTGGTCCATATGCACACCACCACTCCTTCAGTTCCCAAGGGAAAAGCCCTCCTTCCTCCCACGATTAAACCTGAAGAAAAGCCCACGAATAACTAGACAGGCTCGGCCCACAGCATGGGCACCGTGATGCAAGAGAAGCTGCCGACGGTAGCAGTGCAAGAGCAGAGCCTAAATGTCACCCCGCTCGGCTCCTCTGTCCACTTTTGCCTCACTCCATAGCACAGCAAAACCTCCAGAAGGTACCAGTGCTCCGCTACGCGCCCTTTCCCGCAGGCCTGCTCCCCCAGCCTGGTACGAAGCCCAGCAACGGAAACCGCGACGGAAACCCACAGACGTGCCCCGTTGCAGTGATCCAGAATAAGGCCTGAGCAGAGACCACGGGGAACGACCCCGCCAGGAAGAGATATGAGGCAGACGGAGGTCGCAGACGCCGGGAAGGGCCCGGACCGACAGCAGGGCCCGCCGCGGGCGGGGAGGCATCGCGAGCTCGCTCGCTCACTCACTCACTCTTGTTAACAGACTTGAGCGCGCGGGCGAAGTCGCCGTTCTGGCCGCAGCGGTTCACCTCGCTCCACAGCGCCGCTGCGGCCCCCGCGCCACCCGCCGCCGCTGCAGCCATCTTGGAACCGGGAGGAGACACACGTCGGAGAAGCAGAGGGGCGGCGGCGCCTGCCCCGGAAGCGGAAGGGCCGTCCTCGGCGCCGCCACGTCGCGAGAGGCTGAGCGGCGGCCCAGCCCCCGGCTTCTCCCCACCTGCCGCTGCCGTCTGCCCAGCCCTCTCACAGCACCACCCGCCCCCGATGTCGGCCCGCCCCCGGCCTCTCCCCACCTGCCGCTGCCGTCTGCCCAGCCCTCTCACAGCACCACCCGCCCCCTACGTGGGCCCCGCCTTTCGCGCCCCCGGCCCTTCACAAAGAGGCCGTCCGTGTGGTAAGACGCTCTCCGCGCCTCGCTTCCTCACGCCGCCATCTTCCGGCTTTCTCACGAAGAAGCGGCTGGCAGTGGTGACGGGGGAAGGTCCACCTGGCGAGCTGACGCGCTGCAGGTTCTTTCGCAAGTCACTGTTGTGCGCGCTGCTGCAAGTTCACTGGGATTTCATTTTAAAAAACCCTGCGTGGCTGTAGCACCTTGCTGGTCGACAGTTTATTCAGCTCCACTTCTCCAGCGTTGCAGCTGAAGGACTTCTAGGGGTAATATTTTAACTGCGTTTTTTTCCCCTCAGCTATGAAGTCGAGATGTGACTGAAGTGAGTGCATGTGCAGATAAGGTAACTGCCCCTCCACCAAAGGATTTTCCAATTCCCATTATTTTCTGCTGCCAAGGCCGGCACCAGTCATTAGTTTTAAAATTTAAGAAATTTCATGACTGTTTTACAAAGATTGAAAAGGCTGGGTGTTTTTTTAATAAAAAGGATCAAGTTAGAAATATGTCAGCGAGTGAATTTTATTTACTTCGTGTAATTACCAACAAACCAGAATTCAAACAAACTGAAGATCAACTGCAGATGCGAGATAGGACCAGCAGAGCCAGCTCAGTGCAGCTAGGCACTTGTGAATGATCCAGCCTCTTTTTATGGAGTAATCCACAATAAATGACCCAAATACTCACTCTGAAAGGCTACTGAGTAATCTGGTGACACCTCTTCAACCACATTCAAGAAAGAAAAGAACAGTTAATACTTTAAACAAAATACTCTTTTTATTAGAGTATTTTTGATCAAACAGACAAAACTCAAGATTAATATTCAAAATCATCATTCAAAGTTTTTTCCCCTCCGTAAGGATGGTAACGCTACCTCAGTGCATATTATATGGAAGGCTCATACCTCTCAAGTGGTATCACTCAATTAAAACGAGAGTATGCACACAATGTGCAAGCAAAAAAAGATAACATTGTAATGTAATTAACGTACAAAAACTGCACTGTCAACACAAAGCTCTATGACCAGTGATCAGACAGTAGCATCACACTGAGAAGTAGGCTTAGCAGCACAGGAATAGAAAACAAAATACAGTTCCTGACCAGAAAAAAGGAGTTGGTAACAGATTTAGATTTGTACAAGCCCTACACGTTCCTCCTTCACAAGAGCTGCAGAAGACTGTAAATCTAGCCACTGGTTTGGAAGATTATCTGAAACATCCATTGTGCTGGGGATGGGAATACAGAGGTTTCAGTCAGAAAGATGATGAAAACAACTGATTCTACAGCCTTTTGGCACTCTCCTGAATGTCACCATTCCAGCCAAGCCAGTAAAGTGCTTACTTATGGCTGAAGCACCATATGCTATGAACTGGCTTCTGCACTAGGATCTTGGGGCCTCCACTGGCACAGATAAAATAGAGCTTATTTTATAGATTGGTCAACATTAAAACAGTGTGTACACGTAGCTACAACCCTGCTGCCCCTAGCTGCAGGTATTAGTTCCATGGAGCATATCATGTAAGTAACTACCACTGCTATCAGACTTCCATCAAGCCTTAAACATTTGCACACAAATACTACAGCCAGAATCTGCAATTTTCATACTGCCCCACTGTTAAAACAAAACCAAAGCAACCATCATGTTTTAATTATGTACAGTAAGTTTCCTAGACTTTTGTTTAAAGAATTGAACAAAAACGTAGTTTACAAGTATGCTTGGTCAAATTTATCACTCCATATGGTACAATCAAAACTGGTTAACTGGCACTCAACAACTGTCTCATGACGGAATGTCCAATGGCCGACTTCTACAAATAAAAAATCTAAACAAGTGAGAGGTATGCAGAAAAGTTGTCTTCAATATTTGAAGCTACATGTGCAATCTTACGGAACACAAGCTACAGTTACAGCCAGAACATCAGATTTCACTAAAAGACAGTGCATAAGAACTTAAAAACAGTCAGTGAAATCAGTTTGGCCAGTGACTTCCAGAAGAGTCATGCCTCAGCTGCACTGGAGGGAGGGGGGCGGAAAAGAGGAACAATAAAAATCATTCTTAGGCAAGTTTAACACCAAGTTTTAATCCACATTTGAAAATCTGTTTTATTATATATACTATGTATAAAATAAATTAAAAAGGGAAAGGAGATAGCTTTGTATATGCTTCAAGTTAACACAGACCAGTAGTTCCATACATGAACTTTTTACCACTTTGTGGTAAAAAGTTGACTTAAAAGTTCAAAACCATACAACATTTATAAATAGAAAGAGTTCAAAAGATAGGGTTTTGGGTTTGGTTGGGTTTTTTTTTAAATGGAATTTAAACATCATTCTCCTTTCCCCTACAATACACTTGGGTTTTCTGTATCTTAGCATCAGTACATTTACAGATTATTTGAATGTCACATCCACACAAGAACTGATAACATAGGTAAAAATGCTAGCTATGTTAAAATTTAGGAATTCTTCCAAATAACTGTACCTGCTCCTCAGCCTTCTCCTAAAATGAAGGCTATCAACATTCATTACCCAGTCTGAGGTATGGGCATAAGAAAAAAAAATTACAACTGGTACTCCCCACCCTGCCTTGCCTTTACTAAAATGGAGCAATGATCTATTGATCCAGTAATTAACAATGGTGGTGCAATCTCCTACCTCCATTCACCCTGTAATCACTATATAAAAACTGGTTTTGAAACATACTACTAATGCTTAACTTAAGAGTAACAAAACAAAAAAAACCCTCAACTTTAAAACTTCTTTGAAACCATGTTTAGATGTTCTTGTTCCAAATTTAAAGCTTCACATAAACACCACACAGTATGACAGTTTTAAACCAAGAAAGCACCTAAAAACATATAGGTAAAAAATAAAATCAGTCATCACTCCATGAAAATGTAGAAACCCTGTCAGCGACAGCAGCACACTCAGAACAAACATGGTGAAAAGGAGTATCTAGAATACTCAAGCGGCTTGCTATGCTACTTCTCTTTATTGCCCATTCTCTCATTTGTATGGATGGCCACTGCATGACAAAATGCCTGTGATAGTTCTCTTATCTTCCTTTCACCACTGCTGCCAGCTGAAGTCGTCGTTGCTGCCAAAGACCAAGAAAAATCCTAGGATTGTGGCAAAGATGACTGTATTCCCTGTAAGAACGAGTGCACATGCGCCCCAGTAAATCTGTGAACAAGGAGAATTAAATTAGATATGTTTTGAACCCAGCACCAATGAGACAAAAGGTAACATGCTAACATCACATTCTAGACAAATTTCAGCAACAGGTCCACGATGCAAGAAGGTGGTATTTAATTACTTGTGGACACACCAAGAAGGTTGGGTTTGCCCCCTAAAAATCAACAGGTCAGTTAGTGAAGCAGCACTGCAAGTTTCTTCTGGCCACGTTCAAAGTGACAGCTATTGCTGTTTTGCTGTAAAGTACAGAGAGGTAACGCCATCAAACACATCGGCAGCCCAGATATACTTGCTGTGGTTTTTAAACCAGCGTTCAAAGACTGAGATGTTCAATATGCCAGCAGATAGCCCAGTAACAAAAAAAGAGGTGGCTGTTTTCCAAGGAGAGTAAGTAGTTTAGTCAAATGGTGTAAGGCATTCAGACTGACCATCTCGAGCTGCTCTTGCCAAAAGAGATTGTAGAAAGTGCACTTCTTTTTTGACTTAGCAATGCTCTCTGAAATTCACACAAACTTTTAAAGGATTTTAGTAAAAAGCTATATAGCAGGAAAGATTTCATTTACAGAAAAACACCAATATAGTTTACAGTGAGTGCAAAAAGCATTGTTTATTCACGTTTCTTTAGCCTGACTATTCCAGAAACTGCCTTCAAAGTGTTCTACGCAGTTTTGTATTTTGTTACTTGCCTGTTACATTTCCACACTATTTTCTATCTAATTTTCTTTGTACCTCATATAGGCTGTTAGGATTTATTCCATACCCATGTGAAGCAATTGGCAATTACAACATTCTGCCACACTTCTGTTTCTAACATTCTCTTGTCAAAAGAACGCTTATCCTGTTCCCATTGCAAGCATCCTAAATACCTATTTAGAAGAGATGCTTAGTACACGAGAGCTTTACCTTCAGTAAAAAAAAAGAACAAAAGTTTCTAGAAAAATATTAAAATCATAGATTAAAATATTACTAACCAGTTGTGCTCTTGCAAACACTATCGGTAACCCAAATGCTGAGACAACAATGCCTGTTGTAAGAAATATTGCTAGCTCCTTGCAGGCATTACTTGTAGCATCTGTGTCATCTACTAATCTTCTTGCTATGCAGTACGGGATAGGAGAAAGGATGTAAAAAAACAGAACAAACAGTGGCCAGTACCGGCTGAAAAAGAAAGAAGAAAAGTTAAATTTACTTGATTTACTCCTGTTCCTCCTGAAATCAATGCAAAGCATCTTCCCCATCCAGCAAACATTCAGGAAAAACAGACACTGGCCCAAAGAGAGCAAATCCTTCACTCTGAAACAAGATGACCCTAATCCAACAGATCATACTTGTGAGCAGCTTCAGCTGATCTCAATGGCAGCAGCGAAGCGTGTGATAACAAGATACTCACACAGCAAGATTTCACTAAGCAAATCTTTGGGACATGGAGGGTTTTTTGGTTGTTTGGTTTTCTCTGTGTTTTTTGCTTGGTTGGGGCAGGGTGGGAGGGGTTTATTTGTTTTCCAGGTTTTTGTTGGTTACATTCAAATAAAATTTACGGCATCGTATTTGGTAACATTTTGTTGCATGCAGCTTGCCAGATTAGACTTGAAGCACTGTTTTAGTAAAACTTTATTGCATTATTTGAAAGGTGAAGGCATAATCATCTTGGTTTTCTACTGAAAGAAAACTAGCATAAGAAAGTCATCTACGTAGAGAACTGCAATTCACAACCATCAACAGGACTATTAACAGAATAGTTGCTATTTAACATTAAGACCATTTGCAAGATTTTTTTTTTTGAAAGTCAGCATTTGCTTTCAACAGGTCAAAACCAGAAGCCTAACTTTCTGAATTTCTGGTCTGCAACTCCCAGAAACCAAGACATAGGAATCAACAGATAGAAAGGACAGATGGCAGCTGCAATTATTCCACATACTACACTACCAAGGGTGGTACACAGCCAAGAGTCCACCTAATAGTCAGCAACAGTCCAGCTAACACTAAGTAGCCTGAGAATATGCCAACTCTTCCCCAATAATGCACACCTGCTGTCAACTTCAGGAGATGTTATCTGTTTATCAGCTACAGAACGACAATACTACTGATATTAGAGCTGTGCCTTCTTTAACGGTGTTAAGCCAGGCTTGACTCTTACTGCCTTCACTTTTACGGTGAATTTTCTGGATGTTCTTTATACCAACGTCAATCTGTTAAATCAAAAACCAACCAACCAAAACGAACTCCTACACACTTATTGATTCATAATTAGAAGGCCAAACTATTCTAGAATTACAGACACGAAAAAAATAGTAAGAAAGTGAACGTTACTTGTATTGGGGAAGGGCACATCCAAGCATCAAGAACATCAGTCCGACTGCTCCCCCAAAGGACAGGCTAATCAGGGCTACAATGAGAACACAAACCGACAGCAGATGAAACTGCATGAAACACCTACCGCAGCAGCCCTGCAATAGCAGCACCCAGGCTGGGGCTTTTTCCCTCATCGAGACAGAGCCACAGTCCTCCTCGGGTCCGGGGCGACAGAACGAGCAGCCCTTCGGAAAACATAGCTCTCTCTAGGCAGCCACGGACTCCCGGAAGAATGGTGCTCGCCAGTTCCCGCGGCGGCTGCCAAGACGCCTCGCCCGAGGTGGCCTGAACAGTCCCTTCCTCCCCGCTCCCTACCAGGGTTACCCCGCGCACAGGGACCATTGGGCCTCCCAAGACCGCCACCTCGCTTGGCACGGCGCGGCGCACCAGAGGCAGCATAGGCAAAAGCGCTGCCCCGCTGCCGCGCAGGACAGCCGCTCCACCTAGCCCCTCTGCTCACCTTTGATGCCAGCCATGGCGCCGCCCGTCCCGCGAGCCGCACAGGCGGAGGAGCTCGCGGCGGGAAGCGGAAGCGGCGCCGGTAGGTGCCGTTTCCGGGCGGGCAGCGCGTAGGCGCCGAGCGCCACGCTCCCGCTTTCCCCTCCCACTTCGGCCACATGACACTCGCGACGCACGCGCGCAGCAGCCGTCGTGGCAGCTGCGCCCCCACCCCGGAGCGCGGGAACCTGCTGCGCCCTGCCCAGAGAGAAACGCTCGCGCCCCGCCCGCGCCCTGCCCCTTAGCTCTGACAGCGGCGGGCCCCGCACCATGCTTTTCTACGGGCCCCGCCCTTTCCGGCAGGATTAGCCAATGAGAGGCGCCTTGCCGAGCTCGGGGAGGTGACTCAGCTTAGGGCTGTCATGGCGCTTGTTGTGCCTGGGCTGTTCCTGTTCCTGTTCTCCGCTGCCGCGGGCCCTGCACTGTGCTGGGATCAACCGGGTGAGATTCGTAGGGCTGGGTCTGTGTCTCTACGCGGTCCTCGCGCCTGAAGGAGCCTCGAGCCCCTCAGCTTGACCCTTCCGCCACTCCCGTCACCATGGCGGCGGGAAGGAAGTGCGGCGTTGCTGGATTAGCGGCGGCCTGGCTGTGCCGTGGCCTGCTTGAGGAGGGGGGTTTTGGTTTGGGCTTTTTTTCGGTCGGCTTGTACCGCAGTAATCATCCCATTGTGTGGTCAGAAGTGGTTGTGCGCTCTAAGAGGGAATAACGCAGATCCTTCCCCGAAGGAAGTGGGGGGACTCGCTCGTCTGATGTTTCTTAGAGCTTCAGCTCTTGAAGGAGCACGCTATTGCGGTTTTTGCGACCTCTTCCTAAAGAAGGCCCTTGTGGCAAAAGGGAAAACGCGTCTGCGCGAGCATTGACCTTTATGCTACCTGTTTCAGGGAGGCTTCTGCTGAGGGATGTACAGGCGCTTACTCTCCACAGAGGTCAGTACACAACATCTCGGCGAACAGCTGCAGTCCCTCAGTTACAGTGCACAGGAGGCACTGCTGGATGTTCCCATGTCCCTGAGGTTGTTCAGTGTTACAACAAAGGCTGGGATGGCTATGATGTACAGGTAACTGCTCAAAACTTGTTCAGCGTTTAATTTTCTCCCAGACTTGGTAACTTCTGAAGGGTAAAACAGCAATGAGCTGGGGTGTTAATTCAGTTTGCATTTTGTTTATCATGGTTTAACTCCCCTCAGCAAGTAAATACCACAGAGGCAGTTGCTTACTCCCCTGCAGTGGGATGGGGAAGAGAATCAAGAAAAAACAAAAACTCGTGGGTTGAGAGAAAGATGCTATAATAGGGCAGAAAAGGAAGAGAAAGAAGTCATAGTAATAAGAGAATATACAAAACAAGTGATGCACAACACAATTGCTCACCACCTACTGTTAATACTGCTGCCATCCAGTTTACATGGGACTGGTATTCATTAACTAATGGTTACACAGGGCACAGGTTATTTTTAGAATATTCTCATACCTAAAGAAATTATACACTTGAAACCTGGTCAGTGAAAAAAACTGAAGTCTTCTACAGTAGTAAATCTTCTGCATTCTGAAAGATTAGTTTATTGGGTTTTTTATAAGTTTTAAGATTTTTAAACGTGTTCTTGGTTAGCTTAAATTTCTAGTCCTCTTCGAAATAAGAGTGCTCAGAAATTTCTTACTTTGTGGCATTTTAGATTATTCATTAGCAATTGCCGCTTTATTTCAGACCATATGTGGGGGAGGCAGGTCTTTGGATCTCTGGCCTGGGAGAATTTACTTCCTATTGTGTTTATTTTTTCAGTGGCAGTGTAAAGCAGACTTGGAAAGTACGTACCGTTTTGGACAAATCGAAGTGAACTGTGAAGGCTATGATTATCCAGATGATCCTTACATCTTAAGAGGCTCCTGCAGTTTGCTCTTCAGGCTAGAGCTGACTGAGGAAGGTGAAAGGAAAGTAAAGAACTCTGGAAGCTTTGGCTCTAACTATTATCAGTCAAGGAAGGACTCTTCTGATTCTGTTGGTGGAGCAATCGTTATAATTGTTCTTCTGGTTCTTGCTTTTGGAGTATACAAGCTCTTCCTCAGTAGTGAGCAGCCACAGCAGAGTTTCGGTGACAATGGTGGATTCACGAGGCCTTCCTGGCAGAGTCAGCAGGCACCTCCTCCTCCTGGTTTTAAGTACAGCTTCACAGGTAGGGCTATAAGCCGTTTATTCAAAAGAGTAAGCAGGGTGGTACTATGGGTATGGACTTAAAATCAGAGCATTGGCAGTTGATTGCTGAATCGGTTACAGAGCCTGCAGCCAGCTTTGCATTCTGATCTTTGCTCAAAAGTGGAAGTAAGAACTCGGTTTCCCACAGGCTTTCAGAGCAGGTTGTGCAGCAAGCTGCGCTTTGAACCTTTGAAAACATGTCTTCCCATGCTCTGCACATGTTGTCATACTCTGTGAAATAGGATTGTGGCAGGGAAGAAAAATTCTCTTAAGTGATTGGGAAGAGAGAGTATTCTCGCATAGGCATACGCTTTGAAACTTTACAGAAGGGTTTTTCATCTGTTGGCTTACCTGACCCCTGAGTCTATTCACTAAAGTTGATGGAGTTGAGTATCATGTGTCAATCTTTTGTTGAATAAGTGCTTCAGTGTAGTTCCAGTGATTGAAAGATTTGGTTCCCAGAGCAGAGAACATGAACCATAATTAGTGGTGTAGTGCCTGCACCTCATGTAGTACTTTTCTTCTGTAATTGGAAATTTCAGAACAGTGACAAGGCTGCTGGTAGGAAGAGATGCACTTTTTATTTTTTTCAGAAAACTGATGACTTCTGCCACTGAATGAATGGTCTGCCCTTAATGTGTTAGATATGGTTTATCTGGTGTCTGACCAGCTCATTTAACCCTCAGAACATATGAGATGCTCACAGCCCTGGAGCTCGAGTTATGTTCTGTCACGTTGCATGGGCTTTTCTTTTTTTTCCTCTGAGATAGAGAAAGGGTTCTGTCAAGTGAACAAACAGCAAAGATTAATTAAATTTACTTAGTCAAAGGCATGTATTTCAGTAATGCTTGCTAATGTTCTGTTCCATGTTGGCTCAGGCCTCTTGGCCAACAGAGGGTGCCAGTGTAACTCTTTCGAATACTCTTGTGCCAGGGCATGTGCAGTTGAAGCTTTCCTATATATCTGCAGCAGAAAGTTGAAGGGTTCCTGCTCTGTTACTGGTGGCTTTGGAAACTGATTTCCACGTAGTTGTTTCAGACTTCATCCAGTCTTGTCTATGTTGTATGTGTATCCATGATCTCATGTGAGTCACTGGCATTCTTATGGTATCTACTAAGAGCCTTGGTCATAAAACAGGGCTCTGTCATACTCAGCACAGGTGAAATAGAGGAGTTACTTTCTTCTGTCCTGTTCCTTTTCAATTAATTGCACCGATGCATTTGTCATGCCTGAGAACTCGAGGGGAGCAGTCACTCTTGTCTTGAAAAAGGACAAGAAGGAGGACCCAGGTAACCATAGACTATCAGCATCATCTCTGGAAAGGTGATGGAACAACGTATGGTTGGTGCTGTATCAGGGATAAGAGGGACTTTAGGAGCAGTCAGCATGGTTTTATGGGGAGGAATTCATGTTTGACCAACTTGATAGTATTTTATGAGAACGTAACCAGGTGGATAGAAGATGGTAGAGCAGTAAATGTGGTTTATCTTGATTTTGGTTAAGTAATTGCCACCGTCTCTCACAGCTAAACTGAGAAAGTGTGGTCTAGATGATCAAGTAAGGAGGTAGATTGTGAGCTGGTTGAAGGAAAGAAGTCGGAGTTGTGGCAAATATGACAGAGTATCTGGAGGCCTGTATCTGATGGGGTCCCTTGTAGGTCAGTACTGGTACCAGTACTATTCAATATATTTATCAATAACCTGGCTGAGGGAAGAGTCAGCAAGTTTGCTGACTGGGAGGAGTGGCTGACACATCTGAAGGCTGTGCTGTGGTTCAGCAGCACCTAGACAGGCTGGAGAGCTGGGTGGGGAGAAATTTCGTTAAATACAGCAATAGCAAGTGTAGAGTCTTGCATCTAAGAGAGAACAACCTTACAGACCAGTATAGGTTTGGGACTGACCTGTTGGAGAGCAACGTAGAGGAGAGAGATCTGGGGGTCCTGGTGGACAGAAGAATGACTGTGAGCCACCAACGTGCTCTTGTGTCCAAGAAGGCCAGTGGTGTCCTGAGGTGTATCAGAAGGGATGTGGTTAGTAGATCAAGAGAGGTTCTCCTCTCCCTTCTACTCTGCCCTGATGAGGCCTTATCTGGGATATTATGTCTAGTTCTGGGGCCCTATGTTCAAGAAAGTCCTCGGAGAGCTGCTTGAAAGAATGCAGCACAGAGCCACAAAGGTGCCTAAGGGAGAGGAACATCTCCCTTATGAGAAAAGGCTGACGGAGCTGGGTTGCTTTAGCTTGGAGGAGACTGAGGGGTGGCCTTATTAATGTTTATAAATATGTAAAGAGCCAGTGTCAGGAGAATGGAGCCAGGCTCTGCTCAGTGATGCCCAATGATAGGATAAGAGGCAATAGGTGCAAGCTGGAGCAGAGGAGGTCTTGCCTACACACAGGGAAAAATTTTTCCACCGTGAGGGTGATGGAGCCCTAGAACAGGCTGCCTAGAGAGGTTGTGGAGTCTTTCTATGAAGACATTCAGAACCCACCTGGACACGTTCCTGTGTGACCTACTGTAGGTGATCCTGCTGTGGCAGTGGAGTTGGACTTGATCTTTCTAGGTCCCATCCAACCCTTAACATTCTATGATTCTGTGATTGTAAGAGTATAAAATTTAGCAAGGGTAGGACCTTGAAAAATCCATTTTCTTGATTATTACTGAAAATTGAGACACTTAAAACACACATTGGGAGACATATAATGCATGATTTATGACACAAATGATTTCTCCTTGCATTTCAAACAGAGCAAGGAGGAAAGACCTGAATATGGGACCAGCCTAAAAATGTTAACTGTTATGGTACTTCATGCATTTAGTGTCTACCTTAAATTTTGGTGGAGAGCAAAAGCATGTTTCTTGAGTGTGTCTGTCCACGTGTTCCAGGCATGTATTATAATGTCTTTGAGAATCTGGACAGTAATGAAAAGCAATGTCGTTCACTTACTGCTCTTAATATATAATTTGCCTCATTTTAAATGCCCTTAGCATGCAGAATGTGTCCTGTGAAACTTGTTTAGCTAGCCTATCTTAATTAAATTCTACTTCTTCCTTGTTAGTGGTTTGACATGGCCCTTAATATTTACTCTAGATATTGCAGCAAAAAATTACTCTCTTTTTCTGAGTCAACATTGAGCTGTGGTGCTTTTGAACAAAAGAGTTGGTTCATTTTCTGTTCAAAATCAGCGTGGTTTAATGGCTTTATATTATCCCAGTCAGACTTTATCCTTCTCTCAATCCACTCAAACATTAAATTTTTATTTTTAATTATTTGTATTTTAATTTTTTTGTCTTCCATGACTTTTAGCAATCCACACCAGCTGGAAGACAAACTAGGCTGTATAAAAGTTTTACATCCAAAATCTTTAGTCCACTTGTTTAGATCAGTGTACTTAAGGGCGATCCTAATATTACTTTCAGACCCTGCCTTTTACATTTCCCTGTGTAACACACAGGTTGAGCTTATTCTTGTTTTTCTCTGGACCAGCAAATGATTCTGCTTTGGATTTGCATTTTCTCTCTATTTCTGACTAGAAGACATCTGCTTCTGAGTCAGAACCTCGTGTTAGGCAGGTCACATGTGAAAAGTCTTTTTACTCTGAGGCCTTCCCCCACAATCCACTCAATATGACTGCAGTTTCATCAAGGTATTTGTCAAGCTTGGTGACTCATGCATAATAAAAACTTTGCAATGTGATTGCAGTTAGCATGTCTTTTGATAACAAATGCCAGACTGGGATTAGCAGAAACAATACAAAGTAATGTTGGCCATTAGCTGAGCCACTGTTACTCAAAACAGTGCAGCTGTTTTGAGTGAGGTTAGAAGCTCTGTGTCTTAGTGCTTAGTTCACTGTTTTGGTCTTACCTACTTGATTTCTCTTCCTGCATCTGCTTCTGGCCTGTTGTGACCTTGAGTGGATTGTTCATTTTATTTTCCATATTTAATCTAATTAATCTGTTTAGAAATATGCAGCTAGGGACTGTCATGTGTTGCAAATATCAGGGCTGTGAGACTGGGTGGAAGCTAAATTTTAACATAAAGCTCTTTAGTGTTCGTTCCTGTGTGTTTTCCTGCTTTCTGAGCTGAGGCTCAGAGTTTGATCAACAATCTGCTGAAATCAGAGGGAGTTTGTCCTCCATCTTACATTATCTTTAATTAGAGTCGAGTCTTGTTGACACAGCTGGCCTGAGGATTAGTTATGTTTTAGGTGCTCCAAAACCACCACAAGGTGCCACTAACTGATACGTTTTGCCTTTTGTTTAAGAAGGTAACAGCTTTGGGACTCACTCCAGCTATGGAACCAGTTCAGGACCAGGATTTTGGACTGGATTAGGAGCAGGAGGCTTGCTGGGCTACTTGGCTGGTAGTCACAGGTAAACTATTCAATCAGGTTTTAAGTATTTAAGCTTTCAGGGGATATACCATATGATGTTTACATGATTTCTAAGATTTGATGCCTGTATTGTTCAAGCTTTAAAACCATACTTCTAGAATGCTTTTGAGGAAGCATCTCCTAAAGTCAGCATGTGTGGCAGCTGTTCTGTGACAGTGTGGTCAGATTAAACAGCCCTTAATCAACAGACTCCTAATGGCCCATGCATGGAATTCCAAGAGGCGTGGTTTTCCAGAGGACTTGTAGGTCATATGTAAGTTCTGCTTTGGAAAAACACCACAAACAGCATTCAAAAGCAGTTTCAGTGCTGGAGTGAACATCCGCTGGTCATATTAGCTAAACATTTTAAAACATTTCAAATGCAGCATTTTTAGATAAACAGTTTAAAGGCAGCAATTTCTATTTTGACCTTCACTGGAGGAAAAAATTGTGGCTCTTGCAGGAAATCTTCAGAGCCCAAGCAGTTTTCTCTACTTATCAGAAAAGTGCATTTGCATCGAGTGTAATCCTGTAGTAATGCGGCAATGTAATGGATTAAGTGTAACCACATACATGTTTTTATATTGAAAGTTTGGGAGTAAGCCCATATGGACAAGAGTGTGTTAAAGCATCTTCCTCTATTGTAGAGTGTTTTTTGGTAAATGGCAGAAGCCTTTTTGCCTGTTTATCAAGAAAGTAAAAACTTGGGGTGTAGGAGAGTTTCTAGAGTATCCAATGTTTTTAAACAGTCTTTGGTCCACTGTTTTACTTTTTTGCTAGTTGTTTTAAACATGTGCCGGAAAATGCTGGTGTCAGAAAGTGAGATAGCTATTTGTAAATTTCAACAGGAGGAGATTCCATATCCATAGAAACAAGTAATTTAAATCAGTGAGTCAAAGGTCATGATTTGTTAGTCTTACTGATAAAACCTTTTCAGGATAGTTAACAGAGGGATGTTTTCTTTTATATTGCATGGCCAGAATATAGATGTTACCAAAATGCATTTAAAATTCAGATGTTGAATCTGCCTTCTTGTCTGACAGAATCTAAGTTCAGAATCTGAGATAAAAATGTCCTCATCTGCCATTGCTGAATTGCGTATCCTGAAGAATGAGGTTTAATTTCTGTTTGAAAGCCTACAGATGTTATTTTGACAATATTGGTTAATTTTGCTCTCGGTGTGCTAATTATATTAACTGTGGAGACATCCAGTTTTGAAACAACTGCTCGCATACATTTTTTTCCCTCAGAGATCCAGTCCCCTTGTTTGGAATGGTAACTTAATTTTTTTATAAGGTCACTAATGAAGCCTCTCTTCTGTTCTGTCATCAGAGCGCAGCCACGTTCCCCATATTATGATATGTGGAACCATCCCACAGCTGCACCTCCAATGAATGGGCCAGCAAACAATTCCACTCAAGACAGCAGTTCAGGAACAAGAACTGCTTCTGGTAAGACAAAACAAATTTTAACCTCCTGTAGCTTAACAGACTCTGACCTGTCAAAAATGCACAGATGTTAGCTGAGGTTCCACAAGCAATCGTTGATTTGTTTTACCAACTGGTACAGATGGTCACGGAACAGTGTCCCTTGTTTCTGTTCTCTGTGAAGCTTATTTGTAGAAAGCAGGTTGTCTAATTCTTCCAAAATATCATATTTTTCAGGCCATCCAGCCCACAATTGCTTGCCGTTCTACTTCATGTGAACGTTTTAACTCCTTGCTTGCCACCTTTTGCCTTTCTAAAACTAGACAGTCCAGTGGAAAGGCTGTAGTGAAGATGACACTATGTTTTTTTCTTTGCAGGCTTTGGGGGCACAAAACGAAGATGAAATCCTTGATGTTATTACTTTGAGTGATTAAACTAAATCTTCCTGATTACTAGTACATGTTTTTTATTAGTAGCAGGCTTCAGAAATGAATATGAGAAATGAAGGACTAGGCAAAGAATTCATCTTTTTCCCTGTGGAAATGTGGACTCTATTTAGGGTATCACAGGTGCTGGAACATCCACTTTTTCAAAACAACAGCTTCTCCTAAGATACAAAATGCTCATCCAAGTCAAGAAGAATGATGTTATAGTGCATATATATCTGTCTCTACTTAAGGAATTGTGGTAATGGTAGCCTTACCTGATTTTCAAAACAAGTAGTTTGTTCATATTCTGGCTTTAATTTCAGTTAATCCAGAATTTCAGAGTTTTGTGTTTTTTCTTGGAATTCCAGCATCTGAAAGGCCTAGTGTGTAATCCACCTGTTATCTACAGGGTGCTGCTCTTTGAAGCTACCTTTGTCTTTGTGAAATTCATCCGAATGCTACTGTAAGTGCAGTCAGATGCTCAGATTAGTGTTGGGGTGTTCCTTAGTGGAAAAGAGCAGTAGTAGAGAGGCTAACATCAATATAATGTTTGTATTTGTTCTGTGTGACTATTGGAGACAAAATCTGCAGTCTGTGTTTTAGGGTTTATCCAAGTGGCTGGACAAACCTGAGGAGTTTGTTTATAAATTATTTGAAAAATAATAAATAAGCTGAGAAGAGGCAAGATGGTCCTTCCCAGTCTTTGCCCACACTGAATATCTGGGCTTCTTGCTTTAAAGTGGACGTTAGCAATTCTGTGGAAAACTTCTGATAGGAACAGTCTGTGCTACCATATAATCTGTTCAGAACGCGGTAAGCCAAAGAAGCTCATTGCAGAAGGGAAAGGAGCATTCTCAGTCCAAAGCTGATGGTATCTCTGGAACTTAACGGGCCTTGAGACTAAGCAAAGAAAGGAAATTGAATGTCTAATGGCATGTAAGCTTTCCCAAATGTACTTCTTAAAAAAAGAAGTGCTGTCAAAGTATGGGCAGCATAGAGACCTTGCTTTGTTCTGTGATGGTATTTGGGCTTTGAGAAATGACATATAGTTCTTCTGTGATTGACTGTGCCCTGGGGAGGCATTGATGAACAAAACCAGACATTTCTCAGAACTGGGGAGGAGGAGAAGACTGCAGAGTGGGCTGCTTGACCCATCATGTCTTCTTCAGGGACCATTCTAATACAGCTTAGAACTGTGTTGGCTGCAGTCTGGGAAGCATAGCTTTTATCCTTCTGGAGATAACTGTGCCTGGGAGTTGATGTGAACTATTAACAGCAAAAGCTAAGCACTATTTCGCTGATACAACGTGTGTCTCCACACGGAGATTTAGCAGGTGTGGTTAGTCTAGGAAAGTAACTTCAGCATTACTCATCAAAAAGCAACTGTGTACATTCATGAGTGTAGAAATAATTGGCTCAAATGATAATGCCTGAGCTCATTGTCTAGTTTCAGCAAGAAAAAAACAAAACCAAACAAAATGAAAATCTGTAAGGTTATGGAGCAGATCCTCCTGGAGGCATTACTGAGACAGGAGAACAGTGAAGAGGTACAATCAGCATGGCTTCTCCAAGGGCAAATCCTGCCTGACAAACCTGGTAGCTTTCTATGAACAGGTCACAACATTAATAGATGAAGGGTGAGCAACTGGTGTCATTTACTTGGACCTGAGCAAAGCCTTTGACACTGTCCTGCACCACATTCTGGTCTCCAAGCTGGTGAAACATGAGTTTGATGGGTGGACCACTAGATGGATAAAGAACTGGTTTGATGGCTGTACCCAAAGAGTGACTGTCAATGGCTCCATGTCCAAGTGGAGGCCAGTGACAAGTAGAGTCCCTCAGGGATCAGTCCTGGGACCAGTCTTGTTCAACATCTTTGTCAGTGACATGGACAGAGGCATCGAGTGCACCCTCAACAAGTTTGCTGATGACACCAAGCTGTGTGGTGCAGCAGACATGCTGAAGGAAAGAGATGCCATCCAGAGGGACCTGGACAGCTGGAGAGGTGGGGACAGGCCAACCTCATGAGGTTCAACAAGACCAAGTGCAAGGTTCTGCATCTGGCTCAAGGCAATCCCAAGCAAAAATACAGGCTGGGCAGTGACTGGCTGGAGAGCAACCCTGAGGAGAGGGATTTGGGGGTGCTGGTGGAGGAGAAGCTCAACATGAGCCAGCAGTGTGCCCTTGCAGCCCAGAAAGCCAACCAGATCCTGGGCTCCATCAGGAGAAGTGTGGCCAGCAGGTCGAGGGAGGTGATTCTCCCCCTCTGCTCTGATGGGACTCCACCTGGAGTACTGCATCCAGTTCTGGAGCCCCTATTACAAGAGGGATGTGGAGATGCTGGAGTGTTTCCAGAGAAGGGCAATGAGGGTGATCAGAGGGCTGGAGCAGCTCTCCTGTGAGGACAGACTGAAAGAGTTGGGCTGTTCAGTCTGGAGAAGAGGCTCTGAGTTGACCTTATTGTGGCCTTCTGGTATCTGAAGGGGGCCTACAAAAGTGCTGGGGAGGGACTTTTTAGGGTATCAAGGAGTGACAGGACTAGGGGGAATGGAGTGAAGCTGGAGATGGGTAGGTTCAGGCTGGATGTGAGGAGGAAGTTCTTCACCACGAGAGTGGTGAGAGCCTGGAATGGGTTGCCCAGGGAGGTGGTTGAGGCCCTGTTCCTGGAGGTGTTTAAGGCCAGGCTGGATAAGGCTTTGGCCAGCCTGATCTAGGGTAGGGTGTCCCTGCCCATGGCAGAGGAGCTGGAACTAGATGATCCTTGTGGTCCCTTCCAACCCTGACTGATTCTGTGAGTAAAACCAACCACAACATACATACAAAAAAAATCCCCCCAGAAAATAGTACCACACAAATCTTTAAAAAGTCAGTGACAGAAGCTATGGAGAACTGTAGAGCTTGTCCTGAAAATGGGGAATCATGATAAAATTGGTAACTTGAGGATAAAGTAGTGATTTGCTGCTCAGACCTGATAGATAATTGGGGGAAAATACCTTCATTAACAGGCTGTTCTGTCAACCTAGAAAGGGAAATGGCAAAGACCTTACTGTTGGTCTGTTAAAGTTTGAGGGAAAACATATGATAAATCTTTACCTTTTTTTAACAAATACAGAAAAACAATGGATTTTAAATGTAGAGTTTCTACTTCTCCTGAGGTATATTCAGATTGAAGCTTGTCATAGTTAATGCTCTCTTTGCCCACTAATTCCAGAACAATGAAACTGGGTTTTTGCTAACTGGGTGTTTTGAAGCTGAAGTTCACTCTCATATTAGGATGTGTTATGAAATGTCTTAGACAATATTTTCTTTTGTATTTATAGTTTATGTATGAGGTATTATTTGATGCATAAACCTGATGAATTACCCTAGTTTCTGAATCCCTAGGTTGCTTTTACCTTTCTCTTTGGTAAAGCAAGGAAGTAAGTGAATAATGAGGCTTTTTTCCTTCGGAGCACTGTTTGGTTTTCAGTGTTGGCTGTATCTCATCTCCCCTCTCAGTTGGTGTAATAACATACTTTACCTCCGACACAGAACTGGCAAGGTGTATATTGTTTAAACAAAATAAAACAATACTGGGAATAAAGTTACTTTATTGATTGGATGTTCAATTACAAAACACTGGACCATGTAAGGAAATGAAGGATTTCACATCTGAGTATGCAGACAAGCTCCATTATGTTGACATGTTCCTGGTTTTACTAGCTGAACCTTGCACAAGAAAATCTGATTGCTGCTGCTATTCATGGTTGTGGGTATGGCAGAATCCTGCCTGGGGACAGCAGCTGACAGATCTGCTTCTCGTACTGGCAGTGTGTCCTCACTCGTGGCCTGCAGAGAGAGACAGTTCAGCTTTTTGGCAGTAGTAAAGTAGGGTTAAATGAAGGCCTGCAGATTCAGATAGCAAAGTTTCCTTGTTCAAAGATCAAGAATGTTAGTAAAGCTCCAGAATAAAAAGAACCTGTGGAAGGCAGCTTTGAGCTCATACTTGTGAGAAACTTTGAGCTTCCTTCCTGAATGTCTGATCTGGAAGGTCTTAGACTTCCTCTTGTTCCTGGACAGGGTTTTGGCAGCAACTTCATAGTCGTGAGGCATATGTAAATGCTTAAACTGTTAAATGCTCTTGGAGGATAATTGCAGTTCTACTTGGCACTTGGAACGAGTTCTGTTCATACGCTGACATGGTTTACATCCTCACACAAAGCTAAAGCTCATTACAGGAATGAAGCTCCTGGTTTTACAACTGACTTCCCCTGAAGCATGTGACAAAAGAAAAAAAGATGCAGAGAGATAAGCTTTCTGTAGGCCACTCTGTCTTGTGATTCGTCTCTCAGATCAGATCTTGGCCAGTTCTGCAGATTGTCATGCTATACACAACTCGCTCTTTTCTCTGGGTGCAAGAGGTGTGTTGAGGCCTAGGAGCAAGGCAAGATGGGCTGTTCGGCTGTTTCGTTTGGTGTTTTCTTTAAACAAAAATCTTCCATATCATCAGTTTACATTACTAAGTGCCAGAAAAGAAATCAACCCAGGGGCCACAACTTCCCATACTAGGAGTTGTTGCACAGATTGATTGCTGGAATAAAGTTGCAAGCAATGCCTGCCTGCACAGCCATCTAAAAGCTGGAAATGTAGCACTCGTATGAAGGCTGATGTCCCCTTAGTAATGATTACAAGTCTTGTATTTTTTTCCCTACTTCATAAAGCAAACTGTTCTTTATAATTTCCAGAATTTATCTGATTCTGGCACAGAAGTAGCTCAGCTGCCTCCAAACTAAAGTATATGAGGGGAAAAAAAAACCCAACAAAATGGATATTTGTATTTTTAATCTCACAGGGATGCAGCCTGTACTAAGAGTGCTACTGTCCTCTGCATAATGAAACCTCATCAGGTCCCTTGTTTGCCTCCCTTAGCTATTGGAGCAGTGTAGGATTAAGTGCTGCATGGGAGAGGCTCCATGTCCCTTAGCATATTTTGGTGAAGCTTCCCTCTGCAGCCCGTTCTCTTGCTTTCTTAATGCTGTATCTAACTAAAGTAGTTTGCACTCTCCAGCATCTCTTCTTCTATCGCAACTGTGTTCTGCCAGTGCTAATGAAAATAATCACTAGACTCCCTTTATGTAGCTTGTGTGTCTTATCTTCCACTGTCTTCTAGTTCTTTCTGTTCTGGGCATGAGCAGAGTAGATTGAGATGAAGTCATGGGAGCAAACTGTCAGACTGTGAATTGACCTTTGTGGGCAGTATGTCTGTGAAAAGAACTTTTTTTAGCCATCAGAGAAGCATTTTTTGTCAAGGGTACAGTGATAGCAGCTGGTGGATGGAGCAAAGTAACAATCGATGAACAGGCAGCATGGAAAAGACCTAAAAATGTTCTCTCCATCCTACCTTGGGAATGACTAAGGCTTGTATAACCAGGAAGGTGGCCTGGTATGTACTGGCTCAGCCACTCCACAGGCATGCCATTGCAAATCCTGTAGGTAGATGTATGTTTAAAGATATCAGATGCTTATGAAAATGCCACACTGCTACTGCCAAGTACAGGAAGAGGGTCCTGGCCCTACATCCATGTTTCTTTCCTACTGCAGTGTATCTTGGAATGGACCCAGAAGGCCAGAAAGAGCAGCAAACATGATGAAGGAGAGCAAGTTTGCACATGCACTACCAAAGCCAGGCTTTGCAGGTGGAGCCTTTGCCCCTGTCTGCTCACTCTTCTCACACAGCAGGAAATACTGGGCAACTAATAGCAATTTATTAGGATTATTTTACTGGGCTTAAGAGTTGCATCATTTCATTCCTAGAGAATGGTCCTTTAAGGACCATGTGAGATGCAGTCCAATTCAGTCTTCAAACTATTCACTGTGAAGTTTGTTGGAGACAAATCACAGTATGCTTAAAGACCAGGTTCTCTGAGTTAGCACACATGATTTTTTTGCTTCTTTACTGGATTTGCTTTGACTCTGAGAGTTGGCCTTGAGATCGTAGCCCTCAGATCATGGCGTCTGCTGCCCATCTTCTGTAGGCTTCCTGTGCCCTTGTAATCCACATGTGGGATTGTATTTATTGAGGTAGCACTGGAATTACCAGCAAATCAAAATGTATTTTGCTGCTGCTGAGAAGTGAGAGTTATTAATCTCCCAGTCAGAGCCTTTTCACGTCGTTTAGCAGCTGTCAATGCATCACATCTGCTTTAAAGGATAGAAAACAATTATGGTTGCAGGGAAAAGAACAGTGCAATTAATGTGGATAAAATGTTGAGGTGAAACAACCTTGCAGAGCTGACCTTCATGCTGGGAATACTTCATTAACATTCTTTTTCCAGGAGGAGGACAAGTACTTTATTGCTGTGGATTTGAATAATAGCACCAGTGCTTTCAACACCATTCCAACAGGAGTGGGAAATTTAGGACTTTAACAGGTTTGCTGTTTGATAAAGTCAGACCTGTTTGGGCTCTTTGATACACAGCTCGCAAAGAATTTGTAGCAGTAAGAAGTGAAATAGATCAATGCAAGGATTCATGTGGCTGTAGCATAGGCAGAAACAAACTGGCCTGTGCTATTTCTGAAACTGGTTAAAATCACGCTCTAAGTAGGCTGAAACAGCACAGAAAGTTTTTCCTTTCTTTGCTTTTGGATTCAAGATTCTGTTCAGCACAAATTGTCATCTGCTGCTGACACCTACTGTCAGCAGTGAAGTGTTCTTTTCCTTATGTAGGCAAATCCTGTGTCCTTATCCTGTCTTAGAAAAACAGCCGGGCCTCTAGGGTCACAGCACAGTATGATTCTCTCTGAGCAAGCTTGGATGGTTAATTCTATGTGCTCTCTTTCATAATAGGTGGAAGGATTTACTTGCTTTTTGACAAAAAGCTGGGGATTAGGCTGTAGCTAAGTGAATGTGTTTAAAGCTGGAACACTGCAAACATAACTGATGAGAGGAGACTATGCTTGAATCAGGTAATCCTGTTTTACCCAAGATATTAATACATTCCCTTCAACTGATGCAGCTGCTAAAGAGAAATTAAAGTTTGGACAGATACTGACTTCTACATTGCAAAGCTGCTTTGGGCATAACAGAAACAGAACATCCTGCAGCAGCTGAGAGAGAAACATAACGTGAACAATTTCCAACAGCGTTCAGTCTGAGAGGACATGGGGAGAGCAGAGTCCCAGACAGTAACTGGTGAATGTTTCCAGCCTGAACGTGCTACCGAGGCATCTGTTCCTCTCCAGTCTTTGTTTGCTCAAGCACCTGAGAGGCCTCCTGGAGCCAGGAGTGCTACCACTTAGCCTCAGCTTGGCAGACCTCCAAGCCAAGAGGCTGTAGGTGAGGGAAGATTGTATTTGATGACCTTTGGACAGCATGTCAGGAGAGGCCCAGAAAGACAGCTGAACTACAGGAATGTTTCATGCTGTGGAATGACGAATGAAGTAAGGGAAGGCAAGGCAAGGGCTCTGTTTCAGCAAAGAGACCTTTGGAAAACAATGTAGGAAGCTCTGGTGAAGCCAGCTGACATACTGGAGGGTGTCCTGTGCTCTGTAGCTGCAGCAGCACACTAAAGGAGCTGCTTCCCTCACTCTGCATGTGGCTTTTGAGAGACTGCATCCAGCTGCTGTCTCAGGCTCTCCCTGCTGTTCTCTTCTCTCAAATGTATGGCCTAACCATACCGCTTTAGAATCTTGCCACCTCAAAATACAGACCCTCTCATTTATGAAACTTCTTACCACAGCATATTTTTGAGGCCAAACCCAAAGATGAGATGGAAAGGATTAGGCAATTTATCAAAAAGTAAACACATCCATGACTAAGCAGTTATGTGACTTCTGGCTCAGAAATCCCTAGATCTTAAATTCCAGAAGGAGGTGTTAATGGCCTCTGTCAATCAGAATACTGGGCTGGACAGGGCTTTCTTCCTGGGCAGTATGAGATAGCTCTAACATCCTTATGTACTGGGATGAGTCTCCTAATACAGAAAGGTAATGCCAGCTAAAATGTGCTCTTCCCAATACAGCTTACTGAAATTCTGCAAACAGCATACCTGTCATTGCACTAGAGCTTTTGTTGGCATAGGTGGAAGGAGAGAAAAGTGTATTTTGTGTTCCCGTCCCAATATGTATTATTGGCACAGAATTTAAACATAGGCTACAAATAATAATAATAATGGTACAACAGTTGGCACCTCTTTACTCAGCATTTCTGTCACACCGATGATTTGAATAAGCAGTTGCTCTGACTGCATTCAAACACCTTCACAGTTTGCAGAAAAGACTGTTTAACAAGTGTTAATTTTTCAAAGTGCAAATGAGGACAGGTAATGTTATCAAGTGTCTTCCAGGAAACTTTGTGCATGAAATCTTAAGATCATGATGATGAAATAAAATCCACGTTCTTTCATCTCAGCAAGTGGTTTAATTTCCCACTGAAATCAGGAGAAAAGGCTAGGCAGCATTTTGGATGGTGTTGTTTCAATGCCCTAAATAAACAAACACAAAAAAAAAAAAAGCCAGTTATTAAATACTTCATTTGTGTTTCAAAAGATGGAGCTGTAGTCTGTGCTGTGTTACAGCATGTGCTATATTACAGAAGATGTTATCTATCTACAGAAGATAAATCCTAAGATCTCATGGAAGTAACAAAGTTTCTCTGTCTTGCCAAATAAGATCTTGGTGCCCTAGTCCACTTTTCCACCTGAGACAGAGATGTTGCAGGACCTTTTTCTAGCCTTAACAGTCTACTTTTGTAAGCCGGGTGAGAACTCTAGGGAAGATGTATGTTTTATCAGCCTAAATAAGATTGCATGCTGGTTTTTCTTCAGTCAATTTTATCTTCTTTTGCCCTGACAATTTACCGTGGTGCTGAAGCACACTGAGTTCAGATGACAACTGCACCTGTCCCAGAGTCTCCAAGCAGACAGGCTGGCTGGCTAGGGGAGAGTTAACGTGACTGGCATGGTTTTCCTATCGTGCAGTAGTGCCTCAGGGCCTCAGCCCAGACTGGGAGAGGAAACCGATCGTACTGGCCACTCTACAATCCCCAGTCCTGCTGGGCTCTCAGACAAAAGTCTAGGGGCAGGGATCACCCTGCAGGGTGTGTGGGATGCGGTTTTTCCGGTTCCTTTGCCTTCTGGGCAGAGTTTTGTTAGTCCGAGATGAGCTGCAATGATACCCGAAAGAAAAGACTTGAAAGGGAGACATTTGTAAGTGGAGTTTGAGGATCAACTGTCCATCTAGGACAATCGGTGAAGCTGCAGCTGTTAGCAGAGATAACAGTTTGGTTGTGGGGTTTTTTTCTTCTGTTTTTGGTTTTCTAGCTTCCCATTCAGGGGAGAAAAAAATAAAGGACAACCAAAAGAAATCACTCTGCAGAGAGTGCTGAATTAGCCGTATTTAAAAGAAACGTTAAGCCTCGTTTGTAACTGGGCATCATCCAGTATTGTACTGGTGTGGGTGTATCAGTGAAACCTCTCTTGAAAATGCCGCAACCCTGCAACTTACCTGGAAGCAGAAAGGCAGAAAACACCCCCGAGGGCCTCCTCCAGGGTTACCTGGGTGCCCTGCCCTGCGCGGCTCCCCTAGCGCTGGCAGCCACAGCTCCACCGGGAGCTGAGGGTCTGGAAAAGCCAGCAAACCCCCGGGGAAGTGCAGAGAGTGTGCCTGGGAAAATGCTCATACACTCCACTGATTCCTGGGGATTATTTCAGGCTGGTGAAACGATGTTTCTGTTCACTGAACAATTACTGGAGGTGAAGTGGAAAGGACGTGGCGTTTTTATGTTTATCTAGGCTACGTTTTCATTTCACCTCCCCTTCCACCCCCCCCAACTACAGCTGCAGCGGTGCGAACAGCGAAAGTTGGAGAGCATGGCTATAGTGAACAGTGAGTTGATACAATGAGATCCATCTCCATGACTTCTGAAAAAGAAACTGGGCACTAAAGTAAGTAGCAACGATCTTATAACTGCACCTCTACATCTGCTGCTGGGTGTATTTCAGTCATACTGCATGATTTTGGCTACCCTCCCTTCATAACTATCCAATGTCTGATTGCTTTTGTCCCTGATACTGGAAAGGTACAGCCCTTCTAGAGTCAGACTCAGAGTTAGATACTGCCTGGTTGCCAACAGTGTGAGAACAGGCAACAGCTCCTGTTCTGAGGAAGACTCAGTCAGTGAAGGAGGGTATGGAAGAAGAGGTGAACATCCCAAATATGTTTGGCTGAGTGATACTTTAAAGCCAGAGCAGATGCAAGAGGATTGTGGGTTAAACTCAGAGATGTTTAGGAAAGTTAGGTGAAATTTCTCAATCCAAGGTGAATAAATCAGGTCCCTCCCAGCTGGAGAACTATTGAGAGCAAACCGGTAGTGTGGAGTTTGACTCACTGGGAATGAAGAAGAAACCAAGGGACGAGACAGGGCAGGACAGGACAGGACAAGATGGTACAGCAGTCAGAACAGCTGAGCCTCACCACACAACCACATGTTCTTTCTAAATAGGGCCTTCCTCATCCCTTATTCTTTCTCTTACTTAGTAATTGCCCATTATATCCTCTCTCCACTCTACATAATTCCTGTTGCTGTCAATCAGCTAGTGGCAAAGAGCGGGGAGCTGTTGCTTAAGAAATAACTCTCACCCAGAGAACTGTTGTCAAATGCCAGGCACACGGTTCCCTACCCTGCCATCCAAGACACCAGAGCAGTTTACTCTGCTCCCATACAAGAAAAGCTTTTGAAAACAGTTTCACATGGTGCAGCTGCACCTCTGTTTAGGTTGTGGCACTGTGACTCTTGAGTACAACACTGCTTCCTGCCAAGCAGTTAGGCAGGCAGCTGCCTGGCTGTCTGGTTTAGAAGCCAGGAATGCCTGCATAGGATTAGGTTAGACCTGACGCTCGACTGCATGGCTTCCAGCTGCAAACTTGAGAGCAGGCTTTCACAGCACTCAGTACCTACTGGCTTTCCCTTCCATGATCTGAAATCATTTGGAACCCCAAACACATAAATAAGAGCTGTGTAAAGTCTGATGGCACAAAATGAGCCATTCAGAACATTTTGAAGTGGACAGTACTTCACAGGATGTGTTTGTGGTATGTTTATTCTTTGAGTCAGATGGCTGAGATGGGCTGCGTTTGGCAGTGGTAGTCTGAACACTGGATCTACTGCCTGGTAAAATCTCAGTCCCATCAGCTGGTAACAGGCATTTATTGGGAGCCAAAAGACATTTTGCAAACCTATGAAAGAAAATAGGTAGAAATATTAAGCCCAATCACTTGTAGACAAAAGCCCTGTGAGCAGAAAAATTACTTTCAGTAGGTATTTATCTGGAGAGTCTTTGCCTCCTTTCAGCATGACATTTCATAGTGTATGAAATGATGGCTTTACCAAAGTTTGCCCTTTCACAATATCAACTGCTATCCAAGAAGTAGCAATACTCTAACAAATTAAGTCAGTTCTGTGTGCTTTACCGAGAGAGGCAAGAATAAGTACCTAAACCTGGTTAACCATCTGTAAACTGATATTCCCACAGGCTGACCGTGCACTACTCTTGGTTTTTAGGCAGAAGAGCTAGTGTATCATTTCCGATAACCCTGCAAGGTGAGATAAGCCAGTGCTGCCTTGCAAAAGTAGAGGTTTTTGGAGAGGTAGTTTTAGTAGGTAGGTTTTACTGATCTCATTCACCACACAGATGCAGAAACCTTCATGTCAGAAGAAGAAAGGAGATGCCATGGTGAAATGGCTATGAGTCAGAGCATTTTACTATTGAAAAAAAAAATAGAAAAAATAGATTCCTGTCATCAATAGACCTGTATATTCTGAAAGCTTTAAAAAGTGTTTCTTCATTAAAGCCAGAATTCCTGAAATGCAAGTGATGCTGCACAGGGATTGAAATTTTATCTCGTTCTGCCCTTCAGACATGAGATGGCACAGAACAGAATGAACCAAGACCTTTTTTTAACACAGGCAGCAATGTTTTCTTCCCACTAGCATCAAAAGAAAGTCCTTTCAGAGCACCATGCTACAAAGTGTATATATTGTGCAATGCTCTGAATAGATTTTAGAAATTCAGTAGAGCCTACATCATGTTTTTAAAGCAAGTGCTTTTAGAGTCTATTTTCCTGGCACCAAAGCAATTAAGGTTTAAGGTTTTTTTAGGAGCACTGGCACCACAAACCATTTTTATAACATTAACAAAGACAGTCAAAGCAAATTGGTGCACTTGCAGGATGCAGAAGTTGAGAAATCTGGTCAGACTGGTTTCCGAGAGAGATCTCTGGTGAAGTGATACACATTAAAATGCTATTAAGATAACATTAATAGTGGCACTTTCAAATAAGCTTAAGCAATCTGGTGTCTCAAAAAAACCCAAACATATGAGGGAAACCATGGGGTGAAAGCCCCCACCTGCTTCCAGGGAATAAACCTAAAAGGGCACTTATATCAAATCCAATTGTGAAATTATGCACAAAGGAAAGAACCTAAGTTCCACGAGGGACCTCAAGTCATCTAAAATACTTTTACAGTTCTAAATGCAGTGCCTTTATCTTTATAACAGATGGATGTTAATATCGAAGTTTCCTTTCTTTTACAAACTCAATTTCAACTCCCTGCTTCCCAGCTGATCCACAATGGAAACAATCCATCTTATTAGCCTTAACATCAAGTTTCTTCTTTTGGCAGAAGTTTTTATTTACTTGTGCATTTTTTTCCCCTCAGACATTACAGGCTTTGATGTGGATCATTTCTTTCAGGATACATATTTACTGCAGAATTATCTACATTCAAGCTGCTCATATGCACCCTGACCACAAAATAATTCCTGTAGCTGCTTCCGTGTGCAGCTAATATTTCTTGGGATGCACATGTGGGATTTTTTGGAAATCTCTGGATAACTAACAGCACTTGACTGCTGGCTAAGGGGTGGTTTAACTTGAGTTTCCCACCTATAAATCTGATGGGGCAGCCACTACAGTTCAGGGGGCTTGTGAATAGCTCAGACTTAACTCAGGGCCACTGTTCAGCTCGGAGCTCAATGGAGCTTTTCACCGGGAACACTTCTTTTGTGTGGAGCTGGGATAAGGAGAGCATTGAGCATAGAGCTGTCTGCAAATAAAGCAAGTTCTTCAGGATCAGAGCAATGGCAATGTTGAAACCACTTAAGGAAGTTGGACTGAAACTTGAGTTAGATTTTTGAGTTGTCTGAGCCAGTCACATCCATGTATTTCGGAAAGGCAAAGCTTTGATGTTAGTCTGTTCTCCCATGCACTCAAGTTTCCAGCATCTCAGAGCTGTAGCCTCTGTTGACACCAGAGCACAGCTATGGCCCAAGCACCCCACTCCAAATTAGAGGAAATTATCCTGAGAGCATTGCAGCAAGAGGTTAAATAGAGGCTGCAAGAGTGTGATGCTCTGACAAGAGACCTCAGGTTAAGGTTTTAAAGCAGCCTCTTTCAAATGAATTCATGACATACACATGTACATAAACCTGTAACATAACATACCCATATGACAGAGTTCCTCTTCTGGGTGAAGAACAGACAGACAAACAGGAGTATATGGAGGCTGGAGAAAGGAGCTTGTCCTTGAGAACCAGAAATACATATGCAGAAATAAGGCCATTTGGGAAGATGTGCAGGCATAGCTGGCTTTTCTGTAACTACTAATAAATGAGGGTATGAGGGTGGGTTTTCTTCACTTTGTGTGTTTGGTCTTTTTTTGTTGTTGTTGTTGTTTCTTTGATTTGGTTCTGGTTTTGGTTTTTTTTTTTAATAGAGTTGTACAGTGAAGAAGCTTTTCTAGAAATATAAATTGTGATGGGTATTTAATATATATATATATATTTTTAATCTAAGTGGGAAACATAAAAACTCCTTTAAGAATACCTAGAAAATGAAGCCCTTTTGAAAGACAAGTTCTTAGGTTATTCATATGCTTTGCTAAGTTTTAATCAGAAGCTTTCTGAAAGATAGAAGTGCCATGTTACAGTTAAAAAAGCACCAAAGCAGTATGATAATCCAAACCTTCCACTGTAAAACCCAAATCACCATGAGGCAATATCAGATGCTGAAAAACAGATGCCAAGGACTGGTGGGCAAACTGTGGTGGTGTTTTAAACTGAAGGGAAACAGCGCATGTGTGGTGCAGACACATTCACAAGGAAGGTGGCAAGACACAGCCAGTGCAGACCCCCAGCCTCTGCTGTCTGGGCTGGGGGAGTTATCGCTCACCATTTGCTAGTGTATTTACGCTCTGGGGCGACTCCTAAAACCTCAATGACTGTGCGAATATGAGTTTGAGCAGTTAAGCAGGGCAGGCTTGGATTCTGACGAACACCAGCGCTTCTGCAGCCTGCACCCCATGCTCTGGCACTCGTGGCCTGACTCCAGCACCTGCACTGTTTGGTTAAAGTGAATATGGCACAGTCTCTTCGAAGCCAAACTCCTCAACACTGCTTCAAAACCTTTGGGGGACTCATTTGATTGGAGCCTACTCTGAGGGAAGGAAGAAAACCCTATATGAAATCCCTCAGCCAACTGGGAGAGTAGCTTCAAAATGTCCCACAGCTTTAAGTGTGGCACGGGAGGATGGGCACCAACTGGGCTCAGCTGGGCTGCAGTTCCTGATAGGATACAGACTAAGCAGGAATGGATCAAGGATGCTAGTTCAGTACCCCATCTAAATATCCAACAAAGTATCTTTACTCTCCCTCAACAATTCCCACTATTACTGTATCTAGGCAAGGCAAAAGCCCATTTGCTTTCCCTAGTTTTGAGAAGTTCCCACTTTGCCCTGTCTACACACACTCTGCCCAGTAGTGAAGCAAATTTAGCTGGATGAAGCACGGAGATGTGCAGTGATACCAGCTCACTAAGCTCTCGGCGCCCCCTCAGCAGCTTGAAACTTACAAATCGACTCAACCTGGTGAGTTTTAGGCCCCAAATAACTCTACAAATACTGATGCCGAACAGTACAAGCGCCTCAGAGGAGAGCAAGCCACTGTGATGTCTGGGTTCCTCATTTAAAAGAGGAATTTACAGTTGGCCTGACAAGGACTGGGTGCTGTTCTCACGCTCCCTGTTTTCACTCGGCCCGGCTCTGCAGCAGGTTGTGGGGTTTCCCTAGTTTTGGAACAAAGAGGAATCGCAGTGGAGGTCTGGGGTCCTACGAGTGCTTGAGGCACTTAACATTTTCAGGACAATGGTTGCTTGCTTGGCCCGTGCCAGGGCCCGGCACAGTGAAGGCGACACCATGGGCAAACCTGTGGCAGTGAGCTGAGCTGCACCGTCCCTGAACCGAACAAAGCTGAGCGCGGCACCGGAGTCTGCGCGAACTCCCCTGTCCCAGAGGACGAACTTTCTGCTCAGGTGCATGGCCTCGCACTGCCGGGCCCCTCTGCCCCGCACGACCTGCCCGGCCTTGTAGCCCTAGCACCCAGCTCGCTCCGCTACCCCTCTGCCGCCAGCTGACCCCCGCGGCGCCAGGCCCCGCGCCCCGCCAAGGCCGCTGCCGGCCCGGGGGCGGGGCTGGGCGGCGCCGCCGCTGCGCGCTGTGTGCTGGAATGCGCCGCGCCTCCTGCCGTGCCGCCAGCGCCTCCCCGCCTTGCGCGCGCCCGNGGCGATCAGCACCACGGCTAAGGAGTCGCGGCCGCCGCCTGTGTCGCGCCGGCCGCGGGGGCGCTCGTCGTGTCTCGCCGCCGCCGGAAGGCGATGCCGCCATGGACCGGGCTGGGTCGGGTCGGGCCGGGCACAGCCCCAGGTCGTGGGCCCGGGTGGAGGCCTGGGGCGCCGTTCTCCCTCTCGACGCCGGGCACCGAGTGGGCGCGGCCGCCGTGACCTTGCCGGTACCGAGCCGCTTCTCCTACCCTGCGCCCCCGCACAGAGGCCGCTGCCCTACCCGTCGCGGGGGGGGGCGTGGGGGGGAAAGGAGGAAGCCGAGCCCTCGTCTCGCCTCCTGTCCCCGCGGGCCGGCGGCAGGGGGAGCGGCGGGACTACCATGCCAGGCCATACCCCCCGGCGGTAGCGAGCGGGTCGGGGTCGGCGGTGGGCGGCGCGGGGAGGGCGCTTTGTGTGGGCAGGCAGAAAATGGCCGCATGCCTGGCAGGGAGGGAGGGCGGCGGCGGCGGGGGCACGGCACGGCACGGCACGACTCCCCCGGCTCTATCCCTCGGCGGATGTACGCCGGGCTGCGCCGCGAGGGGGGGAAGCGGAGGGGGGGCCGGCGGTAGCCGGGCCACCCCCTTTTGTTGTGGACCTTAGGCCCGGTGGGATACCTCCAGCGGTCGGCGGCCGGGTATGGGCCCCCATCGGGGCCCGGCGGCCTCAGCACCCACCCGTGTCTGACATGGCGGGCCTCTGGGATCTGCGAGGTCCCGGCGGCCCCCGTGGGAGCGGGCAGCGCTGCGGTGCAGCCCGGCCTGGTGCTGGGACACAAGCCGACACAGAGTACCGCCCAGGCCCTGCGGGAGCAGGTACGAGGGTCCCTGTTGTCATAGACCCCCCCACCTGGTCTGCACATGATGGGATCTCGCTCCACGCGCAGGCCAGACCCAAACAACCCTTCTTTTGAGAGGAATGGGAACCCTACCAGCCTCCCGAGGCCGAGCATGGTCTGGGGTAGCAGGGAAGTCCTTGTTACCGGTTTTGCCTCCTAGTGCCTCGGTTTAATTTTCTAGTATCACCTGGAAGGCTTCTAGGACAAAAGCAGAGGAGGCTTTTCCACAACTCGGGTGCTCACAGGTGTGTACCTTTTCTCTTCCAACAGAATTACTGCTATGGCAACTCAAGTGCTGGGACAGTCTGGTGGGAACAGCCTCTTTCCTGGCAGTGCTAATATTGGTGTGGCATTGTCCAATGACATGTATGACTTACACGACCTTTCTAAAGCTGAGCTGGCAGCTCCTCAGCTTATTATGTTGGCAAATGTGGCCTTGACAGGAGAAGTCAATGGCAACTGCTGTGATTACCTGGTTGGAGAGGAGAGGCAAATGGCTGAACTGACAACAGTTGGAGACAGTAACTTCTCAGACAGTGATGGAGAGGGTATGGAAGACACCCAAGCTGCTGACAGTGACCATGAGGCACCTGAAAATGCAGAATTAAGCTCCATTGAAGCTCCTAGTGTGGAAACTCAAGATGCAACTGCTTGCCCCCCTCCTAAGACTCCCAGTGTAGACAAAGATGCATCATTGGAAGCACCAGGTACTCCAGAAAGCACAGAGGACAAATGTAAGAGCTTGAAGAGCAAGCCGTTTCGTTGTAAGCCTTGCCAGTATGAGGCAGAGTCTGAAGAGGAGTTTGTGCATCATATCAGGGTTCATAGTGCTAAGAAATTCTTTGTGGAAGAAAATGCAGAAAAGCAAGCCCAAGTGAAGGATTCTGATTCCTGCACTGCAGAAGAGGTGGATTTCTCTAAGGGCCCAATTCGTTGTGATCGTTGTGGCTATAACACTAACAGATATGATCACTATCTGGCTCACTTGAAGCACCACAACAAAGCAGGGGAAAATGAGAGAGTCTACAAGTGTACCATATGCACTTACACTACTGTCAGTGAATATCACTGGAAGAAACACCTAAGAAATCATTTTCCCAGAAAAGTGTATACCTGCTCACAATGCTCCTATTTTTCAGACAGGAAGAACAATTATATTCAACATATTCGAACTCACACAGGTAAGTAGTCTTTTTTGATTTAAGCGTGATAAAGAGTACTGAGAAGCTGTGATGAATGAAGCAAGACAAAAGGCTTCTATTTGCAGTGTTTGTTCCACCCTGATAAAGCTCTGTACTTTCTTCCCTTGGTGCTGCCAGATTATAGGCTCGTGGAAGTGTGGATTTGGTTTGAGCTCCAGTTTGCAGTGCTAGAGAACTGAGAAAATCTCACATTGTTAGGAGCCCAAAAGGAGATAAAGAACATCCTGTTTAGTAATTTTAAGCCAGCTTTTTGAAGTGAGCAAGACAAAGTGTGTCTGTGATGGTTGTCAAGGTCTACAGCATGAAAGCCTATAAAAGCAAAGCAAGCAAGTTCACAAAGTGTCCCTACATCACATAGGTAGTTTTGCAGATGGAACCTTCAGACTGAGACAATACTTGTCTAAGCTGTAATTGCAGAGAAAGAGCTGATGCACACAGGCAAAGAAGTGCTCCAGCATCCACGAAGTGAGGATAAGAGCTGTGTAGTGCTCCCACTGAATTAGTTCTTTTTAATGTGCAGAGGCCTTGGTTTTCATAAGGTCTGTGACACTGCAGTAGCCAGTAGACACATACTTCTGTTGGCCTATAGGAAGAGCTCCAGGGAGTCTTCAACCTGATTTCCTGTCTTCACTAACAACGGTTCCTGATCTTAAAAGTGTGAGGCACCTTTCTTCTCTGGTTTATACCAAGCGAAATAGGAGGACCTTCAGTGTGAGCTGTGGCTGCAGGTGATTTAGGACATACTTTGCTTTGCATGAGAGAGCTGTGCTAGCCTCTTACATGGGGAGTCCTGAAATGTAGGGGTGTCATAGCCATCTCACCTTTTCAGGCAGTGAGGTGCAGTTGCTTTGCTTCCTGATGCCTTTTGTGGAAGTGGGACAGCAGTTAAGACCTTTCTTGTAGCTTCTCCGAAGCTTTTGTTTCCACCTTGTCAAGGCTTCTGAGGAGAGGGCAGACTTGCTAGCCAACTTCTAGCGTGCTGACCTGGCTCGGTTCCTCCTTATTGTAAGCTGCGCTGGCTGAGCAAAACACTGGGGGATTTCGCCTTTGAAGTCGTGTTTTGTCATAGCAGTGACATGAATGGTTTGGAAGCTTCAGTTCAGTTGTCTGCAGCTGTCTGAAAGGGGAGGGCTGGAGTCAGGCGGCTTCGGGGCTGGGCTTGAGCTCAAATGTGCAGAAGTGTGTGTTTGTCAGCATGCTTCAGGATCTGCTTTGAAGAAGCTGGGAGGGTCTGCTGGGATCTTTAGTAGCTTTAAACATGTTCTTAACAATAGCCACGTGCTGTTGCTTAGAGGATATTGTCAGTTTAAAAATCAATTCTGTCTAAATATTTTTTTCCTAAACAAGTAAACACAGATAATTGTGAGAGGTGTTAGAAAAACGGTATAGTTTATCCTCTGCTTTGTTTTCTTTGTGTGTATTGTGGGAGATAACAGTAAAGAAACCGGGTAAAAATGACCACGCAATACAGAGAAACTAAATAAATCTTCTGGGGCACTCATAGCCATATGCCGTGATGCCTACTCGTTTTTTCATTTATCTCGACCTTAAATTCATCCCTGCCTGTGTTTGTACATGACATTAAGTCCCCTCTCTGATCTCTGAAAGCTCTTGTTGAGTTTTACAGGAACTAATCATTGTTTGCTGAGGAAGTGCTCTGTTATCACTGCATTTGACCAATTCTTCAATGAAATACATTTTTTTACCAAAAAAAAAAAATCTAGGATATTAAACTATGTAGGATATTGTCCAGTTCCTCTCTCCTGCTTTAAATAGAGTGGTGCAATGAAGGTTTCTGGTTGTTTGGTTTGCCATGTCTTTTTATTAATTTAACCTGAAATGAGTGACGATTATGATTTCAGAAGTTTTTAGCCTATTCTGTTAGTTGTCTCTTTGCTTAAACTTAACTAAAAAGTTCTTACTTGATAAAAGTCTTTCAAATATGTTAGGAGATTGTTTGTTTTTGGTTTTGTTTTGTTGGTTTTTTTTTTAATGTAACTTGTTTCCAGTAACACTGGTTTTGTGTGCCAGAGTATTAAAACTAAAGGAAGAGTATTAGAAGTATGAATAAGCCACGGGCAGGTGTATTTATATACCAGGCTAAAAGTTTCTGCTGCTACTAAGGTGTAGTTGATTGCTTTAAAACTTAAACAAACCTACAATGCACATCCTCCTCTCCTCTCTGAAGAATCTCCAAAAAAACCCAGAAGAAAACACACAGAGATATTTTATAGTCTGAAGTATTTGCAGACTGTTAATGTAACAGTACTGAATTTGCCAAAAACTGAGTGATACTAAGATATCTTTGGGTTATAGTTTTCATTTAAACTCAAGAAAAATGTTTATTAGACAGAAGATGAGAGATACATACATATGTACTTAATCTTCTTCCTATTTAATGAGTTCTGAATATTGAAAAGAAGGCTGGAGTTGCTTGTTTCTTTGGTTTTTAAATTGCTAACAAGTTAAAGAATTTTGGGTGGATACTTTAATTTCTCTCCTATTTTTTGTACTTGACTTGACTTTTCACATGTGGGAAGGTGCCTCTCTGTAGATAACTGGATTGTACTGGGCTAAGCCATCCAGTTTTCTGAAACACTGACTCCAGAGTGGTGCTCCTGTTGCTGGAGAAGGGCAGGCTTAGAGTGTTCTCCCAGTGTCCTGCGTCTGGTTGACTCAGCTCACTAAAATGGCAGTAAAAAGATTCCTCTTCCCCAGGGTGGTTTTCTGCTGAATCAACACACAAATGCCAGAGCACACGGGCAGGAGCAGGGGGGGGAGCTGCATGCTAATACCTTGCATGGAGGGAGAAGTACCTATGCTGCGCATGTTTGGGGGCCGCTGGAAGGCGGGCAGAGGTTATGTGCTTGCCTGTTGCTTGCGTCCATGTTGGAAAGCAGGTGTCGTGAACCTGCTCTGTGCCTTCAGCTTGTGACAGTGCTTATGTGGCAGACTGCTGATTAATACGGGGGACCTTGGGCAGCAGGGTGGTTTGAGTATATTACAGATGCTTATAAGCTTGTAATCTGGGAAGGCTACATCTGGCAGAGTCCGTCTGCTACCCAGGAGGGGCGGCTGTCCTTTGGTGGGGCATAAAGGACTCTTTGTGGCAGGGAACAGATGCACCTGGACTCGTTAGATGCGTTAGATGAAGTTTTGACTTGATTTACTCCATCAGCTACCCTCATGGCAGATCCGTTAGAAGCAGTTTCTGGACAACTCAGTTGCAAATCGTCTGCAGGACTACATAAATAGGACATCTACTTCAGGCAGTGTCAGCGTTCAGTGCCTAGCTTGGAGTTGTTATTTATTGTAACTTTTTTTTTTTTTGGCTGTTACAGGGGATCATTCTTGCTTGCCACTGTGTTGCAAGTTTGATGAAAGCAGTTTCATTTTAAGCAGACAGAAGTTTTAATAGCATTTCAGGAGGTGACCTTGAACTTGTTAACTGGTGTCTGCCTGTTCTGGAGCAGCAGCTAAGTGCCTTTTGAAGCATTTGCTAGGTAGGGGCTTATTATTTAAGTGTCTGTGGAGACTGGTTTTTTTTTTTTTTTGGTGGCTCATTTGTGTGTAATGAGCTTGTAAAACTATAATAAAAATACTCTGGGGAATAGCATTTTATAAAACAGCCCTTACAATGTAATCATGCATTTAATTTTGAAGTGACAACAACACGTTTTAAATTAATCATACTTCAGTACATTTTGTTGCTGTGGCTTATATAAAATAGTTAAAAAGAAACCCTTTCCCACATTTCTAATATAGGTAACTAAACTTAAAGATAAGAAATTTCAGGTAATGTGGGAAGAAGGCAGGACTGAATATTCCAGGACCTTTTGCCACATATTTTCAGTCTGTAAGGAGTCATTTAAAAACAAACCCATTTCTTCATAACAAAAGGACTACCCCTCCCTTCTACATGACTTAATCTTACTGTGTGCATTGCACCAATCTCCTACCTTGTTTTAACTGGAAATGGGGGGGGGTGTTGGTTATAGTTGTGAATTGACCTTTCCACTGCTGATCTAATCGAGAATGATAGTGTAAATGTTTGGTGGGAGGAAGAAATATGGAATTAGTCTGCATTAAAAAGACCTCCTCTATTGCTCTTTTGGCAAAGGCCAGCAGTGGAACCTCACCTCATATACCGGCAGACGCAGGTCTCTGCTGATGCAGATAGAGCTATGCCTCTGAAAGCAACCAAACTGGTTATCTGTGAGGCTTTTGCTCATGTCCAGGTCTCAGTATTTTGGAGAACACTTTGGTTGTATGCTTAAACTGATGTAGCAAAATGCTGTAGTGCAATTCTGACTATGACTCGAGTAAATGCTACAGTAGAGTAATTTACTTTTCCCTTTCCAATTTCACTTCCCTCTTTTGGGGCTATCCATCCAGGACTAAAAAGTGTTTTTACTTGTAGTGAAGACAAGGTTGCCTCTATCTCTCGGCTGTGCTAGCAGTTTGGGGCAAACACCCCTAGAACTTACCTTGACCTGCCTAACATGTCAATGCTGAAACTGTCTACCTTTATTTGAGGCTTGTCATCACTTGAGAACGCTTTTCAAGTATTATTGTACTGATGGTATCCAGAAGGGGCAGTTAGCTTGTGTGACTAAATTTATGACAGGTTAGTTTCCATTAACTCCGCAGAAAAAAATAGCTCTTCAGGCAGAGAGATATGAGCTTTTAACATCAATGTTGCCACTCTCACTTAAGCTTTTGCTGTCACCATACTTTCACTGAGCATCATGCTTTTCTACAATCCAAGCCAATCTCACTCTTCCAATAAAACTTTGGAATTAGAGAGTCTCTATCTGTGCTTGTCTTCTGGCAAGGTCCACACTGAATGGTTGGTTGCTCCCCATCTTAATCCAAATTAAACATGAAGGTTTCAGGTAAGGTGTTACATGAAGCAAGAGCATACCTGCCTTCTTACAGAGTCTGTATCTTTTGTGCATCTTCCGAGTGCTGGGAGAAAACACTCTAAGAAAGTCGGCTCTATGGTGGCTTAAGGCTTCCTAAAGGTAGCTGTCCTCATCATGTTTTTCCTGAGGTGACTGTCAGACCACAGATGGATGTGAGATTGTGCTTCTCATATTCTGCCCCTTCACTACTCTTATTCATAAGGCATGACATGTTACACTGGTCTAGCTCAGGCTTATGCTTTTCTCTGTGTCACTCTGCTGAGAGATAATGTGTCCTTAAATACAACTTGGAGATCTATGAAAGCCTTGTATGTATGACTCTGTAACCAGCTTTGGGAATCTGCTGTATTTCAGTAACTCCTTTGCCGTTTGTTTTTGCAGGAGAGCGACCCTATCAATGTGCTATGTGTCCTTATTCCAGCTCCCAGAAGACCCATTTGACCAGACACATGCGTACCCACTCAGGTTGGTAAGGGGTGGCAGCAGCATGACTCAGGAAAAGGGGTGGTTCATAGAATCGCAGCATGGCTGAAGTTGGAAGGGACTTCTGGAGGTCACCTGTTTCAGCCCCCCTGCTCAAGCACACCCCCCTAGAGCAGGCTGCCTCGTTGTTTGTGAGGTGTCAGCTCATCCAGTATGGCATGAGCTTTAGCTCCTACTTTAACATGCGGGTGTTATCTTTACCTGCTAAGGAAGTGCTGTGTTGTTAATAAGTCATAACATGGGGATGTATATGTTTTTTTTTCCCTTTTACTTAACAAGGTGTATTCCCAGGTTCACATGACTGCTCTAGCAGTCCTAGTAATCTAGCGATAAGTACAGCTTTATGATGACAGAGGAGCAGATTCTTGTCTTCTGCTGCCATTACTCAGTTCAAATCAATGAGTCTGGGAAGATTTAGACCAGCTGAGTGTCTCCTTCGTGATGTGTGCAATTTCATCTCATCTAGGGGTCCTGAGGGAACCCTTAGCTTTTGCTTAATGTTACGGAAAGATGCAGAATAGTGTCTGCTTATGGCAAGGAGATGTGGGAGATAAAAAGAAACTCAGATGGCATTCACTCAATCTTGTGGCACTCAAAACTACATTAGTAATTTTCACAAGCCTTTATGTCTCATCTCTGGTCATAAGCTGTGGTGTTAGAAACATCTGTTCTCATTTTTGCAATTCTGTTTTTGAATGAATGAAAAACTTTTTTGTGAGTTATAAGAGTATAAGCATTCTAGGCACCAGCACAGTTGGCCTTTATGACCCTTGTAGGAGGAGTTCAGGTAGGTCTTTGCTTGTGCTTTTGGTTTGCTAGTAGCTGATTTGACCAGACCTAGCTGAATTCTTAATCCTAGCAAATAGTAGGGAAAGTTTCCTGAACAGTTGTTTTAGTTTCAATAAATGAGACTTTTAATTGAAACCAGAAGGCAGATAATTTAATTGTAGTGGAGGGGGATTCAGGCCCTTTGAAAGTAGCCAGCTTTACAATGACATGTCAGTAGTTTGGTTTGAAAATTTTCTGAGTGAAGTTTTCTGCTTCCAAAGACAAAACTATTTTTGACTGAACCTCTAAACTAAATGTGAATTTTCAAATGGTTTGGTTAATACTGAGTCTGGAAACCATTTCACTAACATCTTGCTGTACCCTCATTTGCACTAGAAAGTCTAAAGGAAATTGAGGAGTGTGATCTGCCCCTGGCCCTTGACAGAAAGGCCTGGAAGGGAGAGTGTGGGCTGTTCTGACAGAAGTGCAAGTGTACATGGGACTCTTGCTATCAGGAGTGTGCTATTAATAGCTCTTAGAACTTCTGTTGCATGTCTTGCCACATTGCCCAGGCAGCTGGACCTTTTCTGTGGCAATTTCTGGACTCCTCCAGTTCACAGGGTGGCCTTTTAAGGCAAACTGTTGTTGAAGATTTCTTCAAATGTCAGGCAATGAACCACAGCAGTTTAAAGGCTACTGCACAGCTGTGTTCTCAGTCATCTTGGTACATGACCTTTCCACTTGTGCAACAAAACTCCTTGATTTCATAGAAGTGATGGACACAAACTTTTAACAGACAGCATTTATGTTACCCCATTGCCACTAGCTGTGCAGTTAGATCAGCTTCTTCATAAGCTGTATGTAAAAGAGAGGCTGGGTGTTTTCCTTACTATGTAACATGGAACTATTTCTTGAAGTGTAGGTGATAAAGGTCCATACCTGCAAGAAGCATGAGCAGTGAAACATTTCAAGCTTAAACTTGTGGAAAATGTCACCGGGAAGGAAGGAGGGAGGGAAGGGAGGCAGGCAGGCAGGCAGGAAGGAAGGCAGGCAGGAAGGGAGGGAATCAGATTTACCCTTCTTTAAATACTAAAGAAGTGCTGTGGGCAGATGTGAAATGATCTAGAGTCTTAAACAAATGTTCCCAACCTTCCTGCCAGAGAGGCAGCAGAGCCTTTTACAGAGCTTGTGAGGAAATTGCATGCAGATCAGCTATGTGGCTACCAGGAGTATGGGTAGTGTTGGGGCAGCATGTTGCTGGAATAGGAGAAGTGCTATTGTACCAGGAGCAGAAGGGGCTGGAGTAGATTTCCAGCCATTAGTTCTTTGGGTCAATTTTGAGATGCTGGTTCAGAGCTCAGGGGTGTTCTGAAATCCTCAGCTGAAATTGCACATGCACAGATGTTTTCAAACTATTATTGGACTTGAGTTGTGCCGGAAGTGTTTTTCCTATTTGCTTTGATGTGTAAAAGGAAAGCCACTTCTGCTGTGGCAGCATGCACTAAGCAGAACGTTTCAGGGACACTTCTGCAAGACTCATTGCACAACTGTAAACAAATTTCAGTAGTAACAAGATGGCTTCAGACTGCATCTGGTGGGCTTCCCAAGAGTAGCCTTTAGCGAGAACATCATGTGTTTGAGACACCATAACAATGAAACAAATTATCAGAGGCGAAGATTATCTGAGTAGTGTGTCCCTTTCACATGCTTTGGTTTTTGCTCTCTTCTTTCCCCTCATTTCTTACTTAATGCAAACATGAAGTATGATAAATCTGTGTAAAGTTGGACTTTTTTGAAACTTTTTTTGAAACTCTTGTGTGAAACTGCTATTCATCAAATGTTACATTTCCATTTCTCTACAATGCATTCAATGGACCAGTTGGGTATGGATTCCATTTGCTAATAATACTGTAGAGAGATCTCTGACGGTATGTATGCATAGCCAGAACCTGTGACGTTGTTACTGCTTGTTTGATTTTGGATACCCTTCCTCCCAACCTTCACCCCTTTTCTCTTCCTTTTGTATTTTATTCTTGCTGTCTTGTGAATGTGTTTGTGACTCGTGGATTTCTTATGTTGACTTCACTTAATTGTAAAGGCGCATGGATAATTTTATTTTTCCTTTTGAGTTTTATATTTCTGTACCTGTATTTAGTGGGAACTGATTGCCCCCTCTGCTTGATAATCACCACCGTTCCCTTCCGCCCTTCCTTTCTTAGGTGAGAAGCCATTCAAATGTGATCAGTGCAGCTACGTGGCCTCAAACCAGCATGAAGTAACTCGTCACGCAAGGCAGGTTCACAATGGGCCAAAGCCTCTGACTTGCCCACACTGTGACTACAAAACAGCTGACCGCAGCAATTTCAAAAAGCACGTTGAGCTCCACGTCAACCCGCGCCAGTTTCTCTGTCCTGTCTGTGATTACGCAGCATCTAAGAAATGTAACCTGCAGTATCACATCAAATCCAGGCATCCTGATTGTTCTGACATCACCATGGATGTTTCAAAGGTGAAGCTAAGGACTAAAAAGAGTGAAGCTGACTTTTCTGAAAGCGCTAATGACAAAGTGGAGAAGGAACAACCGAAAGCGGATTCAGCTGTGAAGAAAACTGAGAAAATCGTGAAAGTGGAGAAAAAAGATAATTTGGCAAAGGAGAAGAAGCCAACGAGCAATGTTTCTGCAGGCCAGGTGACAACCAGAAGTCGGAAATCAGCTTCAGAAAACAAGGAGGTGGATATTAAAACTGAGAAAAATGCTGAGAAAACATGTAAAACAAAGAAGATCAAAAGAAAGGCAGACACTGAAGTAACTTCCTCAAAGGAAGAGCCTGCAAGCGATACCTCAGCAGTAACAAAAAAGAAAAAGAAAGTGGAAGCTAAACCCAGAGACTGCCAGGAAGCTCAAAAAAGCAATACTGTACCAGAGGAGGAGCCTAAAAAGCAAAGTTCTTGCCTCAAGAAAAACAGAAAAAAGAAAGCTCTGAAAAATAAACATGGTAAGAAAAGCAGTAAACTCAATCAGGAGAAGATTGAGGAAGAGGAGATGCCAGATGAGAGTCCTGTCACAGAGGAAGATGGATGCATGAAGCCTGACACTGAGGGCAGCGACCAGAAAGAGCAAGATGCCACTGACACAGTGGCATTAAATGATAGTGAGCATGCTCTCAAGAGGGAGGGCACCGATCTCAAAGGAAGCTGCATACAGGACCCAGAGCAGCATTGTCTGCCAGCTCAGGATGCAAACACAGAAGCTGAGGTAGAGGACCAAGAAATACCTGCTGTAGCAGGAGAGACTGAAGACACTGTTAGTGAAAAAGACGAGGAGAGAAAGGTGGACAGAGGGGAAGATGTTTATTCTGAGGAATCCTCCCATGCAGTGTCTTCTGAAAAAACCTTGGATGTGCCCATGGATGTGGTAGCAGATATGGCACCTGAGAATAAGTCAGAGGAAACCTGTGTGGCAGAAACTGTGAGTAACTCAGACCTGACCAAGACGTGCCTGCCAGCAACAGAGCCAAGAGAAGATGCCGTGCTGGCACCTGTGCCCTCAGAAGGGTGTACACAAAGCTCTAAAGTAGCTCTGGCCTTACCATCTCCAGGTAACACAGCAGTGAATGAGTCTCAGGAAATGGATGAGGATGAGGGCATCCACAGCCATGAGGGCAGCGACATAAGTGACAACATATCAGAAGGAAGTGATGACTCGGGGTTAAATGGCGCCCGCTCCGTACAAGAGGAAACAAGTCCAAAGACATCCCAAGTTGCTGCAGACACTCCAGTGGCCAAGGAGAACTATGTGTGCATCTTCTGTGACCGCTCCTTTAAAAAGGAAGGGGAATACAGCAAGCACCTGAATCGCCATTTAGTTAACGTGTATTACCTTGAGAAAGCAACAAAGGGGCAGGAGTAGAAATAGCTGTGGTTTGGGGAAATCTTCTTTTGTAAGATCTTATACAGCTAATGTACAGGTATTGTAGATTTTTTTTTTCTTTTAGCATAGTTTGCTTTAGTGTCTGCATTGGTTTGTTTTTTGGTTTAGTTTTGAGGTGTTTTCTTAAAGTTGAAAATATTTCTGACAATTTTTTCTGTAATGATAAACTCATAAACTGTTGGATCTCTTCACTAGAGAAGACAGGTAGGATGTATGAGGCTGTGTCCTGCAAAGTCAGTGTAAGCTTCTAGTCTAATAGCTTATAAAATTTGAAAATTGAGTTTTAGGAGCAAGACTGTAGCTAACAGTACACAAGTTGGATGTTCATAGACCCATTAGCGTTAGTTGCTTTTTTGTTCTAGCAGCCAATTCTTTCTCTTCCCTCGTCCCTTTTTTTCCCCATGTGTGTCTTGATGTTTAAGCTGTTAAAACTACTTGATGGTTTTTCTACCAGGAAGATAGCTTCTATTATGTGAAGAGCACTTTGTAAAAGAAATCAAAGTTAGCTAGTGATGAACATAACTGTTTAAGATAATTATAATTTTGATCATACATTTCAGATCCCCTAAGGTTAATGATGAGCCAAACTTTGGGAGTCTTTCCAACTTTTGATTGGAGAACCTCTGTCTTGATTAATATCTTAATGACTATGACAGGTAATTGGGTTTGTTGTGGGGGAGCAAGTTTGTTATTTTTAATTTGTGATTTTTTTTTTAATTGTGCTTTAAGGGCTTAAAATATTGCACATTGTTGTTGATTTTTACCTATGCAGTGTAATCCTTTAGGAATAGTGCTTGTGCAGTACATGTACACTTTATATATGCATGTTTGGTTTTGTCTGTGTAAGTTCTTTTTATTTGGGAACATTCGGATCCGTTGCTTACCATGGGGCAGTTTTCTGTAATGCTCTTTACTGCAGATTTTTCTTGGGTTTTTTCCTGGAGTATTATTAGTTGTGCATGAAGTTGCTGAAATTTTCAAATATTTGGCTATATATTTTTGACTGGCTTTAAAATGTTACAGTTCATGAGCAAAAGGATACCAATGCAGTTTCAAAACACTCTTTTGTAGGATTTCTTTTGTCACGGAAATGCCACTTCTGATACTTTGAAGACATGTACAGAGAAATAATTTCTAATTTATAATTTGAGATCACCAGACACATTCTCAGTGAAAATGGTCTGCAGACTCTGCAAGTCCAGAGGATTTTTTTCCCTCTCCTCTCCTTTTGGTGGACTGCAGTCAAACTTCATGAGCTTAAAAAAACTAAAATAGTGGCAGTCCTGTAAGTATGGTTCATCAAAATCTAACACCTCACTCACCAAAAAAAAATGGCAAATAAAGATAAATCAAATGGTAAGCAATAATCATGGCATTAAAAACTGTAGGAATTCCTGCTCCTTATTTATTCAAGTTGAATTTAATAAAATCTTTCTGCTTCCATGCAGAGAGAAGCACACTAGTGATCAGATTGTCATCTCAGGTCTACATGTCATACCAGAAGTTTTTAATTATGAACAGATGTAATTTGTGGCACACACACAAGAGCAATTGCATGCTTAGCACTTGTTGCTAACCAGTGGCAAAATGTAAACGAAAGCCAAAATAGCAGAGAAGAGGCAAAACCCTGCAGTCCCATTTGTGCACTCTTCAGGCTGTCATTAGCTGCCTTTTCAGTGGGACAGTTTGGGCAGCTTCTTTGTCAAGTCCAGAGAAGCAAATTTGGAGGCAGATGATTGTTTGGAGAGTGGAGGTGAGGAGCTCAGACAGTTTTTGTCAGAGCACTTTATGGCAAATACTCTCAATGCAAGCTCTGGAATAAAACCTGCTGTCTCTGCATGTCCCCACAGCATCTTCCCCTCCAAACCAAACCACTGGCTTGAATGAATAAAGAGCAACGATGCTACATTGCTTCTGTTTGTGGGAGAGATTGGTAATAGGAGGCCAAAGATTTGAGAGGGAAGGCATCCCTCATGGCAGAAATAAATTGTATAATGTATAATAGGTTTTTGTTTAATTAGTGTTCAGTCCTTATCTTGGCTGTGACAATCATTGTCAACTGAAGATCAAGTTGCAACTATATTTATGTTAAATGTTAAGAAAATAAACCTAGTTGAATTGTTTTCTTAAACAACCAGTTGTAATAGTCTTAGATGTACTTTTTTCTTTACAATAGTGTTTCCTTTATATATAATATTGCCACCATTTGTGAGCGATGTGAGCAGATGCTGGGAATTCCAGTACTGTGTAGAGGTTTTATAGCTCCCTTCATATCCTTGCGAAGAGTCTTTGCCATCTTGTGAGAGACTTCAAGGACTTCAGCTATGTTCAAATAAACTTCTGGACTGGCTTGATAATTTCTCTGGTTTATTTTTAAATGAAAAGAATGATGTTGTTGACTGACTTTTAATCTCTCAGAGATAAAAACAAAGAGGTTCTCTGAGATACTCTGCTGCAGATTTCTGTGAAGTGGTCAAGGTTTCAATGCTTGATCTGACAAGAACTCTTTGAAGACGACAGTCAACTCCTGTTTGGCAGTATTTCGTACCACAAGATTACAAACTGAAAATAAATTATTAACAAATTAAGAAGAAAAGTTGATTATTTTTATCTGAGACCTGTCAACAATGTCCTGAGAGATTTGTAGTTGTTGAAGAACTGTGTTGGAATTCTCTGCTTGGTTAAGACTAAGATTTGGGAGTATGTTATGGTAAAGCAGCAAGGATGTAATGCATTATCATATACCTAAAATGTTAGACATTGCTAATACTGAGTATTGGGAGGAAGGTGCAGATCAGGTAACACGTCTTATGCAGTAGCTGTACATTGTTGTAGCTCCCTTTAAACAATGCTACCTTTTGTTTTGTTTTGTTTTTTTCCTTTTTCAATATTCTTAAATTATTTTGTGTTGGTTTTGCCAGTGCTAGCATTTTTGTGTTTCTTGGCAATAATACCTTTACAAGTGTTCAGCCTCCAATATGTGGTTGGAAGGATGAACGCACTGATACCCTTCCACTGCCAGCCCCCAGTTGAGCAATGTGGTGGTTTGGGCTTTTGCTGTATGAGTCTATACACTCAAAGTAACTGCCCTGAGAAATAGTCTAGAGAAGTGGGTAGCTAGGCATTATTAATCCATGATATTGTAATTGCTATTTCTGGATTTTGATGATCTAGGCTGGAATTTTAGTCATTTAAAGAAGAATATTTAACAACTGACAGGATGGTTAAGATACAGGAATGTAATTATTTCAACAGATTTAATCGATCTTGGCAGATTTAAGGTAGTTGAAAGGTATTAAATCCATTTCAAGGGTTTTCTTGAATGTCAGTTGTGTAGATATGTGGCGTGCATACAATATTAACAGAATCCAAATAGCTAATGGAATTGTTTCACATGTACATATATCCCCCTCCCTCTAAAATTACACTAGCTAACAAACTTTTGTAAGCTGGCATGGAAACGTTTATGATGTTTAGTTGCACCATGTTTGATGCTTTTACAGTGCAATACTTGTATTCTCTGAATTAAACCAAAGGTAATTTTTTTTCATGCTCTCTCTACTGTAGTGCATGACAGTCTTTTCTACATTTGTAATAAGATGTAAAACAAGCCAGATCATACATCCTGTTTTTTTTCCTGAAACATGTATAAGAAGTCTTTTGTCCAAAATGTAGTATAAAGTTAAACTAAATTGCCTTATATTAACCCTTACAAGTGTATTTTCCTAAGCATAGTTATGATTAAATAAACTTTATTAAGGAACTTGTAGCCTCTCTCCCACTTATTGATGACAGTGAAAGCCACTGTAACTAAAGGCAGGAGCAGACCAAGCATCGCTGACAAAGCTCCTGCAGACTTCAGGCCAGCAAGATCTGGGGGAGACAGTACATGGATGCCGTGTGCATGCACAAACAGACTTGGCTGGAGATAGGGACAGCAGCTCCAGAAACAGAAAACAGACTCTCTTTCCATTTCATTTCCTTCCCTGCTTCAGCGAGGGCAGGGAACAAGGTGGGAGATGCATGCTTACGGAGTTAATGCTGGGCTTGTTTGTGACTTGGCAGGACAGGCCTGGTAGGCTTAAAAGGGTATTCCCTGCCATGTGAGAAGAAATACAACTTGATGTGAGCTGTGGGATCTAGATTAGTTTAGAAATAATGCAAGTGCTAATCCTTCCTGCATTCCCAAAGGGTCTCTCGTGCTGCCTCCTTTGAGGAATTAATAGTAGATTCATAAAATCTATGTTGCACATCATCCCCATGGCTATGATACTGTACCGTTCAGACACTCCAAGTGTCGTGAGAGCTGTGGAGCCTGCTGTGGTTTGCAAGGGTGACTTTTCATTTCTCTGCTAGCCTGGCCCGTAGAGAAAACCTGAGCTGGATTAGCCCATGGTGCTTACCTGCCTTCCAGGGCTTAGTCATTCTTACCTCTTACTAACACACAGCGAGTAACAGTATTTGCCAAAGGACCAAAGCAAGTGACATACGGTGAACCTTGTGGGGGTAGTTGTATATGCAGCTGCTTCAGCTTTGAACAATTTGGCATGCTCATTGTCTTCTCTGATTAAATCTTTTCTCACAAGCAGTGTCCCTCCTGTCTCATATCTTAAGTCTGACCATGGGAATTTGGGTTTCTGAGTCATGCAGTTAGTAACCAGACACCACTACCATGGGACAGAGGTAGTGGAGGGTTGTCATCACCTGAGCGAGGGGCAGGTTTTGGCCTACTCCTCTTGATACCTTGTAGACAGTGTGTATGCAGTTTATGGTAAAGCTGGTGTAAGGACAGGGAACAAGTGGTACCCCAGCCTGCCCTTGTGAGCTGAAAGCACTGCATAGAGACAGCAAGTTTGGATACTTGTGTGCCTCTTTGCCTGTGCTCTGTGAGTTAATGATTTCAAACTGGATCAATAAAGGAGGCCCTGCTCTTTGTACCACCAGCTAGTGCTCTCCAACAGCCCCAGGAAGGTGTTCTGGGGACAGGCTAGATGAAATGAGAGAAAGCAAAAGGGTAGGCAACCTGAGAAGACACTTCCACTTACACCTTCGGTCAGGTCATCCTTATATTTGACTACCTCCTAGCATCCTTGGCAGAAACCCTGTTTTCTTCATACTTGAAGCAAGGCAATGTCATGGCAGTGCTTTGACACCCTTAGGCTCAAATCAGCTAGCTGAAACTCTCTCTTGCCCATGGGCTGGTCAGAGGAGCTGTTCTCAATCTCCTTTAGCCCTGTATGGGTCAAAGCACTCACACTGCAGCAAAGGTCATGATGGAAGTGAGAAGGCAGATAAGGTTTGTGGTTTTGTTTTTTGTTTTTTCTTCTTTTCCCCCTCCCTCTTCTTCCTTAGTTTGGTGCTGCCTGATGAGGCTGGGCTGGGTACCCAAGGCACAGAATAATTCAAAGATATGTCCACAGCCACATTGTGGCACCTAGCATGTGGCATGGGATAGTACTGCCAGTTCATCCTCACCAGTGGTCGGTCAGGAATTTCCCCTGCTGTTTCAGAACACTGCAAGCTGACCTGCACAAATACAAATCCTGGATGTTAGGAGGAAGTTCTTTACAGTGAGGGTGGTAGGGCACTGGAATGGGTTGCCCAGGGAGGTGGTGGATGCTTCCTCCCTGGAGGTGTTTAAGGTCAGGNACAAGCTGACCTGCACAAATACAAATCTGCTCTGCCACCAGAGGAAACACCGGGACAGGTCAATGCACCACCAGGGCACAGCTGCACCATTAAGTTTCTGCTGCAGCACCAGTCACGCTGAGCAGCCCCCAGTAGTTTAGCTACAAAATCACTGAAGACAGTTACTGGTGAGGGGAGTTTATGGGCAATTGCAAGCTGTGAATCACAGGACAATCAACAGAAAGCAGACGCTCAAAACTTGTGGTCTATGAGGCTCCCAGCCCAATGCACTTCTCACAGGCAGCTTTGGGAGTGTTGATGGGCAAGATTTCATACTTGACACGGGACATGTTCTCGCATGAAAAGCAGAAGCCGTTTTCTTATGCTGAAAGTCCCCTGCCTGAGCAGCCCTGGCAAGGGAACAGCCACTGGGAAGTGAAAGGAAGGCACGTTTTTGGTTTTGGGGGTTTTCTTTGAGTGAGCTGGCACCACATCGGATGCGAGCCAAAGCAAACCAGCCGCAGCTTTGAGGCGCGGTGGCACGTCTCTGCTTGCAGGGCGGTGGGGAGCTGCAGCCCTGCCCTGTCTGCCTCAGCTCCGCACCGCACACTGCTCCGTCCGCTCAGCTCGGCGCTTGGCTGGGAAGTCCATGAGCACCCCTAGTATACAAACACCCCGGGGGCTGGAGCCGGCGCTCCCAGCGAGCTCTAGTTGTTGCACACTGAGGTCTGCCCTTCGGTAGCATTTTACCTGTGTTTTAACCGCCCCATCCAAAGCCGTGGGATGGCTTTTTTGTGCAGTGAAGTCTCTACTGAATACACTCTTTGGAGCAGCTGTAAATGATTGCATCCAGCTAGAGCACACAGGGACACCCATGAAGAGCAAGCCTTCCCAGGGGGTGGGCCTTCCCAGCCCTCTCCTGATGCTTCCGTTTTGCAAAGACTCAAACCGCCTTTGTTTTTGGCTCCTGTGCCAAGAGGAAATTCGTCCACAGGCAGGGTAAAAATTGCCATACCTTCCAGGCTGTATGGCGTAAGGCAGACAAGAATCTTCAATTTGAGAAGCATTTCCAGCAGGTCTTCAGCTGAGGTGTAATTCATCCCTGATGGTTCAGAAAAGGCATGCCTGTGCTTCCATTGCTGCACTAATTGCTTCCACATTACAACCTCCTAGACGATGAGGTTTAGCATCTGTTAGGAGCACACATTTTTGTGCCCAGATGTGGCTATTGCTAGCTGGGTGCTACTCTCGTGGCATAGCATGATTTTGGCAAAAGCCTTTCAACACCTGCGCCAAGCTGCAGTTCACCACTTGCACATCGGGTTTGGACACAAAGGGAGCACAGGTAATGTGCATGCCCCCTTCCCATTCATACCTGTGTTGTCAGCAAACTTATTCTTCCAGCTACTTTTCCAGTGTACCCTGAGCTTACCTGCCCTTGTCAAAAGTTTTTTTTCTTTTTATAACAAACTGGGGGATCTGCTATACCAAACACCTACCCTGCCTGAAACATGTCACATCCATCCCCTGGGCTGAGGACCACTGCTGTAACAGAGGTGGGCCTTCCACTCACTCTCCCCACATGTGGAGCTATTTGCCTATCCCAGATGTACAGCAGCAGAGGAATGTTATAGGGGATGCCTGGTATGGATATGTAGAGCTATTTTTAACAGACTGCAGCCAGACCCTTTTCCTGCTTTCTTCTCTAGCCAAGAGGACCATGCATTTTCCATGCCTGCTCTCCCAGAACTGTTCTGCATTTCCTCAACAAACGAGGAGGTGCAAGCATCTGCTTTCATAGAGTGGTTTAGGTTGGAAGGAACCTCAAAGATCATCCAGTTCCAACCCCCCATTTTAGGCAGAAGCACTTCCCACTAGAACAGGCTGCTCAAGGCCTCATCCAACCTAGTCTTGAGCACCTCCAAGGGAGAGAGCTACAGCCTCACCACTCCAGCTGCCAGCAGCTGGGAAAGTGGCATCATCAAGTGTCTAGCCCAGCAGCTAGAGGGATCCACTAGGCATGTGTATGCTCACGTGTGCACACAATCTCTTGGTTCTGCCTATGCTTGCACTAAGTGCTATGTCTGTGTGTCTGACCTGTGGGGTAGACGGGCACGCATGTGTTGCGGATGCATGCTGTGCTCACTGGGAATGCATCTTCAGCCTTGCTCATGGCAGGACAGAGTTGCAGCAGCCTCACCTCTCTTTGGCTGTCAGACCTGTGTGATACATTTTCCTGTAACATTGGCCCTCTTGCTTTAGCATTTCTGTAGTTAGACAGATGCCTACGCCCACGAGTGCTCTGCCAGTGACTTGAAAAGCATGCAAAGGAGTAAGCATATTTTGAAGTTTTATTCTACACCTTCAGCTTCAGAAACCTTTACACAAGCTACAAAAACACAATTCAAAGCAATGAGCTGCAAAAGTTTCCTCTTCAGGCACCTGGAAAGACCTGATTTTCATTAATTAACCTTTCCATATCCAAAGCATTGCTCTCTCTCACCTGCCTCAGATGTTGAAGGACTGAAAGCATCTGATCTTGGTCTATATTGTTGAATTACTATCAGGCATTAAGGTCACACACACCGGACCTCCTTCCCCATCATTCCCTCTACCTCTTTCAACTCTGGAACTATAAAGCTTCCAAGAACAAGGTGATGATTTCTGACCTGTAGAAGCATGTCTTCAAGAGAAGACGTACCCTGAGAGCACCAAAGCCAGCCCAGAGCAAGCAGGTGAGCTTCCATCCTGTTTTTCAAAAGGCATCAAGTAAAAGGATTTGTTTGTACACACAGGTGCCAGGGAGAAGCTGTTTAACCTCTCACAGGCAGGTACCAGCTACTCAGCTTATTCAAAATGGCTTCAGTTCAGAAGCTGGATCAGGTGTGGACTTGTGGACTGCTTTCAAAAATGTGCCTGTCAGCCTTTTAAAAAGTCCAAGCTTTCTTGAACATCAATAAGCAACAAGGTACTCCAGAGGCTGTTCTGTCTTCTGCCTTGCTCAGATGATGGCAAGTGCTATCTCCTTCCAGTGGTTCTCAGGTTCTCCACCAGGGAGGGAGGCTTTTTGGTCCTGTAGGCAGCACTGTGTGCGATCCGGGCCCCTCTGATGGCACTGATGTAGGGCAAAAGGGGAGGCTCCCGCACCATCAGTGTGGTGCCCTGGGGAGTATAGGCTCGCAGCAGCAGCTCCTCTTCTTCGTGAGCTGTCACTGCCACCCAGCCTGCACAGCCAGAAACACAGTCAGTCAGCAAGGTGAACCACCAGGATCAGAACGACGGTTCTGGCATAAACTCAGTGCCTCCCATGTGAGCTAAGAACTTCAGCTACCCAGGAATGACTTGAGAAGCCAAGTTCAAAAGCCCGTCCCCAATAGAGGGCAGCACCTAAGGCCACATATTAGCCACATCAGCTCTCCCGGTAAACTTCAGAGGGATGGAGGGAACTACCAATATATGGCTTTTTTCACCTGGATGGTTGATAGTGTCACAGCCATTTCTGATGCTGTGGAATTTGTATGGCAGCCAGAATATAAAGTATTCTAACGTGATCATCCTGTACAAGCATGGCTTTCAATCTCCGTTCTTGGAGGTTGCTATGTCTCAGATGCACAAGAAGCATGGCTGCCCTAATTTTGTGACATGTGGTTTGGGTTGGTTCTGCTCTAAGCAGGAAATATGATGGATTTGTCCCTTCAGAGGCCTCTTCCCATCAATGTTGCTATGATGCAGACCTTGTAAAGCAAAGCAAACCAAAATAACAAAGAAACATTAAATTACCTGCAGAGGAAAGCTTGATATCTGCAACTGCTTCAGTAATACCAATTCCCTTCAGTGTAATGTCCTGAGGAACAAGTGGGGGGAACTCTTTCATTCGCTCTTCCCCACCCATGGGAACCTAAGATCAAAATATGGAGAAAATGATAACAGCACTCCTATCGTAAACTGAAGAGCAAGGCATGAGTGGGAATAAAGATACTGCACTGCTACTAGCCAGAAATAGAAGCTCTGCAGAAAACACATCATCTTGGGTGCTCTCTCCTAACACAGCCTGCAGTCATGCAGCCTGTGCAAGACTGTTCCACACCAAAGACCTCTGCTCTCCCTCCGCAGAAGTCCTGACACATGTGGGTTTTCCCTTTCAGTTGTGTCCCAGCAAGGGCACTTCACCAGGTGGGACAGCCTGCCTATCTGCAACCAAGAAGCCAAGACAAGCACCTTCTCTTACCTTCAGTAACTCTCCGCCAGCGTGTTTCTCATAAACGGCATCTGCGTTACTCAGGGCAGTAATGTGGACTGGCAACAGGTTAGAAGCCACAACAGAAAACCAGGCAGGCTTTTCTCCCTGAGATAAACAACAAGAGAAGGATGTTACTTACAGGAACAGACAAGCAGCCCTGAATTGCTCTCTCCTGCTCCATTTCTTTCCTGCATGTTGAAAACCTATTTTCACAGATGTCTTGTCCTTGTCCATGGGGTCCTTGTCTGTCACTGCAGAGCAGCCAGGGCTTTTATGAAGACAGAAATTGAACTTCCAAGACAGAATCACCCACAACTTCACCATCCTGCCTCAAAGCACCACTGGATACTATATCCCCTGCTGCCCCATATGCTCAGTTCAAGCAAATAATTCAAGACCTACCATTGCTCACGTTTTGCTTCCCAGAACAAACTCATGTGACTATTTAGCATGAGAGGTGATGGGCGTCTCCTGTCTGGTGGTACTTCTCCTATCACTTTACATGTCTAAGACACCTCTTGTTCAACCAGACTTGGTTCCAAGCTGCTCTCCAGCTACAGAAAGAACGTGGAGCAATTTTAGCAGGCACTCTCACATATTTTGCATACGCTGCAAACAAGGCTAGAGCAGGGGGAGATCTTTACAAACACTGCTAGAAGGCTGAAAAAACGAAAAACCAAGTGTGGCACTTCCTTCAAGTTCCTTGCAAAACTAATCTGAGGCAGGGGCTCCTTTGCCATGATCCAAACACAACTGCCTTCCTTCAAGGTCTCTGGATGGTGTAGGTAAAGACTGAAACAGCAACACAGAGAGACAGATACCATATACCTGTATGGTCTTAAATGTACACAGCTCAGCTTGCTAGGAGCACCACCACAGGGAAAAAAAGCCTTGTAGCATCAAGCCTAACTGAGAGCTCTGCTGCATTGGGAGCCTGATCCTCTCATCACAGGATAGTGGAAGAAACTGGTAGATGAGACATGGTGGGAATGGGGACACAGTACCTTTAAAAAGTATTTTTAAGAAACTAAAACTCATCTACATTGAATTGCTTCTTTGGGCATGTTCTTCAGAGGCCTGTGTCAAGACCTCTTCTCTCTCTTGGCAACCAGCTTTCAAAAAACAGAGAAGTGATGAAGCCCACTTGTTTTTATTTTCCTAGTTAGTTCTCCAACGTTTCCCCTCCCTCCCTGCCTTGTGCATTTGTATGTTTTGGGAAACAAACTGAAAGTGTTTGTCAGCATTCAAAAGCAGTTACCCTTAGGTGAAATAAAACACTGTACATCGGTAACAAGTATCAAACCTTCCAGCTGTACCTGCCCATCCCAAGGCATTTTGACCTTATGTGGTGTTTCATTAAGATTCATCATCACAAAACCAGGAAAGAAAAGGTCTGGGAAAGCTACCCAGAAAGTGTTTTATTGTCTGGTACTACAATAACAGATGAAGCAGCCACTCACAAAACCCTTGCTTCCCTTACCTTTAAATAGTCCACACGTCCCAAGGCTGCTAAAAATAAGGCCATTCCTGGCTTGAGAATGAAGGTCCGTGGAATGATGGCATGTGTTGGCAAAACCAGCTTTACTTCTTTCTCTGTCAAGAGATTTAAAACCTGCAAAATAAATCACACTGCCGTCACTCATTCCAGAGGTTTCAACAGGGACAGGGAAATTAACACTGGCATTATACTGTTAGAGGAAGAAAAAAATTCAAGTAGAGCAGTGTGAAAGACATCTAACAGAACAGTTTGATTGTGGACCACACAATAAGTGAGGAACAGGAGATAGGGATGTCACTATTCTCCATGGCAATGCTGGCTCCATAACAAAGCAGTGTGTTTCGATCATGGATTTGGGAATCCCGGGGCTATCTGGAATAAGCTCATCCAAGATTTATTGTGTTTTAGCACGAGTGACAGCCATGTGCAGCACTGGAGCCCACTTTAGGCTATGACATTTGAGTTAATCCACTTAGGTAGAAGTGGCAAATCAATTATTATAAGCAAAGGTAGTCTCAAATATCTGAGAAAAGTGCTGGATCACACTGAGAGACAACTGAAACTGCAGGATGATGAAGCTGCCGCACAGAACAGATCTCTACTCTGAGCATGGTAAAACAAGCTCTTCCCTTTGTGCAAGCTCCCAGATAGTCCTGTTTTCCTCTCCTATCTCTTTCTTTCCATCCTCTGGCTTAACTGACTCATCTGTTTCAGTGAAATGATCCACTCCAAAGCCTACTTAAAAACCACTGACTTAACTAGTAGTGTTGCAGCCACAGCAGTCAGACTACTTTCTACAGGAGCACTGTTCAAATCCATCTACAAAAGAATGTCCAGGCATGGAAGTTCAAAAAGCAGTGCCTTGAAGGAAACAATAGGTTGAAGGTGTCTCCTTCCTGCTGTGCCCCCATGCATGCCATAGCTATGCAAATACAAGTTTGTAGTGGTCTGACCATGAGGGTTAATCTCCTCCCAAAACAGTCCTCCCAAACCCAGTCATCCTGAAGCACCATAGAGTACCTACACAGTTTTCCTTTATTATCCCTGGTGTGTCAAAACACCAGCGAGCATCCTTCACTTCGTTGTATGTGAACTCCTCCCTTTCTTCATGTTTCTTAGGAGTATGTTTGGGCTCTTCATCTATGCTGTAGGAGAGCATGTCGGGGTCAAACTCAACCACAGTACTGGACTTCTGACGTTGAAATGTTCTTCCAACTCTTCCTGGATTAAAATTAAAGGTTTCCTTGTAATTAATTTATTAACTTGTCTTTCTTTCAATTGGACATCTGTCCCTTCCCTCACTTAAGAGGGATGTACAACAGTAATGTAAAGGGTGATTAGGTGGCTAGAAATTTGTGCTCAAAAGTCAAGATGCTAAGCGGTCCCTTCTGTAATTCTTGCTTATCACTCCTCAAACACCCAGACTTTATCAGGAACCAGATTGCAGACACTGCATTATTTCAGTTTTATAGTAGAGCATTGGCTGCCTTCTTTTTTCAGTGCCTTAGACTGTCAAACACAGAATTATTTCAAAATCAGAGCTACCTTCTGCCATTCTTCTCTTTTGGATACATACTAAAATAATGTACAACCATTGTGGCTGGCAGCCAAAATGTGATTATTTAATTGCCAGCAAGAGATGACCTACAATGTGATATCATTGCAAACTACCAAGCTACCTGAACTAGATCAGCAACTGTTGATGAGAAGTGTGCTGCACAGAGGAAATTCCTGCAGTGCTATTATACCAGATGAAAAGTGCTCAAAAGAAATACTGATAGTACTTAGAGAGGAGATAGAAGTCTTGCACTGATTACTCAAGGAACAAAACCTTTTCAAAATTACTTGAGAGCAAGTCTGGAAATATTTTATTGCTATTACAGATAGCATATTCTTCTCATAATTAAATGAAGTGAGTTCCTTCAGAGTGAGAAGAAATTAATTGCAAAAAACACATGGACTCTGCAGCAAACTAAGGAAACTTGAGCAAACTCTGAACTAATTTAAGAGTCTCTTCTGTAATACAGAATTTCATCAGGGCAAAGGGGCAACACCTTTGCTCAGGCAACACTCACCTACTAAGTAACCTTGCTTTTTAAGGTGATTAAGGGACTTTCTTTCTTCACTGCTTAGTTGATCTTCTGTTTTTGTTGCCTCCTCTTTCAGCCTCTCCTGCCTTCGGAATATTCTGTCACACGTAGGATTAATAATTGGAAATTTCAACAGATTCAGTGTTGTTCCTGGAAAAAATAGAAGGAACATTTGGGTCTCTGACTACCTGGCACATTTCAGCTCAAAGGAGAGAAGAAATAAAATAGTTTCTCCAGCTTCTGGGCGAAACCCAGTGACACAAAGTTGGTAGTGGAACTACAGTTGTTCCCGTGAAGTCCTGGCCTCCCCAGTTAGGGTAGTAGAACTCAGGCAACCACATGCTGAAGATCTGCTCTCACCTACAGTTTGATAAACTGAGTCTCAAAGTCAAGTGGTGCCAAGACTGATTTGATACATTCCAGAGAAGTGCCACCTCCAGGTGGCTTGCCCTACAAATGTCTTACAGGTGCTCAGCAGTCCGCTCCTGGTCTCTCTGAACTGGAGGACATCTCTGATGAAGATGGGAGGGCAGATAGGATACTGTCCCCATGACCACACAGGCTGTCTCTGGTTTACTAGCCCACTTGAGACTTGCAGTACTCTCTACAGATACCACCCATTCTTGTCACCCTGAGGAAGGTGACAATTTAAAGAACGGCACAACACCGAAGCCCACTGCCCACTATGATGCGGCATCTGGGTAACGTGCAGATTTGGTGACAGATCCTCCACCCCAGGGGCGACTGAGGGTTGCCCTACAGGAGGCCCGAGACCAGCTGGCCTTAGAGTGCCCAACACCGTGTGATCCCACCCCAATGGGACGAGTGCTGCCCCTGACCTGGCCAGGGGGATACGGTGGCTCTGTTGACGACGTCAGGGGCACGAGACTTGCAGTAGTCGGAGTGCAGCAGGCTGTTGAAGAGCGTGGACTTGCCGGAATTGGTGGCACCCAGCAGGTAGACATCGCCGGCACACTTCCAGGACCGCTGCAGCCGGCTGATCAGCCCCTCCAGGCCAAAGCCCGTCTTGGCGCTCACCAGCCGCACGTCCACCAGCGGGAATTCGCGCAAGCCGGCCTGGGCACAGGCCGCCGCCAGCCGCTCCCGCAGCCGCCCCAGGTGCCCGGGGCCGTCGGCGGGCAGCAAGTCCACCTTGTTGCCCACCACCAACAGTCCGGCAGCGGGGACATCTGGACTCATAAGTCCCTGCAGTTGAGGCAGCACTGGGTCAGGCAGCTCCAGCAGGTCGAGAATGTAGAGGAGGAGCGGACCACGACCGTGGCGAAGGGGGCGGCGGAGAGCGGCGCTCACCACCATCCGGTGCTGCTCGGGCGGCAGCCGCAGCCCCAGGGCCTGGCCGTGGTGGCACAACAGCCAGCACCGCTGGCAGACGGCGTTCTGCAGCCCCGTCACGCCGGTCGGGCCGTCCGTCAAAGTTCGGTACTTCTCCGCCGGCACGAAGCCCGGCGCCTCACTGTCGCAGCACTGCAGCTCGGCTCCGCAACCCGAGCAACTCACGCCGCTCGGCGGTATCGAGGGGTCGGGCCGCCTCGCCGCCGACACAGAGCCCTGCTTCCGCCGTTCCCTGCCCGGCTCCCACTCCCAGCGGATCGCCTCTGCCGTCGCTGTCTTACTCGGCTCCGGCTCATACTCTAGGAAGACGAAGCGCTCCTCCTCCCCACCGGCTGCCGCCCCGCGCCGCAAGAGTGGGGCCCAGTGCCGGGTGCCAGCCAGGCGGGCCAGGAGCGCAGGTCGCAGGCAATACATGGCAGCACCCGGCCCCGGCGCGGGCAGAAGGGAGCCGGGACCGCACCGCGCACGCGCTCCATCGCCGAGCTGACTCCTGGGAAGTGACGCGCGCAGAGTGCGCACGCGCCGTTCCCGCCTTGCTGCCAGCTCGCCGCCGCCGCTCGCTGAGGTGCCCGGTGTAGACCCCGTCGCCCTCCTAGTTTCTTGCTTGGCCGCCGCCGCGGCTCTTTCCGCCGCCATCATGTACGACGCGGACGAAGGTGAGAGCACCGTGGCTGAAGGCCGTTCTCAGCCGCTGGGCCCTTTTTCGCTTCGGCCGGGCGCGGGAGGGCAGGGGAGTCGCTGGGCCCGCAGAAGGCGGTAGCGGTGAGGGTGCTCTGGCCGCGGCGGGATCTCGCAGGCTCCTGCGGCCCTTGGGAGTCAGGGGCGGTACTGGGGTGTCGGGGTGGCCCTCAGCTCTCCGTGTGCCGGCGTCCTCTCAGCAGGCGACGAGGAGACGGCAAGGTGACTGAAGCCTAGCTGAACTGTTGTGCTTCCCCGGCAGATATGCAATATGATGAAGATGATGATGAAATCACCCCCGATTTGTGGCAAGAAGCCTGCTGGATCGTTATTAGGTGACTTTTAAAAGCTTGCTGTTCTTAACACTTCAACATATGTGCCCTTGGTCTTAAAATGACACCCAGTTTGTGCTCGCAGTGTGTGAGGGAGCCTTCAGGCTTGACTGTGATAAATTTATTGTTATAAGCTTAAGGGCTTCAAGCAGAAACAGTAGAGTTGTCCTTAGACTTTTAGAAACCTTAGTGACCTCCAGTGGGGTATACACTGTTTTGAATGAAGTAAGAAGTTATAGTGATTCCGTATGAAGCACATGATTTTCACCAGTACTCTCACAGCTGGTACTGTGCATTAGGAAACCATTACATGGCTACTTCATCATATTAATGTTTTTCTAGCAAGACACGAACATCCAGGACCTGAACTTCTTGTGATTGTTAAGGAATGGGATGCTGTGGGGATCTAAATAAAAAATATTTTCCTTGGCACTTGTACACATTTTTATGAATGATTCAACTGGTGGATTAGAGCAGTAGTTGCAAACAGAAGAGTAGATCTGTGAGAGTGGTCCAACCCACAGGCAGTTTGCATGCAGAGCAGAGGTGAGAATCTTAGGAGGCAAAAGGAGGTCAAGTGAGGAGTGCTACCTTTGCCTTCACTCAGATAGAAAGTAATTAAAGCTGCACCTCAATTACTACATAGAAACACTTCTTTACTGTGAGGGTGACCATATACTGGCACAGGTTGCTTGGAGAGGCTGTGCAGTCTCTGTCCTTGGTGAGTATTCAAAGGCTATTAGGACATGATCTTACGCTGGCAGCTTTTGGTTACCTTATTTAATCTGGGTTATAGGACAAGATGACCTCTAGAGGTCTCCTCCAACCTCAACCATTCTGTGATGCAGGTTGTCCTCCTTTCTTTTGTAATAGCAGACTGTGCTAACAAAATTCACCTTGACAACAACATAATAGCCAAGAATGTGTTCCCCTTGGAGAAACCTGAGATTATTGCTAGGGGGTTAGTTCTTAACAGTTTTCTTGGTGTCAGTGGAGCAGAAGCTGAAGTAGTGTGGGTTCCCTGGTTTGCTGTAGGAGTATGAGGTAGAGCATCTTGCTGGCAGGAGCTTGTGCTGCAGGCAAGTTTAAATTATACCACTAAAAATTAGAATTTATTTTAACAGATTGTGCTGGGTTGAAGCTGGGAAACATAAAGGCTAGGGGAAATCTGGAGAGAGAGCAAAGCTGAGAATCTTGGTGTGCCTGGAACAATGGGCATCCAAGCTAAGAATAATTTTGAGAACTGTTACCTTGACTTAGGCATGCACTTAGTATACTTCAGCTGGAAAATAAGTTAAAGCAAAAATAATTTACATACATTGTTGAAAACTTTAGGTGAAGCCATTTTCACTAAGGCTTCAGTCGTGTTTCCATTCTAATTTAAGGTGGCCAGTGCATACAAACAAGGCTTAGACAGGAGGTGATGGCAGGTCTGACTCTTTATGGTATCTATGCCTTCAAACACTGTGAAGTAATTAGCATTTTTTGAGTACCTGTGTTTGTAACTCATGCCTTGGGAAAGATTCTATACTGTATTTTAAGGCTTTTGAAGATTTTGTAATAAACACATCTTAAGCTTGTTGATGTATAAAGTAGGTGAAATAAGATCTCTTATTCACTAATGCTCTTTCTTTTTTTTAGCTCCTATTTTGATGAAAAGGGTTTAGTTAGGCAACAGTTGGATTCTTTTGATGAGTTTATTCAGATGTCTGTGCAGAGAATTGTTGAAGATGCCCCACCAATTGATTTACAAGCTGAAGCCCAGCATGCCACAGGAGAAGTGGAAGAACCTGTAAGTAGAGACCCCTGTCAGAAGTGGTGTGTTTTTTATAACGCAAAATTGTTGTAGGTGGATTTTGCTAACCTCCCATCTCAAGAGACAGAAATACATCTGAGTTTTGACACTGCACATGCAGTTAATAGGCCAGAAATGTGAACTCTTTGGAGTTCATGAGGTGTGTGGCCAAGTTTTCAGATAGTCAAGGGCATCATCAGTAAGTTTGCAGATGACACTAAGTTAGGAGCAGGTGTCAATCTATTGGAAGGTAGGAGGGCGCTACAGAGTGACCTTGACAGGCTGGATGGGTGGGCAGAGGCCACTGGGATGAGATTTAACAAGGCCAAGTATAGGGTTCTGCACTTTGGCCACAACAACCCCAAGCAGCGCTACAGGCTGAGGACAGAGTGGCTGGAGAGCAGCCAGGAAGAGAGGGACCTGGGGGTGCTGGTAAATAGTAGGCTGAACATGAGTCAGCAGTGTGCCCAGGTGGCCAGGAGAGTCAGTGTCATCCTGTCCTGTATCAGGAACAGTGTGGCCAGTGGGACAAGGGATGTTATTCTGCCCCTGTACTCAGCACTGGTCAGGCCACACCTTGAGTACTGTGTCCAGTTCTGGGCCTCTCAATTCAGGAGACGTGTAGAGGTACTGGAACTTGTCCAGAGAAGGGTGACAAAGCTGGTGATGGGCCTGGAGCACGAGTCCTATGAGGAGAGGCTGAAGGATCTGGGGTTGTTTAGGCTGGAGAAGTGTCAGGGGTGACCTCATTGCTGTCTACAGTTACCTGAAAGGAGGTTGTAGCCAGGTGAGGGTTGGTCTCTTCTGCCAGGCATCCAGCACCAGAGGGAGGGGACACAGTCTCAAAATGTGCCAGGGGAGGTATAGGCTGGATATTAGGAAGTTCTTGCCAGAGGGAGTGATTTGCATTGGAACATGCTGCCCAGGGAGGTGGTGAAGTTCCTGTCCCTGGAGATGTTGAAGAAAAAACTAGATAAGGCAGTTAGTGCCATGGTCTGGTTGATTGGATAGGACTGGGTGCTAAGTTAGACTGGATGATCTTGGAGATCTCTTCCAACCTGGTTTATTCTCTGATACAGCTTAGAAAAACATGCAAGAATTTTGTTAGCCAAACTTCCCTCTCTGATAGGGCTACTCTCTCCTGTTTATTAAATTGTTGACCAAGTTGAGAAATGACCAAGAACAATTGGCTTCTAGTTATGTTATTGATTACTGTATGTAACTGTAGTAGAGCAAGTCAGGTAGCCAGAGGCAAGCTATGTATTGGTGGGATTTTGACTTTCAGTAGCTTTAACATGGGGAGAAAGGTTTATGGCTGAAAAGTTCTCTGTTAGCTTTCTTTGGCCCAAGTTAGGTCCTGGTTTCCACCTGGTTTTCAAAGGGTACCATTGCTAATTACCTTCTGTTGGCACTATATTCCAAAGGAGTCTGTGCTATGTGATGTCTCTTCTGCAGTGAATGTGCATCTTCTATAGCAGCTGTGCTGCTTTCAGCCTTGTTCCTCCTGTGGTGGGATTTGTTCCCCTGCTATCGATCACTACTTTGCTGCTTCTTTGTAGAGATTTAAAGGAACTGTAGGACACCTGAACATTGAAATTTTTCTGTTTCTTTGCATTTTTTTCCCAGGCAAACACTCACTGTGTGGAGAGAATAACAAATTTCTTTTAGTTTCTTTGTTAGACAAACACTTCATAAACATTTATCTCACTGTAATTTTCCTTAATGTTTTTCTCCCTGTGTTATTATGGAGTTCTCTAGCTTCATGATTCTGCAGTTGCTATATGTGCACACACATACATGTGTGCGTGTGTTGTTAAGGTTTGGATTGCAAACATGGCTTCTTTTTGCCTCAAGGCTGATATTTCACTTTCTCAAATCAAATATTTTAGTTTCTTATTCTTAGCAAGTTAAAGCTTTTAGGAATAGATCTAGATAGGAGAAAAAATGAAGCTTGCTTTTCCCTTCAGAGTGACTTGCAGGCAAACTCTTGCCTTATCTGAAGATACCAGACTAATTGACATTTTTCTTTTTCCTTCCCCTTCTCAGCCTGGGAGACCACATATCTAAAATACTTAAACAAAGCTACTGTTATATAGCTGCTTATTTTCTTACAAGTTCTGACTCCCCCTACCAGATGCACAATTGCACTTTGATAAGATTATTGCTTTAAAACTTTTACTCCTTTATTTTAAATGCGTCATGACATAGGGAAAATGAGATATGCTTTAATCTGTGCTGGGTGACAAGGGGAGGTTCTCCTCAAAGCCCTTGCAGAACTTCACCTAGCTCAGGTACAATATTTATGCTACAAAAGCATGCATGTTCAATACAGGGCTAGGGTTATTAAAATAGTAGGAGGAGATATTACAAACTCATTTCCATAATGTCCCACCTCTTCACGAATGCTCACTGCCACCTGGTGGACGTCTTTTGGGTCTTCGGGAGGAAGGCCGACGTCTTCCTCACTCTGACCTTTCTACCTTTGGACCACCTGGCACCAGTTGTGGGTCACATTCTTGACTGGAGTCTCCAATGTTCTTACCTTTGGATGCATCATTCTTCTCCATGGGAGTGTTTCAAGACCCTCTCAAGCTTAATCCCCTTTCCTTTGTATTTATCTGATTTACGATGCTTAATATTAATTACACAGTTAATGATTTAGCTAGGCTGCTACATTCTGTGTTCTCTATCCCTTTATTAGTGATGTCTAATGTTAATTACACAGTTAATGATTTAACTAGGTTGCTACATTCTATGTTCTCTATCCTTTTTCTCATATCAATAATTTTTGATTTAAGTGCAATGAAGGCTGTAAATCTTGTTGCAGTAGGATTCTGAGAGGTGGGTGGCCTCTGGGGCAAAATGAAGATCCTGAGAATTGTTCCACTGCAGAAAGATACTTGTCCTTTCATTCCCATATTTTCACTCTAATGCATGAAAGGATTTCTGTGGTACTAAATCAAAGCTGTTTAATTTTTTTTATGTGTGGGAGCAAAGTGTTACAAAAACTTGCACCTTTTCCAATGGGTCAGCTATCTCATGTCCTGAAGCAGACTCACCATTCTCCATCATAAAACTAACAGTTTTATCTAAAGTTCCATAGACAGACATGTAAATAGGCAAGTGTAAGGTATGTTTTATTTGTCGATATATTCAATAACTTGGCAGATTCTGAGTTCCTTAGCTGTTCTGTAGGAAAAAGACCTTTTTGGGTACTTTTTTCTTACTGATGGTTTTGACCCTTCAGTTTCCTTCGGTGCTTTTTTTGATCAAGTCACCTGAAGAGGGATAGTTTCCATATCTTGAGCTGAGGATGCATTGCAGCATTGTATATTAAGCTGAGTGCTGCTCTTGAACAACCAAAGTGGGTGTTTCTTCTGTTACAAGTAAATGTCTTCTTTTCCAGCCTCGCTATCTGCTGAAGTTTGAACAGATCTATCTCTCCAAACCTACACATTGGGAAAGAGATGGAGCACCATCACCTATGATGCCTAATGAAGCCAGACTGAGAAACCTTACGTAAGAGTGAATTCTATGGTGGGAGACACAAGGAAGGACTGGCTCGGTGTTATTAACTGATAGTATTTTTCAACTTGAAAATGCAATACTTGAATACCTTGAAAATGTAACACTTCTCTATTTAAATTTTGATGTCTAGTTGTTAAATCAGACAATGATTAATGATTTGGTAATAATGCTTAACATTATTACCAGTGAATGCTTCAATAACTGCATTCATTATCCTTCTATACAACCTTGAATAATAACTGCCAGATAACACAATGGTGGTTTTATTTTGTAGGTATTCAGCCCCCTTGTATGTGGATATAACCAAAACAGTTATTAAAGAAGGGGAGGATCAGTTACAAACACAGCATCAGAAAACTTTCATAGGAAAAATTCCTATTATGTTACGTTCAACATACTGCTTGTTGAATGGCTTAACTGACCGTGACCTTTGTGAACTGAACGAATGCCCACTTGATCCTGGTGGCTACTTTATCATTAATGGATCAGAAAAGGTAAGGGATTGTGTCTTGCACAGGCAACTTTACAGACATTGAAATGTGTGTTACGTGTTATGCAGGAGCATAAGCACTTTTATTCCAGGCAATCACAGTTGCTGCAGGTGCTTATGGTCTTGTAGAAAGATGGGCTGTTAGTATTCTGTTAGGGCTTTCTTCCCTGAGGCATGCTTCCCTTCTTTGGTTTCATAAACTGGTTTGCAGTGAGTAGCACCAAGTGCTATAGATAATTTCATTTCCATTGCAGAGCAACACACACTCTAAAATGAGATACCTCTTTTCCTTAGGGCCTCCTGCAGTTTGTTTACAGTTGTATAGGTGCATTTTATTATAAGAATAGATTGTTCACTCCACTGCTGTGGATTCAGCTTTGGCAAATCATACTGTCTCCATGCCTTTGCCTCTCCAACAAAACTGCCAGTTCTTTGTAACTGACACCTAGGCAAACACAGCAGAAGAAAGAGAATTTATTTTTCTCCTTGGGAAAAGAAAACAATTTAAAAATCTGACTCTGATCACTGGGTCTTTGATTCAAATGCCTGGTTACTGCATTAGCCTTGGAGACAGGTACTGAAATACTTTATCAGTGCTGTGCCTAAAGCTGTCAGAAATGCCTCAGAACAGCTAGCAGATGCAGTAAGTACATCACAGTAAACATTGTTCTTGCAGTATTTTCTTTTGGTTATTCTATCTTGACTAGATGTATGTTTTGCTTAATGTATTTTTAAAATGTGTAGAGTAGAATCCAAGTAGTTTGACAAATTGACTTTATGCTCTGTAGTGCTCTTCAGGCACCTGAAGTAGAAACTGTAGTACAAATCAGAATACTGATTGTTATTTTCAGCATACACTTGTAATTTATTTACTCTTGTTCTTGTTTCTAACACAGGTTCTGATTGCTCAAGAGAAAATGGCTACAAACACAGTGTATGTGTTTGCAAAGAAAGATTCAAAATATGCCTACACAGGAGAGTGTAGATCTTGTCTGGAAAACTCCTCTCGACCAACGAGTACTATATGGGTTAGCATGCTGGCCAGAGGTGGGCAGGTATGCCTAAGCAGTAATGGCCCCTGCCCTGGGGCTTACCATAAAGAGTGTTCTAGGAGTTTGGTTACTATCCTGTCTCTTCTTGTAATTTACTTTCAGGATTTTGAGAAGAAATTTATTCCGATGCTAAGTTTTAAAGAAGATAAAATTAAATGTTAATGTTGTAAATTATGCCTGTCTCTGAGACAAATAATTTGAGGATCGAAACAAAGACTCAGTTTATGTGAGGTTTTAGGACGAGACTAAAAAATAATTTTAGAATCACTGTAAATTAGTCTTTAGAAAATCCAAACAAACTGTCTTGATTTTTGACAAGAACAGGAGCGCAGACTCTGTCTTTGCTGACATCCAACCTAGTGTTTAGGTGTGTTTTGCAGATGACACATTAATTCATATGTAATATATAACTGTGGCATCTGTAAGGGAAAATAATTGCTGTTCATAACAGCAGGTGTCAGTACTTATTCACCATTGCACTCAGTGCTCATTTACCATTCCCAAGTGTGGTCCAAAAGTAACTTCAGTTAGAAGCCTTACACCACTCTCAATCGTGATGTCTGTGACATGCTCGAGTGGTGTCTCTGTGTCTCACAGTGTTTCAGAATAGCTCTTAATATGGTCATGATTTCCTGTAATGCTTGACTAAACACACTATCATCCAAGTGGAGAGAGTGTTTTGATTTAAAGGCAAGGTCATTTAATACACGTTTTTCCTTATCTTTTCAGGGTGCAAAAAAGAGTGCTATTGGTCAGCGCATCGTAGCGACTTTACCATATATCAAACAAGAAGTCCCCATCATTATTGTCTTTCGTGCACTAGGCTTTGTGTCCGACAGGGACATTTTGGAACACATCATATATGATTTTGAAGATCCAGAAATGATGGAAATGGTAATATATGTTAAATAAGTTATTTTGCAATAGAGATTTCAGAGTTAAGTGTTTGGAGAGGTAGGGTCTTACCCTGCTGTCTTTGACTTCAATTGTAAAATCCTAGTTTATACCTGAAACAGCAGCAGGCCTAGAATGTGCTTGAATCAGAACTGTTTTCTGAAGTCTAAACTATTTTTGATGTGCTTCCTGTGTGTTCCATTACTGTTTTCTACTGCTTTAGAAAAAGCTATTGCAGTAAAGCCGGAAATAACTGAATCAGTAATTAGCAGTTCCTGAAAAGAATCATCAGCAAACTACTGTGTAGCTTCCTTCAGCCCCAGCAGGCCTTGAATGCTACAGGATTTTGCTGTGTTTTGTGCATTAGGTTAAACCTTCTCTGGATGAAGCATTTGTCATTCAGGAGCAGAATGTTGCTCTAAACTTTATTGGATCAAGAGGTGCAAAGCCAGGTGTCACCAAAGAAAAGAGAATCAAGTATGCTAAAGAGGTCTTGCAGAAAGAAATGCTTCCGCATGTTGGTGTCAGTGACTTCTGTGAAACCAAGAAGGCCTATTTTCTAGGGTATGTCAGTATTTTCTGTCACACATCTGCAGATGGATCCTAAATACAGATTTTATTCATATATTTGTATACAGTTGGAAGAAAGCACTGAACAGACCTCTGCTTTTAACCTCTGTCTTCTAGATACATAGTGATAAATTTTAGGGCACTGTTACATTTTCATAGCTGAGAAAGTGCAAGTGTTGATAAAATAGGAAAAAAAAGAAACAAAATAAGCCTCTGACATTCTGAATCTTGAGTTAGATGTGATTATGGTGACAGATAACTCTTTTTGACATTGTGCTGCATAGACAGCATAGCGAGGTTGATAACCAATGCATAGATAATTACTGATAAGCTGTGTGGAGCATATACCCACACTTTAATAGCACATCCTCTTAACCACTGCTTCTTGGTATGCAGATGAACAGTAGCATCAGAAGACATACCGTTTTACACTGGATTCCACGTGCTTAAATGTTGCCCATGTTACAATACAGGATGGACATGTAGCAGAAGACACATTGCCATCATGATGTGAATATGGATTTTTCTCTGTAGTTACCTGAACTGAGGTTATTCGCCTCTAAGGACATACTAAAGATCTAGAATGGATGGCGTTTAGCTCACTGGTGTATCTTTGATAGCATATAATCCTTGCTGTGAATGTCTGCTGTCAGTTTAAAACATAAACTGTCTTATTTGCTTAGGTACATGGTTCACAGATTGTTGTTGGCAGCACTGGGAAGAAGAGAGCTTGATGACAGAGATCATTATGGCAATAAAAGACTGGATCTTGCTGGGCCACTGTTAGCTTTCCTGTTCAGAGGGTAACTATACTATATATGTTTTCTTCAGAGATAATTAACAGGTAGAAGCATTGCCCACTCTGTGTTTCATGTCAGACTTCTCTGTTGCATCCAATAGCAAGTCTTGGGCAGCACGGCCTGTAGCTTTTCAGGAGGCTAGTGATGTTTTTTTTCCAAATAGTAGAGGCTGAATTAGTAACATACTATTTAAGCATCTGTCTTGGCATCTTCTTCTACAGAATGTTTAAGAATTTGCTGAAGGAAGTGAGAATATATGCTCAGAAGTTTATTGACAGAGGGAAGGATTTCAACTTGGAACTGGCAATTAAAACAAGAATTATTTCAGATGGTTTGAAGTATTCGTTGGCAACTGGAAACTGGGGTGACCAGAAGAAAGCTCATCAGGCCAGAGCAGGAGTATCTCAGGTACAGTAGCTGATAAGGTAATTTGTCAGGTTTACATTAGAGTGAAACTATTGTGGAAGAGTTTAATGCTGCCTAGGAGTCATGCGTGTTGCATGTTAAACAGAGCCGTTTTTGAAAGGAAATTTCCATGGCTGAAACAGATGAAGATCCAAATAGTTAAGTCTGATATGGGATTGGTTTTAGCTGTTGTGTTCACTGCTAAAGAGTTTGCTTAACACTTGTAAAGACTTTTCTGTATTAAAACATATGTTTGTGTGTCTGGTCAAGACCTAGTCCCAAGGAATCTTTAGCAGAGGGTGGATTTTTTTCTTTTAATTACTTTCAGTGTTTCACAGGTGGTAAATAAACTCGAGTGACACCTTGAGACATAACAGTTATGTGTTCTACAGCTAATAATGAGCACTGGCTTTATTAGCCCAGAGCAGGGCTGATTTGAGCCCGTTTCTCAAAGATGGAAAGAGGAAAGAGGTGACACACTTAAAATACCGGCACATATTGTTGTCTGGAGCCCTGGTGAGATTATAGTTTGGGGAAAGCAAAGTTAGGAAAGGAGCAAATGTGGTAGCTGTCTCTGGGTGGTGCAGTTTTGGTGTGTGTGTGTATGATGGATGTGTTGTTTGTTTTTTTTATAAACTCACATCTCAAGATGTTATTCAATTTTTGAGAATCCTTTAGCAGACTCTGAAAAGACAGTAAATGCTCATTGCTCCTAATAATGAAGTTATGTTAGTTTGTTCAACTAAGTTTAAAAATATCTCTGTGTTACTGTACTAGCAAACCCTTTGGTGAAAGTGCAGCTTAGTATTTTTACAAGTATCAGGCATTCTAATTACCTGATCAAAATAAGCTATAGTACAAAACGAGCTCTCTGCTTGAATGTTTATGCTGGGCCTTGCCATGGTATAAGTGTGCTCTGGAAACTTCTACCGTATCACAACACTGATAAGGAGCTTGAGATTTGAAGAGTAAACAGTGTAAGTATCTAAGAAAAAATCAGTTCATTTGTAGAGGGCATTGATCCTTTGCTGTGATGTATCATGATGCCTGTCAAAAGCCCTTTTAGGAAGCTGTGACTAACTGGATTCTTGACCACATACAGGTGTTAAACCGCCTGACTTTTGCATCTACGCTTTCCCATCTGAGGCGCCTGAATTCTCCAATTGGTCGAGATGGTAAACTAGCGAAGCCCAGGCAGCTGCACAACACACTGTGGGGAATGGTTTGCCCTGCTGAAACCCCAGAGGTAATGAAAGGAGTATTTACATCAGTCCTTATTCATGTCTAACTGCTTCCATCTGCCTATCGTTTTATAGCCATGGCATTTGCCATGATCACTTGCAGTTTGTTTTTTAACATGCTGACATGAGTATTTAGCTTTATGGCTAACTCTGTAGTTGAATAGTAGAAATGAAGTAATGAGCATGTTTTACATCTCATTCCTTAAGGACTTGAAATTCTTGGATCTTCTTGGGGGAATCTCTGCATTGGGAAATGCAAGTTAACTTTGTATTTCTGCTAGGGTCATGCAGTAGGACTTGTGAAGAACTTAGCTCTGATGGCTTACATTTCTGTGGGGTCTCAGCCATCCCCAATTTTGGAATTCTTGGAAGAGTGGAGTATGGAAAACCTGGAAGAAATATCTCCAGCAGCAATAGCTGAGTATGTGCAAATGAACCTGTTCAAACAGACTTTCAACTTTTTTATCCTGCACAACACTTCAAGGGTTGGGGACACTTTCTTATTTATATGTTTTCCTTACACTTTTTCTAGTGCTACCAAGATCTTTGTTAATGGCTGCTGGGTAGGAATACACAAAGATCCAGAGCAGCTCATGAATACCCTAAGGAAGCTCCGTCGTCAGATGGACATCATTGTGTCAGAGGTACAAATTTTACATCCAGAATTTGGGTGTCTTTGGATGAGAGAAGGTAATACCTTGATAGTACTTTGAAAGCTCCAAGTAACATCCTTTGCAAGTCTCTTTCTGAACATACTTCACAGTGCTTGGGTTTGTTTGTTTGTTTTTTTAATTTTTTATTTGATTTTTGGGGAGTTAGGAGCTTTTTGTTTGTTGTGTGTTATTTGGTTGTGGTTTCTGTCAGTGATGGTTTGTTTGGGTTTTTTTAAAAGATGATCCAGCTGGAAATAGTCTTTTGAAATGCTTCTGTTTGTAAGAGTGTTAATGCTTGTCCTGGTGTTTCCTTTAGGGAACTTTGTTACCCTATTTTGCATTGGTAATTCTGGTTCTGGGCTGACTTTGTACTCTCTGGGTGCTGGTTTCTTATGCAGGTCTCAATGATTAGAGATATTCGTGAGCGAGAAATCCGCATCTATACTGATGCAGGCAGAATTTGTCGGCCCCTTTTAATTGTGGAAAAACAGAAGTTGCTGTTGAAGAAAAGGCATATTGACCAACTGAAGGAAAGGGAGTATAACAACTACAGGTGAGATACGTTTCTGACATTCAGTTTTTTCCATCTTGTAACTTATCTCAGACTGGAGAGAGGAATGTTTAAAACTTTGTATGCAGCACAATGCTTTCTCTGCCTGGTAGCTTAATTAAATAGGTCCTTGTTCTTGTTACTGCTGAACAGACACATTTTATGTGTTAGCTGAGTATTTCAGACATTGGTTATTCAGTTGGCAGGATCTCGTGGCCAGTGGTGTAGTAGAGTACATTGATACACTGGAAGAAGAGACCGTGATGCTGGCAATGACTCCAGACGACTTGCAAGAGAAAGGTGTGGCATATTGTTCAACATACACACACTGTGAGATTCACCCATCTATGATCCTGGGAGTATGTGCATCCATTATCCCTTTCCCTGATCACAACCAGGTCAGTACATCACTTCCGACATCCTGCTTTTAAAGTTGGTAGAAACCCCACTGGTGAACACATAGACCTTAATGTACATATCTACTGGTCTTCCCTTCTGTGTCTAGTCTCCCAGGAACACCTACCAGTCTGCTATGGGTAAGCAGGCTATGGGAGTTTACATCACCAACTTTCATGTCCGCATGGACACGCTGGCACATGTCTTGTATTACCCTCAGAAGCCCCTGGTAACGACACGCTCCATGGAGTACCTGCGATTTAGAGAGTTACCAGCAGGTATGTTGTCACTTACCGTGTATTGAGCAAAAATATTCCTGCACTGCAAATGGTGTGCCTAGAATATCTGACTGTTTACCAGATGTATGCCATTTAAAAATTAATTATGGGGTAAATGCTGACCTGTAGCTGGACACCTAGACCACAAAAAATATGTTGCTATTGTTTGTTGCATTTGAAACTATTTATCCATGTAGTCTGCTAAAATCTAACTGGACAGATGCATTTTCTGTACTGGTGTTTGCTGGGTACTTCACAAGGGGTCACTCTTGACTCTTTTCTACCCAAAGCTGCATTTGCTGATACTGTTTGGCTTTTGTGTGTAGAGATTTTGTTTCAGAAAGGGTGGAACAGCTTGGTTTTAGTTAAAGTTAATGCCTGTCTGATATGTGAGCATCCTTTCCAAGTATTTTCCCTTTGCATTATAGGTATCAACTCGATTGTAGCCATTGCGTCATACACAGGCTATAACCAGGAGGACTCTGTCATCATGAACCGTTCTGCCGTTGACAGAGGCTTTTTCAGGTAAGACTGTACATGGTTTTTAACTGATTGGAAAAAAAAAAAAGTCTGAATTGTCCAGAGGGTCAAGGAAAGTTCATCTTAGGCTTGAAAATGCCATTCTTCTAATCTTTCCACCCTGAGAAGCTCTTTATTATTTTCCAACTCATTTTTAAATGAGGATGAAGAGAGCGACACAATAAAAATGATTAATGTCTGACTTAGAAAAATACGGAGAAGAATGGTTCATCCTTTGTGTAACCTGACTTTCCACTTAGTCTATCTAGCTCCTTCATTTTGGTCTTCGCTGTGTATACTGTTCTTTGTATGACGACTAAGTGAAAAAGTATCTGGGCTCTTTGCTGTATATACAGTTCTTGCTGGTTCCATGAACTCCTTAATGACAATACTGCAGTTTTGTAATACAGTCTTCCCTGTATTAGCATGAGAGTTGCCAACAGTGAGGATTGCCATATACGTCCCCTTAGTAGGAACTGCTACTGGGATAACTGGCAACTGATGTGACTTTGTGCATTATGGTTTCTAGCTGGCTGTGGTTAGCTGTACAGCTGGTCAGTGGGTTTCCAGTTTTGTTCATTTTCTTTTGTCCAAGTTGAGCCCAAGAGGTGTGTGCTTGATTTTTTGGATCTACTGACTTGCCATGCTGAATAACTACAAGACTGTTAGACTCCTGTGACTCCTGTGAAGCTATTACAGAACCTCCTTTGTGCATGAGAGCAATTACATGCAGATATTGTTTGTCTGAAAGGCAGCGGCTTTGGTGTGCTGCTATCAGAGGCAGCAAACAAAACCCCTGAAAGCCCCAGAAAGAAGCCTATATAAATTGCATTGATTGTGACACTGCAGTATGGCAGCAGAAACCTAAAAATGCTTGCAAAATGGCAGGTGCAAAAATAAAAGTAATTTGAGAATGATGATGACCTGAATAATCTTTAGGAACAATAACTACTTGTGAGATGCCAAGCACAGTCAAATGTCTTTGCAGTTCATAAAGAATTAATATGTGATAACTATAGGTACTTCGTCAGTGTCTGGAAAAATTGCCATCAAAATGCTATTTGAAACTCTCTTGGTTGGCTGGGTGTTTTTTTTCTGTTTGTTTAGCATTCCTTTTGTCAGCGATGGTCAGCTTGACAAGACTTTAGAGGAAAGGTTTTGTGGCATGCCAATATTACTTATTTTGGTTGTCATAAGTAGCTGTAGCCATAACACATAATAAAAGGGTGAATATAGTAAAACCAGGATGTACAGATGAGGAAAAAATGGTGCTGGTTTCACTGGAGAAGGTTTTGTAACTTTGTTACAGATCTGTGTTCTATCGCTCCTACAAAGAGCAAGAGTCTAAAAAAGGGTATGACCAAGAGGAAGTTTTTGAAAAGCCTACACGTGAAACTTGCCAAGGTGAGATGGAGGAGTGTATGCAGACTGAGCTATTGAATTAAGTGTTTGTGGGCAAGGTTGTTAATATTGTTGAACTGATTCAGTCTCTGTTTTGGAACGTAGAGCAGAAATGTCTGTGTTAACAGCAAAATACATCACAGAATCACAGAACCTTAGAGGTTGGAAGGGACCTCCAGAGATCATGTTCAATCCCCCTGCCAAGGCAGGATCCCCTAGGGTAGTTCGCATCCAGGCAGGTTTGGAAAGACTCCACAACCTCTCTGGGCAGCCTGCTCCAGTGCTCCACCACCCTCACTACAAAGAAGTTACCCCTCATGTTGAGGTGAAAACTTCTGTGTTCCAATTTGTAGCTGTTGCTCCTTGTCTTATTGCTGCTGACCACTGAAAAGAGATTGGCCCCATCCACTTGACACCCACCCCTCAGATATTTGTACACAATGATAAGATCACATGAGATACTTGGATAAATTTCTCTGTAAAGATTTGGCCTCGGTCTGAAGTTGCACACATACTTGCTCAATTTGAAAAATTGGAATCTGCTTTTTTTCCTTTCTTTCCCTCCACCACCCCCGCCCTCAAGGTATGAGACATGCAATCTATGACAAACTTGATGATGATGGTTTGATAGCGCCTGGTGTACGTGTGTCTGGAGATGATGTCATCATTGGCAAAACAGTAACACTGCCAGAAAATGAAGATGAACTGGAAAGCACGAACAGACGCTTCACAAAGAGAGACTGCAGCACTTTCCTGCGAACTAGTGAGACTGGTATTGTAGATCAGGTCATGGTAACCCTTAACCAGGAAGGATACAAGTTCTGCAAGATTAGGGTGAGCACTGACATGTATGCTTTCCACTTTTATTATTTTTGCTCTGTATTTAAGTTACCAATTAAAGGCTTTACAATGACTTACAGGTACGCTCTGTAAGAATCCCACAAATTGGAGATAAATTTGCCAGCAGACATGGTCAGAAAGGAACCTGCGGTATCCAGTATAGGCAAGAGGTAGTGATACTATTTTTTTTCCTTCTTAACATTTTATCTCTGATCTTCTCAGCATTGTGTAATGGTTTTTAAAGAGCCAACAGAATGAGACTCTCTCAGATGAATTGGAGAGAAATGCAGAATTGCATTTGAAAGGAAAGATATAGAAAAAAATTACAAAGATACAAGATACATAGCAAAGCCCTTGAATTTTCCCCCAACTCAAAACTAATCTACAACCCCTGGTGCTCCAGTCCTCCCCTGACAGTGTCTCTGCCACCCATAGGCCTAAATAAAGCCCGTCTGCCCCAGACAGACCCACTTCTTACATGTTTACCTAAATAAGTAGCTCTTGCCAGACACAGCAGGCAGGAGGGAGAGGAAAGGAGAAAGTACTGGCTGTGCTGCCAGCTTATAAAGAGATAGCAGAATTGTGGGATCGAATAACAATTTCACACTTTTACTGTGTCTACCCCTAGACTCCTCTAGTCCCTAGAGGACTTTTTTTAACCCTGTAGTTCCCAACCTGCAACACATTGCAGCTGCCTTAAGTCATGAGTTGTGTGTGGGATGCCTACTGAGGTTACAATATATTGACTTATATTTAGCTAAAATACTATTAGAAATGGACACAGCTGCTTCCTGTGTGCTACTTCAGTGCCTTTGAAATGCTTTGAAAGATTTCATTTGAATCCATGCAACAGCTTTTCTTAGGGCTGACATTCTGGGAAGTACTGACTGACCGTTTCCTTGCTCTAGGATATGCCCTTCACCTGTGAAGGTATCACACCTGATATAATTATCAACCCCCATGCCATCCCTTCCCGTATGACCATTGGTCACTTGATTGAGTGTCTTCAGGGGAAGGTAAGAACAGTCTTATGCTACATATCTGAGCAATATGAATGAAAATGGCTTGTTTGGGTTTTCTTTCTGGATACTACTCCATGACAAGCATTAGTGTACCGAAAAATCAGGATTGTTCTCCAGTTACTTAATAGTAAAAGCAGGTTTCTTGGGGAAGACCTACAGTGCTGTAAATTTTGTGAGACTATGGTTGCTCTGTGCTTTTATTTCAGATGTTTTCAGTGCCCTAGAAAAAGGAGTAGCAGAATTGTTAATACCGTTTCCTAAAATCTTGATAATCATCATGTAGCTGATAAAGCAAGATATGGTGCTGTCTTGGGCATGGAATATCAAGTTTTGGCATTAGGAGTTAAATTTGAAACAGCTTAGCATTGTCTGCTCAGTCCTTCAGAAATCTGACAAACTTTGCAAATCTGTTCTCTGCAGGTGTCTGCAAACAAGGGAGAAATTGGTGATGCTACACCTTTTAATGATGCTGTCAATGTGCAGAAAATTTCCAACCTTTTGTCAGATTATGGCTATCATCTAAGAGGAAATGAGGTACAATCAAAGTAGCAATTCACTGCAATGTTTTTCATATACATGTGTTTGGATAGTGAGCCTCATGATTCAGTGATTGTACTGACTACTTCAGGTCCTCTACAATGGCTTCACTGGTCGGAAAATCACATCACAGATCTTCATTGGTCCTACATATTATCAGCGGTTGAAGCACATGGTAGATGACAAAATCCACTCTCGTGCAAGAGGGCCAATCCAGATCCTTAACAGACAGCCCATGGAAGGCAGATCTCGGTAAGGATGTTTATTAGTTTCTGTACCGTGTTTTCTTTTTCTTTGAAGTTTTTAGCCCTAAAAGTTGGCTGTCACATGCAGATAGAACTTAGGTCTCCAGTTAGCCACTGTGTTTTCCTGTGTTCGAGTGCAAGTGTCAAGGTTTTGGTTGCAGGAGGTGCTGGTTGGGTTGCCTCTCTGAGAAAGGGCATGGGCTTACTCTGTGCTGGCTCCAGCAGCCCCACTGCTGGCCAAAGCTGAGCACATCAGTGACACGGGTGTTGCCTTTGTGGTAACATATTTAAAAAAGAGTAAAAAGACACTGCACAGCAGCTGTGAGAGACAAATGAGAAACTGCAAAAGGAGCAGCCCAGCAAACACCCAGGTCAGAGAAGAAGGGAGGATGTGCTCCAGGCACTGGAGCAGAGATCCCTCTGCAGGTGAAGATCCATGGTGAAGCAGGTTGTCTACCTGCAGCCCATGGAAGACCAGGGCAAAGCAGATATCCACTTGCAGCCTGTGTAAAAACCCAGGAGCAGGATTCTGGCAGAAGTTGTGGCCCATGGGGAACCCATGCTGCAGCAATCTGTTTCAGAAGGATTGTACCCCGTGGGAAGGGCCCATGCAGGTGCAGTTGCTGAAGGACTGTCCCATGGGAGGCACCCCACATTGGAGCAGGGAAAAACTGTGAGAGCAAGGAACGACAAAGAGGAACTGTTGTGCATTGAATGCTGCCCTCATTCCCCGTGTGGCCACTGGGGGAAAGAAGTTGTGAATCAAGGAGTGGAGTTAAGCCTGGGTAGAAGGTAGAGGAGAAGATGTTTTTCACTATCCTAGTCCATTTTTAATGGGCAATAATTTAAACTATTTTTACTCATGCTCAGTCTGTTTTGTCCGTGATGGTAATTGCTAAAGTGATCTCCCTAGTTTTAGTTCAACCAAAGTGCTTCTCCATCTTATTTTTCCCCTGTCCTGTCAACATGAGGAAGTGAGAAACCTGCTTGTTGGGCATCTGGCAGCCAGCCAAAGTTAAACCCACCACATAAGTAGAGGATGATTTGTTTAGCTCATTTTGCTATACAGTTGTGCTGTGGCTGTTAGCTGACACTGTTTTAAAAACGCTCAGCAGCAGTTGCAAATCACTGTATTCACATTGTTCCCAAGAGTTTTTTCCTGAGGCATTAGGGGAAGAACAATGCACAGTCTTTCTTCTGCCTTGTAACACTGCTGTTGTGTTTCTGATACGTTACTTGTTCTGCCACCAAGAATTGAGGTGTTTTGCCAATGCACCCAAAAAGTTGAGACTTTTTTTCCTTTCCTTTCTTCAGTGATGGTGGCCTTCGTTTTGGAGAAATGGAACGAGACTGCCAGATTGCTCATGGAGCAGCCCAGTTCCTGAGAGAAAGGTTGTTTGAAGCTTCAGACCCATACCAAGTCCACGTCTGTAATCTCTGTGGAATCATGGCGATAGCAAACACGCGGACTCACACCTACGAGTGCCGGGGATGCCGTAACAAAACCCAGGTACGTGCGGTTTTCATCAGCCAGTGTTTCTCTTTGTGGGTAAGAGGAAATGCCACTTGGGGGAACAGGAGAATAGGGAAGTAAATATTTAAAGAAGCACCAGAACAATTGCTATTTTAGTTTCATAACTGTTTTAAATGTTTACAGTATCCTAGTTCATTTCGAGTTTTCCTTATTAATTTTATAGTGTTGGTTGGCCACTTGTCAGGAAATGCTGTTCAGCTATTTTGCAGTGCAGGGGTTTCAGAGACTTTAAACGCTCAAGAGCTTATTTTTATAAGTCAGAATCACAGGAATTTGGAACCATAGCCCTTGTGACTGTCCCCATGAAGATATTCATGCTTGCGGAACTGGGTCCCCATGGGATGTCTTTTGCGTTGCACTTTTTTAATAGAAGAGAGCTCCCTAGAGTGTTTGGTTACAGAACTATGTCAAGGGAGAGTGGAGGCAGAGATAAAAATAGTTGGTTTAAACACGCTTGTATTGTGCTAGAGACTAACGGCTGCAGCTCCAACAATGGCATTGTGAAGTGTGCTGGAAATATTAACTACATTTACTGCACGTCAAGCACGCTTTGCTGTGCACATGTTCCATTGTTAAATGGCTCTTGTTAAAGATCAGATCTCTTGGCTGCAGGTTTTAACATCAGAAATGTGCTCTGGGTAGCTGCTGTGTAGCCTCTTACAGAGTCTCAATCTTCCCTCTGTGCTTCGTTACAGTTTGTGAGCGATTCTTGTTAAATGCTTTCATGCATAACTTTGGATTCACTTTTTGAGCCAGAAACCTAAGAAGCTATTTGTGCAAAGGGTAGTGGAAGTTGATGCTTTGGGAGTGCTTATCACAGCCTTTTGAAATCTCTTTCCAGATCTCTTTGGTTCGAATGCCCTATGCCTGCAAACTCCTCTTCCAAGAGCTGATGTCTATGAGCATTGCACCTCGTATGATGAGTGTTTAGCCTTTAGAAGGGCTTTTTAAAATAACATGATAAGACTGGAGTGGCTGGGGTTTGTCTCATTTTGTGTACGCTTCATTTAAGATAGTTTCTGATCTGCTGTGTGCTGTTTAAAAGTATGTTTATTTCTTGTAAATAAAAACTGAAATTTGTAGTCAAATTTGTGAGTCTCTTTATTTGTGTATCTGTGAAAGAAGTGTGCAAGCAAATTGGTACTCAAAGAATAAGGGAGTTAAGAGGCAATGATTAGTGAGCTAGAAAAAGCCAGAGGCTGCTGCTTTCCAAGGTATTAATTTTAAACTGTGCTTAAGTGAAAAAATCCTCACGTCGCATCACAGCTCTGCACCATCATCTATGGAGAAACAAAAACACATTATGTTTTATACTGTTCCAAGGGGTAATATAATTTGGGCAGTAGCACAGTGAGTTTTGTGATGTTTTAGCTGAGGATAAGGCCTGGCAGCTCAGTCAAACCTCTCCTTCCTTCTTCCTTCCCTACTGCAAGACTGTGGCAGTAGGGGGATGGTAATGGATGGCATATTTTTGTTCTGAGATCACCTTGACATGAGAGGCAGAGTTCTTGACTAAGTGGTGTGTAGCTATGGAGAAGTCTGTAAGCTCTGAGAGTTTATTCTATTAATGTTATCAATTTCCTTTAAGTAATTGTGGACTGCCAGGCTGTTGCTGAGCTACAGCATGCTTACTGGAGAGCTTTCCTACAGCTGAAAAGAAACAGCTGTTAAGGTGTGACATGTATAAGCAATACACCATGAGGCAATACATGTGGTACTGCAACCTTGCAGCAGTTACTGTGAGAGGGGGAGTGAACATCTGTTCTGGGGCATGAGCGTGCTGCTTGTGGCACAACTTGGTAAAACTCAGTTTCATTCTCATCATAAATAGGAATTAAAGAGTAGCTAAAGCCTTTAGCAAGGCTCCTATGTGTAAGTGATATTGGAATTCATTTCATGCTCATATTTCAGTGTCAGGTGCTGCTAATACTCTCCTAAATGAAGTCTTTCAGTTATGCAGAGATACAAGGATACAGAAAATCAAGGTTAGACCATTCAGATAAAGCTACTGGGATTAAAACAGGATTATGTCCAAAAGTGGATTTGAACAACATAGTGTTCTCTGAGTAGATGCTTTGTTCCCAGTGCATCTACCTCTAACATGGTTACAGTTATTGTTGGACCTTTCTGGATTTATTGGAAAGCACATGTGACCTTGGTACTAAGCCATCCTCTGTGCAGCTGGAATGGAGGTGGTTGGTTTGCCATCAGGTTTGCGTGTAGCCTGGCAAGGCACATGGCTTTGAAAACTGGCTGAGGGCTGGAGTTTAAAGGCTTCAAGTCTTGCCCAAAGACCTGCTGTTTGGGACTCCTGCCATTTGCAGGGACTGCATCCCCAGCCTGTACTGACCCAGGTGCAGGACCTTGCACTTGGCTATGTTGAACTACATGAGGTTCACATGGGCCCACTTCTTCAACTTGTTTTGCCAAACCCACTAAAAGCTGCATGTTAAAGTGGTATTTCTGCTGTGCTTTTTTTTCTTTCTTCTCCAGAGAGCATTAAAGAGAGGTGATACTTCTGTATCACAGAGCTGAAAGAGCTGCTAAGTGTTCAGCCACACTACTTACCTTTGGTCAGGGCGATTTCATGCAGAGTTTCCACAACATGGATTTTTGCAGAAGCTGTTGCCTCTCCTTTGGCATTTGATGCATGGCACTCATACTCTCCAGCATCCTCTTTACTCAGAGGAGATATCTAGTGGAAGAAACACATCTCCCAGTAAGTACATTATGCATAGGTAGAGATTAATCTACTTTAAGGTATATTAGATGACTTGTTATTTGCTGGAGATGTAATGAGATGAACAGAATGCATGAAGTAGCAGTTAAATCTTAGGAAATCACACTGACTGTGCAATTTCGTGTCTGCTCTGCGCAGTCTGGTTCAGATTGTGGTGGCTCTCTCCAGTGAGGTTTGGGACACGCACACACTTGTGTGGGTCAGCCTAACTTTCTTCTCTGCTAGGCCAATGTAATATGTGTGCTGCAATACTTTCTCCTTTTATTTTACTGTTTGCTTAGTTTGGAGATGTGTTGGTCCACTGCATGCTTGGAAATGAGAGAGACAGGAAGAGAAAGCCTTTCTGCAATCAGTTCGCAAAATCATCAGCTCAAGCCCTTCCCTCTTTTTTCTACCCCTGGTTCTATAAGTGGTGTGGGAACTAACAACCTAAGCTGTATTCCTCTGTTGCCAGCTTTTGTGGCTCACAGCTGATGTAGTCTGCTCTGAGCTGTTCTCAGGCAGGTGCTGTGCAAAGGTAGTTTTGCCAGATCTACAAGGGCTCCTCAGCTGTGGGTGGATCTTAAGGATACCCAGCCTGTGTATGGATTCCTTCCTAGACATGGCAAGAGTCTCTTTCCTGTTAATGGCAACAGGAAGTAAAGACATACAGAAAGGGAAACTTTTTAGTTTTGCCTTCTCTTACCTTACAACATATGCTTCTGCTGCATGCTAGACAGGTGAAGAACTACACAAAGTACTTACAAGCACCCAGCCAGTCACTTCGTGTTTTTCAGGGCCCCCTCGGGTCTGGATAGCCAAGTTTTCCCGGTCCCCAGGCAGAAGCTCCATCCTCTGGACACCATACTGTCCCCGAATTATCTATATAGAAGGGCAGAAAGGTGTTAGAATTTTGGGTCTTATTTATGCTGGAACTGTTAGGACTATATCTACGCAAAGACAAGCTCAACAAGGGTTTTACACAAATAGGTTTTGTGCAGTAGCATTTCACCTGGTCTGTGTACTGCAACCCTACTACCTCAAAACCTCAGCATCTGCACTGAGGCCACTTCCCCTTTGCCTCATCAGGAATGGATAAAACAGCACAACTTCCTGCTGTGGATGGGGCTGAGCAAACATGCTCAATGGTCTCATAGAACTCATGTGCATGTTCCCAGTGGTGCAGCTGGCCCATCAAACGATGCTTGTGCTGAACAAGGAGCATATGGCTACCTACAGCTGCTCGTAGCCATACATCAATCCAGTTCCACACACTGGAGCAGAGCTGTCTTCTGGCTTGGGACCTGGGGGACAGCAAGAGCTGGCTGCTGCCCTTGTTTGGAAAGGCTCCCCCACAACTTTCCTGATAATCAGGCTTTTTAGCATAGCAGTAGCAGGAACTGACTATGTGCATGTTGCTCCTGTAATGGACTCTCCTTGTGCAATCCATCCTCTGCCCAAGAGTCCAGCAACAGCCCTGAAAGTTTCTACTGCTGCAAACCAGGGAGTCCCTCCTGGTAGGCCCAGCATCCACGAGGGAGCAGCACTGCAGTCACTGCACACATTCCTCAGGGCTGTGTTCTGCAGCCCAGAACACAGTGCGGGATAAGTGGTGCTCAGCCCTTGTTTCAGCAGGTCAAACAGTCTCTCTGCCATAAGGGAAAGAAAAGCAGAGCAGCGGGGACAGTCAATGTAAACATGGTGTCTGCTTGTAAACAAGCAGAAAACGCTGCCTGGGTCAACTTGCCTACATTGCCTGCTCACCCAGCAGTCTGCTCTGGGATCTCTAAGAACAAAGTTTGCTGTCTCTGAACAAAGCACTCTGGGCCTATCTAGTTTTGTTGTCTGCAGTATTCTTAAGTCTATATTATCTGAGCTTAATTTTAAGATCCCTCCCAAGTGTCCACAAACGTGTAGCACGTGAAGAGGGCACAGGGGCAAAGCAGCAGCTCTCAGCCCTATGGCTTAATCCTCTCTACTCAGCATCAGCCTGTGCCCTAAGCCAGGTGTCACCAGCACCCTGCCAAAATCAGCACACTGCCAGCTACCAGAAGAGAACTGCCCATGCAGTTGCTGCGCCTGACATGGGTGAGCTATGTCCAGCCACAGGATCACAGGATGTTAGGGTTTGGAAGGGACCCAAAGACATCATCCCAGTCCAACCCCCCTCCCAGAGCAGGACCATACAATCAAGCTCAGATCACACAGGAACGCATCTAGGTGGGCCTTGAAAGTCTCCAGAGAAGGAGACTCCACAGCCTCTCTGGGGAGCCTGTTCCAGTGCTCTGTGACCCTTACAGTAAAGAAGTTTGCTCTTGTGTTGAGGTGGAACCTCCTGTGCTGCAGCTTACATCCATTGCTCCTTGTCCCATACCAGGGAGCAAGTGAGCAGAGCCTGTCCCCCACCTCCTGACACCCAGCCCTCAGATATTCATAAACATTTATTAAATCCCCTCTCAGTCTTCTCTTCTCCAGACCAAAAAGCCCCAGGTCCCTCAGCCTCTCCTCATAAGGCCACCTCAGAGTCGCTGCTGCCAGCAGGTCAAGGGACATTCCCCGCGTGCTCTGAATACCAGGTGCTACCAAGAGAAACACAAGGCCTTTTCTGCCTTAGGATCAACAGAGTTTAGAGTAAGCAATGACTAGACTAAGCAAAGCCAGATGTTCAGGGGTGGACGGAACTGCACAAATGGGAGAACTCATCAAAGATATGCGTTTCTAAGGAGGCATCAGCTATGGCCTTGATGCTTAACAGGCAGCCTGAGCTGCCTCAGGTTTTTTGTGGTCTAAGAGTTCCTTGTAAGGTTCTTACCTTGTTCCAGATGAGGACAGGGGTTGGGATGCCCATGACTTCACAGCTCAGGTAGATCTGTGCTCCTGTCACATTCCAGATGTCCTTAGGAGGGGTCACAATGGAGGGTCCTGCAAAGAGAAATAAATGTTTCTGAGCACTGAGTAACTGCAAGTCTGTCTCTTTCCCAGCTTTTTAGGTGGGACCAATCACTTCTGATGGGTTTTGAGGACAAAACACGGAGTGTCCTTGGTTGGAGGAAAGCTACTGGGACTGATCCCACATCACAGTACTTCCTTCTCCAGGAGTGTACATGCACCTAACCGTAAGTTGTTCAGGCTGATGAGCAAATGCCCCAGATGAAAACTCAAGTGTTCAATATTCAGGTGATCCATCCATCTACTGAAATTAGAGGTAAGACTGTGTTTGTAGTCTGTTATCTCAGGGACTGAGCAGGACTTAGCAAACTCTTGCCTCTGCTCACTATGCTGTCACTAACTGTATTGCTGACAGTTGGCATGAAGGAAAGGCCTCCCCAGGAAACAGAGTGGATCCTGTTCATGCTCCCATTCCATGGAGAACTTGGACAGCTTTGCAGCATCCTTTTTTCTCAGCATGATTTTAATTTGCAGCAAGGCCCATGTCAGCTGACCATCAGAATTCAATGTCATGTGGCTCATGTTTTACCTGTGTGAAATAATCAGCCAAAAAAGGCTAGCTGGAGATAGCTGGTGGCAGATCTCTCCTTGGGGATATCTGGGAAGGGACCAAGTGAATGCAGGGCTCCATTTTCCCCCAGAGAAACTGGGAACTTGTTTCCAAAGCCCGATGGGAAAGGAGCTATTTTGCAGATCTGGCTGGAGATGTTTACCCCTCAGGCTGGGAAACATTGGAGCCATAACCCATATCCCAGAAAGGGAAGAATGATCTTTTCTGTTCAATCCCCCATTAGTTGGGTTGTTTTGCAAAATGCAGCTATTAATTCTCCACAATCAGAAGTTCAGACCAAAGAAGCACACAGTGTTCATTTCCACTTATTGATAGCTTGAAGAACACAGCAGCTTTTCCTCTTCTGCTCTGAAGATGCAAGGCAGTAACAGGAAACTGAAGGTCCCATTAGGTTCCACCAGAAGACATTTACTATGCAAACAAGATTCCAGAGCCATCCTGACTGAAGCCCCTGGGTATGCTGGCTCACAGAGCATGGCTCATTCCTATCTCATAAAAGAGGGACAGATTTGGGTCTTGATGCTCCTTCTGGAGTCCCTGAACAGGCACTGACCTCTGCCCTGCAGCTCTCTTACAGGCTGTTGGAAGCAGGTTTTAGGTGCATCCCACTACACCAACATCTTCAAGCAGGCAGGTAGTGTCTTTTTTCATCCCTGAGACCCGGGACAGATCCATGCTGGTATCATCAGCGAGAGGACATCAGCCATCCCTCTGTCTTAGCCCAAGGCATACCAAGGTGGCTTCTCAGTCCTGAGCAGCTGGTGTGAACTCAGGGAAGTGTTCACTCTTCTTATGCGAGACTTCTCTGTCCAGGATTGACTTACACAAGCTGCTGATGGGAAGCTATTAAGAAACCGGAGTGGCTGCAATCCATATTCCCTGTTGCAGAGATCTCTCAGTCATGGTTTTCACAGCAGGTATCTGTGTAGAAGCAGGGAAGTTTTTAAACCCAGTTTCAGGGCTGCTTTCCTGGCAGACATCACAACCTAGGTGCTCTTGATCTGCAGAGAAGTGAATCCCTCAGCTGAGAAGGGGATTTAAGCAGGGTTCCATTGCATGGCTTACCCTGTTAGCTGTGCTGCTGCATGAATTGATTGCTGTGCACTGGCCAGAAGAGGGGTCAAGCACCCTTTTCCAGATGGAAGAGTGCTGGCATTATTGTTTTCCTAGGTGGCCCAGAGCAGATCCAGACCTCCAGATCATGCCCATTGCTGCATTCTCAGCAACACCCCAGTAGAGGCTGTTCTCTTGAGTACAACCACAGTGTAGTACAGTGGGGTGATCCGCGGAGTGACCCATGGAGGTCACCCTCCCGGCCCTCAACATTGCCTGGCCCCTATGAAGCTGTGGCCATCCTGGGATATTGCCATCCTCATGATGGGGCCACGTCAGGTCATGCACTCTGCTCCCCTTCCCCAGCTGTCCCATTTCCTGCACAGCCCTGCTGTTCTTTTTCTGGTTTCCTTTGAATAATAGGGACAATAGGGCACCTGGCAGCTCTGGTGCGTTCTGGATGTCCCCAAGCAGCTCAGCTCACCCCATGCTCTGCAAGGACTTCCAAGAGATGTGCACCCAGCATAGTCTGCTGCTGCTGCTGTTTCTTGCTACAGTCATGCAAACTTAGGCGCAAAGTGCCCTTCCTAGGGCAGGGCTTGAGGCCCACCACTGACAGGCAGAGCTACACTTACATCTGTATCTTTATCACTGGGCACAGAGGTTCTCCATAAGGCAGGAGAAACACAGCTGCCCTCAAATTACAACCATATCCCATCATCTCCCACTGCAGAAGAGCATAGATTCCATTTCTTACATTAAGAACCAGGAGGAATTTAAGGCACCATTACAGGATCTGGATCAATTCTTCCCCAGTTGGGAGCTGGCAGCATTCAAAACACTGCTAAATCCACTGTCTGAGGTGTCTCTTGACTGCCAGAGCTTCCCCTTGTGTCAAGGGCCAGGACACTCTCTGTGGATGTTTGCTCACCCTGCCAGGAACAGGGTATTTCTGCTGACAGAGTAGAAAAGAGTTTCTACCCACCTCCTAGGCAAGGAGAAATTATTTGTCTTCCCTACAAAAGGGAATTGCCTGCACAGCTTCACAGCAAAGCTCCAGCTGGCTTGGCACAGTGAAAGCCTGGCCATTGCAAGGCGGCTCTGAGCTGAGCTCAGGAGGTACATCCTGATCTAACCAGGAGGAATGTGAGACTCTGCCTTTGGCTGCAAGATGAACTGGAGCTTTCACAAGCCTCCTCCTCTATCCAGCGCAGCCTGAGGCCAGGAGGGGGAATATGCATCTCCACATCCTCAGAGATGCAGCAGTGTCATGGGAAGAGTCAGTGTGGTCTCTCGGGATATCTGACTTAAATCCATACAGCCAAAACTCTAGAGCAGGGCTTCTTCCTCTGCTAAATATAAACAAGAAACACCAAAAAGTCAGCATATTTGAAGTCAAATCATGACAGGCCACAGCAGCAGCTAGACTGCCACCACATCAAGTTGACATCCAGATGCATGGCAGTCACCCTGCTTACTGCCTGTTTTGTTCCTAGTCATGGTCTCTTCCACAGTCCCTTAAAGTAGTCTCTTGTACAAAGCTGACAAATTGATTCCTGCCAGTACAAAGACTTCTGGCCCTCATCTGATTGCCTGTCTGCTGGGGACCTTGCTGCAGGTTGCGCCTGCTAATGAAAATGGTCACCACCATCAGTGTGGCTGAGAGGTCTCTGCTCTCCCGAAAGGAAGAAGCCACGGGCACTGTGGATGTCCCTGTATTGGACTTGAGTAGAAGGTGCAGGAGCTGCTCGGCCAGGAGGACAGCACAGACTGTTGATGGAGATCAGCTGCTCTCTGCAGGCACTTCAGGCATTTCCTTCCTGCTCTGCCCATTGTTCACAAGACAAATAGCTCTCCCTGGGCCGGGAAGGGGCTTATATCCAGAGCCAGTGAGCTCACTGACCCCGGGAGAGGAACCTAAAGCATAGGGACTGTTTTTTTCTGCAGAGTACTGGGAGCTGACAGTACTTTACGTCAAAAGCAGCAGTCAGAGAGTTCCCATTGCTGTAATCTAGTTGCTTTTCTGCCACAGCAGCATGCAGCAGAGCCTGTAACTTCTTTGATGATGCTATCATGTGGCAACTGTTTCTGACACACATCCTGTACCTGACACCTTTTCTCTGCATAGCCACAGCAGGCAGACATCTGACATCTCCCACTCCCACCTGCTTGCTGAGCAACAACTGAGATGCTTGAGTGTGTCCAGAGAAGGGCAATGAGGCTGGTGAGAGGCCTCGAGCACAAGCCCTATGAGGAGAGGCTGAGGGAGCTGGGATTGTTTAGCCTGGAGAAGAGGAGGCTCAGGGCAGACCTTATTGCTGTCTACAACTACCTGAGGGGTTATTGTAGCCAGGAGGAGGTTGCTGTCTTCTCTCAGGTGGCCAGCGCCAGAACAAGAGGACACAGCCTCAAGCTGTGCCAGGGGAAATTTAGGCTTGAGGTGAGGAGAAAATTCTTCACTGAGAGAGTCATTGGCTACTGGAATGGGCTGCCCAGGGAGGTGGTGAAGTCGCCATCCCTGGAGCTGTTCAAGGCAGGATTGGACATGGCACTTGGTGCCATGGTCTAGCCTTGAGCTCTGTGGTAACGGGTTGGACTTGATGATCTATGAGGTCTCTTCCAACCTTGGTAATACTGTGATACTGTGATAACTTTGCTAAAGTCAAGGGAGCACAGGTATGCCACTAGAGCCAAAAACAAGCTCGACATTAAGCACTGGGGCATGGCCTTGTGCTTAGGTGTGCATAAGAAGTCCTGACCATGTACACTTGAAGCTGTGGATCACATGCTAAAGCTTGCGTGGGTGTCAGCTTGGTTCCTAGCCAGCTCTCCTGAGCAGCCCTGCATGAAACACAGACTGAGAACATTCCCTGTAAGACAGCAAATCAAAACCAAAGCTAGACATTGTTCACCCTCACAGGCTCTTGCAAGTCTGAAAATAGACCCACTTCAGTCTCCTAAGCTTCTGGGAAAGTAATTTCCCTTCAAAATATCTTTATATGGAGAAGGGGAAACCTTCTGTAAGCAGCATCTACTCATTCTGGCTGGCATTGCCTCAGCTGCTCCCTCCCAGCTCAGCGCTCTGCAAGAGGCAGCAGCAGATGGGAAGCACAAGCAGCTTCTGGCCTTCCTCATTCCCAAAGTTGCCTACTGACTTCTAGAAGATTTACAAACCTCCTTTACCTCCTTCTGAAGGCATTTCTCCCCATTCTTTAACCTGGCCTTGAAAAGACTGAGCTACAAAACGAAGTTCTGAGACATCCAGACAAAAAGAGGTGATGGATGCTAAGCCTGTTTGGATGCCCACCCTCAAACTTCAACAGCCCAGGGCCTTGGAAAGGCTGCAAATGTGAGTGCAGCTTTGCCCCAAGCCCTGGAAACTTAAGACTGAGCCAGTATCATCAAGAGGCAGGGCCCTGGGCCACCATCTATCTGCTATGGGCCTTCTGCTTCCCACCTTACTGGATTCAGTACAGAGCAGACTGATACAGCTGGAAAAAAACACCTCTGCCATCTTACCATAGTTCAGAAATGCTGCCTTCAGAGACCTTGTGCATGACCTTTAAATGGGTCCTCTAGGGGCTTACATGTGGGAGGGAGAATGGGGCAGCCCTGAAGAGAACAACCCCAAGCCCTTTCTTCCTAACCTAGCAGGCAGGACAGGTCTGTGCTAGCTCCAGCACTGTGACCAGAGCAGAAGCTTTGCCTCTTCACGTCCTGTGCCCAGCTCAGTGTTCTGCCTCATTCTGCAGCGTCTGTAACACAATCCAATTTTCAAAGCTGGGGCAATAGGAAGGCAAATGTGCCTGAGGCTGATGTCAAGCTCAACTGCAGGCTTATAACCAACACTTGCCTCTGGAAACAGCTGAACAAGAAAAGAGCAAACCCTGAGTGGAGATGACACTGTCCTTGCTTGTGGATTGCCACAAACCAACCTTTCTCCTCTCTTTTCCCACTGTCCTATCCTTTTTCCTGACCTCCCCTTTCCTTTCGCCACTCTGAAGCATGGCATCCCCAGAGTCAAACAGTCAGAAACTTTCTGCAAACAACTTGTTGCTCCACATCCATATCTGAACGCTTATTTGTTTGGTCTTTTTTGTCTTGGACCTCCCAGAGAGGCCAGCCCAAGAAATCTCCCAGCTGCCATCTCCCTCCTTCTCTGTGACCTTGGCTCAGTTTCACTAAGAAAACTGCCATTATGGCACAAAGACTACCAGGAGCTAAAGCCTGGAAAGAATGTGAAAAGCATGTGGTGTGAGGCACAGAAACAAGGCATGGCAGCATTTATGCATGGAAAAGCAAGCAGAGCTTTCAAAAATCTGGCCTGATTAGACTTGTTATGTGGTAATCTCCTGTTTAATATGAACCTCAATCAACCTCAGCTGCACAAAAGATTAAGCACATTTTTTTAAACACAGCATGCCTTTTCAGCAACAGAAAAAACAAACAGAGGGAGGAATTTGCTGATCTGTAATCATTCCTTTCTAGTGATTCTAGATATGCTATGATGACTGAGAATGAAAACACAGGTAAAATATAGGACCCTCTTGGGCAGTGGAGGTGTTCAAACGGTCCTCGAGCAGACTGGTGCTCTTCAAGACTGAGCTACCAAGTAACACATTAAACAGCTTCCCTAGCAAGATTTTAGCACAGCAACCATAAAAACTCAAGCTCCAGTGAACCAAAACATTTTCAGGTAACTAAATGTTTTTAAGGAGGATTTTATGACCTAACCTACAGCAGTGGAAAACCCCAAAGTTAGAGATGAATTTTAAAAATACCAGCATAAAGCTTCAGCTCTAGAAACTCTGTCTCAAAATCTCAGCACACTGTGTGCTAGGAAAGCACCACACAGAGAAATAGCACATCCTCCACCTGAAAGCAACCCATGGTATAAAACAGAAGGCGTAACCCCACCACATACCTGCACAGCTCTGCTCTGCCATGGACTCTCTGGACACAGCTCAAAAACACACACAAAATCTACCTGCAAATGCCACACTTGCCTTTACAGTGAGAGGAAGCAGGTAGTAAGCCACTGCTGCAGGACCCTCACTCCCATCTGATGGAGAGTCCAAAACCAGCTTCCCAGGAGAATTAGTGAATTCAATCATTTCCAACCACAAATGACTTAGCAAAACCTTGTCTAAACCCTTCCCTTGCAAACAATTAAGAAAGCACTCATAAAATGTGGATATTCTTTTAAGTCACTTAAAATCCAACAAAGAAGGGGAGGAAATAACTAAAGGGATCTAAGCCACTTGTTAACTAAAAAGCACAAATACAGAAAAGTTTCTTGCAAAATGAGGTTGGATATGTGCTCTCTTGTGTCTAGAAATGATGGGAGCCTTTGAATTTAAGGCAGCTGTATCAGGAGAAAATGAAGCAGTGAGAGTGATAACAGCAGTCTGCCATCTCTCAGAAAGTTTTTCCCCCAAACCCTGTCTCTGCTGTATTCTGGCAGTGGATTTACAAAATAAAAAAAACCAAAATGAACAAACAAACAAAACCAAACCAAACCACCCTATAACTAAACTATTTCTGGAAAAGCCTCAAGAGCTGAATTTGCATGGAATGAGCCAGCAGATGTAATTTATGTTTCTTGGTTTGAAACTGACCTGTTTGATTGTAGCACACATGTAGCTTTATAGGATGCCAAGGCACCAGCAGAGCAAAATTATTGCTGGAGTAAAATAGCAGAAATCTTGGGGATGGGGCGGTTAGGGTGGACAGGGGTTGTACTTGCCACCGGTGTTGTTAGTCTCCATCATTCTGGCAGCCACAATCTTATGTCTGCCATCTCATTTTTAAGCCCTGTGGACAGCCAAGAAACCTTGCACCCACCTTTTCCTGAGCAACAGAGCTGCCAAGTGACATCTTGGGAAATTTTTTTCTAGGAGGGGTGCTGTCTAGGCTTCCGGCAAGCCAGGATTATACTCCTCTGGGAGCACAGCTCAACTCCAGTGTTTGGGATCTCTTTGCTAGCAAAAAAGAGATTTAGACAAGTTTAGTGGTGGTGACAGTCAGCTTTGAAAGAATCTCTATCCTAGTCCTGCTGTTCATAAGCTCTGCAGACTGTGGGATGGATCCTGACAAGTGTTGAGCCCTTGTCATCACAGGGCAAATGCCTCCACATTTTCAATGCTGCAAAAAGACTTTCTTGGAGGTATTCATACAAATAAAATCAAGCAGCCTGCTCGGCAAGCCAGCAAGTGTACCCCTCACCCAGAGAGGCTCTGAGTTTCTACCTCTGGGAGGTGTTTGTAGGTAGAAAGGAGAACTAGTTGCCTAGAGGATGACGCACTTGTACTCTGATGTCTATCAAGAGCTTCTTTGTGATATAGTGTATTGGCACTTGGGTTCCACCAAGGCAGAAGCGAACATAAAACTTAGACAACGCCTTGACTGACAGCAGCAAAACAACCTGAAGAACCCAACCCTGATGGAGCAAGTATCAAGGACTTCAAACGATAAGGCTTTTGAGTTGCAACGAAGCAACTTTAGCAGTATTTCCAGCAGCCATAACATGCTCCCTAAAGCAAGTATTTGCTAGTAGATAATGGTAAGAGAGATTCAAGGGTATTTGTCTCTTCTTGCCCTGGTTAGACAAGCCTGTGCCTAGTATTTTTCAGCTCAGAGATTTCATCATGCTAAAAATCCTGCTAGCTTTTTGATGGGGGTTGGTGCTTTGAGGTTGTTCTCCCTGGCGTGAGCTGAGCTGCACAAGCCTAATTCTTTATGCCAGTTGGCTCTGCATGGCAGCAGTACCATGGTCCTCCTGTCCCATGTCCTAGCTGGCTAAAAACAGCCTTTGGGTATGCATTGCAAAACTAATTTCAGACTAAATTACTGAAGCCATTAGCTCTGTGAGAGGCTCTTTTGAACATCTGTGCACAGCTGGGTGACAGCAGTGGCAGAAGGCAGCTCCCTGGCTGTCATGGAAGCTGAAAGGACCACTGGAGGTGGCATCCCTGACCAGGTATCTGCCCCACCATCAGGCTTCTGCTTTGTCTCTGGGTCTGTCCTGTCTGCAAAAGCTGACCAGAGCAGAAGCTATACATGTTCACAGGCAAAGGGCCAATCCATTTAAAGGTAATGCTGGAAAGCAGCTGAAAAACTTCATAGTATCCGTCTCCTGCATAGCTTTGGCACTGAGATCAGCTACAAAGAGGCTGCTGGCGCATGAGGGAAGAGATAGAGTGAAGGTTGCAGAGAGCAGGGCAAACCCAGAGCCAGTTGTGAGTGTGAAGACACAGCACAAACTCAGCTCAAAAGGAGTCCCATGGCATTGCTGCCTGCTGTCCTGGAGCAAACCCAAGCAGCTTTGCTATCCCCTGCTGACACAGCACTGACAGCAACCAAGCAGCCTCAAGGAGTTGGGAGTCAAGCTGAGTGCCTCTTTCCAGATGTTCCCAATGGCTCTGCCCACGCATAACCCACTTCAGGAAGGATGGACTGGCTGGATCCTCACACCTGCCAAGTGTGAGTATAGCAAAGGTTATTTCCATCCTCTCAAACTCTTCTCGACTGTTTCTTCTTTTGCCCTCCAGCAGGAAGTTTTGGCTGCAACGGAAATACCTTTTTCTGCATGGCTTCACTATTTTTGTACAAAGAACACAGGCATCAGATCCAAGAGGTCTGGGAAACAAGCATCAGAATTATAAACTCGAGGACAAGGTCAAGGCAAATTATGTAGGGCCAAGGACCGGCTGCTTCCTTTTGCTGTTTAACAACAAAGAAACATCCATGCTTTTTTCCAGTCATTGAGCAGTATCTCTTAACAAGCAAAATCTGCATTGCACAGAAAACCCTAGGACAGGCACTGTGCTGAATACAGAAAGCTCAACTTGGCATCTCTTTTTTCAGCTTTGTCAGATATAATTTTAATGAACTTCTAGTTCCTTGGAAATATATCTGTGGTGGAAAAAGGTGTGTGTCTCGAGGCATGTTAAGCTGTACGTAGCCAAGTGCTTTGTTTCCAAGTGACTTTACCCATGCCCACATGGTGTTACCTAGGACTGCCTCTGCCAGCAGGTACACCTCCCCCAGACCCTTTCAATATTTGATATGTGTGGGATGGAGGGACAGAGAAGGTGAGAGAGAGAGTTTGAAATGCAATCCTAGTTAACCAAGGAATAGGAGCCAGGTCTTTAATTGCTTGTGGTTGATGTCTGTCCAAAGCATGTATTTCAAGGCAGAAGAACAGGTGGCTGTGGTAAGCCTCATTCCCACCTTGGTGAGGTGAGATTTGAGCAAACAGCGACAAGGATTGAGAAACAAACTTTCAGCCCATCTGCATCTGCCCATGGCCCATCTCCTGCCCTGTCACACCAAGCATGCGGTAGGGCTACAGTGGGTGAGAAGCAGCATCTACCAATAAGCTGTTCCCAGAGACATTGCCTTCTTCTGATGGATGCCCCATCTCCAGCTGCTGTCCTTCCTGCCCATGACAGGAAAGACCAATGGCAGCTGCCACTCTGCTTTCCCTTTTGCTGAGCACGAGCTTTCAGTGAGGATGTACAAAACATGCCCTCCCTCTTCAGTTCCACTTGATAAAAAAACAAAAGTCATGGGACATAGTTAGGACCCACTGCTGGAAACATGTTTTTTCTGTTTTTTCTGGATCTCTTCTCAGATTTGAAAGGCTGCTTGCTCTTGGACCCAAAGGATGCAATCCTGATAAGACAGTGAGTGCATAGACACCTCAGAGCCCATCTGTCTTCCTTCCTTGCAAAAGCTGTCACACAAATGACTGGTGCAGGCAGGATTCTGCTTGTAGTCTCTCTGTGCAGAATCCCACCCTAGACAGTTCCTCAAGGAGATCACATCCATTTGTGATTGTAAATGACAAAACCCAGAACTTCCACTCTTTGACTCCTATGGAATCTAAGTTCTCTTAGAAACCCACAAGGGTGATGTATCCTGTCTGGAATGATACCGAAAGAGGCTCTACCCTGCAGGGCTGAATATCTTTTCCTGTAATTGCTCAGAAATCTGTGTGGAGATTACAACCTCCCTCCTCACCCAACAGTTCTAACTGCTAGGAGGCCCTGAGTGCTATAGGAATACTTCCAGATGTTTACCACATGTGTGGGCTGAGTCCCTGCCTCATCTGCCAGTGATGGATATCACAAGAAGATGGATATCTACAGCACAAGGAAGATTCATGCAGCTGAGGAAAGTCTCAGAAGAGTCAGTTGCAACATCACTGCTGAGCAGCTCTTACCCATCTTACTCCCTTCCTCAAGATGCTGCGTCAGAGTTCTCCCAGCAGCAGGAGCCAAAAGAAGACTGGGTCCCCAGAGCATACGGAGGGGGGAGCATTTTGCCAGTGGCTCAGCACCATGTGCTCCAACAAAGTTCTTGGGTAACATGTAGCAGCTTGCAGAAGCATTTTGCCATACATCTGCACACCCAAAAAGAGCTTCTCCAAGGAAGGGATGCATTTTGTGCATGAAATAGCCGTCCCACACTGAGAAGCTGCTACTGTGATGACCAGAAGTTGTAGAAAGTCTCACAAGAGCAGTTAGAGGCTAGCAGGTCAGTGGCCTCCCATTATCCTGCCTAGCAGCTCATGTTTTTCATTGGCCTCATCAAATGGTCTCTGTCGAGCCTCCACCAGGCCAAGCCAGCATTCACACTGGGGCAGACAAGGGTTGAGGAAGTAGTTTACAGTAGATCAATACATGTTTTGCCATGAACTTGAAAGCAACTTTGGGCAAGACAGGTGAGAATGCAGCCATCTTCTCAAGTACACATCTGAAGTGTAACCTGAGACATATTTCAAGTTATCTGCTCACTTGCTCTGGGCTGGCAGGGCCAAGAAGCATCACAGGTTTTCAGAATCACTGTTACCATCTCTCAAGTTTTCCCTGGCAGGCAAGACTCCTTCTAAATGCTACATGGAAACCTGGAGAGAGGCCATTCTCATCTCATCTCACATTAGCCTGAGGGCTGGAGCTCCTTCCCTCCAAGAATTAACACCACCATGACATTTCTGTTTAATATATAAACCTGATGTTTTGCACAAGCTTTGTGAAAAGCCACAAAGGGCATTTAATGGACAAAATCAAAATGGATAACCAAATACTTACCCAGCCTTTCATGCTTTCTTTGGGAGTTTCAAAAGCATTTTTTTCAAGACATACTTGGCCTCAGTTATGGGAAGAAAGAGAAGGAGGAGGTGGAGGTTGTGACCCTATGCATACTGTGTTTATGAAAACACTCCTCCACCAAAACGGCACTGGCACAGCAAAGTTATCCTTGAGACCTTTAGTAAATAGCTCATATGCTGTGTTCCACCCTTCCCTCCCTGCCAGTGAAACCCACTCTCAGAAGCCAGGATTTGTAATTAAGCCTTCACAGAAGAACAATTTCTTCCTTGAGACTATCCCTAAGCAAACATTTGTGAAGAGGGGAACTCACGGTTGTAAGTGCTGCAAGTGCAAACCACTATCTACAGCTCAGAGGGAAGCCATTGCTTGTTTTCCCTTCCAACCAAAGCAAGCCTGTGAAATTTGGCTCTAAATTTCTGTGGCTTTCCAATCCATTTAATCATTTCCTTTTCTCACTGTCTGAAATCTTCCTCTGCCAAGCTCTCCTCTTTTGTCCCATGTCACAGCATCCCAAGTTGCAAGCTGCAGGCAAATTATGAAAAGCAGGGCAGTGTCGTTCCAGCACGGCTGGAAGCCAAGAGAAGAGTGGCTCATTTTCCTTGCATTGCTGGGACTGGTCTAAAGTCTTGTTCCAAGTTCAGGCGACAATATCCGACTGAGATTTCCAAGTCCATTTAAGGTGTTTTTAAAGTCATGTTGCCTTTATAAATGCGCACCCCGAAGTGATAGACAGTACGAGGCGCCCTCGGGGCCAGCTCTTCCCCGGTGTACTCAGGTAGCACAGACACCTCACCCTCCCAATCAGCGTCCGCCGCCGGCCCGCCCCACCCGGCCCCGCGCGCTGCCCCGAGCGCTCTGTCCGCAGCCCTCCCGCCGCCGCTCCGCACCTTGCTCGCAGGCTCCCTTGCTGCGCTGGCTGATTGCGGGCTCGCCGCGGCTCTGGGCGCGCAGGCTGGCGGCGCGGAGCTGGCAGCCGCTGCTGTAGGTGAGCCCATCGCTACCGCACACTGGGTAGCGGCTCTTACAGAGGCACACTCCGGGCGGGCCGGCGGCGGAGTGGGGTCCAGGGGCCAAGCCGCCCTTGGCCTTGCGGCGCTGGCGGCTCTTCACGCACTCGAGGCCGGGGGCGCAGCGCCCGCCCGCGGCGCCGCCACCGCCGCACGCCTCACCCTCGCCGCGGCCGCACTGCCAACAACACCCGCAGGTGTCCCGCACCCGGCCCAGCGGGCAGCCCCGCGGCGGCAGCGCCGGGCACTGCGACGGGTCGCAGGAACCGCAGCCCCCGGCCGCCGCCGTCGCCGGCGCGGGCACTGCCAGCGCCACCAGCAGCGGCAGCATCAGCATCAGCAGCGCGGAGGGCGGCATGGCGGCACGGTGGCAAGGCGTTACTCGCCCTCGGCAGGCGCTTAAGCCGCGACGGGGAAACCCCTCCCCGGTGACGCCGGCCCAGCCCTGACCATGGCCACGGCCACCGCCACAGCAGCGGAGCATCATCGCCCTCCCGTGGCCACCGGCCCCCTCCGTAGTGCTGGCCTTGGCTCCTCCGTGTATTGACCTGGCTGCCTTTCAGCCTTGGCATCCCCTTGGTCTTCTGAAGACTGTTGCCGCCTGCCCGTGCTTAGCTCACAGTCATCAGCTGCGAGGGGCTGCGGAGACCCCGATGAGCCTGAGACGGTGAATTTCTTATGGGAGGAGGAGAGTGAAAAGGAGAGTGGTCTTTGTGCACCTCTGGGACAAAAGATGTTGCCTGCTGCCCTCTTTCATCTTGGCTTATGGCATTTGCCCCAGCCTGGCTTCTCAGGGGTCCCCGAGAGGCTGAGGGTGGGGTCAGAAACTGGGTGATGCTTCTTGAGTGTGTCAGGATAGTGCCCTGCTGTTAAACCCCTTGACAGAGGGCAATAGGGTGGCACAGGGTGCTCGTTTCTGCCCTTGCACTTGATCCCTGCCCTTCCACCTGAGTGTGCTCTGCAAAGGCTTCACCTGGTGCAGGACAGTCCAGGCCAAGTGCTGCTCAGCCCTGCTCCTGCTGAAGCCCATGTGGTGGGCACTGCTTTGGTACTGTGAGATGGAGAAGGACTTTGTCACTCTAGGGTGGAGAAGGATGGAAGTAGTTGGTGTCCCACACTGAAACCAGGGAATGCAGCAGTGCCCACTATGGATTGCCAGCAGCTGAGCCCTGCTGGCTGGCCCCTAGATCACCATGTCCCTTCTCATGTGGAGCAGTCATGGCTGAGAGTCAGATATGCCAGCAGAGAGAGGGACTGTAAGTTCCCTGCTCAAACCTTCTCTGGAAGGATGACCTTCTCATGCCTGTTCAACTGCCAACACTGTGAGAATGGACTCCTAGTGCATGCCTCAACTCTCTGGGGCCCACCATGGAACATTCCTCTTGGGATGTCATGGCCTCTGCATAAATTTCCTTGGATTTCTCCATTCCCCTCACTCTGGAAGTGCTCCTTTCTGATATCTTCAGACAAGGCCTGTCCTTATTAGCAAGCACTACATCACACTCCAAGTGTTTGATGAGTGGAGGGTTTTAGTTTGGTTTTCGGTGTGTTGGTGTTTAGGTGGTTTGGGTTTTTTTGAGATTTTTTGTTTGGCTGGTTTGAGTTGGTGTTTTGGTGGTATTAGTGGGGTTCTTTGGTTTTTGGTTTTTTAGGGGTATGTCCTTACAGAAGTGATGAAAAGGGGTGAAACATCCAATGTATAGACAGACACACCTGTCAAAACCTGTGCTAGCTATGAAAACCAATTTTGTCTTTGTATTCTACCTCTTCCAAGTTGCCATTTCCTTCACAGGCCCCCTTCACAGGCTCCTTTTGGTCAGATTGTCACAAGCCTTGATACTTCTTGGACAGTATTTAGAGAGCCTGCAGCAGCTTACCAGAGCAAGCCTTTCTGACATGAATTCATTGTCAGACGTACACTTAGCAGAAGAGCAAATTTTCCTCTGAAAGGAAGAAGGGCATCAATATGTTTCCTTCCACTAAATCTCCACATTCTGTGCCAAACAGAGAAGTGCCCTTGCCTCTTCTTGGAGCAGTCTTTCCTTGCAGAGGTTAATGTTTTGGTGCAGGCAGACCTGTACTGTGCCTTTGTAGCTTGCACTTTGGTCTTACAGCTCTGGCTCAGTATTTCTTTATATCAAGACCTTCCTGTGTACTGTAGGAGGTATATGTAGGATTATGTGTAGGAAAGTGGCTGGGAGAGACAGGCTAGGTTCCCTGGGGAGAAGTTAATTACTGTGTGCTCCAGGTTCACTTTCCTTTGCTTCCACTGCTCCTCCATATCCTTTTTTAACTTCAATTCAGGGGTCTCTGTGTGCCCTTTTGTGTAATGTAGGCTGTTACAATAAATGTTCCTAGTGCCTCTGCAACAAAATTTCCACTGCATTTCAATGAATGCCAATATAAACTGTGGATTCCTGTTGAGCTTCTCGGAACTTCTATAGAGTGCTCCACCAAAGTCTGTACTTGGTATTCAAGAGCATAACATTTTCTTAAGTAGGTTGAATTTGATTCATCAGTGGAAGCTAGGAGGAATACAATGAAAATGCTATTGTACATTTTAATTTATTTAATCATTCACATTAGTATCCCTTATTTCATCACTAACATGTTCCTGCACATGTTGTCTGAAAAAATGGATTCTTTCACCTGGTGTGTAACAGCCAGTATACACACAGAGCTGAAATACTGATCTATTAACAAAGTTGTGCAAGTTTGGATGCTAGGTGTTGTGCACCGCTCCCCCAGATTGCCCATGCATTATATACAATTTCTTATCACCTAACTACCTAGCTGGTTTACAGCTTCTTTGCATTCCATTAAAGCAACAGTTTCTGCAAAACTGATAACGCACGCTCTTGAGAGGAGTGTTCTTGTAGGTAAAAGGGCTTCTCAGCTCAAGGGGATGTGTGTTTTAGTATCATATGTTAATGAGCAAAATTCACTCGTTAAGAACGTAAGTTGCCACTCGTTTACATCTTCACAGATTACTGACAAAAGCTTCTTTGGCTGACAAGAAGTTCTTGCTACTTTGAGTCTTGATGATCTGTGATGTCCTTGGTGTCTTCTTGCAGAGGATTTGTTTTACTTTGATGAGGACTTTCAGCACAGGCTAGGCGTCATCACTGTCGGCTGCTCTTCAAGGACATGGTTGCTAGCAAGGCGTGCACTGGTTATTCCAAGTGAATAGCTTTGTGCCATAAAGCCCCCGATCAATGGTCCTCCTTAGAAGACCAATGTAGTGTATTTAACTGTAACTTAAGCAGCATCACTGTAACCTAGGCATTCATTTGAGCAGTTTCACTTGCACGGCAGCTGCATCCCTCCAGTGAGAAAATGTGGGTGAAGGGACAGGGTGGGTGGCCTTTCCTGGGGCAGAAGCCGACAGTGTCCGCAGAGAGAGAGATGTGTCCGGGAGAGAGAGATGTGAGAATGTAAGCTCGAGGCCCTTGGATGTCGGTGTGTTTCCAAACGGGGCGTTTCACCTGCCGCTTGACGTCACCAGCTGGCTCAGCGTTTGCCACCGCTGGGCTCTCGGACTCCGGGGATCCTGGAGCCCGCCCTCCTTCCCGCTGCGGCGGCAGCCGCCGAGTTTCAGTTTCCATTTCCCCGCCGGCGCGGGGCCTTCCCGGCACCGCCCTCGTGCTCGCCGGCCGGCTGGCGCTGAGCTGTCGGGCGCCCGGCGAGCGGGGAATGGCGGCGGGACGGCAGCAGCGGCGGGGTCGGAGGAGCGGGCGAGCCCCGAAAGGTACCGACTAGTGGAAGTGGAGCAGTGGGGAGGGCGGCGTGAGCTACCAGAGCCCTGTCGGGGGTGGGAGCCTCCTGGCCGAGAGCGGAACCGCCCCCGGGAGCTCTGCACATCTCTCTCGGCGGTCGGACCTTGCGAGACCCTCCGTGCCTAGGCAGGCAGGGATCCGTGGAGGAGATGCCGCCAAAGTCGTACCGCGTTGCCGCGCTGCCTCTCGGGGACAGCGAAGCACTGCAGGAGACGCTTAAACTTGTCCCGTCCGCGAAGGCTGGAAGGAGGGAGAACATGCACGAGCAGGAGATGGGCCCGTTAGAGTGGGTCCAGAGGAGGACCACGAAGATAATGGGAGGCTGGAGCACCTTTCCTGTGAGGACAGGCTGAGACAACTGGAGTCGTTTAGCCTACGGGAGAGAACACTCTGGGGAGACCTTATAGCGGCCTTCCAGCACTTAAAGGGACCTAGAGGAAAGATGGGGAGGGATGCTATCAAGAAGTGTAGTGATGGGTCAAGGTGTAACGGTTTTAAACTAAGAGACGGTTGATGGTTAGGTACAAGGAAGAAATTCTTTACTGAGAGGGTGGTAAGACACTGGAACAGGTTGCCTGGAGAAGTTGTAGAAGCTCCTTCCCTGGAACTGTTTGAGGCCGGGTTGGATCACACTTTGAGCAACTTGGTCTAGTGGAAGTGTCCCTGCTCGTGGTAGTGACCTTTAAGGTCTCTTCCAGCTAAACTATCATGTGATTCTATGCTGGGGAATATTTGTGAATTTTCCTCTCTGATTACATGTTGTGCTTAAGCTGTGGAGGTGTGAGAAGGGTGGACAGTGAATCTCCAAAGATGTTAGGTAAATCAGAGAAGCCTTTGCTGGTGACCACCTTTCACACTTGGGCATCCTGACTCTCAGACACTTTTGCTGTGCAGTAGGGTAGGGTCACACAAGTAGTTGTGATAAGATATCCTCACGTCCTCAGACTGGACGTGAGGAGGAAGTACTTCACCATGAGAGTGGTGAGACCCTGGAATGGGTTGCCCAGGGAGGTGGTTGAAGCCCCATCCCTGAAGGTGTTTGAGGCCAGGCTGGATGAGGCTCTGGCCAGACTGATCTAGGGTTGGGTGTCCCTGCCCATGGCAGGGAGGTTGGAACTAGGTGATCCTTGTGGTCCCTTCCAACCCTGACTGATTCTATGACTCTATATGATACCTTAATGCCAGGAAAGCATCTGCAGCCCCTCAGCTGCAGACAAGAAGGGACTTCCTTCTACTGAAAACAGGCCTTGTGTCCATTTTCCATTATTGTTTCTCTAGTGTCTTGTAAAACATCTGACTTTAAGGCATCTCAACCCCAAGGCTGTGATGAATCTGGGGCAGTCAGATACCTCGGGAAGTGCTTTATCTTCCCAGGACACTCTCCACAGCTGGGCAAAAGTAACAGACTATGCTTCTGCTGACATTTTGCTGATTGTCTGGGGAACTGGTGGCACAGCAGCCTAAGTGATGGAGAAATGTCTTTTAGTGGTAGCCAGAAAAGTCATTTGGTGTGAAACCAGGCAATGGGAAAGACACTGGAACACCAAGGTTCCTGAGAAAACAAGTCATACACGCTTGTCATACATTTTCCTGAGGAGCAGAAGCTCTTGGTGAAAGCATTAGCACACAGAGATTTTAGGGGGGAGGCAAGATGGCTAAGATGCCTGCTTTCTTAGTGGGACTGTCACACCCATCTGTGTTTGTTCTGCAGGGCACACACAGCTGAAGAGGAATCAGGTGCGATGCTTAAACCACAGTGCAACACATAAGCTCATTCTCTTCCCTGATGGGAAGGTTTCTGAATATTGGGCTAGACATTCAGCTGACTGGTGTAAGACAAGGTAAGAAGCTTTCATGGGGTGGAAGTATGGATGGTAACTCATAAAGAAGCATGGTCTGAACCCTAGGTTTCCTGAAGCAAAGTCTCAGGCGCAGAATCTCAAGAAATTAAATAGTTTAATAGAATGATACAGCTGCAGGGTTAGCTTGAGCTGGTTGCTTTGAGAGAGGGACCTTTTACAAAGAAATACCTGTGAATTAGTCCTCTGAGAGACTGTACATCCACCTTTCATGCAGTCTTCATGCACCTTTCATGTGCCCTTTGGTCCAGTGATGAATCTGGTTCAAGATCCCCCCAACACCTTTAGACTCCTTATTATATTCCTTCAGTGTCTCCAGGCTGTTATATTGACTAGTTGCAGCTACTGGTGATGGTTGCAGCTTTGATGGCTCCCTATCTTTTGATTTACACTGGTTCCAGAGGCCCTATTTTTGACTAAGTAAGTACAGTTCAGTAAACTCTAGTGGAAATTTACAGCTTGCAGACTAAGGATTCAGAGATATTGAAGCGAGTCCAGAAGAGGACCACAAGGATGGTCCCAGGTCTGGAACACCTCTGCTATGAGGATAGGCTGAGTGATCTGCAGTTGTTTAACCTAGAGAAGAGAAGCCTCTGGGGGGACCTTATAGCTGCCTTCCAATACCTGAAGAGGTGCTACAGGAAGGCTGGAGAAGGCCTTTTCATAAAGGTGTCTAGAGACAGGACAAGGGGAACATTTTTTAGCTGAGGGAGAGCAGGTTTGGACTGGATCTTAGGAAGAAGTTCTTCAGTTTGAGGGTAGTGAGACTCTGGAACAGGTTGCTGATGTTGTGGATGCCTCCTCCCTGGGGGGCGTTCAAGGCCAGGCTGGATAGTTGAGAAATGCCTCTGTCCATGGTTGAGAGGTTGGAGTAGATGATCTCTTCCCTTCCAACTTGAACCATTATTTGTTTCTATGATTCAGCAAATCCAGCTACTCCTGATAAATAAGTAAAGCTAAGCAAGCAGCATACTAAAGCACAAGACATCATAACTTAAAGAATTCATTCTATTTAAAATGTACTTATTTAAGCTAAACAACTAGTATCTCTTAGCAGTAAAAGTCAGAAAATGCTTTTCCTAAAGGTAACATCCAAGAGACTAAGGTATATTTCTGTTGTAGATATGGAACTGGAGCACATATATCCCTGGTACTGAAAATTTTATCTTCTCTTTTGATCCAGCAAGAAGTGCACTGATTCTGAGGGTAATGCCAAGACCTAAGGTGCTTGAGATACACATGAGACTGCTTTATCTCAAACTTAGTAATGACAAGTTCCACCTATTAGAGTAATGCAGATGACTTGCAAACCACAGGTGGCTTGGAAAAACTGCATGTGAAAGACCCAAGCACACCTCCTGGTTAAGCTATGCTGAGTCTGATTTTCTTCCAACCTGCTGTAGCGCAAACTACAATCAAATGAGCTAGACCAGCAGGCTAGCATAAGACCAGAGTGAATCAACTTATAGGTGACCTATACTTTTCTACATAATTTCTGCTAAATATGCTAGAACTTGGCAAGCAGATCACCTTCCTTTTCTTTGTCTCATGGTACAGCATCTATCTTGACTTTTTTTTTCCCCCTTATCTTTGTAGGCTGGTGAAAGAACTAGAAAACCAAGATATTGTTCAAATAGCATGTGGGAACCACCACTCCATGGCACTATCCCGAGGTAGCCTTTTTCAATCACATATCTCCTCCAAAAGTGAGTCACACTATAGTAGGCTTGCTTTTAGAAGGGAGAGTTTGAACTTCTCCCAGTGGCTTCTGACACTGTTAGAGTAATAAGTGGGGAACACAAAGTGTGGGGGAACACAAAGTGTGCTGGCTCTCTGCACTGCCTTTTCCTCCCAGCACTGAGGGACCTGTAGGTCTGTCTCTCTTCAGTTCCTTTGCACAGGTGTGCTGTGAAAAGCAGATATGGCCACCCCACTCTGCAGTCACCAGACCTGCTCATTCTTAAGCTGAAAAACTTCTCTGGTTGGGAAATTCTTGCAAGTATGGCTTTAGAGATGGAAATGCCCTGACTTTGTTCTTGCTGGGCTAAGTTACACAGGCAGCATGGGGCTGACCAAAAGCAGCCTGAAACAAAGAGGGAGATTTAGTTATTTCTGATGGTTTCACCTTGCAGCACCCTGAAAACAACACCAATTTTTGCTCCCATTGACAAAGTGCAAAGGCTCAAGAGAGGCAGTAAGACTGAGATGTTTTCTTTTGTTCTCTGTGTGAAGGAGGTGTGCTCTTCACCTGGGGCAAGAACACCCATGGACAGCTTGGACTGGGGAGTCAAACCACATTCGTTTCCCAGCCGCAGGTGGTGGAAACACTAAAGGGCATCTCACTTGCTCAAATTGCTGCTGGAGGATCTCACAGTATTACGGTGTCACTCTCTGGAGCTGTATACTCCTGGGGAAAGAATGATTTTGGACAGCTGGGACTTGGAGACACAGAAGGTAAGGAAGGAAAGCAGTAGGAAGGTGTTTTTCTGGTCAGTAAGTTTACTGCAGATATACGAGTAGCTATAGACTGTCAAACCCCTGTGGAGCAGCAGTAGAAGTGTTTTCAGGGAAATATACCTGGATAAATGATTTGTTTCTGAGCCTTAGTATCTTGACCAGGAAAGGCATGCAAGGACAAGGGATTTAGAGGTCTTATTTCTACAGAGAACTTTCAAACATTTGACGTGGCCAGCTGAATAGCATGAGCTCTTAAAACCATGTATCACAGTGGTCTCTTTCCTCTCCCATTCTCTCTCCAGGCAGTCTTGCTTTAAAGAATTTTTTTTTTTTACATTTTGGCCTTCTTTAATTCTCTGTAAACAAAGGTGATAGAAGAATTAAAGTCACCTGTTTGTTTTCAAACATAAAAGGCTATAGCAGAGTTACCCTATCCAGACAGAACCCAAAGTAAGTAGGATCTGAATGAGTCCACTCCCTTGAGAATAAGGCATTTTGAACCCAAGTACCTTTTGGGAAGCTGATGTGAAAGCAGTGCATTTTGTTTCAGATCAAATGTAAGTGAAAAGAAAATACTATGAAAAAGACAGAAGATTATGAGAAATTCATATGATAAAACATTATGCAAAACCAAATAGTAAATACATAGTAGTAGATATATTAATTGCTGTAAGAGAGAAAAATGCTAGCTCCCCTTATTTTCATTTTCTAAATCTTTCTCTGCGTGAAATTCTCCAGTACTCTTTCCATTTAGTAATGTTGTTTTCTCTTCAGACAGGCACTACCCATCATATGTTGAAGCATTAGAGCACTGGAAGACTGTATTTATCTCATGTGGGGCAGACCACACTGCAGTTCTCTCTAAGGTGAGTCTGAAATGGAAAGTCAGCATCTGAGACCTCCCCTTGGGAGAAAAGATATGCTGCTCAGAGTCAGCATGGAAAACTGGGATGGCAACACTTGCTTCTGTCCAAGTCTGAAGATGATCCCCAAGAAATGCTGACTGAGTTCTTGGTGGCACTGGCATTTTGTCACATTCCCATCACCTGCATGCAGACTTTTGCAGGGCGATGGTGAATGGGCACCCTGGAGCAAAGACATGCAGTTCAACATCCAGTACCTTTTGAAGATAATCTGTTTTTTTGCAGCATATCAGGGAGTTAAAAAAAAATAACTAAGGTTTACTCATACAAGTAACAACAAGAAATTATTTCAGGAGTTAAATTGCTCTTCTCAGAAGTTAAATGATTTGGACGTTACAGTGTAAGATTAGGCTTGATGCAAAGTGAACTCTACCTGTGTTAGTGATGTTTTGAGTCAAGTCCCATAGTATGTCTGGCTGGGTTTTGCTTTTGGTGGTGGCTATTTGAATACTGTTAATAATTCAGTGATCCTGTTGTTTCCTTCTTTGTCTCCAAGGAGGGTGTGGTGTGCACCTTTGGAGCAGGAGGGGCTGGCCAGCTTGGTCACAACTCCACCCGGAATGAACTCACTCCTCGTGTGGTGGCTGAGCTGTGGGGAGCAAGAGTTTCACAGGTTGCCTGCGGCAGGTGGGAAAATGCCAATAACACACCATCTAAGGTCAAGGTCTTAGGGAGAATCACCCTGTGTCTCAGTAGGTCAGCATTGTCAGAATACTGTCCACTCTTCACGTGTAAGCTGCTCTCCTGCCACATCCACAGAAAGCAGAACCCTCAGCCCATGCCGAGCAGAGGTATTTTGCTAAAAATACCAGAAGGCCTCATTTTTGTTTCTTTTCTTAAGAAATGATGGTTGTAATGGGTTCCAAAGGACAAAAGACCATTAAAAGCCTGCATCAGGGAAGTTGCAGGGCTCCTGTCCATTCTGACAAACTGGTGGATACTTAGAAAGAACTGAAGAATGTCAAGTTTCATTCTACCTTTCTTGAACTGAACCAGAAAAGTCTCCTGTCATCTTTTGTGGCTTTCTATCAGGCTCTGCAGCACAGAAGTTGCACTTGAGGAAACAGAAGAACATGAAACTAGCAAGCATAAGAGTGGTTTTGTATGTGGAACCAGTGTAAATTGGAAGACACTTAAAAAATCTGAGTCCACATTTTCTTTCACAAAGTCAGAGAAAGATCCAGCTTGGAAAGGACCCTCAGGATCACCAGGTCCAACCTAGAACCCTACTCTACAAGATTCACCTTAAACCATATCCCTAAATGACCCTTAAACACATCCAGGATCAATGATTCAACCACTTCCCTGGGCAGCTCATCCCAGTGCCTGACCACTCTCTCAATGTAAAACTTTTTCCATATATCTAATCTAAACCTATCCAGTCTCAGCTTGAGGCCATTCCCCCTTGTCCTGTCTACAAATACCTGTGTGAAGAGCCCAGCGCCAGCCTCTCTGCAACTTCCCTTCAGGTAGCTGTGGACACCAATGAGGGCTCCCCTCAGCCTCCTCTTCCTCAAACTAGCCAGCCTCAGCTCTCTCAGTCACTCCTCGTAAGATTTATTCTCTAGGCCCTTCCCCAGCTTCATTGCCCTCCTCTGGACCTGCTCCAGCACCTCCAATTCTGTCTTGTATTGTGGTGCCCCAAACTGAACACAATACTCGAGGTGTGGCTTCACCAAAGCTGAGTACAGGGAGACAATCACCTTCCTACTCCTGCTGGCCACAGCATGTTTAATACAAGCCATTGGCCTTCCTGGCCGCCTGGGCACAGTGCTGGCTCATATTCAGCTGCCTGTCTATTACAACCCCCAGCCAGGTTCTGCCAGGGTTCTGCCAGGCAGCTCATTATTGCTCTTTATTGCTGAATGTTTATGGATTCATAGAATAGTTTAGGTTGGATGGGACCTTAAACTTGTCTACTTCCTATTCCCTTGCCATGGGCAAGGATGCTTTCCATTAGATCAAGCTGCTCAAGGCCTCATCCAGCCTGGTCTTGAATGCCTCCAGGGATGGGGCATTCACAACCTTCCTGGACTTTCTATCTACAACTTCTCTTATACAAGAAAGAGCCCTAAGACTTTGGTTAAAGGGATTCTGTAGCTGGACTGTCAGGACTTTTAAAGCCAAGCCTCAGCTATCCACTCTGAAAACACATCTGTACATTCTATTCTGATCAGCCCAGTGAGATTAGCTTATTACAACTGTTTTTCTTTTTCTGAACAGAGAGCACACCCTGGTCTATGTCCCCTCCTTGGACAAAGTGTATTTGTTTGGTTCTGATGAAGGACAGTTGGGAGATAAGAGAAAAACTAATCAGTTGATACCACTTCCCGTCAATTCACCAGTGAACACTGGAGAATGCTGCCACGGTAATGACCATAGCAGATGTGTACCATCTGTATGTGTTCCTTCCAAGGAGATGCTTGTTTTCTTGATTTCATCTTTACACTGAGTGACTAACAATATGTTACTTTCTTGCTTGGCCTTCCAAAGCTGCTTGATTTATCATTATGGGTAGTGACCACATAGCTGCTGGCTGTCTAAAGGTTGATTCTATCTGAGGGGCTTGAGTTTTTACTATTCCACATCTGTGCACTGAGCTGTCTGAAGATACTGTTTGTCTCTTCAAATACTCCTTTGATTTAGTTTTAAAAAATATTTCACAGGGGGAAAAAAGTCAGGAAAGGTCATTGAACTTATTGCTGAAGGAAACCCAACTATTGTCCTTTGCAAGAAGAGAAAGGTATGTGCACATCTGATCACAGCTTCTAACTTTACCACTTTTCTCATTACTGCTGGAAATGGTGGAATTTTCCATCCTGCTTTTAGTATTCTAAGTTCATACACATCTCTTGCTTACCCAGAAATTAACTTGTATTGCAACTACATATCTTTTCTGTGGTTAATGCATCTGCGTCACACTGGATGACCATTAATTTGTTCATCCCTACACTGAAATCTTATTGTAATGAGTGCCTTGAAAAACAGAATCTCACCTGCTAGACCTGTAATCTTGTCAATATTTTCATGCTTTTCACATAGAATTTGAATAGAATTGCCACTCTGCAGGATGAAGTGAATCTGTGGATTTCTAATTCTAGTTTGCATCATTGGGCGACTGTAAAAATGTGAGTCAGAAACCTACTGGATCTTTATTTTTTCATTCCCTTTCCTTAATACATGTTCTTCTCTGAGAATTATTATGCTTTGGAGACTATAGTAGAAACAGAGGCTCAAGGCTTTAGCTGAGACAGAATCTTCTACCAGCACTTCTTACTTAGGTTTAGCACAGGAAAAAGAGATGTCGATAAGCAGCATTCCTTTGATAACCTTTTTGTAAGAATGGAGCAGATGTACTGCCTGGCTTTGGAAATCTGTTTTCCTCTTCTTGCACAGAATGGTTGTTAAGTTGATGAAAAGGTCACAATTTAAATCAGTGAATTGCTTGCTCTGTAGAAGGCCTTGTGCAAAAATCGTAATTCACAGTACCCAAATGGGAGCACTTTTTGTCATTATTTAACAGTTAGTGATAGCTTCTTTAGTTACCCCTTTTGAAAAGCAGTAAGTATATATTACTATGGGAAGCCTTACATTTATGGCTGAGAATTAAGATTATATAGTCTTTTTTTCTTCAGATCTTACATGGAAGTTTGTTTTCTTTGACTGACTCCAGCTGCTGATTTTGAGCACTTAAAAATCTTGGCTAATTTGGATCTGTTATTTCCCTGACAACTTTTAGTAAGGTTTGGATCATGTGGAAAGCAGCTGTTGGTATGGTGAGAGTGTTATTTCCAGATCTCAAAAGGAAGGGACTGACAGCAAATTGCTCAATAAAATAGCTGTTTTCGTAAGAACAGAATTAGGATTGTAATTCTAATATCTCTTCAGATGCTGAGAAAGTGCCTTTCATGCAGCAGTAAATGGATACTCTCATGAAATCTCCCTCAGTGTGCTGCAAAGATCCCATCCATAGAAGGATTCCTTTTCCTTCCTATGCTGCAGTGTTTTGTTTTGATTTTTCCCCCCTTTTTTATTTTTTTCTCCTTTCCTTTTTTTTTTTTTAACCTCCCCACAAGAAACAAAATCAGTTATTGTCTCAGCCTGCCGGAAGGAGACATATCCATTGTAACACCCAAGAGCATGCACTACAGGCTGACATGGGGTGCTTGAGCAGGTTCCTTTGCAAGGGCTAGGAGAGCAGAGGTGGCTCTCCTAGCCCTTGCTAGAGCTAGTGGTGGAGATCAGTAACTCTTCAACCATAATATCTTCTACATTGCTCTTGATATGGTGGTGCCAAGAAACGTTCTGTGTGGTCAAGTGTAGGTATACTTGTACATATGTTTTTTGTTTTTCCAGAATTAAAATCCTGAAGTTCCTACTCATGTTGACTTTGGTTTGTTTTTCACTATCAGGAATATCAGACTAATCTTTTCATCTGAGGCTTGCATCAACGGAAGCTTCTTGGAGCAAAGGTAGTATGCACTGACTTAGACATAACAGAATGTTAACTGATTAGAATGTGGTATTTTAGCCCACATAGGAAGAGGAGATCAATCGTATCTGAATTTGGAAGATGCAGTCTGTATTTCTCGAAGGCCAAGCTAAAATTAAGTTTTTTATCCCCCAAGTCCTACTGAAATACATTTTAGAAGCTCACACTCTAGCAGATTATCCCTTAGTGACATTTGACAGATGATGGTAATCCCTCTAGGCAATATTACAGCTCTTGAAGGATCCATAATAGCTCTTCTCAGCAGTGAAGTGCAAGTGGTTTAGGCTGAAATACAAGAAGCCTACCATTAACCCTGTACAGCTACACAAAACAGAAAGGACAGAATATTAATCAGATCACTCCATAGTAGGAGTATCAGATGAAACAGATGAAATTATATCCATTGGAGTGAGAGATGGGCTTTCCAAGTATTTTCTGATGTTATGATGCTTCACTGTTCAGTTAGTAACAAAGAAACCCCGAAACAAACAATCCACCTTCTCACACCATTTGGTGTTCTTTTTTCTTTCTTTGTGATAGAGACAAACATTTCAAAACTTCCAAAGAGGTTTCAGGAGTAGACATGTCACAAGTGCAACATTTTTATAAGAAGATCAGCAAAATGCCAGAAGTCTTGCAGGAGGTAAGAGTTTGGTATAAAGATTCTTACTGCACAGATACTGAGGAGCTCTGGATTTGTGAATGGAACATGGGAATTTTGTGACAGCCTAATTCATAGATGACTTTGGCAAAACGTAGTTGCAGTTTTAACCTTTGTCCCTCTCTTTTCTTTTTTTTTTTTTTAACTCTGAAGATGCAAGAGGACATTGAGAAGTTAGTGCCATCATTGTCTTCCTCCCCCATCTCACCTGAAAATTTCAGAGTCTACTTGATCTTGCCTTTCCTTCTGCAGGGAGAGGATGACAGCTCTTGCCGTTCACTCAGGCTGTTAGCACAAGCCATCATGAAACTACAGCCAAAGGACCAGCAAATCCTTGGTAGGGTTTTATGATGATAGACACGAGTGCTTTAAGTGCGTGGCCGTTTTTGACTGCAGAGTAAGAGTTGCTGATGCAATCTGATCCAGAGTTCAGCCTGCAATAAATACTTTTGGTAGGAGTAGAAACATGGTGACTGTACTGAAGTTTATTAATTTTTGCAGTGCAAAGCTAAGCTGCTGCTTTTTTTTTTTTTTTTTGTAGAGAGAGAGTGAGGTGGTAGTGTTAATTCATTTGATAGAAAGAGAAAATGTGCCTTCATCTACAAACTGCAATTATTTGCATGCTACCTGTGGCACGTATTTTACTAATTGTTTTCTTTACAGAATGCCTGTGGTCAAATCTAGAAACATCCTTTTTCAAGCAGTTGGTCATTCTATATCAGAGGGCTTTCCAGAAAACCTTGTCTCAGCTTCTCAATGAAGTCGGACATTTTCAAAGAAATAATTTTGACTTGCACCCTCATGAAATGGTGATTCTGGAAATACTGCAGATTCTTTACCAGGTGATAAAGACTTTGCATTGTGACTGGGTAGGATGTGTTGGTATGAGTTAGAATATTTAAAGCCTTTCTGGTTGCAGAATTCTCTGAGTTTCCTTTTTACAGGGGAACATTTTACATTGTCATTTTACATTGCTGTAGGAATGTGCTCTACAGCAGCACAGCTTTGAAGGAATCCAGTTCTTGAGTTGTGCCTAGCTGACGCTACAGAAATATAGAGCTGTGGCATGTTATAGCCCCTGGCAAGGGAAGAGTTGCTTTCAGTGGTGTGAGGAGTACATGCACTGATGCATACAGAGCTATGAATGAGGTAGCCATTATAGAAGCATGCGCATTCCCCTTGCTGCTGGTGAGATTCCTCATCCCAGTAACTGCTGACAGCATTTAAACAGCAGCCCACCTGCTTGGTACACTGTGGCTGCCACGGTGACACTCCGTGGTGCTTTAAGATTCTGTTACCTAAGAAATCTTCTGGGACAATAGAATTAGAGCATCTTTATCTGCAAGGGAAGAAAGAGGGCAATAACTATATTCTTCTTGGTAACCGTGCTTTCTCCTGCTGAGACATTCAAAGTTCAGGGAAGTCAAGAGCTCAAGCATGCACTTGTATGAAGTATGAATTACAGAGAGTTCTTTAGTTTTGTTCAGAATTGAGTTCTTAAGAATTGTTCAGAATCCTTTTGGCTGAGAATGCAGATTTGGGCCTCAAATTTTTTTTATGAATCTGCATTTATCCTGGTCAATAAACTCAAAAGTGCAGCAGGCCTCCTCTATCATAAGTAGAGTACTCTACCATCATTTGGAGCTTTACATGTTACATTATTTGGAGCTTTACATGTTTGGTGCCCTCCTCAAAGGCATCTTTGTCAGAGACCGAGTAGGAGCCTGAACAGAGATTGTTCTGCAACGTGAAAGACTAAAAATGAAGCATACCTTTTCTGATGGAGTCCTGCTAAGGGATATTAATTGTAAATTGCTTTCCTGCTATTTTATACATGGCTTTCTGAGATTTCCACTGTTGAGAGCTGTACTACTCATTTCTATCCTTTGACTTCTGCTCAGGGTCTCTTAGCTCTTTCTGCAGAAAGACCAGTTAGTACTTAGTCCTATCCTGGCACAGAGGTGCTTAGCTCATGAGATCTGCTGACAGTCTTTTCCTTTTATACCAATGCAGGCAAACTCCAGGACTGGTTTCAGGGTACAAGAAAACACTTTCCATGTGCCTCAAGTGAAAGTGCTTATAGAAGTGTATTTTATCGTTAATGCCGGAGGAGTAAGTATAACAGCAGTACAAAACAGTCTTTTTCTACTTTAAGTGAATTTGTATATATGGAAGTCAACTCTAGACTCTAGCCCAGTACATTTCAAAGACAATACCTTTTCTCTAGTCCTTCAGCTGTTCTGAATTATGCAAGGCATTTACCATTCCAATATTTTAGCAGCTGCAGTAGTGCCTTTCCTGAGATGACTCTTGCTTCTGAGAGTCAGATCTGTCCTCCAGCATCTCCTGATCTAGTGTGAATTCTCCCTGCCCATGGCAGGGGAGTTGGAACTGAATGATCTTTGAGGTCATTTCCAAATCTGACAATTCTGTGATTCTGTGAACTTAAGCAGTTCTATTTGCTTTGAACTGGTGATCAGTGTGAAAGAGCATGAGGGATGATTGTTATACTTCTTGTTAATCTGGATTTTATTATGTCTACTTAACAGAAATATCGTGGAGTCTCTTTAGAACTTTTGTCTAGAAACTTTTTTAAGCATTTCAATTTATTTACATCTAAAACTAAAGCTGTGGTAACAAAAAATAATCAAGGAAATGTTGTTGGTTTTTTTTTCCCTTCATTATGTGAAGGAGTGAAAATGCAATTGGTGTCACAAGGAACAGCTTGAAATGGAAACACGGATACTGGAGGTTTCCTTAGGAGGAAAAAAAGGGCAGTTTTCTGGCAGCTTGGCTGGAATTTGCCAGACAATTGCCTATTTTTTCCTTAAGTTTTTGTTTGTTAATGTACCAGTTCTGTACTAATGAACCACAGCAGAAGAGGAGGGTTGAGAAACAGCATAGAATCAGAAGCCAAATAGGACATTACATGAAGTTACTGCCTTGTCACATTGGATACGTAACACTTTGAATTAGATTATTTTGTATGTCAGCATCTACTTTTGGCACTTTAGTTCATAAATACAACAGTTTTTAACAACAGTGTTCTATAATCTGGGTAGCTGAATTATGGAAGATGCTATTAAAGCCAGTATTTTTATTCTACTCTTGGGCCACCATAACACAAGCGTCTGCCTGCATAGGTAGTTCAGATGCCTTTCAGTCAGAGAAGTGTTTAAAAGCCGCATTCAGAAAGTGTGCCTCTGCTGGTGGCTCCCTCAACTGGAGTTTTTCCTTATCCTTTGTATTATTTCCATTAGACCTAATGTATTGCTTCAGTCTGAGATTGGGCATGACCACACCTGAACTCCTTCAAGTGTTTAGGAAGCAAGGGCATTCCACTCTGAACCTTGTGACTCAACTGGAGGGTTTTCCTTTTCATATATCCTATCTCTGTAAATCATTCTGGCTCAACTCTAACTCAATTTTCCTTTATATGTTTCTTCTGTGTAGCAGCCAAGAGTGAGCCTTGCCATCAAACTTCAAGTTTCAAGTTTACAAGATCATATTAAAATCACTCTTCCAAATACCTTCAATGGTGATTCTTTAAGTGATTTAAATCACTCTTTCTGCCACAAATTGGCATAACTGGCAGGATTTTAAACATCACATACAGAACAAGGGCATATTTCAGAGATACAGGAGCTTGACAAGAGTATACACTGTCACTTCAGTCTGCACGTGCACCCCCAAACTCTGATTTTGCAAATTGACACGTCTTTTTATTTCTTCCTTGGCATTTCAGGCGTCCATACGGCAGCTGACCAAATATCCATTCATATTTGACATGAAAGACAAGATTCAGATTCATACTATGGAATGCATTGCTTTGTCCATCCTTGGTGTAAATGTGGACGATACTTCCTACGCTATAGAGCAGGAATCCTGGCATTTTCCAGTCAGAAGACAGTACCTTCTGCAAGACATCTGGACCTCCTTAAATAATGCACCAACCCAGCAATTCAAGAAGGTATTACAGGTAGGACACCAAATTGTGTTGTTGTCTTTGACTACACCGCTGCAGCATTCTTTGGGTTTCGGTGTTACTGATGCATTGATAGAAGGGTTTCAATAGTGACTGAGCATACAACAAAACTACTTACCAAATTATTGTAAAACACAGAGTAAATCTGGGGAGCAGTGTCTTACATGTGATGTAGCCATCAAGCCTTCTTGGCAGAAGTTAAATGCAAGTGGCAGTACTATTTACTGTGTAGTTGCTTTAGCGTAACGTAATAGGAATGCTCAGGAAACTAGTAATTGGCAAAGTGTTAGTATTACTGCTAGACTGACTTTAAAGACTCTAGGCTGGTTTGGCTGCATGTGAAAAAGCCAGAGCCTGGGAGTTAACCTTTGAGGCCAGTGAGAGACATAGCCACAAAACCCATTTCTCTCATGGAGATGCTGTCTGAAGGAAAAGGAAGGAGTGTCCCAGCAAGACAGATGGAAAGCTCATTGTAATGCTGCTTGTAATGTGCCTTTAGTCTGTGGTTTCCACACAAAACCAGAGGTTCTGTGTTTTGTTTAGCTATCACCATGCCCTGTAAAAGCCATTAGAGGGCTTATGTGAGAACCTGTTCAGAGCAGAGCTCAGCCCAGGGACCACGTGTTTTATTAGCCACTAACACAAGGGGCATCAAAAGTCTGACATCATGCCTGTGCTGTAGGAACTAATGACTTTACTTTCCTGTTACCATGTTCCCATTCTTTCCAAATAAGCCTGAACCTTCTGCCAGCTAGAGCTGTCAGAACTTCCCCTTCCCACGTACAGCAACTGAAAAGGGTATTTATTTAGAGACATTAGGGCTTGTGCTTTGTACTGTCCTCTAGGTTTAGACTTTCTTTCCACTGATTGTGCAAGGAGCCCTGACAAACAGCTGCACTGGGCTAGTCAGACTTTTAATGTATCTCTTGTGTGCACTGCCTTTCATATCATGCCTCACAACATTACCTGCCCACTGGCATTGTGATCACTTTGCATTAGTATCCCATCAAGAAGCACTAAAGAATGCAAGCAAGCAGCTACTGGACATGGATATCATACAATTAAATTATTCATTTAACCCAAGCTTTATTCTTAAACTTCAGCCTAATTTATTTGATGTTCCTCTGACAAGTGAAACAAATACATTTCTATTATCAGTTCAAAACAAAAAACAAAGGCTGTAATTCAAAGAGAAACTCATACTGCTGAATGTTGTTATTGCTTGTTATTTTAGATTTTCATTAGTGCCACTACAAACACACAATGCTCTTGGGGGGATACACTAGACAGAATACGTGCTTCTTGTTATTCCTCCTATTTGCCTTAGCAGTAATTAAGTAATAGGCTACTGCAGATGGCTTCATGCAGTTTCCAATACTACGAGGGAAATGGCAGTCACCAGTGCCAGAAGGGAACTCTCAAGTTCCCTCAAGCCCAAAGGTTAGCAAATGAATCACACTAGTTGTGCCGAAAAAGCTTAATTCCCATCCAGGTCCACAGGTGGAAGAATACATATACTGGTATTGTAACTGGAAGGAGGAGGCTGTAGAAACATAAGCTGTTAGTGCTGGTGCAGCCCCGTGGGAAGGTTTCATCAACGCTGGCTGAGTAGAACAAGCCTGCTAGGGACAGAAGGGGAACAAGTACAGTCAGTGTGGGCAGGGAGGGGAGCACGCCTCCTCCAGCCATCCTTCCTAGTTCAGTGCTGTGGCTGGTGGATCCTCAAGGCTGCTTCGGGTCCTCCGCTGAGGGCTTTTTCTTAGTCGTCCTGGCTGCCTCCGGGATCATGTGTGGAATGCCGTCGATGATAGGGTATGCAATGCCTAGCTCCTCGTTAATGAGCTCGTTGGTGGCTTCCTCGTACCTGGCAAGTCAGAGATAAACCCCACACAAAACAAACAACCCCCCATCCCAAAACATCAAACAAGCGAACAAACAAAAACGACAAGGAGAAGTGAATAACCAGGGTTCGCCCTCTACCAGTCCTCCTCGCTCGATTCGGGCAGCAGGAAGGCTGGGGCGGGCAGCGAGAGCCCCCGGTCCTCACCTCAGCGGCCGCTTGGACAGCGGGCACACCAGGAAGCGCAGCAGCGACGGTTCTAGTGCCTGCGACCGTGCTGATTCCGAACCCTGCCCCGGCCTCTGCCCTCCGCCGCCACTCGCCGCCCTTCGCAGCACGGCCACCGAGCCGCGCAGCATGGCCGCTCGCCCCCGCCCGCCGCTTCCGGTGGGCCTTGCTGCCGCACTCGCGCGGTGGTTCCGCTCCGCCCCTCTGTCGCCGCGCCGGTGTCCGTGTCGCCGTCTTTATGGATGTTCCGGGGTTCGCAGGTGGTTTTCGTGGGCGAGGAAGGAGTGGACCAAGGCGGGCTGGCTCAGGAGCTCTTCAGCGTCGCAGCCAGGGCCCTCTGTCATCCCGACACCGGAGCTTTCTGCCGCGTCGCCTCTGATCTGGCGTGGTTCCCCAGCCAGGTAAGGGGCTGACCCCCGGGGAAGTGGGGAGCCTGCCCTCGGGAAAAGGCACTTACGGCTTTTTGAAATATGTTTGTTTTTAACTAGGCCTCGAGTGGTGAGGAGCCCTTTCTCCAGATCGGGACGCTGTGCGGCATGGCCCTGTATAACAGGCGCATGGCACCCTTCCCCTTCCCCACCGTGCTCTACAAAAAGCTGCTTGGGCTGCCGCCCACCTTGGACGACATGGAAGAGCTGTGGCCAGCCACGGGCCGGTATGAGCTAGGCACAGCCCGAGCTTCGGCTGAGAAAACACGGCTGAGGCGGGTCTCCTAGCCTGAGGATGTGCGGGGAGATCCCTACCAAGACCATATTCGGGGGAGCAGTGGCAGCTATGTTTGCTGTGGCAGAGCTGAAAAAAGTCACAAATTCACAAAGTGGGCAGCCTCCAACAGAGGCTGGCATCGACAACACAAAAAGCCAAACCCCATAGCTTAGAAGGGGTCTAATTTCTGTTCCACATGACATCTGAAGTCCATGTTTTGCATACAGCTCAAAATACTGTGGACATGGAAAGCTAAACACCCAATTAGTAATGTTGCTTTCACTGAGTAACTAATTCCCACCTTCCACAATGCCATCATGCACAAGCACTGTATTATCATAGGCTGCAGTTGTGCCAAATCTTGAGAACTCATGCTGGGAAAGGGGATTTGAGGCAGATACAGCAGAGAGAGGTGCTACTGCTAACAACAAAAAGTTTCTAGGCCCCTGAAATCCAGCTGAGAAGATGAGAACCTCTTCTCATGAGCCAGTGACTCCCTCGAGGTACAAAAGAATCCTCAATGGACTGAAATATCAGGTTGCCTGCCATACTTGGAGAAGTGCTGCACCCCAAAACAGTTTTCCCAGATTATCCTACCGGTCCACACTTAATTCCTCACCAGATGATATCTGGAAGAATAAGGCTGTGGTCCAAGCATACTTGGCAGGAGCAGGACATAAGTGTGTAGGTCAGATGAGGACTCTATACAAAGGTTCTTTCTGAGTGCGAGTGTTCTGTGTGTATGTGCATTTAAATATTGAATATCAAGGGATGGATTTTGGTGGAATTTGAAAGTGAACTAAATAGTCCAATTTCTTCTCTCTTTTTTTTTTTTTTTTGTTTTTGAAAGGAATCTTCGGGGAATTTTGGATGAAGAATGTGATGAGATCTTTGAAATCCTTAGAATGAACTTCACAGTAAGACATTATTGTGCCATTCAGACATGACATGTCTACTCAGGTGACACTGTCCTACTGCAAATGACACAGCTTATCTGTAAACTCAGACTAGCAAGATTGCTATGTCAGGCCCTGCACAAAGAAAGATGTAGCACATATATATATACATATATATATATATATCTGTCATATACAGACATAGCTTCTGATGTTTTAATTTATATGTGTAGATTATGGAAGAAGGAGATTCCACGATTACCATTGAACTTAAAAAAAATGGTGCCAACATTCCTGTCACTAGGCATAACAGGTCAGTTTTCTTTTCTTTATCTTGTTCTCTTGTTAAAAGCATATGAAATACACCCATGTAAGTATATGAAGTATACCCATCACTACATACCCTTAGAAAATATTGGACATCAGCATTGTGCCCTTGGTCTTGGTCCAGCAGGTTGTTTGCTTTTGATTCTTGCTGTACATGCTGTATATGCACCAGACACTGGCAGTTTGTGCAGGCTGTGGGTAAGGGGATTCTAAGACATCCTGGCATCTGCCCGGGCTTATCAAGGAAATTCCTAAGAAATATGTGAAATACCTGTGAACAGTACTTTTAGTGAAATACAGACATTTTCCCTGGAAAATACAGCTATAGGTATTCCTCTATAAGTTGTTTTATTTTTTTTTTTTAATGAGCAAAATGTTTCCTGCTTAGATATTTATATGGGATCTATCTGGTATATAACAGAGATGGAGCGATCTATCAATAAGGTATTGTGTCAGTATTCACCTCAGCACAGAGGACAGAAAAATTCTGTGGCCTGAGTTATGCAGCTAATCTGAAGACCCATGAAAATGTATGAAAGGGCTGTTTAGGAAGCTTGAAGTATAGGGTTTACATTGAGTCAGCTGTACAAGTACAGTGTCACTAAAAAAGGCTGTGCCCATTAGCAGCCGTGCAAATTTATGTTTTGATTTCAGGGTAATTCTTGGGCATTCAGTGGGAGTTTTGCTGAATTTACACTGAATTTCAGTCTGATGGGCTCTGTCTTAATAGCCTGGTGTCGGATAGGATTTCATTGCAATGTTTACATGAGGCACAAGAAATGCTAGCAAAATGAATCCATGTTGGTCAGTATTCCTTTTTATTTATGGTGATCCTTCTAACTCAGTCACTGGATAAATAATGGCCGCTGATGCCTGCTCTCAGTAAAGACTCTACACTAAAGTCATACAGAATAAAGGAACAAGGAATAAAGTTGTCAATAATTCTCTTTCAAAAAAATGCACTTATTGTATTAATTGACTCGAAATATCTATGCAGGAAAGAATTTGTTGACTTGTATGTGAATTATATGTTAAACGATGCAATACGGAAGCCATTTGAAGACTTTATGCAGGGATTTTTAAGAGGCTGCCCAGCCACAAATTGGAAGATGTTTCTCCCTGTAGAGCTCCAGACTGTTCTCCAGGGACACACAAAATTTGACTGGCATCTGCTGGAAAAGGTATTGGATGCAAGTACAATTTACTTCTGCTATATCTGCTGACCATAAAATCTTGACCTTTTCTTTCATTGAGTGCACAAGTCATGGATAGAAAAATGGAAGCTCAGAGGACTTTCTCTTATTTTGCTTTGTGGTGTTGTTTTGAGTCTGTTTCTAATCTGCGTCATGTACGAGAGCAAAGGGGACTAAAAAACAAGTCATAGCTCAAGGATTGTCATATGAATCTTTGAAAAACAAATGAATAAGCAGATTCTAAAGGTTAAGAGGATTTGAATATCTATGAACATCTATTATAAAGTGAATTGGATAGAATATTGTTGCTTTGAATGAAAATGTAAATGGTATTAATTTGCCTGATTTACTTTTATCTCTTTGACAGAATGTGAAGTACAGACAGTATAATATGTTAGACCAAACCATCAGGAATTTTTGGACTGTGTTTCACAAACTCCCAGAAGAAAAAAAGAAAATGTTTCTTGGTAATATATCAGGCATTTTGAACTTTTCTAGCCCTTTTCTCTCCCTCACAACATGCAATTTAGGTGCTTGTGCATGAAAATATCATAGTATCATAGTATCATAGTATCATACTACAGTTCCAAGTGGCTTTTTGTAATTTTCCCCATCTCCACCTTATTTTCTAGTAAAAGTCACCAAGAAGTGACACTAGAAATTGCACAGACATAGTTCTGACCCTCCTCACATCCATTAAGGCTTGCCTGAGTGCATCTGACTGCTTTGAACCTTGCAATTTATCTCTTACTCTTGTGGTTATCAGTTGTTGTTCAGAGACCTCAGCTTGTGTGAGCAGACTGCATTGACATAAGCAGTTTAGCTTTCTCAAAGGATTGCAAAACCTAGATCATCCTTTTTAGATGTAGAAGGTCAAACCTAGCCTGGCCTTTCTCATTCACAAAGTCTGTATAAGTAGAAGAGAGCTTACAGTTCTTATGAATCATCAAGAGGCTTTATTCAGGTATAAACTCAACAAAGCAAAATTAGCTTATGAAAACAGCCATATTTTTGCATTAACTCTCCCTCATAATTTTAATCCTCTGATAATGTTATCTCATGCTTTTTTTCTTTTAATCTGCCAATTTCTTTTTTGTTTATCTTCCTTCAGCTTTTTTGACAGGGTCTGATCGAATCCCTGGCTATGGACAGGAATATTTTACATTTCAGATTGCAGATCCTGAAGTAGCAAATCCAGATGAGGTCTGTCTTACGGCCGATACCTGCAGCCACATTTTGTTCCTACCCAGATACAGCACAAAAAGAATACTCAAGAAAATGTTGCTCTGTGCCATAGAACATAATGAAAGTTTTGGCTTGGCCTGACTGTTGATCAGAAGCACTTTAAAGCAAAACTAAGAAAAGAAGTCTTTATTTCACCTGTTATGTTCTCTTAACTCCAAGGTATTGGTTTCTGCCCTCTTATTTTTACTGCACTTCAGAAACACTTGGGGGTGTGTATGCACTGAGATTGTATATTGGTTATGAAAATGAGCTTAGACCAAATGTTAGGTTATATAAAGTTAGGAAATACTAATTCTATTTAACATGCCTCCAAGAAGCAAGCTGATAACCGAGTATATCTGCATATATGCACACCCTATCTGCACTGTGCCAGCCTTGTGGGTGAGCTTTCAGTAGCAGGGATTTGTGATTTGTACATCACCAAACATACGGCCAATATATGCTAAGCTTGCAAGAGGATAGTAGGCTAAAGTTTTTGTTATTAGTTAAGGGTTCTCTTGGGGAGCCACTAACGCAAACTGTGAATTGAAGGGGCAATCTGCTCACTTCGATATGACCTTTGATTTATCTGATAGAAGTTCTTAAGATGAGGATTTGATCATTCCTAGACTTTGTCAAAAGTTATATTTGTAAAGCATTAATGGACTTTTTATTATTTAGTGTGGTAGCACTGTGGCATTTGTCATGTTTCTTTATACCTTCTAAGGAGGCATTTGCCAACTAAATAAAAGTTTTAGGTTTGTAGAACAGCTCTGCCTACAGAACCCTATGGACATGAGGCTTACAAGGCTGTTGGAAGCTTGTTGTGGAAACAGTGCATAGCACTGGTAGGATTGACAGTATTAGGCAGGATGTAAAGGTAGGATGTGTATTCTGCATATTTTTCTGTGGGTAAAAGAGAGAAAGAGAAAAGCCACTAATTTTTCAAGTCTTCTCTTTTGTTTGGTGTGTTAAATGTATTTGTTAGTAATGTGTTAAATGTATCAGTAGACTTTTATATGCAAAGAAGACTTATTACTGTGTTAAATTAAATGATTGGTTGAATTTGCACACCTCTAGTTGTGTTTTCCTTCATTATGCAGCTGCCTATGCATAACAGTTTGTTTTCTGTCCTTGTTGATATGGGGAAGAAAAATTAAGTCAAGAAAAACTTCCAGTGCTCACTTGAAGACCCAGTGCAGTAGAGGACAGCAGGTGGCACAGCAGTGGCAATAGTGAGAGGGGAACTAGTGACTCAGGGGATGTCAGCTGCCCTCCAAGGGAAGTGAAGGGACACATGGCCTGCAGGGATCTGAACCCCCATGCCTCTCACATGTCTGCAGGAAACAGGACACCGCAGAGGTGCTTGCATTCCTCTGGGAAAGGCACCGCTCTTCTGCAGGTGTATTTTGTGTGAAGGGGGAACTGTCAGAAGCCCAAGCTGTTGTCCCTGAAGTGTCCCCATCCCATGTCTGGCTGATGCTGCCACACCATCATGGCTCTCTTGTCTTGGCAGTTTAGCTTGCTGCACTCTACCAGCCTCCTCCTGACTGCTTGTTTCCTTTTTTATGCTTTTCTAAGCCTCTGTTAGGGATTGGAAATCCACAGTGATCTTCTGTGCTGTGCGAGTGCACAAAATACGCATTCTGTTTGGATTTTACAATGACTGATTAAAGATTAAATGATAATAGGTTTATTTAGAGCCTGGAGGAGTTTCCTTTTCATCATGTATGATGCAACATCACATGGGAGATTAAAGCCCAGAGTAACTTTCAAGGCTATTTTTAATTTGTCCTCAAATAAGCTCTGCTTTCTTTAAAAATCAAACCAACAGCCAAAACCTCAGGAGTGAACAGAGTTGAGCATTCCTTTGTCATCTTCTGAAATGAATTGGAGCATCAAGCTGTGTCTACATTTTCTCGAGCAATGCTCATTAGAAAATATGCCGAGTGAGCGAGCCCCACACTCAGCTACGAGTTTAAAAGGCTTTATGCAAGCAGTGAAAGCCTATTGAACCTGCAGCAGGAATCTTTTTTTAGAGCACTCATCTGATCTGAATGTCACCTATGAAGAAGTGCAAGAGCTTGAGGGAGCAGATAATGTAACCAGGGTGAGTCTGGGGTGAGCAGCAAACTCCAGCAGCTTGTAAACTATGAGAAGCGTGGTGGTCAATGGAGGTAAATCCAGTTGACAACCAGTCACTAGTGGCATTCCTCAGGGATCTGTGTTGAGACCACTCCTTTTTAACATCTTGATTGATGACCTTTATTCAGGTACAGAGAGTGTTAGCAGTACGTTTGCAGATGACACTAAGTTAGGTGGCAGTGTTGATTTGGAAGAGGGTAGAGAGGCTCTTCAGAGGGACTTGGATAGGCTAGATCAATGGGACAACATTAATGGGATGAGTTTCAACAAGGCCAAATGTCAAGTCTTGCACTGGGGTCACAACAACCCCAAGCAATGCTACAGGCTTGGGGCAATGTGGCTGGAGAGCTGCCTGGCAGAAAGGGATCTGGGGGTTGTAATAGGCAGATGAATATGAGCCAGCAGTGTGCCCAGGCGGCCAGGAAGGCCAATGGCAACCTGGCTTGTATTAAACATGCTGTGGCCAGCAGGACTAGGGAGGTGATTGTCCCCTTGTACTCAACTTTGGTGAAGCCACACCTTGAGTATTGTGTTCAGTTTTGGGGCAGAGACTTGTGGCCCAAGCAGCAGTCTCCCTGCAGTGGCATATTCCGCAGCTACTGTTCCACTCTTCCTCAGGCTGCCACATTGGTGAAAAGTCCTGATAGCAGGAAGGACTGACTAGGCATAAAGCATCACAGGAAAAGAACTGTGCCACAGCCCATGGGAGCAGAATGCTACCAATGGCACCTGATGAAGGGCTGGGAAAAAACACCTACTGGAAGAGGGTTCATAGGGCAGGTGAAAGCTGCCACCTTCTCTTTCTTTGCAGAGATAACTTACACTACCACAACATTCAGGAAATCTTTCCTACATGGTTCTTGACACTTGACTGCTGTTCAGCTGCTTGTGGGAGGAGAGAAGGTGCTTTGGAAATCAGGATGAGCTGCACGTTTTGGCATCTCTGAATCACCTAAGCCATGAAGGAAACGGTGGCCCTTAGACAGCAGGGAGGGGTGGACTCCATCCTGACCAGAAGCCAGGTGAGGAAGCCCCGTGGTGTGGTGAAACCTGGTCTCTTTCCACGAAATCGGCAGTGGCAGCGGCCTTCAGAGGGAGCTGTGTACACTGGAGCGCAGGGACACAAACTGGGTTCTTGATTGGTGTCTTTATTTAAAATGTTATCCATTTATGAAGGAGCAGCCTTGAAAGTCCTCCATGAAACTGAAATGTAGCCAGTTAAGCAAGAAAATCCTGTTTCCCTCCGACAAACTGCAGACTTTGCTCCCTCATCTACACCCCCCCCCATGCTTTTTTATGCCTTTATTTCCCCTCACTTTATTATCAAATCATAAACAAACAGAGGAAACTGAGTGTGAAGGGAAACGCTGATTAATTTTCAAAGGTATTTAGGTGATGAAGTAAATAAAAACAAGCAGGAAATGTTTGTGTTTTTTTTCTCCCTCTATGTAATTCTAGAAGCTGCTTGTAACACTGGTTAAGTAACAGCTATTATATCACAGGTGTGATTTTACACTAGAGAGTAGCTTTCTTTTTTAATGCTAAGCAGGCATGGTCTATGCGAATACAGGTGATTATCTGGCAGGTGACACACTGCATGCTAAGTACACAAATACTGCAGGCTGCTGGAAATGCAGCGTCAGGGAAATGAATACTGTAGGCACCAGACTTGCTTTAGGGACCTCTTCCCTCCCCACCCCTCACCCGGACTCCTTGCAAACATTTCTTTGTGGTTTGCTCAAATATTGACTGTCGTTTTGATGGACTGAGTAGGATTCAGCCTGCGCATTGCTCTTGTGGTGCGGAGTGTTTTTCTAATGGATGGCATTGAAATCCGAAAATGAGTACTTCGGCGTTACATAATTGCCTCTTCCCTCCCTCTTCTTTCTTCCAGGTACTTTAACCACAAGTATTTTCTTGAGGATGAAACTTTGTATAAAGCGTGCGAGATCTGAAACAAACGAGCTTGCCTAAAGGCTATGAAAAACGCAAGACAGGGAACAAAAAGAAAAGAGAGGGTAAAGAAAGTGACTTTTGTTATTGTTTTGTTACTCATGAAGTATCACTCAAAGTTTTCCTTTGAGGCCTTTATTTTGAATAGCTTAAAATCTAGAATATTTGCAAGCGTCTAACTTTGCCCGCTGGCTTCTGTTTTTAGCGCAGCCCCCTGACCTGCTCAGCCGGTGAGGTCTGCTAGGCGCACCCTGCGGCTTCAGCTGCCGGCGTGGCGCGCAGCCCGGGCCTTGGCAGCAGCCCCACATCCCCCTGGGCGTTTCGCCATCGGCGGGGACGCGCACACGCAGCTGGCGCGAGCGGGCAGCTCTGACCTCAGGCAGCTCCCTGGCTTCAGGGAAAGGGGATTCCCCGAGCTGATCTTCCCGGGGCACAGGGCAGGAGCCACAACGCGGCGTCCCCCAAGTGCCGGCCCCACTCTTGAAGGAGGCCACAGACACGGCCAAGCGCCAGAGGGTCTCAGAGCCCTGGCGGCTGGCTGGCCGTTTCGTGTTTTGTCGCTGCTGCCGCCAGGTCGGCCAGGCGACTTTTCCGCATCGGATGCTGGGCCCGGCCCGGCCTGAGCCAGCCACGGCAGGCGATGGCAGCCTGCAGCGCCGTCACGCTGCCCCAGGCCCGACCCGCTGCCGACCGGTACCGGGGACTGTTCGGGGCCTGGCTACTCGCACTCGCCCCATGGGTCGGGGGGGAGCGCTGAGGCGGCCGCGCGCAAGCGGCGGGAGCGCAAAGCAGCAGCCACCTCCCGCCGCGAGGACGCACCGACCGGCCGGGCGCTAGTCACAGGGCGGGACGACAAGCCGTCGGTTTGGGCTCCGGGGGCCGGCCCCGTGCTTCTCATTGGCCGCCCTGCACTGTCACTCCCAGCGGTGACAGCAGCGTCCCGGGGCCGGACTTCCTTGGTGCCGTGGCGGCAGCGGCGGGGCTGGCAGCAGGTGAGTGTCGGAGAGAGGAATTGCGGCGGCCGAGGCTCACAGGGTCGGCAATAACTGCTTGCACCTGGCGCCTTGGTTGGCTCAATCAGAGACACCTGGCGTGGGCCTCAGCCTGTTGCACTGCGATCGGGCCTGTGCCGGCCCGGCGAGGCGAGTGACGAGGGAGGGAAAACTCAGCTTCCCGGCGCGTCTGCGATAGAGCTGCTGCCAGTCCCGGTACGAAGCGATGTGTATGGGAGACGGAGCTAAAGGCGACAGCGTGGGGATGCGCGGCGCGGCGGTATGGCGGAACCCCGCAGCCCCTCTCCTGCTCGCCGCCCTCCGTGGCGCAGGACGCGCGTCCCCGGGCGGAGCCTGCCCGGGCCGGTGCGAGGAGCCGGGGGCGGCAGCGGAGCTGCGACAGAAGCCTGTGGGTGCTGCTGCTGCTGCATGACCTGGTGCGGCTGTCTGAGGGGCGAGTAGAGGGGTGTGCTGCTGCGAGGTGCTGGTGCTGGAGGGGCAGCGGGTGTCCGAGGCCGCCGCTGTCGGTCCCTGGGCCTGGGGGTCGGTGGACGCGCCGGGCCCCGCAGAGATCGCGTGAAACGGCGGTCTGCGAGTGGGATGCAGCAGCAGCAGCAATCACGGAAACCAAGAAGGGTGCGAGGGCAGGAAGGTGTTCTTACTGGGATTTCAAAATGGAGGTGATGTGGGTCTTGTTGGATTTTATCTATTTTATTTATTTTATTTTTTTGTGCGAGCGCCTCTTGCTTGGGACTTAACGGTTAGACAATGGAAGTGCTCCTTTGCTGTGTTAACTCCTTCACTCGTAACACCTTGCATTCCCTTGGTCTGTATCCAGGTCTATACTGGACATTCAGTTAGGGTAAAGCGATGGCAAAAGGAAGGAGAAGGTCGGCTTGGAGGGTTAGGGGGAGAAAAGAGCAGTGAATGTGTTCATTATTGGGCAATATTAGTAAAAGAAGCATGTTTGTTAGCTGAAATCTTACGAATAACAGGGAAGGGAAAAACTTGTTTATTTATGCCCTGCTAGTTGGCATACTTCTGTTGGGAGAGCACTGGGCCTGGCTGTCCGTTGTTGCAAGGACAATATTTACTTTACTAACTTTCCCAAGAAGGGTGCAATTCGGATTGCAGCTAGGGCTTTAGAATGTGTTTGTGTGAAGACAGGGAGGAAAGACGGAAAGAAAGAAAGGAAGAAAACAAAGAGATCTTGTCAGTTGACTGGATAAGGCTGGGTACTAGGTTGGACTGGATGATCTTGGGAGGTCCCTTCCAACCTAGTTGATTCTATGATTCTGCATGCAGCATTATTATTTTGCCAAACCAGAGCTGCTTTTTTCAACAAAGGAGATATATATATATACACTTAGTATGCAGCATATTATAGCATGGTGTGGATCTTCTACCCACAATAGATTTCCTCAAAATATTCTTCACAGCATGAGGTTTTCCTATCTCTAGCTGTGCTGTGCACATCCTTCACTGTTTTGATGGTGAATTATTCTTGGAATGTCAGAATGTGAGGATGTTTCTTGTACTTTCCTCCTCTTTTTTTTTTTTTTTTTTTTTTTTTTTGGTTGTGTGTGGGGAATCTCTACAAATGACCAACTTTGCTGCATTGCATCTGATCTTATCTCTAAAATGTGAATACCAAGCGGGCTGTGTTGTGATCTGTGAAGAACAGAACTAGGTGATGTGGCTGTGTTCTGCAGCTCTTGTGTTCTGCAGCTCTTGTGTTCTGCAGCTCTTGTGTTCTGCAGCTCTTGTGTTCTGCAGCTCTTGTGTTCTGCAGCTCTTGTGTTCTGCAGCTCTTGTGTTCTGCAGCTCTTGTGTTCTGCAGCTCTTGTGTTCTGCCTGTTGATTTTTATGTCCTAACTGATGCATTGAAAGAAAACCACTTTCACTAAGGATTTGTTCTCTGAATATAAAAATTCAAAATTTTGAAAGTGTATTGAGCTGAGTGGTAGGAATAATTAGCCACTTTTTCAGTTAAGTGAACATAAACCTTACCTGTATTTCATGTATGTGTCTGTATGTGCAGATGCATTTGTGTTCATGTCTGCCCACACTAGGAACTTTTTGTATAGTTAGTGTAAGGAGGATATGCAGCTTGTAGAGGTAGTTTGCAGTGTAACATGAGTTTTTGCTTCCTCTGCTAATGTCAAAGAAGAGTAACTGCTTTCAACAGATTGGAAATGGACCACAAAATTGTCATTTAAAGTCTTGTTGTGTTTGAGGACACGGCTTCTTCTTAACATATGAAATGTTAAGACTTTCAGTAACTTTTCTGGGAGAAGAAAACAAACATGGTTTAAAAAATGTGCTATTTCTTCAAAATAAGTAAATGTAAAATGTGGCTTATCAGGCCATTTGAAAATACTTGGCTGTGCCTGTCTACTCACATGGAAAGTGGCTATGTTGTTTTCGCTCCTGAGTGCAGAGTGGTACTGTCTCACCTTGGAATAGAGTTGCACAGAGATTTATCAGCAAAATGTTTGGAGGATGGGAATGTGTTTGAAAAAAAACTACCCAAAAGTCTAAGACCAGATTTTGTAAAGGATCTGCCATGCCTCATTGTCTGCCTTAGGGATTGTTAAACTTGAGGGTACTTCAGAACCTCTGTCCACTAGCATGAATGAGGGTTGATCTCCTCTGAAATATCACCCTAGTGTGCATATGAATTACTGGGAATTTGAACTCTTCTGGTTTAAATAGTGCCTTACTCAGAGGAAAATCTATCCCTTAACCAACCACATTGCATTCCTCTGGCCATTAGGTTATCTTCTTGTATGGAATATGAACACGAGGAAAATAGTTGAAGTATTTTTAGCATTTGAAATGAAAGTAGCACTGGTAAAGGTAACCATAGTCTATGGGGAGCAGACTGTTCGGGAACACTTTTAAAAAGACATCCCAAATTAGTATTTAGCTTATATTGTACAATGTCATTGTAGTTCACGTTGTGTGGTGGTGAGATCTTTTCATCTCAGAGGCAGCTTCCTCTTCCATTAGCAGGGAATGATCTTTGGATCTTCAGGTTTGCTGCTGTTATGCTGCTAATATCCTTGTAAGAAAGGTAATTCCCCAGGCTGAGTGAAATGGCAGCCTCTGGTTCCTGCTGTCTCAGATGTCAGTTTTGAAATGATTCCCCGCCTTAGTGTTGTCACCTTCAGGGTGTGTTTGTTTGTTTGTTTTTTGAGACAGAACATGAAGTTTACTGTAAATATAGCAGTTGTGTCCTTTAAAGCACTTCAGTTTTACTGTGTCCCGTGGCATTCCTATTCTTAGTGCAGGAAACAAAGTAGTCAACATAATGAGTATCTTCCATCAGACTTTTGCGCTGAGGACAACCAAGTACAGAGTGTACCCAATGACTGATTTAACCAGACAGACCCTTGTAGCCTGTCTTTGCCTCTGTGCTTTGGAGCTGGACAGTAATAAGTGTATGTGTGGATGTGAATGAATTGTATTATGTTATAAAAGAGCAAGGGCTGTTAGAGATAAATGGGATTCATAGCATGCTTTAAGGCACCTAATAAGAGATCCTAGTAAACGGTTTGTGGTAGGAAATTGCATCACTGATGTACAACTGGTAAATCCCTATCCTCTCCCTCCCCCATCCAGCTCAGCCCTGCCTCAGTGGAAGGGACCATAGCTGACAGGCAGGGATAGTGGGGTAAGAGACGAACACCCGTTGCTTAGGGCTTAGATTAGGAAAGGCTTTATCGCTAATACCTGGAGCCTGAATTAGCACCAGTCTTTGGAAACAAATCAAATACGTGTTTTTTTCCTATCTGGAATCTTGTTTCCTTGAGGTGCTCCAAGGGTTACTTTTTGCTTTCTGATCCTTCCTGAGGTTAGTGAGTACTGCTACTGTAAATTACCTTAGCCTGAAACTTGACGTGGTGAGTCACAAGACTTAATGTCTTGGATCTTTCATTTTCTTTTCTTAATCCCTTTACAGAAAAAGCTTTAATCGGTTTCTGGTTGAAGCAGAGGAGTTCTCAATGTCTTATTAACATGGCATGTTTGACAAATAACCTAAGCCTACTGAGATTATGTGTGACAAGAGAGTATTACTAAAATCTTTCACATGCTCCTTCTGGAATGAGACCTGTTTCCTTGCCCCCACCTTTTATGCATTGGCATTCCATTGTCATTGTCAAGTCCGGGATGAGCAATTTCTTGGGCTTTTATATTGCTGCATGGTTTCACTTCTATTACCCCACTCTGAAATCTCTGACTCTCAGTGAATGCAGTGCAAAAGATAACACCTGACTGCTGACAGGTTTCATCAGTGTTATCTGTCCACTGCTGTCAGGGCTGAACTGTCAGTGTGCAGCACCATAAGAACTGCTGCTTTTCGGTGGAAATTCTTGCTGCAGTTCAGGGATGTATGTGTACATTTGGTTTGCAAGAATGTGTTCAGCTGAGGAGAATACCTCTTAATCTATATCAGAAATAACAACAGTTCTGCATTGACCAGTGTACCACAAATACCTGTGTTGGTTTGTTCAGGAATAGTTTGACCATTGTTCAGATTAAAAACAAAAAGAAATCTTTAGGCAATGGTGCTAAGTATGACACTGTAACTCTGAAAGTTGAGGTTTGGACTTGCTAGTCTAAAAAACATTACAGTCGCTTAGGGGAGGGTTTTATTATTATAACTTTTTCGAAGCAGAGTGATTTTGCTGAAAAACTTACATCTGCAAGGTTTCAGAACTCTTCTATGGCTTTACAAATGGAGATGGCCGAGATACAGAGGTGCTGACTCAGTACCTGAGCTGAGCTGTCTTGATTACTCTTCTGTTTCTGTAATGGTGGAGGTCTCTTTTTACTGTCAGTCTGCAAGCCTGATAGTCATACAGGAAATGTCAGTTTTGATTGTTTCAGCCTGCTCCTCTGAGCAGCTTATCTCCCTAGGATCACTTGTAAGTACTTGCTTTATTCACATTCCTTCCCTTGTTTCTCTTTCCCAGGAGGGATACATGACTTGCTGAAAAGAGAGAAGAAAATGCTATGCTGGGGATACTCATCTTTTGGACAACCTGGGATAGGTAGCAACCTCCAGGTCATCATTCCTGAACCACAGGTGTATGGATTCATTCATGACAGAAATGTCAAGGAAGTGGCATGTGGAGGAAACCACTCTGTATTCCTCTTGGAAGATGGGGAAGTTTATACTTGTGGCTTGAACACCAAAGGCCAGCTGGGGCATGACTGTGAAGGAAGCAAACCGGGTAAGTCTGCTTTTTGTATGCACTTCAATGTATGTCAGGGCTAGTGGGCTGAGAAGATTATGGAAGCTGCATTGTGTTGATTGCTCTGGAGGTGCAGAAGCTAGCAAAGCTGAAGATCACACATAATAGCACAGTAATGATGTCGAATAATGTATGCTGGCTCTAGAAAGCTAAAGCTGAATAGCATGGGTGGGGAGACAGGACTGCTTGGTTTATCTAGGAAATGCATCAAAACAGAGGTGGGTGCAGATGATCTCAGGGCGGATTTTGTTATTTGTATGTTGCCTTTTTATAAAGGGAGGAGAGTGCCGTGAGTCACAAGTACCTTTGTCTTTCCGATTGCACTGCGTCCTTATGCCTACTCTCATCCTGTTATTGTTGGGAATTTTGACGCTTACATCAAAGAGAAGAGATCTGTATCGGGTGTAGTTACAAACTTTATTTTGGCCAAGAGCATTTATAAATTTTGTTTTCCCTCCATGGAGATAATTTGTTGACTTGTGCCTTCACCCCTTCATGCTTTCTTAATTGAGAAGATCACTGTAGCCAGACTAAAATTGCATTTTCTACCTTGTGTTCTACTGAGCAGCACCATAGGCAAATAGTGTTTCTCCTTTCCAGGAAGTAGTTTAGTTACTTTGTTATTTTACTGTTGTTATTTTGATAAATTCTGAAGCCTTTCTTACAGGCTTTCTTTTGAATCTTGGCCTTCCAGTTCATAGTCCATGAACTTTGTGGTTTTGGCATGTGCAAAGGAAACAGAAATACCTGTATCTTTAATATAACAAAAATCCCTCTGTGAGTAATTAAAGCAGTAAGACATCACCTTTCCTCAAACTGCAGGCTACCTTCTGCAGGACTTGGGGTTTCTCTAATGTATCCCGATAGTCCACAACAGAGGTGTGAGATGTGCACAGAATAGCCAGTTCCCTGTGTAGTATGTGCAAATCTAACCTGACTGATTCCACTGCTCCTTTCTTATGTCAGTGTATCTTTGGTCTCTTTTTCTCAAAATGGAATGGTAAGTGTTTGATGCTGAATGTCTGTGGTGCTGGATTAGAGCACCTGACCTTGAATTTGCCCTCTCTTGTTTTTCCTACAAGGGGCTTCCAGACAATTACTGAAAGATGTCAGGATTATCAGGACTGCACAAGCACTGTTCAACTTCTGAGGACTTACAAATTTAAAATCTGGTGTAAATGAGATGTTTAGTGAAAGGAAGCCAAACCTATTGAAAATTCTGCCCAACCTGATAAGGATACTTTATCCTGCAAATTGCCTAACGGGCTGCATGACCGTAGTGCAGAGAATCGAGAAATTCATTACTGTTTGGAGTGCTGTAGAGATGTGTAGTCTGAGAAGCATCTCTGGCCTAGCCTGCTGTTCACCTACAAAATAAGTCAAGCTTAATACAATAATGACAATGAAAGCTTCATTGTGAGTAAAGATCAGACTTGAAAGAGGGATCTCATGAGTCTTGAGTGTAGACCTCTAGCAGCTCAATAATCCTGCTTTTAGCTAGGAGGGCAGTCTGAGATTTGGAAATAGAAATAAAAAGGGTTTGGGTTTGATTCCAAGTGCCCTTCTCTAAATGAAGAGACTGTCACTAAGCTGGGGCACCTTGCAATGCACTGAACACGAGTCTAACCCTGTTCTGTCTGAGAAGAGTTGTTTTATTTGGAGTGAGTGCTTTTGAAAACTTTGGTTCCCTTACTATGTATTTTTTTTTTTTTTGTCATGTTCTGCTGCTCAATTACACATCTGTACTAGGAGGATTGAATTTTGTTTCTCATTCATTGCTAGTAGCAAAAACCGTCAAAAGCAGCATAGAGTTGTTTCAGCAATTCCTCTTAGAGGGCATCTTTTGAAATGAAACAAACTTAATCATTAAAAAGCTGTGTTTACTGTCATATCAGCTGAGTTTCTGGATGTAATACAAAGGCAGGATAGCAGTTGGTGAAGTGATTGTTGTGCCTCTTCAGTACGGAGAACATAAATTACTGGGGGAGTGTGTGTCACTGAAAGATAATGAGTCAACAGAGGGTTATTTTCTGGATGTGTCCTTTCCTTCAGTCTTATGTAGTGTTGGTAAATTTAACATTTGAAGATGTCTAATTAGTTTATCCTAACTAAAAGAACGTTCCTTAGCTAAAAGCTAACAGCCTGTGATTGTCTCCAATTCCCCACTTGTGAGCTAGGCTTATCTGGAGTGTGCCAGTCCTGTGGGCTCCATCAAGAGCCATCTCCCACATACTGTCACGTTATTTATTTTTTCATTCCTTCTTTGAATTGTGGTGGTTAGCAAGATGCTTGAGGAGTCCATCCCTATCACAGATTGATACCTGCTTTGTTAATATTAAAATTATTGGGTTTTCTCACCTCTTCCCCCTCCCCAGCGCCGATCTGTAGTCTGTGTATGTCTGCAATCACTTAGGAGGGATGCAGAGAGGCAGATACTCTCTGAGTGTTCTCTCACCACGACTATAGTTAGTAAAGCTTCTCTGTCCTAAATTTTTACTTGCCTAGTTAAAACACTTGGAGTCCCTAGAGTTTCTAACAATGCCTTAGGAGAAGCAGCTCTGTGACTGGCTGGACTTGGTGATCTCAGAGGTCTTTTCCAGCCTCAATAACTCTGTGATTCTGTGATCTTGGCTGCGATGTGTTCTGCAGAATAAGTCTGAACGTTAATTTCCTGAGCATCATTTAGTGTTAAGATACATTTTGTCTGTGATGAAAAGTGACAATTTTATGCTACAATAGTTTTAGAAAACAAATTTATTATCTGTAACTCTCTAAATTTCCCACTTCTTCAACTGTGTCATTTACTTAGATTTTTTTCTTCATGTCTGATGTAATGTTTTGACTCTCTGTGGTGGTTCTTACATAAGTGTGTTTTAACTTAATGTTCATGCCTATGCTGGGAAACAAAAGACAGGCAGAGGTATGTAAGGCTAAGGTGCCTTTGAGGTTTGGGATGAGTTATAGAGGAGTGTGAAATAACTAGCTGATTGTTAGTCATTTGTAAAGCTTGAAAACATGCTGGAATCTAAGATACTGAATTTGTTTTCTGGTCTAGAGATTTTGTCTTCTGCAAGTCATTTGAACTTGATTTAACTCCAGTGAGAAAAGCTGGAATTTGGTAGTTATTGTCTCTAGAGGGTTACAGGAAAATATGTAGTGTCCCATTTGCCTCGAATTTTACCTCTGGTGTCATACAGCAGAGAAAACCTTTTTTTTTTAAACCAAATTTCTTATGGATACGAATGTGCAGGGGTAGTATTGCTTCTATGTGCATTGCAGAATCTATCTGTTCATAGCTGCAGAGCTAGAAACACCTTTGTTATGTTTAATCTCTTTGAAAAAGCAGGAATAAACACCCACCAGAACAGACCCCACCATGTGATCCCAGTCTCCTGGATTTCTCTGCACTGTGGCCTTTCTTTTCAAACATAAATTCACGTGTGCTGAACTTCAGCACAGAGCTGTGACCAGACACCTCAGTGTTCACTGTGGCATGCCTGCTAATCATAAACCCTTAACAGCTGAGAATTCAGATGTGTGACCTGCTTGGGAGGACAGTCTGTATAGATCTTCCTCTTTTAGCCTATTCCTGGTGGGTGAGAAGTCAGCCCAGTGGCCCTGGTTGATCAGAAGAAGGAGAGGTGACAGGGCTTGTTTTAGAAGCAGCTTTGGAAGTGTGTGGTTGCAGGTCAGGTGGTATAGCTGCTGCGATGAATAGGTAAGGTTGAGAGCTGATTAAGAGTGACAGAAGAATGGTTAGGTCCCCTACTTTCCCCCTTCTGCATGAGGAGTGAAACAAGCAAAGAACTTAAAGAACAATAACTCCAGGAGATCGCACTAAACAGGCTTTTCACAGAGAATCTGAGACAGTTGGTCCCTCTGCTTGGGCATGGAGCTGAGGCTCAGCACGCAGCTGTTGCAGTATTTCCCAAGTGCTGTGGTACTGCTTTGTGTTCATCGTGCTTTCTTGACACCCTGACAGCAGAGCCATGTGCTGTAAAAGGTGTAGTAGAGGCCTGGCAGCCCTGCTTGTAGGCATTGGTCTGGACAAAGCCTGCACTCGTCCCTTTCCCTCTGATCACTCAGAGGAGCTGACCAAACTATTTGAGGTTGAAATGCCTTGACTAGTGACTGCAGCATCATCCAGTGTCATGGACTTGTGTCATCATGTGTCCATCTCAGCTGGATTAGTGGAATTTGAGCACCAGTGTAATTTTAGGTTTAAAATATAGAAGGCTGAATATAAAAAGGACTTAATTTTAGTGATGATGTGCGTATGATCAGATGAGAAATCAAATCAAAGGAAATGCTTTCCTTTAGTTATTTTAAATATGTGTGTATTACATGGTTATGTTTGGCTGAGGGCTCTGAATATTTACAGTGGATTGTTTTAAGGCTTGCATGGTCCAGATCATGAGAACTGACTTCTACCAATCCTCTGAGAATGCAGGGTTAGGAGATCTCAAACTGAGGAGAAATAAGGCTCTTTAGGAGAACCTAACCTAATGAAAATCATGTTTCAGGTTTCTTGTCAGTAAAGAAATGTACAATCTGAGCCTGAAATGGCTGTAACATAACTCCAAAGTGATGTCTCTAAAAACGTATTATTGCAACAACAAATTTTCTCTCCTGGTTACACTTTGAGGAGTGAAAACAAGAGTGAGGCCAGGGAAGCAAGATACTTTTTTTTTTTTTTTTTTTTTTAGGTTCAGTGAAGCCTGTTTTGCTGAGGATATGAGGGAGCATTTTAGTGTTTCTTGTCTCAAAAGGCAGAGCTGCAGTAGGGATGACTATCTTTTTGTCCTTTAATTGTGGAGTTGTAGCTCAATTTAGCAAACTAAAGTTGCATTTATTGTGGTTGTATTTGTTATTTCTGTATTGTGTACTGTTCATGGGCTTTCTGGAGGTGCATTAGAAATAGAGACTATTTGGATGGCTGTCTTTGAGGAAGACCTCTGCTATTGGTATGGTGTGTGGAACTAGTGACTGTCACCTTCTGTGACTATACTGATGCTGAAAGGTTGGCTTGGGATAAAATGAGTGGGCAGCTGTGTGTGTGGTGAGGTAAAGGGAGAGGGCAGGAAAGAAACTGGGTAATAAATGCAAATTTTCTGAATGCTCCCGACATTTTTGTACTCAGAATAGTTGTCTGTGCTGGGCAAAAGTAATGACTTCATTAAGCTGAATGCCTAAGTAGGGCTGAAAGTCCCAGCTTCTAGGAGAGGTTTCAGTAGTTTTGCTCTTGATGCTGGAAGTTCACAGTTCTTGTCTTGAAGATGTGTTGTGACACAGCTACAGACAATGATATGCAGATATTAGGCAGCTTTTTTATAGGTGGTGGTCTGTGAATAGACATCTGAAATAAAAAAAACTCTCTTCACTAATGCCAAATTTTATATTCTTATTCTTGATAAAGCAGCCTGGGTGCTTTAAGGCTGACTTTTCCCTTGCCTTAATATCTTTTGTGTGCAGGCATGTGCTTCGAGGTAGCAAAGGCTCAGTTTGGTAAAGGTGAATGTAAAGCATTCTGTATGATTTAATCTTGAAGGCTTATAAGGGTGTGTAGGGGCTTCAGGATCAATGACCTCTTGCCTAATAAAAAAAAAAAGGATTGGCTTGTTTTTCAGTGTGTAACTGTTGTATGAAAAGACCAAGTCTGATTCTGGCTCATGCCTGTTCTTGCTCTGTCTATAGATATCAAATCTTCCAGAAGATGCATAACTCTGTCTGTAATAAAGAGTCAAAAGTTTGACTCAGTCAGTATTAAGCAGCCCAATACTCCTTGTTATATTGGAAAGAAGACTGAATCTCAAAGATCTTTGTGACACTCCTTTTTCTTCTCAGAAATAAAATATTTTTGGCACTTGAGGCTGTTAGCAGAAAACAGCTGTGCCTGTGCTTACTCTCTTAACACCTGACCTGCCTTTTAAACAGCTGCCTGCCTGTATAAACTCACCATAAAGGAATGCACAGATGCTCTTATTTTCTTTTCTCGGAATGCTCCTCAGGTCTTAAAGTAGAGAAAATTAATAAACTTTTGTAAGTGTTTAATAGGACTGCATTAATTGCCTCCCTTTCCCAGTCACCATTCTTCTTTGCTGTAACATTTTTCAAGCAGCATTTGTGAAGGTGATGGGGATGTCATTGAGAGCAAGGGCAGGGGTGTTGTACTGAGTCTGCAGTGTGCAGGTGTGGCTTTTCAGGAATGTGCGGCTCTGTCCTTCCATGCAGGCTTGAAATAAGTGAGGAACACACCAAGTGCTTTTGAAAATCACATGCTGCTTCATCAAAGCCTGTGGCTGCCATAGGTGACTCTGCTGAGTGTAGCTATCCAGAAAATGTATTCTTCCTTCTAGAGGAAAATACAAAATGCTCATATGAAGGCTAAATGCTTCTTCTTGTGTAAAACTGCTCCAGTAATGTGAAAGAAGCCAAAATAGCACCTTTCCAGCAGCCAAAAGTGGAATTAAGCCCATGTAGGGGCTTAACATTGGTGTCTGTCTTGCAGGGAGTTGGAGGTGCTTCACCTTGAGGCCCCATCACCCAATCTGCAGGCTGTAGGTGTTCCTGGATCTTTGAGGCTTAAATCCATAGAGGTTTGTCAGGATGTGTGCTGGAAGAGGCTGTGCTCAGGCAGTTGAAAGGGAGTGGTGCTGTGTTTTGGGGAGCACTGCAAGGAATAAACAAACAAATCTCTTCCTCTCTGTGCTGGAGGGTGAGTTTGCTTAAGTGGAGCTATCATTTCTAAGCTGGTTTTCTTTTTCACATTTATAAGGCTGGCTCAGTAGTTGCCATAGAACTTGTCCATGCATCTATGATGGACTGTAGCTTATTCTTCCTTTTCCCTGATCTCCTGTCCCTGCTTGCTGCCATCCACCTTTGTCACAGCTCTCAAGGTTGCTCTGGCTTTTCTTGGGATTTATTAAGCAGAAATACAGCTTTGCACTGTGAGGTACCAGCACATCAAATCCAGTATCTCTACCCACTCATCTGATTCCTCTTCTGCTTCTGATGTCCATTCTCAGCATGTCACTCAAGTCTAGGGCATCCCACCCACACTGGAGTTGCTGTCCTGGAGCCCTAGCATTTGCCAGGGTGTACGTGGAGGACTTTGGGAGTTCCTCAACTGTCATGGCTCACCTACATCTTCTGTGCTGTCAGTAGTCAGCAAGTCTGGCTGAGTGACCACCTTTACAGCTCTCTGCAGTAACCTGAAGAGAACATGTATTTTTCCTGTGTTGCTTTCCCAAGACTTAGTACCTTTCCCTTTTGGAAAGAGCTGCCTGCCCCTGTTTTCCTCCAGGGTCCGAAGGTGAATTCTTCCCTCTGACAGCTGTTGCTTGTTGGACCAAAGCCTTATCTGCCTTCCTAGTCCTTTCCAGGACCCTTTTCTGGCTGGCAGCATGTGGCTGTGCCCATGCCACTCTGCCTAGGGCTCCTCGAAGAGGCTATGTCCACTAGACAAAAGGCAGTGATTTGAGGAAGTCATAGGCTTTCTATGGCTGTGTCTGAGGAAGGGTTTTACTTTCTCAGAGTAGACGTCTGCTTTGACAGCTGTGAGAGGGAGTGGCTGGCAAAGTACATGCAAAGTGAGGCGTCGTGGTGCCCTCTCATTTCTTACTCTTAGATTTTTGCCTTGACATGACCAAAGGCAGCTTTATAAAGTGAAGGCAATGCTAAATGACTAAACCAGCCTTTTCTCAGATTTAAGCCTGTGAGTAGCTATGCTACATAAATTAGTGATGGTGTTTCCTGGGAAAGCTGGGGAGTGTACTCATTCTGCTAATACTGCATTAAGCATTGAATAGCTGTGACATTGTTGAAGTTCCACTGACAAAGCAAGGGGATGGAGAGATCTTAGGTGTGCTTCTCTCTTAGTGCACTTTGAATTGCAAGCACTTCAGTTGCTGCACTTTGTTTTTTCTCTTTTCCTCTTTCTGTTCTATTAAAACATTCAGACTGAAATCTTGAAGCTCATTATATCCTGGAAATACAGCCAGCATGTCTGTATGCAGAGACATCTCCAGGATGTACCAGTGGAGACTGGGGAATAAGTCAGCTGATGTTTCCTGCTTAACGTGTAAAACATCTTGTCAGGAAGCTCAGTGATCTGCTGTTTTTTACTTGCCTTTTGTGCTGTGATTTAATGAAATGCTGATGACTGCTAAGTTTGGGCCACAGTGTTTTTCTCATAGTACCAGTTGAAGACAATAGCAAGTTTTTGACTGCTGGATTAGGCTTCTGTAAGTGCTAGTGCTTTTAGTGTGACCTTGTTAGATGCTTTAAGGTGCTGGTGTAGTTCATCTCCAAAGGGAGAGAACTCATCTCCTTTCCTGGAAGAATTAAGGCTTTTCAGTACTCAGAACAGAAAGACCATATGGGTGAAGTTGTAGGTTGCTATTGGTGTCTGATTAAATATTCAGCTGCTTTGTGCATTAAAATGTTGTATCTTACACTTAAGGATTTTAGATCTTGGTTGTGCAGTGCTCAGGCATCTTCAACGTGGACATGGGCTGTATTAACAGGCATGGCAATGCAAAGAAATTGACTTGTCTATCCTCAGACTTTCCAGCTGCTATCATTTAGCACAGAGGACTTTCTTGCCAAAAGTTGTTTTTCCTTATCCTGTGTTTATGACTACCTCTTTCTTGTCCAGACAAGGTAGCAAGACACCTATCTTGAAGAGTCTGTGGCCACTTTCTTAGCAGACAGCAGCAACCAAGATGAGCAGATGCTCTGAGCTGCTTATCATCAACATGGGGAAGCAATGAGCCATTTTGGTCAGGTGTCCAAGAAGGCTAAAAGAGTTTAAGGTTCTTCCAAACCACAGCTTCTTACCAGTGAATAAATTGATCTTTTACCACTGAAGGTGTGATGTCAGGGACAGTCCTGTCTCTATGCCATTTTTAGACTGCAGAGGCCATTAGATGCTATTCCTGTACATCCTGGTACAAGTATGAGTGTAGGATTCTGCCATGTCCTCTAGCGAAAGCCTGTATTGTGAGCAGCTGGAAGCTGTATGTAAACGGTGTGTACCAAGTTACTCTAAGTAGGAAAGCTAATTAATTATTCATTACCTGCGCAACTAATCAGTGCAGAATAGCCAAATGCTTTTTGTTTCCAGCAGCTGCAGCTACTGAAGCTATTGTGTAGCTTCCCAACCCTGAGGGGACAAAGTGTGAGCCTTGCTTTATAAGTAGTGCATCTCTGGACTGAAGGTGGGCTTTTCAGGGATTCTCATTCATGGCCCAGCTTTGCTGCCATTTCCAAAACTTTAAGCTGAAGGCACTGTTTGTCAGCAAGCTGAGTTACAGAAATGGTTCCTGTCCTCAGTTTCTTCTGGAGTATTCACTGAACCACAGATGGACGAGAAAACACAAGAGCAGTCTTGGGAACCAGACCTGTCACCATTCAGAGAAGGACTGTCCTGAAGACATTTTGATTGGACCTCGTTCTTTGGTCCAATGTGTGTTTTATGAAAAGATTTATCAAGATTAGGACCAAAAGAAGGCAAACTTTCATATATCTGTTTATGTTGAGATCCATGAATCAAAGTAGACAGAAGAGCAATGAAAATTTTAACTCTGTGAGAACTGATAAATTATTTCCAAGCATTGATGCTGTTTTGAGACAGTTGATGGCCTCAGAAAGAAAAGATTGTGTCAGTGTGTACTTCTTGGAACCTGTTCTGTTTGTTCTTTTGAAAGTTTTTATCACATGTTGAAATACTGTATTGCCTAACTCCTTTGGCCCTTCCCTGTTGCTTTCAGGGTTTTGTTCTGCTTAGCTTTGCATATAATTGTGCCTATCAAGCTCCATTTGGTATTCTTCAGTTACTAAAGACAATACTGAGAATAAACTTCACCCTTTGTGCTCTTCGTCTCAGGGCAATGATGCACCTTTTCTAAGGAACAAATAATGATGTTATGGTGCTCTGGAAATTAAAATAAGTGTATACCAACCAATAAAACACCTTAGTCTGATGTGAGGAAGAGGTGTGAGGTTAACAAAGAAATTATTATCAGATGTCTTTCATAGTACTACCCACGCTAGCAGAGGGATGGTACATTTGGTGGCTTGGCAAGCCTGATGTTGGACTGCATCGGCAGTCTGTGCCCCCAGGGAAAGGCTGGCTTTTATCCAGCTCTGGAAAGAGAGCATGTAAAACCTGAACTGTTTGGCATTTACATGTCTCCATGACTTCACAGGCAAGCTGTGATTGACAGTGTTTTAGGAATCTGCTATGGTGAGATGGACCATATGTGTACATTTCCTAAGGCAGAAATCTTCAGCTCCAAGACAGGCATGTGTTTTCTATCTGTGGTCATCCAGTAGGTCCAGGTGAGGCTGTACTCTGCTTCTTGAGTAAGCAGTTGTGGCCGTTTGAGCTGATTTTTCTAGTTCAGACATAGGGGAGAGGTGAACGTTCCAGAGATAGGCCACAGAATGGCAACAATAGATAAGTTAATATCATTTCATTGGAGCATCAAGAGCTTAATGTCTAGAAGCACAGTTTGTTCTCCTTTTTGCTGGCTTCTGCTGCTTTGTGCTACGCCTGCCTATCTTCCCCGGCTGCTGTTTCGGCTGCTGCTGCTTTCACTGCCGCTTGTCCTCTCCCCCATCTGTCTGAAGGTTATTGTATTTTGTTTGTTTCTTCTCTCATAGTAACTTCTCTTTCTAAACATAATTTCATCTTTCCCTGACCTTCAAAACAAAAAGTCTGTGTTGTGGTGAGTTTATTCTCCCGTGGCGGGGATTCACCCTAACCTGGGACATTAATTTTTGGTGCTTTTTCCAAACGTGGGGCCCGATCTTGTTTTGTTTTTGTTTCTTCTTGTGATTGATAATCAGGGAAAAATGAATTTGTTTGGTATATTTTGGCCTATTATTGCCTCAATACTGACTTTATCGGTTCAGCAGTGCCTTACCACCATGAGACATTATTAGGTGTGTTTGTTTTTTGCTCAGATGGTCTGGAACTCGGTAAAATCTGCATTAGGCAAGGTTGGGGATTTTGTTATGAATGTTTCAGAGTTTAGGAATGTCACTGAGGGTGTGCCGTATGTTATGCTGGTGTCAGAAACTAGGAGTTATTTAGAAGAGCTGAGCTACCCAGTGGCCTGCCTTGTATGTTTGAGTTTGATGGTTTTGGCTGTTATTGTAGGTCTGGTTGTAGTCTGGAGGCGAGAGAGATACAGGAATAAACAGGCTACAAGTGAGGTTTTTACCTTTTCCGGAGACAATAGCAGGGAGCTAGGAGTTGAAGACAGTGTCTGCGACCTCAGATCAGACGTGGTGACCCGCTGAATTTAAGCATATTCGTCAGCGGAGGAAAAGAAACTAACCAGGATTCCCTCAGTAACGGCCACAGCAGTGCAGTTACGGAAGGCTTTCAGTGCCATGGCAGCTTTAGAGAACAAGTTGGCATTTGTTAGTCCTCTGGGATGGCACACACAGCAAGGTCATATTTGTGTTGCCGAATTAAGATGGAGTCCATGAGGCAGTCATTCTGAATTTACAAACCTGTTGGATGTCTTCCCTGTTTCCCAGTATGTAAAACCCTTGTAGGTAGTCCTTTCCCACAGCCTCCTGATGCCTCAGGAGACTTCATTTTGTGCAGTTGTAGCTGGTCTTTGGTCATTGGAGTCTTCTGTCACCTCTCCAATGTGCTCTCATGGCTCGGGGTCAGCTAACAGTAGTCCTTTTACAACAAATGAGACACACATGCTTTTGTGGCAAAGGACGTTTTTGGATGGCAGGGCTAAAAGATGGCCAAACAGCGGGCAGGCCCAGTCCTCAAGCTCTCCCAGATGATGTTTTAATTGTGAAATACACCTCCATTTCCATTAATTATTTTAAGTGAGAGGAAATAGATGTTTGGGTACCATTTTACTGTTAGAGTACACACTTTAAAAATTGTCACCTTTCTCTTCCATAACGTCCATTAGGGATTCTGATTTTTGAACTCCCACTCTTAGAAGGCAGGCCTTCCTAGGGATGCCTTCCTCTTAAATTAGTTTAAGACATTTAGATTGATCAGTGTGAAGCTTTTGTTGCTAAGTATGTTAATGATTTTTGGATGCCCTTGTTGTGTGTGTCATGATCACAGTATGACATCTAACTATCCTTGTCTCTCATGTTGCAGGCAAGTGAGGCTTTAATAAGCTGCCTTGTGGCTTACACGGTGAAATCTCTCTTCATCCACCTGAAATACCTGTATCTCTTTGTGAAAGGAAAAAAAGCCACTTTATTATCTCTGGCTTGTGGGGAGTTTTCCCATCAGATGTGTGGCATTTTCAAAGTTTAACAGCAAAACAAGACTTATTTGTTACAGTTTTTATGAATAGTCATAAAAAAAAAATAGATCAGTGATGTTGTAGAACCTAGCTCAATTTCCTAACCTGATGTAATGATAAGAAGTTAACTGTGGGTCATCTTCCAGAGGACTGAGCCTTTATGTTTTTGTTTTTTTTTTTTCCTTTTTCTTTTTTTTTCATTTCTCCCCTCCCCCCCCCCCTTTTTATTCCTCTGTAGGGCTTTCTTGCTTTTACTTTCCTTTTTGAGGCTTTAGTGAGTGCTTTAACAGTGGCAGCAGTAGGTCAATAGGTTCAACTGCTTTCCAAGTTTTGCACAAAACGGTGTTGTAATACATAGACTTTCACACATATCCAGCAATAAATCGAGGGGCAAATGGCTTGATTAGCATTGGACATGAGGGCTGTGGAAGGTCAAATATATTTTAAAAGGTCTGCCAGTTGCTGGGTCCTGGGTGATCTCCACATCAAAACTGAGTGAAGCTCAAATCTGGAAAGTGTGGTTGTTCCTAAATAACCTGATTTCCCTACGTTGCTGAGGCCGTGTGTAGAAGGTCACTCTGCTTGGTGGCCGTGTACCTGTCTTTCTCCTGTGATTTGCAGACCAGGCTTTCAGAAGAGCTCAGCTCAGCAATATTTTCAGTAAAACCTGACACTTTCTTCTTGTGGGAAGTATTTTAAAACTGAACTGGGAATCGGTGCACCCATCTAAATGTCTTTGCTTGTATATTCTCCCAGACCTGGTGTCTGCATGTCACCATGAGATTAATCCTGTGACCAGAGTGGTTTTCTGTTTTCCTCAGAGCAAATTGAAGCCCTGGCTGGGCAGCACATTGTGCATGTGGCCTGTGGAGAGTCTCACAGTGTGGCGCTCAGTGACCAGGGCCAGCTCTTCTCCTGGGGTGCTGGCAGCGATGGACAGTTGGGCCTCACCACTATAGAAGATGCAGTGATGGTACCAAGGTAATTTTTTAACAGCTTTGTGTTTCCTTAAGGCAGCTTCTTAAGGAGGTGATGCAGCAAGGGTTGCTTGCCTTCCAGCCTGGTGTAGGTGGGAGCATTGTTTTCACTCACAAGGGCAATAATTGGGTACTTCTCATGTAGGAATGTAAGGGTGATTCCTCCTCCTTTTCTGTATGGTACTGGTGCTCTCTGAGCATCTCTGGTACTTGGACAAGACCTTAGGAGACTTGGACAGGACAGGCCTTCTGCTCCTGAGTGCTTGGGGCATGGAAAAGAAAGTCAGAGCATGCTCAACTTCCTCAGTATAAAACACCACCATGTTTTGTATAGGGAGGTATACAAGGGATGGCCCCAAAATAGAAATGCTCTGTGTGACGCCTGTCTCTATGCCAGTCCCTAGGAAGTCCTCTGAGGTCAGAGGTACACCTCAAGAGTGGGAAAAAAATATGTGGCTGCGTGAATTGCCGGTTCAGCTCTGAAACTCTCTTGCAGGGTTGCCGCTTAGCAGCAAAGCTACTAAACCAGCCTACTGCAATTCTGAGTTGTGCATGTTGCTCAGAAACTTAGAGTAGTGCTCAGTTTTCTTCATTTACTTAACCTGTCTTACCCGTGTCTGAGCACTACTAGGGTTAAGTGTAAGGACATACAGATGCTGCTACTGGCAAACACCCAAACTCCTCTGTCCAAAGCAATTCAGAGATAAGAGGTCTCAGTTTATCACCGTAATAAAGATAGCTGGTTTGTTTGTACTTCTTGCTGTTGTATCGTGTTGCATTAATAACAGATATAGTCTCTCTCTTATTTGGTCTGTCACTGCACATCCAGTGCAGAAGTTTGTGACAGCTGTTCAGGTTGGCTTCATTGTTGAAACACTCTTAAAAGAAGAGTTTCAGTCACAAAACATTAGTCTTTGAGCTGAAGGGCTCTGTGGAAAGACAGTTCTTAACTTGCAGGTGGCTCACATGTCAATGTGATAGTGCCATTGGAAAAACAACAGTTTTGTGAAATAACTTGAACCTTTCACATGGTGTTCTCCATACAACACACTGAACAGATTTTGGTACTGTAACTTCTAGGAGCTGCTAGACCCCTGACAGCATGAAAAATGTCAAAAAGGAATAGTGAGAGACACACAAAGAGTGTTCTCACCGTTTCCAAGAGGCTGGATTTGGTGTTATAGCAGGAAATATAGTTGGAGTCAGTAGTCAAGGGTCTAAAGGTCTCTGCAGATCTGCATCTGTTAGGATCTGCAAGGATCTTTTGCCCAGTCTCAAAACAACATTGTATGTGTAGAACAAACATATGAATGGAAACCATAACTTTGGCCTAAGTGTATTTGCAGACACTTATTCTAAAACAGTGTTGTTGTCTTTAGGTTGATAAAGAAACTGAACCAACAGACCATACTGCAGGTTTCCTGTGGAAATTGGCATTGCCTGGCTTTGGCAGCAGGTACTGTAATGTTGATTGTTTATTACCAAGATTTGTACTGTTATTTGCACAGTGTCCAAGATTGCACATTTCTGTGTAATAAACCAAGGACATCCCTATCCCAGCTCCTTTCAGGCCAAATGGGAGGCTATAAAATGGATCAGGTACCATGAATATTTAAAAAGAGTGTTGCCAGTACTGTCAAGTGAAAAAAAATTGCACACAGGCCATCCACCGTCTCACTAGTGAATGATGGCAGGAGCACTTAACAGCTTTCCATCCTGATGTAGAAAAGTATGTGTTACTAATTTTTGTACTGAAATTATCCTTGGCTGTTACTTTTCTGTATGCAGCATGGACTGCTCTTCATTACGCTGTTTAAGTTATAGCAGTCTGTTGTATTTTGCACTTAATTGCATGTCTGTTTATTTTGCTGTTGGCTTCAGGCTGTGCTTTTCTTTTAGCAAAAAACATCTTTCTTGATTTAAAAAAAAATCCATTATGAGGCTTGGGTGGAAGTGAAACCTCTGGCACCAGTTCCTGTTCAGTTTGACAAACTTACTCTTCTGATTACTAGTTTTATCTTGCTGTTCTGTTTCTGTCCTTGTTTCAGATGGCCAGTTCTTCTCATGGGGGCAGAACAGCTATGGTCAGCTGGGCTTGGGAAAAGAATGTCCCTCCCAAGCCAGTCCACAACGTGTCAAGTCTCTTGATGGGATCCCTTTGGCTCAGGTTGCTGCAGGCGGAGCCCACAGTTTTGCCCTTTCTCTCTCTGGAGCTGTGTTTGGCTGGGGGAGGAACAGCTCAGGACAACTGGGACTAAGTGATGAACGAGGTATTAAAATTATGCACCTAGATGAAAGAAGGATGGAGTTTTAGATCTGGTGTCTCTTTTTTGCATTTACTATTTTTTACTGAACGTTTATGTAACCTCAGGCAACTCCTCTTGAGAGGAGAGGGCAGAGGAGCAGTCTCTGATGGACACTGACAGGCTTATTGTACTCAGTAGAAATTGAAACAGATTCCCCCCCACCTTGTGGATGTTAGTGGAAGTGAGGAAGGTCAAAAATAAAAGATCTTTGAAGTGTGTCGGCATGCAGGCATCAAAGGAAGTTTTCATATTTTTTCTTCATCTTCTGAAGAATATGCTATCCATGTTTTGTCTGAGGTTGGTGTGGAGCAAAACAAGGAATTAATTCACCACTTCCCATGGGCAGGCAGGTGTTTAGCCATCTCTGTCAAAGCAGGACTCCATCACCTGTAATTGCTACTTGGGAAGACAAAATGCTGTAACTCCACGTGTTTGCCTCTTCTTTATCCAGCTTTATATGCTGAACATGTCATATGGTATGGAATACGCCTTTGGTCAGTTGAAGTCAACTGTCTCAGCTGCATCCTCTCTTAACTTTGTGTGCACCCCTAGTCTTCTCACTTGTGAGGTGGGGTGAGAAGCAGAAAAGGCCTTAACTCCATGTAAGCACTTGCTCAGTGTTTACAGCACAAATCCAAGACACAGCCCCACACTAGCAACTGTGACAAAAATTACCTCTATCCTGGCCAAAACCTACGTAACATATGAAAAGTTTGCTTTGACATGGGGCTCATCTTAAATGAACATGTAAGAGACAGCTGTCTGTGGGGATGTGTTGGCCAAGGGTCATACTCTGCTTATCCCCAGTACATGGCAATGTAGTAAATATATGATATTTTTAGTAAGTGAATCGTGGTAAGACAGTGTGAATTTTACTTAGTGAACGCAAGTGACAAAGTCTACAAACATGAGCATTCTGCAGCAATGTTAGTAAAACAGTTATACTCTAGAGATAAGAAGTGTCATTCCTGTCAAAATAAAGATCAGAGTGCTAAAATACAGAGTGGAATTAATGAAAAATCCACTCTCATTTCTAAACCCATGCAGATGTGACTGTTTCCAGTACCCAGAAAAAAAGCATCTGTCAGATCCTTGGGTAAGAGTCTTAAAACAAGGACAACCTGACTTTTGCTGGTATGAAGTAAGCAACTGCTCCTCTTAATACCTGTTTTAGGGTGCCTACTATTTCTTGAACTGCTTAGCTTTTATTTTTTCCATCAGTGAAACATGTAATCCTACTTAGTGTTTTCATCTTCAGGAGACTCACTTTTAATGATTAGTACGTCAGAATGAAGAAGAGCATCGTTTCATGATTGGCAGTGTATGCAAGTAGGAGGATCATCTGCTTAAAGGATGACAACAGAAGGAAAGCATTTAAATAAACCTTGGGAATTAGCTTGTCATGTGTTGTGCTCGTGTTTCCCACATGTCAGGATTGTTCTGTGTGGAAAGGTCTAAGCAGGATTTTGGAAACAAATGTTTGCAGTCATCAGTGAAGAGAGTGGAATGGAGCATTGCGCTGAAGGTGGATGTAGCTTGGCTGTACTCATCATACTTCCCAAACTGCAAGTGCATGTTGAGTTTAGAGAGGACTGTCAGTATTTGCATGCTTCAACAGTCTTCTTTGAGCTGGAACAAATCTTTCAAGAATTGAAGAAGCAAATTAGCAGTAAAGTACTCAATGACATTGTTAAAACTTCCATTGTGCCTGCAGACCACATCTGAAAACTAGGCTGCTAGGAATTTTCTCAGATATTTAGGTTTGTGTTTATGAAATACCATCTTTATTTCCTTTGTCTCCAATGCAGACCGAGAATCCCCTTGTCATGTGAAGCTGTTGCGGTCTCAGAAGGTTGTTTACATCAGCTGTGGAGAAGAACACACAGCAGTTCTGACAAAGGTAAAGGTGCTAACCTGAGAACTCTGACCGCTGTCCTGCCTGATGGTGTCACGTTAGTTTCCTGGGTAGTGGTATTCCATCTGACCACAGTGAAAGAAAGTAATCGGGGAGTATATTTCATCCCTTATTCTGAGATTTGAAGACATTAGTAATCTATGATAGTAAATAGTCAGACTCAGGTGAATCATTCAAAGGAAGTAGGGTTTTTTTTAAGAAAAAACCCTAGCAAGCATATATCCAATGGCATTTTGTTGGAAGATAAAAGGAGAGTGATATTGTGCATCAGAATAAAATGCAAGTGAAAACGACTGAGTGTTTAAATGGAGCTTTAGCAGCCACTTGCCTCATTTACAAGAAATTTCCAGCTCCAAACCTGCTGTTTTCAAGTATGGTTTAGCAGACAGAGGACAGGGCTAGGACTTCCATGATCACTACTCAGTTCTTGCCTTGCCTCTGCCAATTCCAAATCATCCTTTTCTGATGATTTGGTGTTTTGCACTGTAAAATTAAGGAAACAGCTGTCTTTGGGACTGCTGTGGGGAAAACACCGTTGTGGAAGGTTAGTTCTGTGCAAGTTTCTTTTTAAATAAAAGGGTCGGTCTTTTTGATCAGCAACTGACAGAGATGGGTGCAAAGTACTGTGGAAATATGGGTGCTACTCAGCCATGTTTAAACCTGCAGGGATTTCAGACTCATCTGGTGATGGTGGAGGAAGCTTGTCTGATGTAGACATACCTAAAGATAACTCTATTAGTCTCTGTTGGTTCGCAAGGTAGCTATTTGGAAGCTGCATTATCAGAACTCAAGTTTCTTTTCTGAAACCTTTGGCAATCCCCAACAACTTCTGCCAAAGCTTGGGCTCATATTGAAACTGGAGTCAGATTCTGCTGGGTTATGGGTCCCTAAATGGAGAATATGCTGTTTGATTTGCTAACAGAGTGGAGGGGTGTTCACGTTCGGTGCAGGTTCCTGTGGGCAACTGGGACATGACTCCATGAATGATGAAGTGAACCCCCGAAGAGTTCTTGAGCTAATGGGCAGTGAAGTATCCCAGATTGCTTGTGGCAGGTGAGTCCGATGTGCAGTCAGAAATTTTCTTTGCTAGAGGTTAATGCTGAGACAGAGCCTTGTAAATAGGAGGTAATAGTCTTGCTTCTGCATACTATATGTTAAAATAACTTTAATTTCAATTTCACTTCCCATGAGAATATTAAGGCACTTTAAAGGAGCATATTTGGCATTGGGTTTGTTCCCTACATTTTAACTTGGTAAAAGATACCTTTCCATCTTAATTCAGCAAAATTTTAGAGCAGTAACACCTTTGGCTGCAAGTTTCCAGCATCTTTCTAGAAGAGGATTGGTAACACTGGTACTGTGTTTTTGCCTTTTGATATATACAGGAGCAGCAAATGACTAAGCTAGTTCTGTCTGTGAGCCTGACACCAACCCTGTGCTGCCACATGCTGCTCTTTGTCATAGAATCATAGAATCATAGAATGGTTTAGGTTGGAAGGGACCTCAAGGATCATCCAGCTCCAACCCCCCGCCATAGGCAGGGACACCTCCCACTAGAGCAGGCTGCTCAAGGCCTCATCCAGCCTGGCTTTAAACGCCTCCAGGGAGGAAGCATCCACAACCTCCCTGGGCAACCCGTTCCAGTGTCTTACCACCCTCTCTGTAAAGAACTTCCTCCTAATATCCAGTCTAAATCTCCTCTCTTCCAGCTTAAACCCATTCCCCCTCGTCCTGACATTACTAGACCGTGTAAATAGTCCCTCCCCAGCCTTCCTGTAGGCTCCCTTCAGATACTGGAAAGCCACTATAAGGTCTCCTCTACCTAAAGAGATCAAGAGCTCCATCACATACACTGATGACATCAGGTGGCAAAAAATGAGTGTTGATGTTAGTGCTAGTGCAGAGATGCTGCTTTACACCAGCTGCTGGCCAAGGGGAACCAAAATTAAGATTCAGTCTTTTTTTTCTTTTTTTTTCTCCCTTCCTCTTAATTGTTAAACAAGGCCCAAACTTTGTACTCGTCTCTGTTACAGACATCACACATTAGCCTTTGTGCCTTCTTCAGGAATGATCTATGCATTTGGCTGTGGAACAAGAGGCCAGCTGGGAACAGGGCATACTTGCAATGTTAAGTGTCCCTCTCCCGTCAAGGGTCACTGGGCAGCTCACAACGGGCAACTCTCAGGGAAGCCTGGTACGTACTCTCTGTGATTTGGAGTTGCAGATGGACATAAGTAATTTCATTTCACCCACAGATGTCTAAAGACATCTTGATGTTGTTCTGCAAAAGTGGCCCATCCTCCTGTCCTAAAAGCGCTATGGACCTGACTGGGTCATCTCTTGCTTTCTCTGTTGATGTGTGCCCTCTCCCTTTCTCTATTCATGGCAGAGCTCAACCTTTGGTGATCTTGAGCCTTTATGAAATTGTATCAATATTAATTTCTGAGGGCTTTGGTTTCTCTTTGAAACTCCCATTACAGTTTAAAAATTACAACTTTTCCCTCCTGCCAGGCCCTGTCTATCTCTCAAGAAAGCGCTACAGTGCTTGAGTTCCAACTGACTTCAACCTGACCTTCAAGGGATCCAGGTGCTCCTTGTAGTGTAAAACCCAAGACACTGGCAGTGCAAATGTGGGAGTAGGAACGTGCATTCATCAGGCTCTAACACAACTGTGTCTTTCTTCAACAGATGCCTGTAAATATCACATTGTTAAACACATCTTCTCTGGAGGAGACCAAACATTTGTGCTTTGCTCCAAGTATGAGGTAAAACAAATGAAGTAGCTTTTCAAGACTGCTCCCCTGTCTCAGGCTTCGCAATGCATCTTTTGGTTTTGGTAATACCTTTCATAGCTTTCCATGCCATTTCTTTAGAACTTCTCAGTAATGCCACAGCTTCCTAATCAAAACCATTCAGAGACCACACTAATGAAGCTGTTGATTACATTTAAAAAACAGAGGGTGTGCATAAGAAGGAATTGCTTTAATAGCCTTGTCTTTGCTGAAATCTGTATCTTCTCACAGAATTCCTTGCCTGCTGATGATTTCCGGACCATAAATGAAACACGTTACACCTGTTTAATAAATGATGAAACTATAGATGTCTGGAGGCAAAAGCTTTTAGAAAAGAACAGTTCTAATTCTGTCAAGTAGGTATTGTGGCACTGGACAAGCCTGGTTTTGAAAATGTTATTTAAATAGTTTTCTTGGTTTCCGTGCCATGCTTTCATTCAAAGTTTAGCAGCTTTTTCAAGGTTGCTTCTTGGTCATTTCCAAGGGGAGGACAGTTGCCAGTCACAAGGCTACCAGGTTAGAACTTCTGAGCAAAACCAGAGGGATATGAGGCTACCACAGAATACTGCCAATGATGGGTGGGAAATGGATTTTAGTCCTTCACTCTGTGCTTGGAGTTCATGAGCCAGCATCAAGAACTTGTGAACAGACCCATTTGATTCTTTCCCCTGTGTGCCTGCCATGAGAAGGACAGAACTGCTGGCAGTCCTCCTTTTAGAGAGGGTCATTACATGATCCCAAATTTACCGTTTACCCTCTGTGCCTTGGAAGGGGTAATCCTGACATTATTTCTGGTAGAAAGAATGATGAGACTTGAAGAGACGTGCTGGGACATCTGCTCATAACCACTGTGTCTGTTTTCTTTTGTTTTCCTGCTGCAAACAGCAATGTTGTTCAGATCCTCTCTTCAGCTGCCTGCTGGAATGGAAGCTTCTTGGAGAAGAAGTAAGTGGCAAACTTACAGAAGTGTGGCTTTCCCATGAGGCAGATTGGATTCCCTTTACTTACTGCTGCAATGGGATTTGATTTTTCTGATCAGAGAGGAGACAGGGGCAGAGAGTATCCCCTAAAGAGGTGGGTGGTAAGAGCTGGGTAAGGAAGACAAATGGTCTAAGCAAGTGCATGGTGAGCACTGTAAGTGGCACGGGTTCCCTGGAGTTGTCACAACTGTTGTTTTTGCTTATTAAATGGAAAGGGCTACGAATCTGACATAAAGGGAAACAAATGATATCAGGTATACGAATAGTCTCTTACCTAGCTGAGCTAGCTGCTGGTTTCTGATGTGAGGTACACTTCAACACAGGTGGCTCTTGAAAAATACATTTGGGGCAGCATGGAAGCACATTCCTTTTAGGTGACCTCAGCTGTGGAAAGCTTTGTGTTCCTGCTTACAAAAGCAGGAGTTTCAAATAGGTGTAACCAACAGTAAGTGATGACAAGGCTGTAATATGTGTAGCTGAGTCAAAGGCTGTGGGTTGGGAAGGATTGGGTTGGTTGTGCCTGTAAATGTAGAGGAGGTAATAGCATAAAATGAAGAGGGAGTGATTTTTTTTTTCTGATAGTGTGATGAGAAAGTGACCTGTAACTAGGTGAAGAAAAGTTTAGCTACTCTGAGTAATCTTTGAGTAATATTTTCCAAAGGCAGCTTGAACAAGGAGACAATTTACTCATTATTCTTGCATTTTTCTGCTTGTCTAATGGTTTCTTCTGTAGCATTGAGTCAGGGCAGTATGTTACTGCATCCACAGGAGTTGTCATGTTGGTGTAAAGTGCTTGTTGGGGTATTGAAGTTTTTGAGTCAGTGTAAATAGTTCCATGTCTGCTGTAAGTGTGGAAATGAGCGGAGTTGGATTTCTGTTTAGTGGCTAGTGCAGGATGTGAAGTGAAAAGCTGAATCTGCAGGAAAAAATGTAAAAGTTACAAACAATTACAATAGTTACAAAAAAATCTTTGACCAAGCAGGTGATAAAATTTGATGCCACCATGCACCTTTGTATGTGAAGCCTTATGTCAGGGTGGATTTGATTGAAATACCCTAGTATATCCCTGCAGTATTTTAATGCCACATGTGCTTGTTTGCGGTACAGCATCATGGTACATGGAGTTAGATGGAAAAGCAGCTTTTCCGTGGCCGTGTGACAGGGCAGACACCGGTAATACTTCTGCAGACCACAGCCTCAAGCACTATGCGCCACAGTATGACTCTGCTTGTTGCCTCTGTTGTTACAGCAGTAGTCATCTACTACAGCAAGCTGTGCTTAGCTTCTCATGTTGTTAGGCGAACCAGCAAAGTGACAAATGCATGCCATTGTTAATAACTACCTTTTCCTTCAGTGTCTCTGGTACTGCACAGTCTTGGATAAGTAGTCACAGATTTCCTTGAGGTCAGTGGAATTGTAACAATGAGTTTTTTACTCGTGCTCCACATGTGGACTAGACATTGTGTTGCTAGATGTGGCTGCTTGTCACCACCCAGTATCCCGAGGCAACCGTGGGTAGCAGCAGGGGGAGGTTGTGCTAGGATTCAAAAAATTCCCCTGGAGTGAAGAAAAGCAAACTGACACCAATCATCGATGAGTTGAGTTTACTAGAGCCATTGAAAACTCCTGGTAGTGGACTGGAGCAGAGGGAAAATGGAACGGAAAAGGAGAGGGGAAAAATGAGAGAGAGTGCGTAGAAATAGAATGAGATATCACTACCCTTAGTTCCCACGAGGTGTCACGGCCATAGTCCAAGTTCTTGGTGATGGCTGTACGTTCCAGCAGGATCTTCTGTAGTAGATACAACACGGAGACCCTGCAGGTGGTCTCTCCAAGTCACAAAGAGAGATGTGCATGAGTGAGGTGTGCACAGAGGGGTGCTATTGGCTCTCGGTGAGCTGTTGCAGTGGTTTTAAAGAGGCAATTCAAGCCTGTGGAGAAATTACCTCTTCATTTTCAAGCCCTCTGTCCAACCAGCATCTCTCACCCAGAGCTGTTAAGGCCACCACCCTGTCTATTCAAGACCAGGTATTGTCACATCTAGTTTGAGACAATTAAGGGCCTTGAGATGCGCTCTGCTGCATGCCCGTTGTTTCGAGACAGTAGAGGATTGGGCTGTCATACGGCTAAGGCAAGCCTGCAGACATTAGTCTTCATTATCCCTCTTGCAGGAGTAGCTTGAGTAAATGACAACCTTTCAAGCACAGCAGAAAGGATGGTGCATCTTTGTTACAGCCAAAGATGAAGTGACGCCTAAAGACTGTTCTCAACTGTGCTGTGCTTTGTTTGTGGTCATTGTTTTGCTTTAGAAAACAGATTTTGCTATATGGGTAGGGTGTATGAAGACAGCAGAGGATCCTGATATCTATGATAGGCCCATGTTGTCTAGGTGGATTCTTCAGTCAGTGAAGGCATCCTGGGGAAATCAGACTGACAGAGTGTTTCCCTGCAAGTATCTGAACCCTAACCAAAGCCTAGAGGAGTTCAAAAGGGAGAGCTGTCCGCCTTGTCTTTAGCAAGAAAATTCCAACTTCTTCTTTGTTTCTAGACTGATTAATTCCTTAAAGGGCATTTCCCCAGTGCTTGCCCTCAGGCAGTGCCAGTGCACAGGTAGTGGTGTCTCTTCCTGAAACTTATGTCTGTCTGTCTGGGATTTTTTTAAAGAATCGATGAACATTTTAAAACCAGTCCAAAGATCCCAGGGATTGATCTGAACTCCACCAGAGTGCTGTTTGAGAAGCTGATGAACTCTCAGCACTCCATTCTCCTAGACCAGGTATTGCACTTCTGGGGTTTTGGGTATTCAGAGGTAAAATACAGACTTTGTTCTTCTGTAACATGCAAGTAACAGCAGCTGTGTTGCGAATGATTGTATTGCAAATCTGCAGGCCCGATCATTCATGGCATTAATGGATACACCTTCATTGACCTGGGCTGATAGTTACTTTCTCAGAAAGTGTCTCTAAGACTTGTTTTTAAAGTTTTATATCATGACATTTAATGCTTGAAGTGGCTGCTGAAATTAACTCCGTGTTTGTTGTACTTGTAAATAATAACTATGTACTCATATATTGCTTGTCAAGAGTTGAGTGCTGTAAGGTTGTATAATGTATTCTAACTCAGGTTTCTTTCATGAGTGCAGAGCTGTGGGATGATATCATGTATGTTCCCCATGTCATTTTTTAGCAGTATTTGTTACAGCTTTATCTTGACTCTGAGTTTTACTTTTGAAACAAGAGTGTGACCTAAACGAGAGAGGTTAATTAACCTTTAGTCAGCCCTGGAAAAATCTGTCCAAAAGTCCATGCATTTTGGAGAAACAAGAGGTTAGTCCCCTCTGATGGAGTGTTTTTAAGAGATCATCAGCAAAATGCTGTTAAGTCCACACATTCTGAGTGTGGTCCAGTTCCTCAGTTCTTACATCTACATTGTAGAAGCTCTATCACCCACAGTAAGTTGTCTTTTTTTTTCCTCTTTTCTTCTAGATACTAAAGAGCTTTGAAAGTTTTTTGATTCCCCAGCTGTCCAGCTCACCACCAGATGTGGAGGCAATGAGGATCTATTTAATTCTCCCTGAATTCCCACCCTTTCAGGACTCCAAGTATTACATCACCTTAACACTTCCCCTCGCAATGGCTATCCTGCGCCTGGACACCAACCCCAGCAAAGTTCTTGGTAAGAGGCTAACATTTAAGGTGCCTGTTGTCCAGCTGGGACACAAAGTGTTGTCTTCAGCTTCTGCAGTCACGTTTTTGTGTTGATTTAGTTTTTCTATTCTGTTACAACTGCTGCAATGATAACGGGGTGTTATTTGCCATGTGGTCTTGTTACGGAGCAGTTGCCTCTAAAAAGCAGCTGGGAACCAGAAGGACTCAAGGAATCCTCTCCTGAATCCTATACTGCCGTGTAAAAAATATAAAATTTGAATTTTAGACGTGAACTGTGAGGAAATGAAGAATGTGCCATGCAGATAAGATATGGGAAGTTAGTTGCAGTCATATAAACCACAAACAAATCTGTGATGATGTGTGTAGTGGTTCCGGAAGTTACCCGGCCTCCTCCACAATAAATTCATCCAGACTAGACTCAACTGGATGAAAGTTAAAGAATGAAGCTTTATATTTACAGCTTAGCACAGTGTACAAGCAGATATTTACAATATATTGCAAATATTTACAGCTGTATACAGTAATATACAAGTTAAAAGTAATACAGAAGCACAATACTCCTCCCAGCAGTCAGAGTGCCCAGCAGAGGCTCCCAACCAACCTTACACCTTTTTTCCACCCCCTTCCCTTGTCGTAGAGTCTGCCTTATGTGCAAGGTGAGTTGGAAGAATTGGCAAGGGAAGTTAGAAGGAAATTATTAAGTTGGGTTATGTGCAGGGTTGTGCCAAAGCAGTTAATATGGCAGATGCCAGGGAGAGACTGTTTTATCTGTGTTTGTGTTCTGTTTTTTAATACCTAGCAAACCTATGAGTGAAATAGAAAACAATGGTGATGTCTTTTCACAGCCTATAATCTAATTTCTCTCATTAAAATATTCTAATTAGCCTCAAACCAGTACAGTGTGGACAATAACTGAGAAATAAAAATTCAGATGAAGAGTTTATTTTAACTTAGAATTATTTTTTTGTTTGTTTTAATTTAGAATTGGATAATTTCAAAGAACAGTTACTGGGGAGGTTAATCTAATTTACACAATCTAGTTTACCTAGATTTAGAGACTCAGTTCCAAATAAATTTGCTTGCCCTTGTGAACACAGATTTTTATATATCAAGGTTAAATGACCATATTTTCTTGATTTCAATCAGATATTAACCACATTTGAACATCCTTTCCCCCTCCTCTTCTCCCCGCTTCCCCATTTTCAGCTGTCACCCTTTATTTAGGGCTTGCTCTGTCCTTTCATTCAGGATTTATGTTGATGTACCTCTGCTTTCTAGATAACTGGTGGTCTCAAGTGTGCCCAAGATACTTCCTCAGGCTAGTGGACCTCTATAAAGGTGCAGTTGTTTACCTCCTCAGTGGACGAAAGACACTGTTGATCCCAGTCCTGTTCAGTAGCTACATTACAGCTGCTCTCAGACTTCTGGAGAAACTACACAAGGTAAGAGAAAAACTTGGGTTCATGTTGGTTCACAGTGATTCACAATGACGACTAACTGACTGGGGCAGAGTGGTCATAACCCTGGCTTGTGAACTTTGTCATTGTCCACCAACACAGATGTAAATGTCACACCAGATGTTGTGTGACAAGATGTTGTTACACAAGATGTAAATGTCATTTTTCTTTTTCTTTTTTTTTTTCCCTTGAATTCAAGGTGAAGATCTAGTCCTGTCTCAAACACTAGGTAAAAATTACCCTAAAGAATGCTACTGACTGAGCTGTGGTATCACAGATACTTGTCCTTTGATCACAGGATCACAGAATGTTTTGGGTTGGACGGAACTTTTAAAGGTCATCTAGTCAAACCTCCTTGCAGTGAGTGGGGAGTTGATGCTTTCTGCTCCCACTGTGTTGATGCTGAGTAGTCTGTGTGAGGAGGAGAGGCAACTAAATAACCCAGAGATTTATTTTGACTCCTAATATGAGAGACCACATCTTTTTGCCAGGCAGCCTGGGTCCTGTTGTTGCAAGCTGCTGTAATTGATTTTTATGAAAGCAACCTGACTGTTCTAAGAAAAATGCTGAATATGTCCTTACTCTAAAAAGCTCTTTTCTTCACTAGGTAAATCAGAAGGTTAAACACATAGAGTATGATAAGTTTTATATCCCTGAGATTTCCAGCTTGGTGGATATTCAGGAGGATTATCTCATGTGGTTCTTACATCAGGCTGGAATGGTAAGAGGTTTTATGTATAGTTGTGAAATAGCTGTCCATGTTTGTGTCTCTGGTTGTAGATCTGTGTTTTTAATTTCCTTAATGAGAGTGTAATGTGTCCCGTATAGGAGCCATCTGTATGTTAAAACTCAGTTTTGGACACTTGGTGGTTTGCCAAAGTTGACTAAAAATACATCTGTCAGAAGAGTCGAGTATTTCATTAACACTTGCAACAGTCTCTGTGATTAGTCATGTGAATTTCATTCCGTCCTTGCACAAGGGGATTAATTCAGTCACTGGATCCTTAATGTAATGGAGACCTCAGGAGCCAAATCCTGTATTCTAAAATTATAATTTTTACCCTTTACTTCTGCTGTTTAGGCAGGTATTGTGAATAATGTAGCCAGTGATCTTAAAATGTTGCTCTGTAAGAGGAGGCAGTGTGGCGTTCTGGCTAGGGGACTGAACCAAGCCTCAAGAGATGTGGGTTCTATTCCTGGCTCTTCCAGTAACCTGCTGGGTGATCTTGGGTAAGACCCTTCACCTCTTTTATGCCTCACTTTCTCATCTATAATAAAGAAAGTAACTAAACTGAGGGCTGGAATATGCTGTATAGGAAACCAGTAGGATTATTTAATTATAGCTAAGAAAGGAATCCCAAGTGTGAGAAAACACCAAAAAACATCCTCCAAGGAATGTTGCAAGAGTAAACCCTCATTGTAGAAAGAATTCTTGTGTGTGTTTTCATGGACTTCCTAAATATTGTGTGCTGTGTGCCCTGTCCCCTGCATTCTATCATTTAAATAGTGCTGCTCTGTGCTTATCTGTAGTAAACAGAATAACAAAATACTGTCTCAAATTTAAGTAGCAGTTGTATTTAAAAAGAACTAAAAATACATTGATGGGGCTAATGAAAGGAATAATTTACAGGAGTGGTTTTATAGTCATATTGTGATCTTTGTCTTGGGATAGTTTTCTTGTTTTTCTGAAGTTTTACCTATGGCAGGCTGACACTGACTTCTGTGCTGGTTAGTCCTCTTGGCTAGCTTTTGAAATCAAGTTTTGAACAGGACTTGTGCATTTTTTTGAGAAGGAAGTTCTCATGCTTTTTGTTGAAGAGGGAAAAAAAACCCAAACAACTAGATTGTTGCTCCCAGGGAAGAAACATTTCCTTTGGGTCACTTTTGAACTAGTTTGTCTGAAAAAGATACAGGAGACAAAATCAAGACTAAAAGATTCTCACACTTCTTTTATTTTTTCCTTCACAGAAAGTAAGACCATCTATCATGCAGGTAAGAAGATTTGTTTTCATGAGTCTTATTTAAAGAAGTGCTTTGGAAGCTGTAGATAGGAACCAACCTGCCCACCTTTCTTGTAGGATGCTGTGACACTCTGTTCTTATCCTTTCATCTTTGATGCTCAGGCTAAGACCAAAATGTTACAGACAGATGCAGAACTACAAATGCAGGTAATCCTTTTCTCTTTTTTTCTCTGCCCCACTTAATTTGTCTGCCTTTGCCCCTCCTTGCAGGCATCAATGTCAATAGTGTGTGCAACACCATGTATGGGAGAGCAGAGTAGGTGAAGCTCTTTGCCCTGGATGTTGCAGAGGCAGCTCTTGATGTCTTTCACTTCAAAATTTTGGTAACATCAAAGCTGCCAGAAGTACATGTGGTGGAAATGTAGGCTGTATGGGGAAGAAGTACTCCTGTACTTGTGATAGTCCAAGAATAAGGTGAAGTCTTCTGTTAGAGGAGATGTAGGGTTGGAAGAGAAAATGACCAACTCCAGATGCTGGTTGCGTTTGCAGTCAGCAGCTGGCCTTCCCACCTGCAGTGAGGGGTGTAGACCTGAGGCTTTCCAGGAGTGTGTTCACATCAGGTGTTCAGGTCCCGCACCCTTACCCTGTAGGTGGCAGCCAAACCAACTCACAGCCGGGCTGTGACAAGGACAAATTGCCTCTGTGCCAGTTCAAACCTCCCAGTGCCAGGCATTGCTCATGTAGGTAGCTCTTGATAGGGACAATGCTGCAGTGTGCCTCGGGTCTGGGACTAGTCCCATCTCCTGTGAAATGATTTTGCTGAGGTCTTTGGTTGTCAAGTTTCTTCAGGGTGGAAAACATTGACGGCAGTTACTCATGGCCATGGTGCTAGTTACATGTAGTATCCATCTCCTGGCTTTTGTTTGGCCACTTGAATACACAGCCCACAGCAAGGCAGAGGAGGCTTGGCCTGCCTTCAGAAGCTGGGGTTACATCCTCCTGCTTCCATTTTGTCAACTGCTCAAACCAGCACAGCTCACTGTCCAGTTTGTCAGCGGTGCACTGCTGCCAGGACAGCAGACTGGTAAAGGTGGTGTTACCCTGAGAGACAGGGTCTTTATGAAAACAACCAGTTAGAGGCCAGAGAAACCAGTACTTTTGTGAGTGCTGGGATGGAGGAAGCATAGTTTCCAGTGGGTTTCTGCCTCAGGTTTAACTGGTTTTCAGACTGGACTGTTTACAAGCATGAATTTGCTATTCATTAGGGACAGAATGAATGTACTATTCGAAATGAATATACTGTTTGTGATCAAAGCTTTGACTGGACTTCTTGCCTTAACTGACTCCAGAAAATCCACGTAGATGCAAGCTTGCTTTGCAAGGAGCAGTTGTCAGCTGACTCCTCACTTGTTATGCTGGTAACCTGCTTTCCCTTGTGGACTCTGACTCTTAGCAGAGTTTATGCTGAGTTTCTTGACTCAGTAATATGAATAAAGCCTCTTCCACTCGCCCACCAGTTTAATGTCAAAAAGTGTTCAGGAAATTGATCTTCCTGTTGCTTGGATTTGGTGAAATAATCAGTGGACTCAGAAGGTGTTGATGTGGGAAATGGGAGGGGGGACATGACAGGTAGGCATGCAGGCACACGCACTTGCACAGAGTGAGCACATAATCCTTGTACCTTGGAGAAACCAAGCTAAAAGGTAAGGAAGAAAGGAACATCAGGCATGTAGTTTTTGACTGTTTTCCTTCTACAGGGAGAAAGGAGCTGAGCAGTGGCTGTTTTTTCACCCCTGTCTTATTTACAGGTTGCAATAAATGGTGCAAATTTGCAGAATGTCTTCATGCTTCTCACCCTGGAGCCTCTGCTGGCCAGAAGCCCTTTCCTGGTACTTCATGTTCGAAGAAGTAACTTAGTTGGTGATGCTTTGAGGGAGTTGAGCATCCATTCAGACATCGATTTGAAAAAGCCTCTTAAAGTAAGTCTTCCTCCTGGCTTGAGCACACTCTCATCCAGCCAATAGGCTTTCAGCTGTTCACATTACTCCTTCACCAATGCACAGTGGCTTCTCCATAGGTATGGCACACAGGGACATTTGATTTAGTTAGTGTGAGGGTCTTTCTCCTCTGTGTCTCCTGGAGTGTTTTGTTGGTTCCCAAGAAGGCAAGCAGAGAGTTTAATCTCTTCCTGATCTGCCTACTGCCTAAGGGACAGGGCAGGGACCATTTCTAAAATCTGCAGTTTCTGTTTTGCTTTTCTGCAGGAGCAGGGCACTTAAAATAGGACATGTTTTGTCTGTGAAAGGTTGCTGCAAAGTTCAGCAGCTGCTGTCCTGTTGCTGCTTGGGCTGTTGGGAAGACAGGTGGTTGTAGTTTACATAAGAAGTTGAACATTTTCACAATACCTGATTTGCCACCTCCTGCTCCCTTTCCCACTCTGCAAGCACAACACTGAAACATGCCCATGGGTCACAGTGGGTGTGGGCACATTAAGAGAAATTGCTCTGTGTGGTTCCCAGTTAGAAAGATGCCCGACTGGCTCTGTCTCAGCTGTGCATCCCTGTTACTGACCTGCTTTTTCCACAGGTCATCTTTGATGGTGAGGAAGCTGTTGATGCTGGAGGAGTGACAAAAGAATTTTTCCTCCTGTTGTTAAAAGAACTGCTCAACCCCATCTACGGGATGTTCACTTACTACCCGGAGTCAAACCTGCTGTGGTTTTCAGACACGGTAAGCCCTTGCCCCCTGTACGTGTAGTTGACGTAATCTGTTGCATTTGAATGACAAGAACGTTAGAGGCAAACTGTGGGAAAGATTTGATCTTCCTCTCATTTTCCACTCATAACACAGTATGGCTCTATTTTCAGTCAGCACAAATTAGCGTAGGTCCATTAACATCAGTGGAACAGTGATGGTTGTGCCTGTTAAGGAGTTGACTCTTTATTCTTATACCCTAATAAAACTTGTTTTAACTATCAGACTAACAGTTAACAGAGTTCTTATCATGAGTGTGATAATCACTTGCAGTTTACAGAACCAGAGGTGTAGGCCCTAATGGCATTAGCATACTGCACTTCCCTTGCTCTTCACCTAATTACAGCTAATTCACTTAGTCATGCATTGCTGTCACCTTCAGGGCCTAAACTTGTTAATGCTTTATGCGAGGAAGCTCTTAAATGGCAAGAAATGTGGTTTGTAGTGAAAGTTGTTTGTGTTTGGAAGAGTATGGAGTGCAAATTCTGCACCTGTCAGAGCATTGTGCCGGCCATGGTGGCTTATGTATTTTTTTTTTTTCATCATCACCTTTCTAGGTAGCAAGATGGGAAATGATGTTGTCAGTTTCCCTTTAAGGTGCAACTGCCTTGGTGGGGTTGTTTTTAATTTATTAATTACATTTTATGAGGAAAGAAATGACACAGTGCCTCTTTTTCACTTGTAAACACTATTACAGAGGTTAACGCTATAAAAATATCTTATGTCACCAGAAATAATGACAGTGTAAGTACTGAAAATGATCCTCATATTTACCACATTTAACAAATACAGGGGAACTGACATAACCACCGTGGGAGTAAAGATGTGAAAGAACGAAGACAAATATGCCAATGTTTGCCTGGGTGACATTACAGTTATGCATATGCTTTTAATAGAAAATAAAATGGGTAATAGGGAGAGAATCGTTAGCATTTTCTTGCAGTACATAGACAGCAAACATCAAAGATTTGTTAATCTCTGAATGCATAGGTATATAGAAAGGAAATAAGAAGCGGGTAGAGAGCAGCAGTTGGTGTTTCCACAGCTGAATCATGGATTACAGAAGTTTCTGACTCTTTATTTCTGTGCAACGTTCCAGCAAGGAATTTGCAACCAAACCAGGATGTGATGAGAGCTTCTGAGTTTTCTTTTGTCCCATCTGGAAAAGCCTAAGCTGTCATCTTTGTGCACAGGAGAAAGGGTACTGTGCATTGCATCAGCAACTGTCTCTCATCAGGATTTGTATGGTTTTGCAGTGTTTTGTGGAACACAACTGGTTTCACTTGATTGGCATCATATGTGGTCTTGCAATATACAACTTCACAGTGGTAGACCTTCACTTTCCATTGGCTCTGTACAAAAAACTCTTGAATGTGAAGCCCTGCCTAGAGGATTTGAAGGAGCTATCCCCTACGGAAGGAAGGTATGAAAAACATTTCAGCCTTTCTGGGGTGGGAGACCATCCAGCTGAGAATAAGAAATTCCAGGCTGGGTAGAAGCTGGTGAATAAAACACATCCTGATCATTCCAAGTGACTGGTAAATCAGGGGTGCTGTGATCCTAGCAAAGTACATAAGTTGAATTTCATATGAGACTTCTCCTCTCTCACAGGCTATGAAATCCATCTACTACCTGAAAGGAGGTTGTAGCCAGGTGGGGGTTGGTCTCTTCTCCCAGGTACCCAGTGACAGAACAAGAGGACACAGCCTCAAACTGCACCAGAGCAGGTTTAGGCTGGACATTAGAGAGAAATTCTTCATGGAAAGAGTGATTGGCCTGTTGGAATGGGTTGCTCGGGGAGATGGTGGAGTCACCATCCCCGGAGGTGTTTAAGAGGAGGCCCAGTGAGGCACTTAGTGCCATTGTTTAGTTAATTAGAAGGGTTAGGCGACAGGTTGGACTTGATGATCCTAGAGAATGGAGTTAATGAAGGACTTTTTCTGAATGGTTTCTTGAATATGTTCTATGTAATTGCATGAGATTATTGGTTCCCTCTGACACTGAAAGTTTAAGATCCCACTGTGGGGCTGCTGTCATATTTCTTTTTTTCCCCTTCTGAATTGCTATCTGATTTATCCACATGAAGTGGCAGCTACATTAATGAGGCAAAGTGTCGGGAAGACAGGAGCAAGATTTTAAGGGATATGAGAAGCATAGCTTTTACATGATGGGAATACATATATAATGTACACATTTAACTCTCTTGTTCTGTTCCCTTAGACTTTTGTGTAGTGATGGCATAAATATCTAGCAGTCCTTAAGAACTGAAAGTGTAGTTCCATTCGAAGGCTAGGATCACTAAAAGTGGTCTGTGGACTAGGTAGGCAAGTCTTACATTGATAATTTGTGTGGACTGACATTTATCCTGCTTCTACCAGAGCATCCCTTTTTTGAGGTGGATTTCTTTATTATCCCTTCAGGTGATTTGAATTCTCTCTTGCAGTTCTACTGTCAAGATGTATGGTGCTGATTACTTTTGCTGAATTTCTTTTGCTCATCAGATGTATGGCTTTTTGAATTTATGATTGATTTTTTTTTTTCTCATTTCTTTCCCTACCTGAAGAACTTCCTTATAGGCTGGATGTTAGGAGGAAGTTCTTCACAGAGAGAGTGATTTGCCATTGGAGTGGGCTGCCCAGGGAGGTGGTGGAGTCACCGTCCCTGGGGGTGTTCAGGAAAAGACTGGATGAGGCACTTAGTGCCATGGTCTAGTTGACTGGATAGGGCTGGGTGATAGGTTGGACTGGATGATCTTGGAGGTCTTTTCCAACCTGGTTGATTATATTCTATTCTGTTATGTAGGAGTCTTCAGCAACTTTTAGATTACCCTGGGGAAGATGTAGAAGAGACATTCTGCTTGAATTTTACAGTAAGACACCTTTAACATAGTAATTCTGATTGTAATGGTTAAGTTGAAGCCCATATACATGTTCATGTGTATCATGATTTATTCTAAACTATGCCTGTACTCAGTGCTAAAACTATTTGCTGTCATCTCCTTTATTCTTCTGTACATGGTCATGAAAACTGAGCTCATAATTAGATTAAGAAGAGTGGCTTTCAAAATAGCCTTGTCAGTGTGACGTGTGACTTAAATGCCAGTGACCAACTTCTCACACTAGGCAGTAGATTCCTAAAGGCTCCTTGAAAATGGAAGCTGGGTTTTGACATCTGTGATGGTTTGGGTGTTACTTGCCTCCCCCTCCCCACACACTTTGGGAAATCACCCAGACTAGACTCAGCCGGCTCTGGAAATTGAATGAAGCTTATATTTGCAGCTTAGCACAATATACAAGCAGATATTTACAGTATATATAGTTATAGACAGAAATATACAAGGCAAAAGGTAATATAGAAACACAACAGTCCTCCCAGAAACCTGCATCCTCAGGAGGGGCTCTCAACCACCCTTCCACCTTCTCCCACACCTCTCTACCTTACCCCAGATGTTGCCTTGTGCTCAGGGAAGATTGGAGGGTTGGTCAGGGGGGTTAGGAAGCAGGTGGATTAATTAGAGAAATGGAAGGTGAGGGTAGAGAGAAAAAAAAATGCAGCCCAAAGCCCAGACAGAAAGCAACTCCCTTATCTATGTTTGTGTTCTTGTTCTTATACATCTCAGCAAGCCTATGAGTGAAGTAGACATCACCATTATTTCCCTTTCACAGCCTGTAATCATTCTCACCAAAACATTCTAGCTAGCTTCAAACTAGCACAACATCACTAGCTTGATCCTTGAAATCCTGACACAACTTAGAATTTTCCTCGCTGTTACAATATTAATACTTCTTATCTTAAAAAATGTACAGTGGGTGTACTTGATCAGACCTTGTTAGGAACAAAATGCTGGAGGCTATTACTAGGAGGCATGCTGAGAAACTCAGCTTTCCTGTACTGCTACAGTAGTAAAAGATATTTTTTTCTAGCTAGTAATCTAGATGCAGTAATATCTATTATACAGAGGAGATTCTCCCAAATTAAGAGCTCCATCTTAGTGTACATTGGAGCATAGAGTGTGTCCCTCTGTGTGTGCAAACATTTAGAACTCATAGAGCTTGGAGAGCAACAGTGTCGTAACTGTGTTTTCCTCTGACTTGGGCAGGGTAAGGGCTTCTGTGTTTCAGTGGCTTTTGCTTTGTAGTCCGGGTGCACTGTCAGGTCTGAGTGATAGGTTAATCTTTAAGTTTGATCTGCATTCTTGACTTTCTGGGTCTGCCCAGTAGAGAGGAAATTCTACTACAGAAAATTCTCTCTGAGCTAGGAGAGTGTTGTCCATTCCCTTGTTTCGTAAACGAGAAAGCACAGAAAGTCTGATAGATCAAACTGAACTCTGGAGTGGGTCAGCCCTGGGTCTGACTGCTTCTCGTGCAGGCCAAAGCTGAGCTCAGGATGAGGTAATGAATCTGTAATGATAGCAATTCAGACTGTGTGAAAACAGAACACCTTTGATGTAACACGAGAGATAGTTCTCTAAGTGCTCTTTTCATGATAAGAGACAGTCTTACTCTCCCTTTCTTGCACTATAATCTGCATAATATATGAAGAGATATAGATATATCTGCTGAAACTTACTAGTAAATAACTGATGTCCAAAACCTTGAAGCTAATAATTCATCTTTCATGTCAAGAGCTGAGCCTCTTTTGCATATGGCAACTTGAAAATGGACCCTTTTGCATTTTTTTCTGGTGGCCAGTTTTGTAGGTACAGAATCCATGTTTGTACTGATGCTGTCCTAGGCCAGGCCAATGCAGGGAGCTGTCTATGGTCATTCCATCTTGCAGTGAAAGCAGATGAATTAACCTGCTGAGTTTGTTTTAAGAATAGGAATCGTTTTTACTGCCAGAGCATGTGGGCCTTATTAAATACAGGTTTTTAGTTATCAATTTCTGGGGTTCTTTTCCACATGAAATTTATCTATTTTTTTTTTTCCTTTCTAAGTTTGTGTTTAGACTTAATAGTAGTCTTACAGCAAATGTGAATGATGGAAAGTGGTGGAAGCATGCAGGGCATTTGGAGCAGAGGAAAAAATGTTCAGCATATACCTTTTTCTCTGGCCCACCCTTCCCATGCCAATCGTCATCTGTGAAAGAGATGACCTAAAGAGCACTTGTGCTAAAATGAGTTTTCTGGTTTTGTGTAGATCTGCAGGGAAAGCTATGGTGTGACAGAGCAGAAGAACCTCATTGAAGATGGAGATAAAATTCTGGTACAGAAGGACAACAGGTAAGTGGGGCACGTATGGGGGTTGACCGATACTTGCGGCGATCAGGTGCAACGCCACAGAAAATTTGAGCAGAAATGTGGGACAGAATTAGAAGTCAGTGGAGATGTGCTAGGAGCAGTTGTTCACATGTTCCTGGGTGCCTGTGGTGCTTGGGAGTAAATGTAAATTTTCATCATCTTTCCACCAGTGTTTGGCAAATGTCCCACACCTTGCTGGATGGGCAGCTTCCCTATAAAAGGCACCACCCTTGGTGGGTGTTTTCCTGGTAAATGAAGATTGCAGCATGCGTTTTGCCCTTGAAGGATAAGCTTTTTGATGGTTTGGAGAGAAGTTGTATGTGACTGAAAAACTGAGCCTTGCAAACATACTGGGCTGTGATAATTGTGCAGTCAGAAGCACTTTCCTTGAGTATTCCTAATAGCAGACCACCATCTCTGATTGGCACCGTAAGACCCTGCTGTACACAGATTCTGTTTGTTTGAACACCTGAGTTCTTACTAGCACAGCTACCCTTACTCTTCACCACCTCTTTTTTTTTTTTCCCCAGCAGCTAGACTATTTTCTTCTCATAATCCTGTAAGTGGATTTCTACAAATGCCTTTATTACTTGAAGCAGGGTTCAGATTCTTCTCTGCCGGCAAAACAGTGTGATTCAGTGACTAGTCAGCAGCATGGTTAAGAGCTTGTGCTAGGGTTGCTGAAGACCTTGCTGGCAAGCCTGCAGATGAAGTCATTTCCTATTAATCTGATCATTTAAAAGAGTTCTGATTGTGTCTAAAGCTGTTGCTGTAACAAAGCTTTCTCTGTATTACCTTTCTTACTGTAATACTGCCCAAGAGGGTGAAATTTTACAGCTAAATTGCTGCCTTTATGCAAAATCCGCGTGGAGGTGGAGCAGTACATACTTGTCACCCTGCAAAGATAGGGTGGGCTTCAGGTAAACAGAGGAGAGCTTAACCTACACGTGCAACAGTGAAGTAAAGATGAAAATGCTTAGTGATAATATCCTTCAGGTTTCTAAGCTGGGCAAGTACATTCAAATTTAAAACAACCTTTTTTTTCTAGTCTATAGCATAGTGGCCTCAGGGGAGGAACAAGGATTTTACCTTAGCAAATGTCTGGGAAGAGCAACCCGGGTTAGCTCCCCCAAGTGTTTATTAAGTCAGGATACGCAACAAGAGAGGGAAATTCTTAATCAGAAGGGCTAGTGTGTAGCTCAACCAGCTTAAGGCATTCCAAAATGCAATTGCTTCAACTTGACCAGAGTTTTGAACTCAAGCTAACCTCTAAATCCAAGTCTAGACATGGCTGTCAATTCATCTACCTTGCAGTGCCTAATGACTTCCTCCACTCTTATGTTTAGAGGCCAGGGACCAATTTGCTGCCCTCCTAGCCTGAATAGTTTCCTGTGTATGCCTCTGAACACTGCCTTTCCTGCTTGAGGAAAGTTCACTGGGAACTGAAGAAAGCACAGAATTGCTTTGACTAAAAAGTGCCAAGTAGAAAATGCCTTAATTTTCCCTCTCATTTTTGGAGTTCATATTGGGTGTCATGACATAAAATGTTCTTCATAGAGGCCTCATGACCGTAACAGCCATAGAGGTACTAAGTAACACTTATGTTAAGTGCTTAAGCAGCTTGATTCTCCCTGATGCTCAGATGACTCTCAGGAAAATGGTAGTAGAACAAATGCACTGGAAAATAGCACAGCCCCCTCTTCTTGCTGTATGACTTCTTATGAAAAGTTGGAATATTTGTCAGTCTGCTTCCTTCATTTTCTTTTTTTACTTTCTCTCTCATCCCTTGCTACTTTTACATGGTATATGCATTGAGAATTCCTCCACCACAAGCTGAAAATACTTCTTTCAGTTGTGGTGTTCTCAGCTAGAGATTGAGATACCAGATTCAGTGGTGTTCCCTGATCTTTGTGCACCAGAGTATGAAGGTGGAAGAGGAAGCTTCTATGCTGTTAAGATGGTTTTCTTGCTCTATAGTGAGAGCTGTTTCTTGATTTCTTCTGGTGGCTTTTTCTTTGGGGCCAGCAGGGAGGGGATTGGCCTTGCAGTTTCATATGAAGACTTTGCAGAGCAGGATTTCCTCAATCTGCCTGTGGGCTGCAGCTTTGAATCTGCTGAACCACTGGCTCACTGGGTGCTTAGTTAGCAGGAGTTCTCTCTGAAAATTCACCTAACCAGGAGTCTGTAAGGATCTTGAGTGATGGGTAAGGAATTGGCTGGAGAGAGTTACGATCAACACTCCGTATCCAAATGGAGATCAGTGACAAGCGGCATCCCTCGGGAGTTGCTACTGGGACCAGTGCTGTTTAACATCTTTGTCAGTGATATGGACAGGGGGGTCGAGTGCACCCTCATCAAGTTTGTGGATGACACCAAGCTGTGTGGTCTGGTTGACAGGCCAGAGGGAAGGGATCTATGCACAGGGACTTGGACAGAATTGAGAGGTGGGCCCAAGCCAACCTCATGAAGTTCAACAAGACCAAGTGCAAGGTTCCACGCCTGGGCTGGAGCAATCCCAAGCACAAATATAGGCTGGGCAAGGTGTGGCCCAAGAGCATTGTCAAGTAGAAGGACCTGGGGGGTGTCAGTTGATGATAAACTTAACATGAGATGGCAGTGTGCACTTGTGGCCCAGAAGGCAGCTGTGTCCTGGGCTGTATCAAAAGAAATGTGACCATCAGGAAAAGGGAGGTGATTCTGCCCCTCTGCTCTGTGAGATCCCATCTGGAGTACTCTGTCCAGTTCTGGTGCCCCCAGCATAAGAGGGAGATGGAATTGCTGGAGTGAGTCCGGAGGAGGTCATGAAGATGATCAGAGGGCTGGAAAACCAATCCTATGAGGACCAGCTGCAAGAGTTGGGGCTGTTCAGCTTGGAAAAGAGAAGGCTCCAAGGGAGACCTTAGAGCAACCTTCCAATACCTGAAGTGGGCTACAGGAGAGCCGGGGAGGAACTTGCTGTGACAGGATGAGAGAGAATGGCTTTAAGCTTGAGGAAGGCAGATTTAGACTAGGTATTAAGAAGAAATTCTTTACGGTAAGGGCAGTGAGACACTGGAACAGGTTGCTTGGGGAGGTCATGGATGCTCCCTCCCTGCAGGTGTTCAAGGCCAGGTTGGATGAGGCCTTGAGCAACCTGGTTTAGTGGAAGGTGTCCCTGCCCATGGCAGAGGGTTGGAACTGGATAATCTTCAGGTTCCTTTCCAACCTAAGCCATTCAATGAATCTATGAAACCTGGACACTTGTGGACTGAGAAGGACTAAAGGGTGTTTCATGGACTTTCCGAAACATGTGGTTGCAGGAGATGTGCTGTGGTGGAGTGTTCCTCCAATGACTGAATCCTGATACTTGCTTAACACAATTTGGGTGCAGGCCATGGGTTCTGTAGGGAAGAGAACTCTGTTTTTGACACCTCCCCAGTGCTTAACGTCACTCTGGCTCCCTCCTGGCCCTATGGGTAGCTAGATGCAAGGGTGGGTTTAGTGGTAGAATAGAGCCTGGGCTGCTGGGGGACTCTTGTGCTGCTACTGCTGGGGAATAAGCAAGTGCATGGTGGTACTCACTGCCTAGTAACTTGTCCTGTCCATGTTCCGGTGACCTGACTTACTGAGGAGGAGGGCAGTAGGCCGGACCTGTTAGAGGCATATCTTCAAAGCACGTTACAGGCAGCAAGAGGAGAACTGCTCAGGCATACAATTAAACCTGCTTTCCTTTGCCTGCTCTCTCTCTCACTGCACTAGGAAAGAATTTGTTGAAGCCTACGTAAATTATATCTTCAACCTCTCCATCCATGAGTGGTACACAGCCTTTTCCACTGGCTTCCTGAAAGTGTGTGGTGGGAAAGTCCTGGAACTCTTCCAGCCCACAGAGCTCAGGGCCATGATAGTTGGAAACAGTAACTACAACTGGGAGGAATTGGAGGAGGTAAAGCTTCCCTCTTGTCATGTTTGTCTTCTTTTTCACAAGCACCAGGACTGCACAGTTGCATGAGGTGGACACTAGCCTGGGATATGAGATGTGAGAAGCCACTGACGCTTTTTTATCTTAATTTTTCTTTGTTTGTTAATGCTCCTTGTACATCTTGCCATCATTCACATGAAAAGTTTCTTACTGGGCTATCTGGTTACTGATAAAGCTCAGGGAGGAAATTCAGGATGAAAGAGGACAGGTGAGAAGGAGTTCCATCTCTTATCTTTCTGGGATGAAACCTAAGACTGAAGGGAAGAGACAAAGTCAGGGCATTCATTCACAGAAAAACTCACTTCACTGCAGAAGGGCAAGAAGTACACAGCCAAGGGTTCAAAGGGGATTCTGGACACCCCGTGAAGATGCACTGTCTAAAAATGCATGGATCAGCAAGTAACTTGCTCTGCCTCAGCAGTGAAAGCAGCTTTGCAGTGCAGAACACACAATCTTGTCCCTGAGTCCAGCCTGTGAATGGGTACTCCAGGATTCCTTATGACACATGTAGTTAACTGGATAACTGGAATCTTAATGCCTGCCTGCCCTCCACACATAGCTAGCAGAGCCTTTAGCTGGGCTTTCCAGCCATGCAATTGCCTACAACCTGTTCTGTAACTGTTGGACATGAGGAGATCAGGTCTGAGTTCTGCTTAGTCGTTTCTTTCTAGTGCCAGGTGGAGTGATGTGACTTTTTGGGTTTTCATAGAGCGCTGTCTATAAGGGAGACTACACCGCAACACACCCAACTGTCAGAATGTTTTGGGAAACCTTTCATGCATTTCCCTTGGAAAAGAAGAAGAAGTTTCTCTGTAAGTATCTTACAGTGGTGTGCAGTGTCTCCTGAATATGAAGACTCAGATGGGAGTGTCTACAGAGCACCACAGTTATGGCATGTTGCGCTAAATGCTAGAGAATGGTTCAGCACGAATGGCTGAGCTATCCTGAGTCACCTACTAGGCAGATCATCTGTTTTCCTGTTTTCTCCCTCTTGTCCCTCTTGTTTTAATTTGTATTCGTTTTTACCCTCAAAATCACTGGATGATACCTGCAGTACAAAATCCCATACAGCCTCACAAGGGAGCGCAGCATCCTTCTGTTTGTGTTGCCAGGTGGTCAGTGCCCAGTGTGCACTCTTAACCTTTTGCGCACTGCCTCTGTGAGGCCGGCCATGTCCTGCATGCAGGTCAGTCAGCGTCTCAGCCCCTCCAGGCAGAGTCCCACCGTGTGAATGGGGATGGCGATTGCCTTCGCTGCAGCCCTCAGTGTGAGGTCCCCTGCCCTAGCTGTCCAACCTCCCCTCTGCTTCTCCTAGTGTTTCTGACGGGCAGCGATCGCATTCCCATCTACGGCATGTCCAGCCTGCGTATCGTCATCCAGTCCACGGCCAGCGGGGAGCAGTACCTGCCGGTGGCACACACCTGCTACAACCTCCTAGACCTGCCCAAGTACAGCAGCAAGGAGATCCTCAGCGCCCGGCTGGTGCAAGCCATTGATCACTACGAGGGCTTTAGCCTAGCTTGAGGGGTGTAGGAGAGGCACAAATGCTTGGGTACGGAGGAAGAAAATGATGGGCTCGGCTTTATTTTTGTAAGGGAACGGTTCAGAACTTTTTTTTTGGTGAAAATATAATTAGTTATAATAATAATAGATTGAGCTGATGCAGTTTCAGCCTGATGCTGCCAGCATTTTGTGGGGCTTCAACAGGGAGAGGCTGTTGCTTCTAATATTCTCACCTACTGAACAAAGTCAGTTCAGGGGGCACTTTTGTTTCCCCTCCAGCTTGACATCACTGCCCTCCTGGCACTTCCTTGTAGTTTGCTTTTATTTCTCCTGCACATACACTTACCTCTCCTTTTACCCCAGTTTAAATACTTTGATGTTCCTTGCATTTAGGCTGTGGTGGACACTGAGGATCAATTAGTGATCTTCTTTTTGAAAGGCTCACAGGAGACTTTCCGTTTTTGAAAAGCTGTGATTTCCCCCACACTCTTTTCTCCCCTCCCTTTTTAAAATGCAAGCTGGTTCTTGCTTGCTTTGAATGGAATTATCTCCTCTCTCCTTTGGTCCTTGGTGGATGGTACTGGGCTAAGATGTCATTTCTGACCTCTAGGACAATGTATTTTTGGTGCTCTATCTTTTTTGCACCAGACTGTCTCATGGAGATGGTTTGGAAGGATTAGCTTGTTTTTGACTCCCTTGTCTTGAATTCTGCTTTCCAAGCAGTATCTTCTTAAAGAAGCCTCAGACTTTACTGGAGTGGAGTTTGTGTTCAGGCTTGTGGATGGACAAGTTCTACCTATCATAATGGGTTTCTCAAATTGCATCTCTCTTTGTGTTGTGTTTCTGCCTTGACAGGTTGACAGTTTAGGTGGCTGGTCTTTGCTGCATTCTGTTTTTCCTTGCAGGCAGAGCTGTTACTCCAGTTGAAGGTGAGGTGGCAATTTTTACCACTGCCACCTTTCTCCAGAGGCGCGATCTGTGTGTGAATATCGTGTGTGTGTTAGTGTGCGGGGCTGTGAGAGTGTATGAGGTACCCATAAACTCTCTCTACTCGCATCAGATCAAAGAAATAGGCCTGAGATCCACATCCAAGTGACAGCTCTGGAGGCTGGTTTATTTTTGCAGTTAGGATTACTTTATTTTGCTGCTTGCTGAAAGGAGCCCTTTCACTTAATGGCTGTTTTGCTGAGGGGCCCTAAAAGACAATCTGTGCAAAGTAGACTGGAAGTGCACAATGGAACTTGAGTAGGCAAAATCATTACCTAAATCTATCCTGTAGCATTGGAGAGCCTTAATCCTCTTTCCCTAGTTTCACCATCACACCACCTCCCTCCCCCCCAATTTAATGAAGTTTGAATGATTTCCATCCACCCTACCCCCTCATTTTTCAGGTCTTGATGTAAATCTCATTTTAAGCCTAGGGTGGTTTTGACATTGAGTCATTGTTAGGACATAGTATTTATGCACCATGTTCAATATACAGTATTGAACTTTGCACCTCCTAATAAAAGGTTTTAGGCTCCTGGGTTTTTTTTAAAGACAAGCTGTGGGCTACAGTGAGAGCCCTCCAGCCTCTTTCTAATGCAGCATTGAAAACAGATATACAATTATATCAAATGTTTATTTTCGATGTGTGTGTACATAGTACAGTATTATGCAATAAATTTGATGTCTAATTCTGACTGAGTGGCTGCCTTTGTGTCAGGAGGCAAAGGAAGGGCTGCCCCAGGCACCAGTTCTGCCTCTCCCACTGGTCTCATTCTACCTGTGAGCATGTGGAAGCAGGCTGCTGCTTTCCTCTGCCTTGGCCCTGTGGCTGGTGAGCATCTCAGTCAGTCCTCTTCTTGCTTCAACCAAATGTTGCCCTTCCCCTTTCTCACCCGGCTTAGGCCCTGTGTGCTGGTTGGTAAAATAGAGCAAGGCAGGATGCAGCCACAGCCTCGGGGGACTTGCTGTTTCCGTAGACAGAGCAGGAGGAGTTGTATCTACGTGTCTTGGCTCACCCACAGTCTGGTAAGTCTTCAGTGGAAGCACTGGGCATTGATATTGGACATGAGTCTATCTACCCCTCTCCCTTCATCCCCACAGGCAGAAGGCTGTGCAGCAGTGCCAGTCCTCATGGCACATAAGAGCACCAAGTCTTTTCCAGTCTGCCTCTCCTGCCTGGCCACACAGCCCTGCAGGTGTAGGCAGGTCATGCAATGTGCCCTGTGGTCTGTGCATCCTGAGGTTCATGGGCTCCAGTTTAGTGCTGGAAGCAACGAGGCTGTGGCAGCTTTGCAGAACCTGGTGTTCTTCCTCTGTTGGACTAGCTTCAGAGCTGTTTCTTCATTACTAATGGTAAGTAATTTAATTAACAATTTCTGCTTTTGTGTGTGTGAGAACAATACCAGGGGAGGTGCACTGCCAGTCACTTCCAGAGGGAGAATGAGTGTGTGTGTCTGTGCTTGCCTCTGCCCAGGGTGTAGTTTAGCAGCTGAGACACTCCCTTGGCCACCAGGAGCCCTTGCCCTCTTTGCTCAGGGAACTCGTACTCCCTTGCTCCGGCACAGGCCTGGAGAAGAGAGGCTCAGCACCCATTGGTCAGCTACTGTGACCTGTAGCCTGAGGATTCAGCCAGCTATCACGTCACCTTGTGCTTGCCTGGCTCCCCAGTGCTGTGGGACATTGTTAGTGTAAGCAAAGACAGTAAATTTACTGGCTTAACACAGGCGTTCCATCATGTGGGCTTATGGTTTCAACTTGGAGCGTATGAAGGAAGGTTGTTCAGCCTAGAAAAGACAAGATTCTGAGAGCCCTTACAGCTGCCTCCCAATACCTGAAGGGATCCTACAAGAAGGCTGCAGAGGGACTTTTCGTAAGGTTGTCAGGAGACAGGACAAGGTGGAACAGAGTGGGAGTGAGAGCAGGGTGAGACTGGATCTGAGGAAGAAGTTTTTCAGTACAAGGGTGGTGGGCCTCTGGACTAGGCTGCTCAGGGAGGCTGTGGATGCCTCCTCCTTGGGGTTGTTCAAGCTTACTTCCAACCTCAGCCATTCTGTGCTATATGAATGGATCCATGTGTACATACAGGTGTATGCATGTGCTGCTACATACTCTGTATAAATGCACCATAAGATCTCCAGTGTGTGATCTGTGTTGTGCACTTGTGAAAGGGCTAGAGATGGCTGTGTTAACAGTGAGCACAGAATGTATCTTTTGTGTATAGAGTGTAGGGTGGCTGTAGGGCAGTGCTTGTGCTCTAGTGTTGTAGCTGTGTGTATAGTATACACAATACACAGGTGAGTGTGTAACTTGTAGCATGGCCACTGCACAGTTGTACACCAGCACACAGTTGCGCCTCCACCCACAATTTGCTTAATTTTGGGGCAGCATGGAGTAAAACCACCATGGCTGTTAACCTGGCAGCTGAATGTCACTTCCTAGGACATAACTGAGGCATGCAGCAGGCCCATGGCCCAGGTTTTTGCTCTGGTTCTGCTGATGCTCCTGGTGCTAACAGTACTTACGGTAAGAAGTGCAGGGAATATTGCTGGAATTCATGTCCTCTGCCAAACCAGAAGGCACTTTGCAAGGGCACCCATGGGGATAAGGAATATGCCCTTCAGGAACACAGCAGCATCCAGAAATAGGAAGTGAGCCATCCTTGCCACCAAGTTATGCCATAGGAGAGGGTCAATGAATGCATTGCTTGATAGTTTCCAAATGCAAAATTAACTTCCTCATCTGCACATGTGCAGAAGTCCTCTCCACTGCTTTGGCTCAGAGAAATGAGCCTGGACTCAACTTCCCCCCCTAAAACCCAGAAGTCCTCATCTCCATTCCCTGAGAGATGTGAAACAGAAATAACTGTATAATATAATAACAGAAACTGAAGTAAGCTGAAGTACAACTCTGCACCCTGTATATCTAACAGCACCAGCTGGTCTTCAGACAAAACCCATGTCAGGTGCCCAGCCTCTGGCAGCTGTGCAGTTGCCACCAGCCAGCAGGGACTACTGGTAGCAGCCACTGCTGACCAGCCATCACTTCAGCCTCAGCACTGGACCAGCAGCTGGCACCATCCCATGAACAGGGCAAGCTGTGACTCCAGATCACAGGCTACAGCCTGGCTCTGGCTTCAGCCACTTCTTTCAGTATTTGCAGGCATGTCCAAAGAGGACTTGGGAAGCACCTCAGGCTGGAGGGTATCTAGCAGCCCTTACCCTCCAAACCTTGCACATGCTAGGAATAACAACTGTCTTCACAGGATGATTAAAAGATAAATTGCTTTAATTTCACTGCTTTTAACACAGACATTCACTGACTGGTCACTCAGGAATAATGCAAATGCAGCTTGTAAGGACAATGCATTTTTCCTCTCTTTAACTCTTGCAGTCTTACTTTGTCCACAACCTGCTCATCATTGAAATAAACCACAATGATGTATTCTACCACTCTGTGGTAACACAGAGATGCATCTGGAACATCTTCAGTGGATGGAAAGCCCAGCACTGCCCTCCTACAGCACAGGTTTGTTCTAGTGACCTGGAAACAGGTTCTCTTCTACTAAACAGCTTATTTATCTCACATAAAGTACACTTCTGTACAGTACTTCACACCTTTTTAAACACACAGTCTTGTATTTAATGTTCTCCAGTCAACAGATTGATGTTGGCATGAAAAAATGATCAAACAAAATGTTGCTTGGATGGACTTTGAGGAGTGTGGCAGGGCAAACCATTTCTGGCTATTTGTGGTTAGTAAGAAGTCAAATAATCTGTGGGAGATACAAAGACAACATTTTAGTGCTCAGGCCTTGGGGCCTTCCTCCTGTGCAGGCTTTGGGGAGGGGAATCGCAGCATCTGCTACCCGAGGACAGAACACTGAGCATTGGTACAGCATATTCCCAGCACTGGAATTTTAAAATTCCCTTCTCTGCCACAGCCCTTCCCAGCAGCTGGCTTCACAATGAGGCAAACCATGGTTGGTTTGGTTGGGTTTTTTGCCACAAGAAAACAGTCAGTCTGAAAACAGAGATGTCAGGGTGTGGCTTTTCGCTTGGTTTGGTTTAGTTTGTTTTTTTCCTTTTAATGTACAATCAGTTACCAGGTTTTGTTACTGTCAGCTTTCAAATTTCAAAAATAGAAACTCTCTAAAGTGCATAATTGTACTTACATTTCATATAAACTATCTGAAGTTCTAGCAGTATACCATGTAAACAGCATTAACTAAGCATCAGAAAATGCTACAGTCTCATCAGTTCAAAAATAAACCAGAGCCTTCCCTACATAGCATTTATCAAGCCTTGTCAGGGGCACACCCCAGCAGAACAGGTAATTCATCAGTACACAGTGCAAACAGGCTTTGTAAAAATAAGTAGAGAAAGCAGGCTTACTCCTGGGAGGCCTTGGCCCACTGGAAAAAAAGGCAGAAGCTGCTTCTCTTGTTCACATGAACTTAGCCAGGCCCAGGTTCAGCAAAGGGCCCGAGCTTTAGTTCATCACAATTCAGCAAAATCCCAAGAGCAGGCCAGCCTGAGGCACGTGCTCACCAGGCATGTTTTTGCTTTGCTGAACTGGGCCTGAACAATACAAAACTGAGCTGCTGCTAAAGACATTTTCATTGCCAAACATCCTCTCTCATCCCACGCTTCCGCTAACAGTCTGGCTCAGCTGCTTCATCTAAAATGTCTAGGCAGAGCGCATTACGGACTCAGAGGAAGAGAGGGCAAGAGCTGGCTGAAGAAGGGCACAGCTCTGTTGTCCTGGGCTGCCCTGTGTTCAGAGTTTAGGCAGACATCTTCACAATCAGCTTTTGAGCACATCTGTCAGCCCTGTTAACACACTTAAAGCATCAGTTTTGTGGAGGCTGATGGAAACTGGGCATGGCTGAAAAGCTAAGCTCCGAGTCAGCACACAAGTCCTCTGGACTATTTGGAAACAGAAATTCAGTCTTCACTGATTGTACATGGAACAGGCAATTCTGCAATCGGGGAAAAAAAACCCCATGATCTGGGAGTTCTGCTCTGAAGTGCTTTCACTAACTAATGCACATCACTGCCTTGCCCATCCAGACTAGTAACAGGAATTGTGCAAACCCACTGAGAGAAGACTGCCTTTTGAAGTGCTTATGTGATGATGCTGAAAAGATGAGAACATCCTCAGCATCGCTTTTGGCAAGAATTAAGAAGCACATACAGCAAGTGGAAGGTACGTCTGAGCACCACAACCCAAATACACCAATTTGTGAGCCCACTTGCCCATATGAAGGAAGAAAAGGGGGAGAAGTTGTTTTGGGGGTCCTTTTACCTCCTCTGGTGTGACTTACATGAGGCCTGGCTGCGGTGACTGCCACTGCATTTGATGTCAGCCGTTTGGTTTCTGCACCTGAGCTCCTCAGGGGATCAACGCAAAAGCAAGCATGATAGAAATGCTCTCTCTGGGATATGAGGATTGAGCCCTGGCTGAGGGCAGAAGGAGTTTGTGCACACAAGCTTCTGGAGTAGGAGAGTGAGCCCAGGTAGTCTGGGACTGCAGAACTGCAAGACCTCAGCTACTTAGTGAGTTCCTCAACTTGCTGCTTTTTCACTCCTTCAGGCAGCATCTGTCTAACATGACCACCTGATTCAGGCATCCCAGGACCTTTTGTGAAAGTCAACAGAAAAATGCTGCGTTATGAATAGATGCACCTGAGCCATGGGCCATTTCTACAGGCAGAACACGGCTCCATGCATTCCGTTCCCTGCAGCATCCTCTGTGCTAGTATACCCCCAGTACACACCTGGAAGAAAAGTCCATCCTCTGTTGCCACCATCACAGTGTCATAGCTGCAACCCACACAATCTGACAGATGGTGTACACAAACCCCAAAATTTAGGCTACCGAGTATGTATGATGGTCCCATGGACTGTTCAGCCTGAACTCTTAGGTCTGTATCAGATGATGATGCACACGCATACTAGCTTGGGGATCTTCCAGATACCTGACACTGAGCATTTAGCTCATCAGCTACTGAAATCCCAGGGGATTCTGGCTTACAGCTTTTAAATCCTCTTTCCTCCTGGTTTCCTAAACCATTACAATGGTACAGTAGCACCTTCCAAATCAGAAGGAGCCAGCAAGAATTTGGCTGCATGGGTCATTTGCTTGCTATCCCAAACAGATGGAAGTCCTTTCTTCTACTTCGGTTGAACAGGCCTTTAAAAGTGGAAAGGAAACACAGCTCAAGCCTAGGCAAAACTGTAACACACCAGTTCTGAGTGATGACCAGGAGATTCTTACAGCATTTATCCAGAGCAACAGAAGATGCTGGACTCCAAACAGTCAGGTCAAAAGTCTGAGCAAATCTTCACTGTAGCTACAAGAGAACAGTAGTCATGCTATCATCTGAACTGTGTCTGCACATGAGATCAGCCAGTGTACTTGTCTGTTGAAGTAAAGGAGAAGCTACTTGATGATTTAATCACTATTCATTCTACTTTGCTTCTTGCTATGATATCCTGGGAAAAAATAATAGCATGTCTGGTTTTGACATTCTAAATTACAGGATCTGTAAGCAAATCAAAACAGAAGGATCCCTTCAGTGAAGTCACTAAGTGCAGCATCATGTCTCCTACACCGGCAAACTCCATTTTGGGTATCAGGCCTGGAGAAAGAGTGGACAACATCAAGTGCAGAGGGTGATGGAAAGCCACCTTTTGCCCCCCCCTCCCGCCTGTGGGAATGGCCCTTCAGTTCCCAGGGAGCAGCTCAGGCTCCAGCTGCATTCACTTCATGCGTTTGTCCATTTGCACTCTTATTTGTTTATTGGCAAAGCCAATCTCCTCTTCTCCAAGACCTTGGAGCTGATATCTCTTTTACTGATCAGGACCTCCAGCAGCCTCAGCTTCGCCTTAATCTGCTTGTACTCATTGTATTCTTCAGCCATAGGAGTGCGGTCTTCTTTCTGCACGTTCCTAGTGGGAGTGAAAGCAGATCATGAGAATTCCTGTAACAGGATGTCTTCCTTTCAGTGCTCTCCCTCCAATTCTTGATCAGACCTATAAAGCAGCTCCTCTGCTCCTCCCCCCTTCTACCCTTTAAGTGGGAAAAACCACTCATATTGAGGCTGAACACAGTATCTCATGGTTCCAAATGGAAAACTTTACTCAAAGCATGCCTGACTTCCCTGAAACTCCCAGCCCCTATGTAACAGTTGAAAAACATTTCAGGAGACATCTGAACGTCAGCCTGCTAGCACAGCAAAACAAACCAGGGCTGCCTCTGGCTTGGTGTCACATCATGTGCATGCACAGGCACACTTGTGAAAGTGGAAGATAACAGCTGATCAGATTTCTCTTCGCTTACATGCAACTTCTAACTTTTCCCTGATTTTACCGGAGGCTTTAAGGATGATGGCCAGTGGCAGGAACCTGAACAGGGTAAGTTAAGAGTATAAATATATGAGAACATTCTATCAGCTTATTCATGAGAGACATTTTCTGAAAGCAATAAAGCCTGGTACACTAAAGCAGAAAGAAGTACTTGTTGAAGTACTGTCTCAGTACCTCACAGACAAGCAAGAACAGGACAGAAACCTTCAACAGATGTCATCAGGAAAAAGTCAGTTACTCTATCACTGAGAAATGCTTCCATCAATCCTGGCAGCTATGCTAGAGGCAGATGGATTGTCACAACTTCTACTTTTTATTCCCTCTGCTTGTCCTAAGACAATGTTCTCAAAGATTTGTGATCCCTGAGCTTCTTGGGGGGGCAATGGTTTGGGGTGGGCAGGGTGGAAAGGATTCATTTCAGTGGACAACTGTAATGAACGTGGGTCAAACACGAAGAAGAAATACGTAATAGTCAATTCAGGTAACTTTCCATATCTGGAGGTCTTTGTAGATGCTAAACAGATCAAAAGCAGCTGAAGGACAGAAACAACTGAGAAATGATTACCTTCCATTTTGTCGGAAAAAGTTATCTTCAAAGTCTCTCAATTTTTTTCTGATGCGCTTTTTCTCTTCCCTGACGTCTTGGAGCTGCTCTAAGAGTTCAGGGCTGTTGGGTTTAAATATAAACAAGATTATATGCACACACACAACTATAACAGGAAACATCCACTAAATCTACACATGTATGGCTGTGTCTGTGCCAAGCAGCAGAACTGCTCCTGCGGGCAGCTCAGGCAGCCTGATGTTACTTGCAATGAAAAGCTCTGCACGTAGCTCAGCAAAAGGCTTATGCCGAGGCCCCTAAGGAGGTCAAGTATGCACTACACAATTCAGCACTGACTTCTAGGAAATTGTCTTGCTGAAGACGGGCCTGGTTTTGGCAACTTTCACAGGATCAAGATCCAGTGGTCACAGCTTAAGGCTACAACCTCTGTGCATTTGCATCAGAGCTGGGTGCTTGAAACCAGCACAGCTAATTCAGCTTCTCCGAAACCTCAAAACCCCTGAGGAGCACTGGGTTGTTTTCATAATACGGGCTTGCCACTGGTGAAGAGGAGCTACTCTGTAAGTGCAGAGGTCTAATGGCTGTACCTGGTCAGGGTACTTTCTTTCCATACTCTTTCAAAGGAGGGTCTACTGCATTTTAAAATAAAGCACAAAAAACTGTGACTCGGTTCATATATGGAAAAAAAAAATCTAGCTACTTTTTTAGCCAAAAAAAGGTAACTTGGTGAGGAATTACTTTGAAATTGTCTGTGAATTCAACATACATGGATGCTTCATGGAGATTTGAAAGCCCCATATCCTGATTGCTCCTAGATGGCATCTTTTCATCCACTGGGGAAACAAAACCGTCAGCGTCATCTTCTAGCTGATCCAAGAAGCTACGCACGTTGAAATCAGTCTTCACGGTAATTGTGAAACCTGGCTTAACATTGCTGTCCTCCTCAGATCCCTCCTCTTCCTCCTACAGAGAGGGACAGAACACCCCCACAACAGAACAGGTTATTACTCCCTTCCCAGAAACAGGTATCTCCTTTCACCACATGCACTGGGGGAGAGGTATGACAAGTGGACAGGCAGAGCAAGCACTTTAACTGCTAAGCAGTACAGGACACCAGAAAATCACCAGTAAGACATCCTAAAACCAAAGCATGTCAGCAAAACTGCAGAGGACAACACAACTGAGTGGAAAAATACCGAGGGTTCTTATGTATTCTGGTGTTAATCAACACAGAGTCATTATGCAAACTGTCTAAAGCATGGAATCATAGAATCGACCAGGTTAGAAGAGACCTCCAAGATCATCCAGTCCAACCTATAAGCAGCCAGACTCTGCCTTTCCCTGCGTACACCTGGCATGCACACAGATTATTAGCTTAAAATGTGAAACAGTCTCACAATAGATGTAGCTCAACAGCTCTCTCTATTGGCTGAATTCAAGACCTCAAATGCTCCTCTCAATCAGCTCAGGTCAGTCTTTCAGCAGGCCAGAGGTGGGTGGGATATGACTGACTCTGAAAGGACTCCCGTTGCTAATGTGTTCCCAACATCAGCTCTGTGGGGTTTGGTTGGAATACACTAAAAACTCGAGTGGAAACACTGCCCAGTGCAATTTCCCCAAAGTACACTGATCAATTGGCTCTGTTCAGATTTTGTTGCAAAATGTATAGCACACGATTTGAAAGTCTGCTGCAACTGGTCCTTGCTAATTCATAGTGCTTGCAAATGTATGCCTGGTACTGCAACACTGTTGCAAAGTCCTCTGGATTACCAGAGACCGGTTTTTGCTTACAGAGACTTTTCTAGAAGGCAGTCTTCAAGTGTAATATAATGAATGAGGGATGAGCATTACAGGAAGGCAATAAATGCCAGTGTGGACAGCAAGTGTCTATATTATGTACTTATGTGTGTATATATATATATATATAAGCTGTGCAGCTCCAGTCAGGGAGGATCTAAGCACATGCGTATTTTTAAAAGCTTTTGAGGTCTAGTATGGCTGAAGTCTTTGAGTGTATGCACAGATACATTCTTGCCCTGGAATCAAAAGAAGCCACTTTGTCTGCCTTTCTTTCCCCTCCTACCTCTCTGCAATTCCTTTCAAATTGTTCAGTTATTTCTAAGAGATTGCTCCGGTAATTGGAAGTAAAAAAGGGAGAAAGTAACACTGCAACCTGGCATTGTCCTACTAAATTCTCAAAGTCAGTGATTTAAAAATGCATACATTAACATGAAATCAGAATTTGCCCAGAGTTTTCTTTCCAAGTTAAAGCTCTAGGCCGTGAAAACAATGCAAAACCACAGGCTAAGAATTACAGCCAACAGGGAGGCTTGGAGATAAAAAACATCTTTCTGGGGAGAAATTTTGGGTAGTAACAATAATACCAACAACAATAATACAAACAATACCAACAATAATAATAATAGATGCAGAGAAGTTTGAACTCATCTCAGAAAAACCTGCAGGACACTTGTGAAAGTTCAAGCAATGTTTAGCATGATTAGATAAGATCATTTCTGCAGATATAAAGTACACAGTTTACACAGGAGGCATGAAACCCTGCAAACAACTTCAGGCTGGGCTGGGGAGGGGGCACCACCTTTCACTGTCATTTACCAGTCCCCAGGCAGGTTGTCCTGCCCTGCCAGTTAAGGGGAACTAGGACTGAAGCAGGAACACCAATCTTGCTGTGGCATGGAAGAGGATTTGCTAAGTCAATGTATGCATTAAAACCAGTAAGTTTCATTGTAAAGAAATATCTCTAGCATCAAAGGAGGAGCTTCTGTGCCCATTCCTGGAAGAGCAAGTTGCTTCTAGATTCCCCTTTTGGAGAGAAAGGAAAGGGACAATTTTCATAAGCAGTGTTGACAACCTGCTCAAACTGCTCCTGAGGAGAGATGACAGATGCAGGGTGTCCTCCCCATAGAAGTCCATGAGCCCATCCTCCTTGCCTCACTCCAGGGCATCCAAGCTCCGGAGTGAGCCTCCTGCTAATACAAGCCCATGGGAGGAAAAGAAAGTGTAGAAATTTCACTTGTTTAGACTTTGGTGCCAAAACACTACATGTGGTTGTCATGAAACCTCTTAAAACATTCTGCTGTTTAAAACAAAGGTGTGAATTAAAAGGATTTTAGCAATAACTTGAATGGAAATGGTCATCTGAGGCCTTCACTGTACACAAGTCTCACTGCACTGGCATTTACACCATGAACCAGAATGCTTTTCATTGACAAGATCCATTTGGCTTGCACCTGCTTGGATCTTTAGGGAAACTGAAATTTTCAGTTACAAAACTAACCACTTCAGAGTATCCCATCATCAGCATTCCCAACAAGCAAACTTCCCAATGATTTTTTCAAAACAGACAATAGTCAAGATACTGTTTGGTAAGGCTTCACCTCAGACCACCTTCCAAACTTTTATCCAGCTCTCTCAAACACTTCAAAAAGCCCCACCAAAGAAACCCCAGAAACTGACAGTGGTCCGAGAGCAATCAAGATAGGCAGTACTCTGTCCAGAGTGGACCTGACAGAGGGCAAGGCTTAAAGCCTTTTTGCAATTTCCTCTCTTTAGTTCTGGGTGTATTTTGATGCAAAGCTGCCATGTGCAGATTCACAGAGCCACACTAAAGAGTTAATAGCCATGTTAGGTGTTAATGAGCTTAACATTGCCACCTCCACGTTTTGGAGTTTGCATTTCCTGCAGAACACTGCTGAGCTGGTATGATGCTGCCTGTGCACAGCACCAGCCATACTGGTCATCAGGGATCACCATAATTGATAGCTCTAGGGTTTGACTCTTGAGTGCAAGCACAGGTGAAAAATAGAGACACGCTAAATGAAAAAACAAACAATCAAACCCAGCCAAAAGCAGCTTCCACTAGACCACTACTGCAGATCTGATCCAGCAGTCTTCTAGAAAACGCTGACAGCGCAGTGATGATAGACCAGCCTCCAAAGAGCAGTGTAACATCTTCAGTCTGCAGTCTGGTTTTAATGAATACATGGCTTGAATAGTTCATTAATATAAAATCTACTCTAACTGCCTAATGCCAAATTACTTTGGATGTGTAGGGCTGCAGTATTTACACCATTAACCAAACTCTGGCTGGAAAACGACCAAGACAGAAACCACCCAAGTGCTGAGCACTTTTTTCCTTGTTACACTGCAAAGGTAACGGAAGGGAGCCAGGGCCCAGCTCCATGCCGGGTGCCTGCCTAGTTGCAGCAGTCCTCACCACCAAGATACCCCCAGCAGCACAAGAAAGAAACACAACGACCCTGCCATCCAAATCTGACCATGCATTAAATAGCAGAACCATTTAATTTGTAACATCCATCCTCATGTGACTTAGACAGAAATACCCTTCACGAGGTGGTGACAAAGGGCCCTAGGTAAAACAAGCATGTGAACAGGAGCAGGCATGGATCCCCTAAGTGCCCCAGCTGGCTCCATGTGCCAATGTTAGTTTTGTGAGAGCTCATTCCTGCTGCAGTGCTGTGTGCAAGCCACAGAGCTTTGGAGTGAGAGAAATCACCACAAAACAAGTTAGTGCTGTTAAAGGAGGAAAGCAAGGAAAAAAGCAACGTACAAAGGCAATTGTGATCATTTTCTTTCTAAAGCAAAATCAAATACATTATGTGCAAGTGTAGGGGGAAGGAGAAGGATGGGAGAGAATGCAAAGCCAAGGAAATACTGTAGTCTTATCTACAACAAGGGAAGAATTTGATCAGAACTGGTGAAGCTTAAAGCAGCTACTGATTTTTCAGGAGGACACTGCAAAAAAAATCAGCAGTGATTAAAAAAAAATACCAATCAATCAAACAATCATTCTTTTTCATTGGTATAAGGGGGAAACTGATGCAAACTGAGCAATTAGTTAGCAGCTGGAGGTCTTCACCTTTATCTCCTTGAAGAAGGAAGCTGTTTCTCCCTCGATAATTGGCTGCAGCAAAGGGCTTCTCCGCTTGCTGGAGGGGGAACCCTGTGACAGGTGTTAACAAGTATGTTACATTATGAACCCCTTTCTCCTTCACCACCTGCTCTTAGCTCATTCTCACCCACACACTCACTCTCAGCTCATGGCTGCACCGTCGAGAGAAATCTGTTTCTAGAAGAAGGAAAGCATGCCTGGCAAACACCCTGAATCTTGGGAACTTTGCTCTCAGGATGTCATTTTTCAGCAAGGGACATCACTGCCAAACACTTCTAAGATAAAAGCTTGGATACTAGAATATTAGCTGGGCTGCAAGAGAATAATTCAGTCTCGAGGCCCGTGCACACACACCATTTGTTTGGCTTTCTAGAGCTGCAGTGTAAGCCCACCTAGACCCTCCTTGCTTCCCAGGAGCCTGCACTCCCATGGAAGCACCTAATGATGCAGAGATGGATTTTCAAATATATCCTGGTTCTGCATAAGCCTCTCACTGCTGTTCTCACTCAAGGGGCTTGGAAAAGCCAGTCTTGACTCTTCTCTGCTAGATGCTGTGCAATTTCAGTTTTGTGTCTAAACAGGATCCCAGCTCTCTTTTGAGAGCTTTGTGTTGAACTGTGCATGCACAGCTACATGCTTCTTCCTTCTTGACTGCCAATACCCTCTTCATAGTACAGGTTTTGGGGAATACTTTGCATAGTGAAGGAGCAGCTTTTTGTTTTGTATTAAATGCAAGACTATCTCCCACTATTAGCAGAAAAAGCCTCCTGCTTCTCAGTGTTACTGCACCGAGTAGCGCTGTGCCTCTCCACTCACTTCATTGGCCATCTATAAAAAGAAGCCAAGATGCGAGCACTGCTTGGGAACGGCAGAAAAGGATCATACATGACAGAACAGAGTAAGCAGGAGCCATGGCAAAACACTTCTCTTTCTGTAGACAGGCTGTAAGTATTCTGTGTGTTATTTTTTTAGATCACATAACATTTTAAAAGTGGCTGACACAAGTGGTCTGAAAAGAGAGCTGGTGTGTTTGCTCCACAGGGGAGTGCACTCCACTCCTTGCTCCTGGCAGTGCCTCCTTGCCAAAGCATCGCCTCGAACGAGAGAATATCCACCACTTGCAGGATCTCTTTAATAGAAAACGAAGTGTCAGTGTTGGCCCCTTCTGTCAACCAAGGAGACTGGTATCTTCTGTGAGACCCACACAAGTCTGTGCTCCTGACATACAATCCTGTGTAATCAAACAGCATGGCAGACCTACAGCTCAGAGTAGATTGGTAAGAAAATGGAAGTGAGGCTACAGCCAAATGCAAGATGATGAAATAACAGCAGCAGCCCAATGGAAAGAGGAGAAACAACGCAAGGTGAGATGTTCATGGGTGGACACTAAAGTTCCTTGACCAGCATTGCCTGACTTTATAGTGTGTCACTCACTCACTTATTTGCTTGGTCTTTGAATAAAGGTAGGCTGGGACTTGGCCTTAGTGATTGTGTGGTGTGCAAAAGTGTGGTGATTCCTTTTTGCTCTGCTTGAAACCGAAGAAATAGCCCCCAAAAGAATGCTCTACTCACAATGATAGGGATGGTGTTGGCTCTGGAGAGGATCTGCTTGACCAAGCGATACCTGTCATACAATGGCTTCATCACCTGCCGTTCATTTTTGGTAACCTGAAAGAGAAGTGAGATCCATGAAGGCTGCAGCAGGTACTCCACTACAATGCATGTGCCTGTGACTGCTGGTAGTCAGAGGGGGCTTGAAGAGAAGTTCATGAGGATGACAGGTTAGCAGCATTAGCTGTGGCACCAGTAATGCAAGTGCGCATCAATATCAGTGCATATCCTTGTCCCAGGTGCCAGCTGAAACAGCACCCAAGTGGTGGGGTGTCTTGTAATGTGGGTGTACGAAGCAAGTGGTTTAAACAACCAACTTAGATATTGTAAGGCCACAGCACAGAATGACCCATATAAGCAGCTGTCTGTGCTTGTAATCATACCATTACAAGGCCTCCTCCTCATGGCAGGGATATCAGAGGCTGTGTTTAAGGCCCATGAATTGAGAAAGGAGCTGCAATGACTGGATACTGCAGTGTAAGGAGACTTTCCCAGGTTATCTTAAACCGCAGGTTTCACAAAAGCTCACTCCCCAGCTTTGCTGTTTCTCCTCATTTTCTCTCCAAGGCAGTGGTTCTTCATTTTTTTACCCCATACCCCTGTGCTCCACCACTCCTCCCAGCTACCTTGCTGGGGAGAAGTTATCATAGAGCTGTGAAGGGATGAAGGTGCCAAGGCTGTATGACATAGAAAAGACACAGTAATTCCATGATGCCTACCTCAAGCCTTCCTTATACTGCTCTGTCCCTAACTCCACTCCTCCTACCTGCACATGGCATTGCCTTCTTAGCTTGAGTCTGTTACCTGCTCCTCTAAGTTTTCATTTCTGGGTTTCTTTCAGATTCAAGCTAGGCCAATACTCTCAGTAGTACTGATGGTGAAGGAAAGGGGAAGACTTAGCAGACAGTAGCTAGTGTAGGAAGGAGGAAGTCTAACTGTGCAACTAAGTACCAGTTGTGAAGTTTTATTTCTTCAATGTTTTGGTACAGCAGGGTTAGAAACAAACACACAGAATACTCAGCAGAACCAACCTTCCCATCAGGTTTGTATTCAGCATTGTCTGACCCATATCCTATGTCTGTCCTTCCATTAAATCTTTTATCTAACTTCAGATTATGAAGCTCAGGAAGCTTTAACTGATTCTGATGCCATGCCTATATCTTCAAGATCCTTCAAGATTCTTTACTGCTGCTAATCACCAGAACAGCTTCCATATAAAAATCAATGTGAACAGTGTAACCCCAGAGGAGCTTTGTGTAGTCTCTACAACAGGAATAGGAGGAACAGTAACACAGCCTGAGACACAAAGAAACGTTGAAATGAACTGTCTCATTTTGTCTGCAGTTGAGTTTCACTGTAATAAGCTTTACAAAGCTTTTACATCCTCCCCCCAGAGCAGGTGAGAGTGCTGATTTGCAAGGGGCAGAAAAGGTTTAAGTATCGCCAGGAATGGGACTGGCAAGGATGAAAGCAAAACCAACCCTGCTTCCTGAAGATGAATAGGGAAGAAGGAGGAAGATCTTTTTATTCCTGAGTTCAATGCAAACATCCCCAAGCCTGATAAGGGGCCCACAGATCTACAGTCCAAGTTCTAGGGCATGCCATGTCCTACACCTCAGAAGCACAGGTGGGTTCCAATACTCAACAGCCTCATGCTGGCTGTTTGCTGAATAAGCAAATCAAATGGATTACAGACAGGTGAACAGCATCAAACCAGTCACTCAGCCTTGTCTGTATGGAGTTTTGTGTTGATATGTCTGCATTCAGTTGCACTGGCTAGCAAATTGCCTCCAAGTTTGGTTTCTTTGCACTCAAACCAAACATACAACCAAAGAAACTTGGTAGCCTATATATATATATACACACACACACTTAAGTATTATTCCTAGCTTCAGTAGGTTAGCAGTTAGGAGGCACATCACTACTGCTGGCTTAGATAGTCTCTGTTAAAGATAACCCTTAATGGCTATGCTGAGGTTGAGGAGCGAATCTTCAAAGAATTTCAAAGCTGCTAATGGCTTTGTTTTGTACAGGGGAAAAAAACACCCTATTAAGGACTTTATGTCCATTCCAAGGCTTAATTATGTTAAAGAACAGAAAAAATAAGCAACATGCATACAAAATGTTTAGCATATAGGCAAACCATCTCACTAGGTAAACGTAAGTAACACCAGCAAACCTGGAGTATATTTTGAGAGAACATCAAAATGCAGAAAGACCTCTTCAATAACGGAGCCTTTGACACAACTCCGTGGCACATGCAACATGGCAAAAGAGCAGCAGCTGAGGAACAGACCAGTGCTTACATTGTTAGAGCAGCATGACAATTTCTGCAGAGATGGACTTTGTGGCTTAACTAAAAGACTTCAGTCCCACCTTTACAAATTCATCTATCACTGGTGCAGAAAGGCCCAGCCACACAATAAGCCTGAGCTCTATTGTTTTTCTTGTTTAATTAAATTTCTTCAAGAAAAAACCAAATACTTGGCTCAACTATACCCATTCTCCTCCAGCTCTCAGTACTTTTCCACTGCTGTACTGCCAGGAGCTGGGAATGGCTAAAGCTGATGAGATGCAGTCTTCCTTGCCATGCAGTTCAGTGTTGCTAGGTATAGACTGCTTACTTAAAACTAAAGGAATGAAAAAGCAGTTGTATAAATAAAGCATCAGAAAGGGGGAGGTATGCTAACAAGCTAGGTTCTGGGCTTGTTCTCTTTCAAAACAATTTAAGTGAGTCCACTTTAATGAGATGCCACCTGATCACTTATATCATTGTAAAAGCAGCAGACTTGGTCTGATGGAGAACAAAGGGAAGGTTAAGTGGATTCTCTTGTCTTGGTCTTTTGCAATTCTACACAAAACCCCCCTGCATGTTCTCTGATACAACTATGCTGGTTTCAGCTGACGGTATATGTGACTGTACAATATAAGCACTTAATGAAAGCATATAAATAAAATAGACTTTTTTTTTTTAATGGACAAAGGAGAAAATTATTCAAGATCAAAAGGAAGGAAGGGATCAGAAATCTCATGCAGTGGCAGAACGATGGATTTGTCAGCTGCTCTCATCAAGTGCTCCTTTTAAGCAGTAATTTGCTGCTCCCAAGTCACTGCTCAGGGGATTAGCACCACTCTGAAATTAAGTTACCTATACAGCTGGTAGCAAAGAATATAATGTCATCACTGAAAGAGGAGGGATTCATACAAAGCCAACTCAGGGGCCTGGGAAGCCAGTGTGTTTCTGCCATGGCAGGGATCAACAGGGCACTTCACTTAACTCTATCTTCGCAAATTCCTTTTCTTTCCTAAGATCAAACATGCAAACCTCAGGCTCTTTGCTCCCACTGGCACATGGGGAAAAAAAATATCCATTTCTTATGAAGAATCTCAATTTATGCTGTGATGCTCAGGAGACAACTTGTTTCATGAATCCTTTGGCCTAAGAGGATTGTGCAAATAGCAAGGTATAGGTGCTGCTCTGCAGACTGCCAGGAGAAACAAGCTGTAGCCTTCCTAAAAAGGAGCAACACAGACACACCTGCCTTCTCAGGTAGCCAGTGGTACTAGCAAACAGCAGCATTCCTGGCTGGATAGGAGACCACACACTGTCATTTCCATGTAGACTGTATCCCAGCAAAGCTGGTGAGTTCGTTGGGCCACAAACTGGACCTGTGGGTCCTGGTGAGCATGATGCCAAACTCGGCACATTCAGCCTGTGGGCTTGCTCCTACAGGAGTCTGCCAAGCCCAGTGCTGCGTGCTGAGAACAGACTCTGCAGTGGCAGCGAAGGATCAGGGAGGGTGACTAGAGGAGGCACATGTCGTTTGAATACCAAGAAGTCCTAGTAACTATGACATCAAGGGACCCTTAGGAGGATCATTTGCTATAGACAAAGACATATAAAGATGCACTTAGGAAACAAAAAAAGTGCTGTACATACCGGTCTGCCATGAATGCTTTCGTAATACAGCAAAGCTTTTTGGAGAGCCACTTTTTCAGCTGCTATCTGATCTCTTGTCATGTCCTATGAAAAGTGGCACAGAGAGAGAACAGACAGAAAAAAAGTCAGATTGCTGGACTCAAACAATACTGATTTGTAGCCTAAACAAAGTCATACCATTTTGTCAGTAATGTTTTGAAGACTCATCTCTGCCTTCCAGTCCTCTTTTCCCAGCTATACTGTCAAAGAGAATGTTAATGTGAGTGGCAGCCTATGCACAATGCAGGCATATTAAAACCATATCAACTTTGCATATGCAGGCATTTTATAAACACAAGGTAGATTTATTCATTATCAGTGTGCCTTGAAAAAATAATGCTAGGCAACTTTTAATGATGGTAGCAATTTTTCAGTTAAGATGCAAAGTGTAGATCCTACAATAAACCACATTTTCTTCCTTTTTCCCTCCAAATCTCAGACAAACTCCAGCACCCCTTGCAAAGTTTGCCATCTTTGCTTTGGCTGTCACAAACACATTTTACCAAGAACTGAAGTGCAGTCAGACCGTCTTCTTCTGCCAATCTTGCTATGGAATGAAAAGCTCTGGCAGACATGCCAAGGAGATCAAGCCAACAAAAAGGGGCAGGCAGTTGAGGAAGACTTTCTTAAGTTTGGCAGAGCTTCCTCACTAAACTTGCCCGATACTAAGCCTTCTCTTCTGAGGCAGCACCAAATACTACCGCGTGGCCTCTTTAAACAGCCAGGCTATGGATTCTTGATACTTTGAGAAAACAGCCAAATACAGGCTGTGTGCATCTTCTTCTTATTCTGCAGATCTAGTAGAAAAAGATAATGCTGTCTGCCCCTCTCTTGCGAAGCACTGCACAATTGACATGTCAGCAGACTCAAGGACTTCACTTGCAAGGCTGTCCAAACCTCTAGAATAAGAAACAGCAAAGACCTCCCTGCTGATAACCCTCAGAGATTACACACAGCATCTAACTGAGCTCAATGTGAAACTCTAAATTGAGGTGATAAAATGTCCCAAGAGAAAAGCATTCAGCTTTAGAATGAAGTAGAACTAAAGAGATGACCCAATCTCCAGAATCACTGGAAGACTCAGAATTTGGCAAACCCTTTGGAGATAAACCCAGAAATAGCCAAAGACAGGGCAGGAAATATTGCAGTCATTCAGAAATGTTACTCGGAATATACAAGGAGCAGAAAAGGAACACACAATGATGCTCAGCAGAAACCCAGCTCTGGAGGGGGGAAAAAAAAAAAATCAAGATATTAAAGGCAGAGGGAAAGAAACCAAAACAAGTGTGCCACAAGTAAAGGCTGCAGACTCCGTGACTGACCTTAGCAGACTACAGGGCTTTCACAAGTGACTTTGCAGCCACACATTACCTACTTAGGCCTAAATCTGATCTGCCTCCATGGTACCTTGATATCTTCAGGTCGGTTTGTCTCTGTTCGTTTCTCCTGAAGCTTCTTCTGGATAGAGTCGAGGGTCACTTCCACGGCAGGTTTGGCAGATTTATCTGACAGGTCTTGCTTCTTGTCATCATCCTTCTCGAGCTGAGAGCCAAAGCTCTTGGGGAGCGTGTTGCTCCGCTGACGCACAACAGGGCCAAGGTCTTCCTCAGACAGCTTCAGTTTTGACTCTAAGCAGGGGTGGGGGGAAGATGAATAAATTTGGGGGAAGATGAATGATTTTTCTTTTTGAAAATACAACAGTGACAAGATCACTGTCTAGCATCGAATTTAAATGGGGTAGAGTCCAAGTGCCCCCCAAGGTGCATCAGCGGTGGCTGCTCACCTTTAAGTTGCTTTCGGAACTTGGCCAAATCATTTGTCCATTTGAGCACTTCAGGGTTGGCTGCTTTGTCACTGTGGGAAGGCTGGGAGGAAAGACAAATCATGCTGAATTTCTGTTAAACCAGCAGGAAAGAGCCACCGAAAAAAGCGTATGTCACAAAATGAGGTCAACAGAATTTGGATCCAACATAAAGCACTGGCTCTGACTGGTACCTGCATACCTCTGAGCAGCTCATTTCAGACCTTGGTGTAATTGCTGCTGCCAGTCACAATACTGTCTTTTAGGGACATCGTGAAACTGATTTTCTTTTTAGAAAACAAAACTTTTGGCAGCAAAATTTAAGTTGTAGGAGTGGCTCAGAGGGTCAGGTGCACGTTGGAATCCTTGTGCCTATTGTTTCCTAACAAGAGGACACCTCCAAAACAGAAGGAGCTTAGCATGAACTGCCTAAGAAGTGTTAGGATGTATGTCTCCACAACAAAGGCTCCCTTACACTTAAAGACACCAAAATTACCCAAATGCTAGGCTAGAGCAATTTCTTAGCATTTCTTCTGATCTTTTGTGCTGCAGGCAAGATCCTTTCAGCACAACCCTTTGTGATTTAGATCAACAACAAAGATGCACACATGCAAAGCCTTAGTTCCTTAAAAAGCTTTCTGTGCATTGGAAGGGCACGTCACGAATAATTAGAGTACACTACACTTGCTACTGCTCAGCAGCACTCAACTGTCCAGCAGTAAAGGCTGCTGCTCTCTCCCCTGCAATGCACTGGTGTCCTGGATTACCACTGTGCCAATGAAATGTGCAACTGTGCTTCCCGTAAGCTGAACTTGAATAAATACGCCAGCAGAGGTTTAACACAGCTATTCCCACACACTGAATGCATGCTTTTGGCACGGTGTCTTGTCCTGCACTGATAGTATGTAATGCAAATTTTCTGTTGTGGAGCAACAGCTTTTTTTCTTCTATGTTATTTTTTGAATGAAAGCTTTCAAGCCCTCTGTATGTTTGACAGACTTCCCTGACGTCCCTTCTCGTTGTCGCTAGCGCACACTGCTCCATACAAAATGCTTAACCACTAAAGACTCACTCTGTATTTTCTCTCCTCTTCAAATTTGTCCTCAAATCTCCGAATCTTTTTCTTCAGTCCCTGAATCCTCCGGGTAAGTTGTGCAGGGGTGAGGTCCTCTCTGTCATCTTCATAAGAGCCCAAAGATGAGCTCCGCCTCCTATGAAGAGCGGACATCGCAGGAAGCACTTATCCAAACAGCCACAGTACATCTTCACGCAGAGAAGGCCAGTTAACCTTTGTGTAAATAAAGGCTGATCCCACGGAAGTAAGCAATCTATGCTACTACTTTGTAATGACAGATAGCAAAAGATGCTGTGGACAGCCTCTTTGAGCAACGGCAACTCCATAGATAATAATCCCTAAACCCAGAAATGAGGTACCAAAAACTTCTATAAAATTATCATCTTCCTGTCAGCAGGAACAGAAACCTAACACAACTCAGCTATCCAGTATGTATGATCCAAAGAGATACCCCTTGATGCAACTGTGCAAACCCTTTACAGCTGGGTGTCAGCACACGCAAATCACAACTCACCTCATGAAGGAATGAGAATTGGGAGGGGAAGGAGGCACTTCTGTGTCATCCAAGTACTGTTGGCTCTGTCCATAGGCATAGAAGCGAGGGGACAGCATTGGATCACTGTCCTCTTCCAGAAGCTGGCGAATTAAGCGTCCGGCCTGCGGGGAAAGGCGAGCCTCATCTGAGTCTAAGCCGTCTCGCTGCCATGAGGAAAGAGCAGGGATGGGCTCTGGGAACAGTAAGACAAAGGCTGGTTTTATCGCTTTTGTTTTAAACCTAAGACAGACTCCAGGCAACTCTTTTAATGCACCCTGTTTGTACTGGAGCACGACTCCTTATCAGGCGTTCTTTGGGTCATTACTGGCATCTGTTCAGCCTGCAGAGCAACGCAAAGCATTGCCTGGCCACAGTGGGTACTCTACACAAGCATAAATAATCTCCCAGGTGCAACCAAAAGCTCGGCCAACAACTACCCCAGACTGGCACCAAAAGAGGCTATCACCAGCCAGCACCTTTGAGGAAAAGGTTATGCTGGGCAAGAGAGAATTACTGGCACATGCAGGTATAATGGAGGCAGCTGGACTACAGGAGGACTTTTTCACGATGTACACATGCTGTAAATGAATAGCACATTAATTGTACTCCTGCAGCCCTCAGAACTACAATACAACCCTGCTGCCTGCAACTGGAAATCCAAAGACACAGCTTCTAGTCTGCAAGGGAAAAATGTCTTACGTCACTGTTCGTTCTACGGGGTGTCTAGCCTGTAAATTAATAATGATGGTAATACAGTCTGAGTTTCCCCCTTTTATCTTTCACATTCAGTCCTGCTGCTTAACAGCATGACAGAAGAGTGAGGAAATCTTCAGTCCTCTGAAAGACCTAACCAGCTGCAAATTAAAGCAATTTTCTATAGGGAGATGGTGGAGTGGGAGAGACAGGGAAACCCAGCTTCACACTGCTGATTAGCATAGTGGAGCCTACAGTGAAGCAATCGCCTCAATCTTGTGATCACTCCCTCCAGATGCCATAAGGAGTCTAACATTTTGTGTTCAGATAGTTTACTAAGCTGATTTGCATGCTCCTACTTAGCACCACAGGATTAGACAGTTTAAGAGCCAGGCTTTGAACTTATAAATCTAACAAATAGTTCCAGAGTCAAGTAACAAAACAAAAGCCTTATAGAAAGCTCCCATAACGAATGCAGAGCTATGGACTCATTATTTCCTGTGTCTGTTCTTCCAGGAAGAGAAGGAGCTTTTGAAGTTCTCAGTTTTTGGATAAAAAGCAGTCTTTAATTTTGCCTAACAGTTTCGTAGTTCAGAATGGATTGCAAGAGGATTTCCTTACAGAATCTCTACACTGTTTGTCATCCCTCCCCAAGTACAACTTGGACAGTGCAAGATCGTCCACAATGACACGCTCAGTGGCATTTGGCCTGTACACAGTGGCAAATGATAGTCTCCTCTTCCCTTCTTCCTTAGCACAGGAATGTAAGTGGCATGCCTCTGCTTAGAAGCTCGTGCTGCATGCAAAGCAATGAAATGCATGGCTGGAAGTTTCTGCATAAGATCCTCTCACAGGTGCTGTGCGAAGTGAAGCACATACAAGCCTGACCTGCAGAGGCCATTTTGATGAAGTAAGCAAGTCCCAAGGGTATGTAGGCTGTTTTGGAAAGCTTATGCAGCCTGCACTTCTCTCAGTTAATTCCTGGAACAAGAGTTTTTTCTAAGCTGTGTTCAACCTTGGCAGTTCCTAATACCTGAAATACTTTGCTCAAGGAATCTGATAAGAAGGAAGGTGAAACAAAGGACAAATCTCTCTGCCAAACTGCAACACTTTGGTGTTGCTCAGTTCCCTGAATCTCGTAATTTCAGGAAAGGACTCGACAAGATCTCTCTTAGCAAAACAATGGCTAGTAATATAAAAGGCACAAATCTGACACATCTGACAAGGAGGAATGAGGTGAAGTGATGCACATGACCCTTCCAAACATCTCTCACTTCTAATTCCTGGAATAGGCCTTCGCCTCCAAACAGAATTTGCCCTTGGAAATTGTTAAATTGCACCTCCATGGGATTTACATAGATGGAATAAACTTAGGAGAAAAAGGCAAAGCAAATTAAGCTCCTATCACACAAGCTAACAAAGCCATTATTAATTATGCATGATGCATGTGACTTTGTCCCAAGGTGGATTTATATACCAGATAGCATGTGACGCTCAGGGAACTGCAACGGCTCAAAGAGCCTCTGGTCAAACCCCAAAAGACAACAAAACACTTTATGCAAGCTGGCAGAGACAAAAGTAAGTGTACTTTCTATTTTACTGATTTAAAAATACTACCCACAGATAGAAACTCACAATCCACAGCGTTAAGGGGAAAAAAAAAGTCTTAAAAGGAACAAGCTTGACAGAATAAATATAGAACATCAGCTGTTTTCAACCCTTACTCTATAGACAACTTACTTCCCTTGCTGAGTGTAAGTACTTAGAAGAAAAAAATGTCCCCCCAAAACATAATGCAGCAATTAATTAAAGGAAGATACTTGGGCATGTAGAATTATGGATTTTTATCTACATCAGATCACAAAGTAAACTAGAGTGTAGTCCGACTGCCTTCTATCTCATACTGGGCTAGATGGCAGGCACTTCAACAGGAAGCAGTGGAATTGCTGGACTGCAGAAATATACAGAACCCTGTTAATGGTAAGCTGCTGGTTTTTCTGACAGTGCATAACCAGTCAAGCCCTACATACCTTTTGTTATTCATTTATCCAAGTGTTAGCCTTTTTTGAAGGCTGCTAAATTCCTGGATTTAATGGTTCCAGTTTGAAGCATGCTGTCGGGATTAATGCTGTCATCCTTTCCCTTTCTGCTAATTGGAGAATAAAATCTCAGTAAAGAATGTAAATGTTTCACTTTTTCTTTGAAAATTGACTTGAGGGAGCAGTTCCCTTATTCATCTTCTGTCTTGAATAGATCTCTCTTGCTCAAGGAAAACTCAGTTTTCTACTTATGTCCACATTCTTCCCACGTACAGTTTCCCCCCATTTTCCATAATGACAAGCTTTCATGGAAAAAACCCAAAACATGTGGGCATATTTAACTGCTATGGCTGTATCACTGCAGAGAAAGAGTGAAAAAATGTTCCATTTCTTGGTCAGATTCAGCATGTTTCTTTCAGGAATGCTTTTTCTGCACTGGTGCAGAAGAAGTGAAATATACTGGTACTGAGCCTGCAGTCCTTCACAAGTACTGCACTCCCTCTCAAAATCCCACAACCAGCTAATCTTTTAACAAAGCTGTCAGCCATCTGCCAGGTGTTGCTCTGCAGAACTCCGTGGCCACAAATATGCCTAAGGCAATAAAAACTTCTTTGCCAACCTGCCGCATACAGGGATGGAGATATTAATAAACCTGTATCGTGCAAGGACTAGAGATGAATAGTATCAAACTGGTGTGTTATTGGTGAGCTCCAAGCCATCTTGCTGACTATAATTATTATTTCTTTCGTTGTTATACTGTATATTTACTACAGGGTTACTAAGGGCTGCAGGGCCAACAACGGGGTGCCCACACACCGATTCCACCCAAGATGCAGCCAAAGTGCCACAAGCATCTCTGTTTCCCTTTCTGCAACCACTCAGCTGATACATGCTTCTAACAGTGCTTGCACACACACACACACCTACCTCTCTGACAAACAAAGGAGGCCAAACCTTAGCTGCTGTGAACTAAAGCAGGTCTGAGGGGATTAAAAAACCTCAACTAATTACAACACCCGAGGTCCTAGTACTAAAGACCCGCTTGAAAGACCCCAGAAAGACCTCTCAGAGTAAAGCAGTTAAACCCCTCAAACATTCAGCAGCTCGGCAACAACCCATTTCAGTTATCTTATGAACAACCTCCTTGTCTGAATATGAAGTATTCTTCCTATGCACATCAAACAGGATGGCCCCAACAAAGCGCTACCACACCTTTCCAGCTGCTGAGATGACACACCTCTCAGCTTGCAAGTCAGCTTTGTATTTTGATTAGAATATGTCATAACCACAACAAAAAAATGCATTTACCAAATACTGATGCTACGAAATAAAACGATTGAGCAGCGCCAATTACTCTTTTCCGCACACGGTAATAAAAATGCAGCCTGTTTCATCATCTTTTGATTTCTTATGCCAAAGAGTGATACACACAAACACAGCCATGTGTCTAAGTCCACAGTGTAGAAAAAAGTAAACATAAATCCAGCTTCCCTGTTGCCATACTCTTTGGACTTTTTTGCATTACTCTTTTTTTTTTTTTCCCCCATGGGAAAGTATTGATTAAATCAGTGTCAAAACTATTTGTAGATCAGTTTCACCCTCAAGGTCTCAATGCTGCAATACCTGTGTTTAAATTGTGGTTCAGATTTCTGTGGGTTTGGGGTTTTTTTTTTTTGCGTGTTTGGTTGGGTTTTTTAAGCTTTAAAGGTTGCAGAAAATTGACCACTGACTGTTTCGTAAGTGTTTGCTACTGCAAACTCCAGTTGAAATCCCATCTACAGAACGATTTGTAAAGCGTCGGTAATCGGGTGGCGCGGGCAGCGATCACATGGATGGCATTGATTGACTGAACTGCCTGTTCAGCTGCAGGCTGCCGGGGGGGCCCGGTGCTGGTTCTGCAGCACAACACACTTCCAGATCTGCTTTGAGGGCAGGATAGCAAGTTCTGGGCTCCAATTAGAAACGTTCAGTAAGAAATCGGCACAATAGCGCTGGGCTGTGCGGGAACACTCTGTTCTCCTCCCTCACGGCACTCAGCTAAAATGTAATCAGCCACAACAGTTACAAACCTTTGCTATGGAAGCAGCTCTGAAACGCTCACAAGCCCTCTCAGCTGGCACCCACTGACTGGCTTAGCAGACAAGTCTACCAATCAGACATCCCGGTTCACAGAGACAGCTTGCTTCACATCCAGTTTGAGTGTAAAACTATCTGATTTGCATCTGCCAAATGCACACTCAAAATACTTCTCTTGGACCACGTTAGTGCACCTAGGCTAAGCGTTCAGCATTTGAATTTGGCTGGGGCGTTGCTCGCACACACTGCGCTACAACTAAAGCCTGACAGTTACAACGCACATGCCTCTCTACGTAGCAGGCAAGGTGGATGCAGAAGGTGGGCACACGGCAGACTGAGTCTACGCACCGGTGAAGCAAATTTCTCTGTCTTCTCTCTGCTTAGTTTTAGGCAAAGAGCATACAGCCTGGATAAGTACAGCAAATCTCTGCTCTCAGGCACAGATTTGACTATGCAATGAATGTTTAAAAAAACCTAAGTAATTCTGGTAAAATTTACATCTAGCACAACACAAAAAGCAGAGGCCCCACCTGCCCACCTGGCAGTGGTTACCAGTTCTGTGCCCTTGAATGAGAGCATGCCCTTGAATGAGAGCATGGTCTTAACATAATGGAGAGTTTGAGTGACAAATAAAAGCGAGTCAATGGAGGAGGCTGTCTCAAGCAATTTTGTGCCCATTCCTCAAGGCTCTACCCTAACATTTGACTTGAGGCAACGGCAACTACAGCTGAAGGCAGTCCCTCAACATGTAATTGTTCTCACAAGCCACTTGTGAAAAGCACAGCAGTTGCTCTAGGTACTGGATGCTCTAAGTCTCCTGCAGTATGACATAGAGGACCCTGCCCTCAAAAGCCAGCCCAATTATAGCCTAGAGGAACAGGTAATTTTCTGAGAGATGGACCTACAAAATTTGATAGAGCAAAGCAATAACTAACTCAGTATTCACTGCATTTGGATGCACAATCCTTTCCCTTTTCACTTGGGATGCAACCAGAGCTGCAGTATGGATTCTAAAGGTTTGAATGACAAAGGCTGGCTGGCAGGGGAAGAGAGGATGCCCTGGCTTTGAGATATGTGGACAGGTGGTACAACCCTACCTTGCAAAGACAATCTCAGCAACAGATTCTGCTTTAAACTGCAGAATAATTCTGAGTGTTGTGTTAACATCTCTGTGGCTGCTGTAATCTTGATTTCGCCTCCACAGCTAGGAAAGACTCAGTGTCTCCTTGATGAGACGCAGAAGGCACCATTTTGCTGCTCTCCAATCTGCGCCAGCAAAATGGGGATTCTGGAAGGCATATACTCCAAACGATGACATCTCTCTCACTCCCAACAGATGATTATTCTGCAACTGTCCACCCCCTCTTGTGAAATGAATATGAGCAGAATGGAGGAAGGAAGAATCAGAGAGAAAGACTATTCAAGCAGAGTCATCCTGTTTCTTATTTGCAGGGCAAGAAAGCTTGAATCCAAACATAAAAGCATGCCTATGAAGAGGGAGCTGTACCAAAAGGTGGAACTTATTTCATATGATGGGAAAGCCACTGGCATACAGAAGGAAGCTGTGTTCTCCCCTTCATGTGACTCCCATTAGCAATTCAGGCAGAAAAGAAAAAAAAAAAGTCATTATTCCCCAAGGCTCAGGTAATGGCTGAAGCTGCACATTGCCTCCGAGAACACAGACCTGCTCACCCTGGCCCAAGACTCCTCACGGCAGTGCTAATTTGCATCTCAGCAAACACAAGGTGGCCACAGCCTCCTGGGAGTCCCTCCATGGTGCTCTGATCAGTCATACTGCATGTGTGGTGATGCCACCGAGGGAATCCCCACCTAGCAAGGCAGTGGAGAAATTCTCTCCTGTGCATGGTGACTAGTCGCCAGGTTGAACCAAAGGCAGCCACAGCTGTAGGTTTTCTTTACTCATGTCTGAAGTGTCCTAACTACTTCCCTCCTAGAGGGAAATATACTAGGTCACATATGCTGTGGAGGCAGGAGCAGAGATGTTCTTCAGAGATTGTTTCTTCAGAGCAATAAATAAGTGACACATTTTCCCTCTCTTGATTTGTTAAAATATTTGTATCTTCTTTCTCCCTTGTCTAAGCCCTTCTTTCACACCTAAGGCACAAACTACCAGGACAATTCTTGTTAGTACACAGAGACACAGTCGGTAACCAGAGAAGGGTTTGATCCTAGATGCTAGTCACCTTCATTTCATCAAAATTTCAAATGAAATCTAGGTTTGTGGCACCTGCAGATTTTTCACTCCTCAGTCAGTCAGTACAAATGACCAATCAAGCATGCACTCTAGAGATGTGAGCCACCAAAACAGAGTGGCGGATAGTCTTTTTTTTTTCCAGTTGTGCCTTTCAGATCCCAATAATTATTTCCAAGTAGTGACTAAAGTGGAAGCAAAGGTGAGAAGAAAGTTCCTTTTAGACTATGAAACACTGAATTTATTTGAAGTGTAGGGCACTCTGGCTGAAACTCAAGTGACCAGCCACCAAAGACGTAAGCTATTCTGAAACACTCAGGGACTCGACAGTAGAAAGTAACTTCAAGAACAAATCAATTAATTCTCTTTTCCTAAGTGACAATTAAGAGTTAATACCTATTCTAGTACGTTACTTTCAGTTTCTCCAGACTTTCAGTTCCATATTCTTGACAAAACTGTTTTCCTGTTGTTTCTGGCAACGGACCATGATGATCACATACAGATATACCCAGTCCACTCAGGTTTCCCTCTCATCTCACTCCAGCCATCACACAATCCTACCTTCCCAGTTGTTGTCATCACACAGTGCTGTCAAATCCAGCCGAGGCACTTCTGACACAAAGCTGTTTTCCTGATCATCAGCATCTTGATTTCTTTGCAACTTGTTTTCAGGAATGCTTGGATGTTCTTGAATCTTCATACTTGAAGTCGGCTATATTCCCATACACGCACAGAAATGAGAGAGGAAAAAAAAATTCAGGAGGCAGAAGAGGAAAAAATCCCTCTGTAGTCACAGCAGCAGAAAGCTGACACCTTTAGCTAAAAAGATCCAAAGAGACCCTGACATTTCCAGTTCCAAATCCCCTGCTCAGTGACCCCTACGTACTAATTGCTCACTCACACCGGTAAAAACATCTGTCCATCTGCCTTCCTTGGATTTTTCCTCCTTTAGAAAGCCACTGCAACTTCCCAAGACTGCCAGCCCTGACAACTGCATACAGCTGAAAAAGCCTCCAGGATGAAAAGGGAGGAAGACAGGGAGAAAGAGCGAGAGGGAGGATGGCTGTGTACACTTCCTACAGGAGCGTAAGTCCTTGGAGCAAAAACCAAACCCGCTGCTGCTGTTGTAAGGCTGCAGCAATATGGTGTCTTCTAAATGCAGGCACCGGAGCTCCTGAGGTAGCAGCTGTAGACAGCAAGCAGAGCAGGCTACGTACATGAATGCTCTCATGCAGGCTGTGCTGGCTCAGATCAATTAGTGCCAGCTAAGCTGTGCTGGCTGCACATTCCCCGATTTCCTGTGGTTGTTTTCTAGCTGGGCGTGGGGAGAGCAGAACTATTTATGGAGGAGCTCTGAGTATTAAAGCAGCGTTGCGCAAATCCAAACGGCAGTGGGGTTTGGCATCTCAGCTGCAAGCAGTGTGGACTCTGGGAAAAAGCCAAAAAATCCACACAAGCATCCAATGACTTGGGCAAAAAAAAAAAAAACAACCAACAAAACAAAACAAAGGGCAGAATGCTGTCAAGCAAATGATTCATCATTTAGCACTACTTAGAAGCAACTGCTGCCTGTCTCACCACTGTTCACCTCTGCACATACCACACGTCGTGTGCATTTATGCAGCAATCACTGCCATTCCCACAATCCAGACACACAGTGTGTGCTGTCTGTGACCATGCTTGATGACACGAGCGTTCTTGTCACTCGAAAATAAATTAGCTGTAATGCATCACAGAGGGCAGTAGGGAAAAGGAAGTGTAAAGCATGTACATAAACACGTCGTGTGCTACGTGTACACCCACGAACAAACACACAGCTCTCCGAACTGACAGCGTTACATTAATACAAGGACTATTTGATCTCGGTAAGAACAGCTTAGGCATAATTCTCTCAAATACAGGCTAGAAGGCAGTCAACATGCACATTTCTCCCACACGCAGGTATTTTGATAATCTAGTTAGCAATCTGCATATGCTGATGTATGAAGAAAACAGACATGAAGAAAACAACTGGTACGTTTGGATGTATTTCACTTGTGAAGCCAGAAGCATGGTCAAAATAACTAAATCAGTATTCTTAGTCCACGCCACTAAGGCACATTTAAATCTTTTCACCTGCATAAAGTGAAAGATTTTTTTTTGGGGGTGTGTGTGTTTTGTTTAGCTGGGGTTTTTTGTTTGTTTTCTTCCATGGGCAGAGGAAGACAAGTAAGCTTCATGCAGAGAGAGAAAAATCTGCCCAGCAGACAAATCACATGAATAAACGTTTTTATCTGGAGTCAATCCCATCAATCCTTGCAAATGGACAGGGCGCTAGATAATCTCATCTAGACTCCCTTTCCCATGAAAGGTTGGACCAGGTGATCTTCTGAGGTCAGTCCCAACCTGAGCTATTGTCTGGTTCTAAAACCCTGGGCGATGAACAGCTCTGTATTTGCAAAGAATGTTCTGCACTGCATTTGTATAAGGTTTTAATTTCCTTTTCATTTCAATAAATCACCTTTTGGAAACATTTTAACAAAAGGAAACACTCGATGACAGTTTGCCAAGCACTAATAACTCATTACAGCTTGACATTAAATCTGATTACAAATGTGTTTACTGTAAGAGCTGTACATGGAAAAATGCTAATGCACCATGCAATATCTTTTAAGCTGCTTCCAGCTTAAATATTTCCTTAAGGTCCAGTAACAAATTTTGTGCCAGCATCTAAATAGTGAATGTACATTACAAACAAAAAGACTGGTCTGTGGCCAGGAACAGTTTCCTACGTTTACTGAAGAACAAACTGTGCCAGCTGATAAACTGCATTTAAATTGGCAGCATAGTATTTTAAGGCTGAAAGAAATCAAGACCTAAGTTTCAAAATAGGTGCTACTTTTAATAACATCAAGAAGCACAAGGAGTGGAATTTATCTAGATTTAGCAATTTCAAATGGAGCAACCTGAAAATACCATCTTGTCACCACCACTGATATTAATTACGGAGTTCAGTGTCTTTCTGTGAAGTGTAAAACCTCCTGACTTACTAAGACTCCTAGCAAATATAAGAGTACTCCCTAGACAGGTAAACATTTCCATTATAGATATATTAGAAAGGCGATACCAATGTCTTCTTGCTCCTAAAGTCGCTTCAGTTGTTGGAAGCATTTTAAATCTGTTTAAAAACAGGCCTGTGCTGTGCCCACAGCCAGTTACTCTTCTCTCTTTGCTCTAATACAATGAATAAATCATTAGGCAATCTAAAACCCAGGAGACTCAAGAAAGTAGATGTTTAACCTTCCTTCCATTAACACTCCAAACCCACAGAGTGGTAGATAATTCAGTATTCCCATCACTTATTTTCCTATTTGATTTCCTGATGCAACCAGTTGGCAATCTCCAGGACAAGAAGGAAGCAAGGGAGAACTCTTGTGCTTTATGCGTATGGATGTGCCACCATTTCTTACAAACCAAAGCGGCAGCAAGTTGATGATCTCAGTAGCAGCTGGCAGACACAGTGCACTGTATTACACACATGATCACAACCATAAACCGACCAAACAAAAAAGTATACTAGGCACTTGAGTTCTGCTTTTAGGAAGCTGCTTCTGCAGCCATGTTTTGCAGGTACCAGTAACTACAGATCTTAACAACTTAAAGATACATCAGCTGCTTTCATCCTCCCTGTTCCAAAGGAGACTCAGCATAAAGAGTATCTCAAGCACCTAGAAATGAACGGCAGGAGAAAAACCTTTGAATTCTGATCAGAAGCTTTTATTCTATTCAATTACACGTGGATTCCAATAAATTCTATTTAAAAGGCTTGCTTCCCCTACACCTGATTATCCATTACAACCACAAGCAGGAAGCAACCCTAAGCAACTCTTGGCAATACAATGCAAGAATGCAGCCATTCTGCTGCCTTACTCCTGAGTCATGCCAATCCCCCTCTGTATTTGTTGCCATGTTGGTATGAATTCCAAACACCTCTCCCTTATCAAAACCTGGGTACCAGAAACTCGTCTTTTTCAAACCACAGTCTACATTCTGGAGCTTAGCTACTTCAAAGAGCAGATTAGAAAGGCTACAAAAGCACTGAAAATTCATCTGGGACACGTTTCAAGGTATTTTTCACTGCTTTATGGAGACCTGACTCTGCACAACTGCCAGCTATGGCAAATTCCAAATACCCTTTGCAGTAACTTCAGACTGCAAACGGGGTGATAAAAAGAATAAGAAACTCCCTGTCCTGTCCACATCTTGAATGAGTTGTTTGTTACAAAAGGTATGTATTTAAGCTGCCCTAATCAAAAGGCTTATAAGGAACAAGGAATGTAAAATTACCCTGCAGGAACGTAGCATTTTCTTGACCCTGTAATTCCTATATTATACAATCTACGGGTTAAGGTTATGTATTTTACTGCAGTTAAAATTCTATCTTTTAAAACTCTTCCCAGAGAAGTTTATTTTTGTATTTATGATTTTATATTGAAACATACCTTCCCAGACTAATTTAAAAGCTTAATGGGACTATCGTGTGGCATGGTGGTGTCAGCACTTTCTCCAGACGCAAGTGGGTACATGAGGCACAAGGTGTCCTAAAATCCACACTCAGGAAAACACAACAGCTCACAAACAAGTGCAGGATCACTGGGGATTACTGACCCTCTGGGAGCAAAGTAGGAGATCCATCTAAGCCCAGCCAGAGCAGCAATCAAAGGCAGCACAGCACTCAACACCCCTTGCAGAGGTTACATGTTTCAGTGTCCTATGAACTTCTCCACCTACAACACAGCTGGGCAGAGCCCTGCTGTTAGCAAGTAATCTTTTATCCTTCCTGCTAGAAGTAAGACCTAACAGAAATGAAGTCTTTCAAAGACAACAAATGCATAGTAGCTTCTGCTTAAAAAAGAAACCAAACCAACCAACTGAAAAATAAAACCCAAAAACCCCAAACCATACCAAACCCCCCAAAAAAGCCCAAGGAACCAACCCTCCCTCAACCAAAGCCAATACCAAATAAATAAACAAGAAACAACAACAAAAAACCATACCACAAAACAAGACCACGAGAAGCAGCTAGGGTAAAAAATACTGCCAGGTCTCAATTAACTCCAGATGGCCAAAGAAACCAGTCCACAGTTGTTTTACTGTGCTCCTCTAAAATCCATGCCAAACTGAAGGAGAGGTATTTTAAACACTTGGCTGTCTGGAGCCGTTTCCAGCAAACCCAAATGAATGCTGACTGAAAAGGTGCTCATCTAACCCAACCCCAGCCTTTTATCTAACTGTTCAGAAAAGCAAAACACATCATAAAGCAAATGCAAGAGGTGATTGCTGAGCAGAAATGCACAGTTGAGGAAAAAAACTGGTTGCTGTGAACGTCACAGTTACCCTCCTGACATCTTATCCCAACCACCAACCCTTAAACAGAAGCAGAAGATGATCCAGTTTTCTGAGACAATCAGGTCACAGACACCTTTGTTCAAAGGAAACAGACCCCATTGGGAAGACCAAATTATTTTAGAGACAAGAGAACCTTACTACCCTGCGAGATAAGATACCATGTTTGCAATGATTAATAAGGGAACTTGGTGTCCCTTAAACCAAAGTGCTGACTTCACTGACACTTCCCTTTTTTGGCAAGGGATCAAAGAGACTGAAGCAGGTGCTTCCAAACTTCTCAGCGGTGGGTAGGCTCCCTAAACTATGTAAAGAAAAAGCAGAGGGCAGGGAAAGAAAGAAGAAATGCTAATTCCATTTTTCTGGGAGAAACAAGCTTTCACAGAAGTATATGCAGAACTACTTGTTTACACTCATTAAAAAGACCATTTAGAGACCACAAAACTGAAACATAAAATCAAAAAAATACCAACCTGAGGGTGCCTGAAAAAAACCTCATCATTTTCACTTTCTTTGCTACAAAAAAAACACAACAAAACAAAACAAAATCAAACCAACATATTAGAAATACAAAACCAGACTTGTAACAAAACCAAGCAAGACTCCTGCACACACAGGTTTTTAGATTCTTGCCACTGTTGCACACTTACTAAATCATTCAGTAAACAAAGGGACGCTGGGCTGCAGTGCCTCAGGCTGCTAAAATAAGTATTTTTGCATCCTCTCAGGAGCTATTTGTGAAAAGTATAATGTAATTTATTCCAAATCAATATAACCTTCACAATAAATGTAACTGTAAGCATCATGTATCATGTAATTTATTCCAAATTGTAGTAGTTACTGGAAAATTCCAACTGAGAAATCAGGACTTTCCTGAAAGCTCAATGCATAATGTAAATAAAATTAGAGGATTGGTTGTAAAAAGAATAATAAAGTCTATATCATTCATTGGTTTGATAATTCTTTCTTCTTCCTGTCCTTTGCTTCGGTTTCCTTGCAACTCTACTTCACACTGATTCCCTTATCTCTGTCCTAACCTTCTCACTGGTACAAACCAATTGGGACATAAAGGGAGAAGGGAGGCAGAGGGAGGAGGGAGCAGGTCCAGTTGCTGGAAACCTCTCTGGGTTTTGTTCAAGATGGATTTTTGTGTTATTTCTCAATGGTAAATAATTGTAAATATTTGTAAATAAATTTTGTACATATGCACTGTATGATATGCTTGTAAGTTTTAGCTTGATGTAAACATATAAATTCATTTGCTTCCAAGCCTTCTGAGCTGGTCTGGTGATTTAATTGAGGGGTAATTTTCAACTCACCACACATAATACAATCTTCACAGTAAACATAACTGTAGAGAGAAAGTGTCATCTGAAGCAAGGAGAGTACAGCTCTTGCAGAACAGTAAATTCCAAACAAAATTCCTAATCCAGAAGGCAGGTGATACAGGCCCTGCAGTCCCCTGTGTGGAGCGTGCTGCACAGCTGACTTCTTTTGAAGTCTGCACCATCAACATCTTCAGTGTCATTCCTAACAGGTTGTGAGAAGAGTCTTCGTGATATGCTGCTGGACAGAGCCCATGCAACATACAGAGTGCCTCCAATATACTTCTACTTTAAACTAATATGGTATGTAGTTCTGCTCTGAAGCACAACTAAATGCCATCCTCACAGTCTGTGATGCAGAATCTTTAAGGCTGTACTACAACAGCAGGGGGAAAAAAAACATGCAATATATTAAAAAAGGGAAAAATTAAATCACCTTTCTTCAGATAAAACTTCCATGTCATCAGGTCCTGTTCTGTCTATAGGCCTGGATGAGCTAAAGCTTTCCATACTCTGTAATACAATAAATGTTAAAACAGTGAGATACAAAAGAGAAACAGATCCAAGTTGCAAGCCATTAAGCAGATCAGCTACAGAAACATCTGACAGAACTTACAGAAACAACAAACAATCAGACTACTGCCTGCGGCATATTTATAACAAAACTACAGTCCACACACACTTTATTGCCCATAACCTGCAAAAAACCTAAGCTGCTCACTGCTTTATCTCTTTCATTAGATGAGCTCAAAATGTCTAACAGAATAATGCTGCGTGGTACCCCACCAGTTCCCATTTTACAGACTAACAGACAGGCTGAGCCTGGGAGCGTCATCATCTTACCAGCAAAACTCCTTATGCTCATCTTAAAAAATGCTCCCCTTTTCAGCCAAATCCTTATTTTCTTCTTAAATAGGCAGAAGAATGCAAAGCCACTACCATATGCACAGAGGTGATGTTAAATGTTGCACTAATACAAACGTAGAGCAAAAAAACCAACTGGTTATGATAACTTCTTCTGAAATTTGTCTTGGCTACAATGAGGAACATTACCACTGTTGTCCTCTAAGACTCTGAGAAAGAATAGTGAAGACAAGCCATGCAGCCACATGTCCAGGATGTTCTCTACCATGGTTTTGGGACAAGTCCCTCTTAAAGAGGAGGAAGTCAGTCAGCAGAATGGCCCTGGCAAACAATGTGCACAGAGTTCTTGGGGCAGTCACAACCCTCTACCCCTGCTACACCTCCAGCCTCCCATGAGGTGACACAACTCTGTTATTTCAACCTTGCCTACTATGATTCTTTAAGTCCTACTGGTATCTGAAATGCAGTTACAAGGTTTTAATGCTTTGTGGTTGGCTTGCTTGGGAGAGTAAGTGGAACCGACAGTTTTTCTACTGCTGACTTATGCTTTTGAGTCAGATGCGATCAGACAGCTAGAAGGAAAGCTTCCATGCACTGTCCTACATACTCTTGCAGGCTCTGAAAATCAGGAAGGCTCAGAAAATGGTGATGAAGGAGATGCAACATCACAAACTTGTTTACATGATAAAGGTCTATTAGCAAATTTTGAAGTGCAGGGTATGTCCTTTGATACTCCGAGCAGGTAGCTTAATTTGGGTTATTATTTGAAGTGCAGCCAAAAGAAAGCTTAACAACCATGCAGCCTGCTGACCATTTCTGAAGTGTGAGTGCAAAAGAAATGCACTCACCACAAATTAAAGAACAGTCTTTACTCTTCAGATAGAGAGTAGCACTGTGCTCTGTGCAAGCTGTTTCATAATGATAGTCCCAGTTAACAATGCCACTGCAACACTTGCTCTAGCAAAGCAAGCAAAAACCTCAGACAGTCATCTTGGTCAAAGTGCTTTTGTGCAGGGTTACTCCATTTAATGTTTCTCTCTGCATTTGTCTCTCAAGAGACCCAAAAATGAGAGGCAGGGCAAAGTGCAGTGGACACAGGTAAATTTGAAGACATTTTAAGACTTCACATACATTTTTCAGGGCTGCACTTCTGTCACTCTTTCTTTTCCCTAATACCCAAATTCTCATTTAAATGGCTTTTACACTCTACAAGTACAGAGAAGAGCTGCAAAAAAGAGTGTAAAGACTTGACTTTGCCTACGTTAAACTCCACTGCTGTAATCAAAGACCCCACGTGAGAGTGTGTATATCATACAAGCAGGTTACTGATACTGAGCAGCTGAAAGAAATGTCCCACAGACTGAAAGGACAGTATTTTCACATGACATTCACTATTACTAGTAGCTGTGTAATGCATGCCTGGTGCCAGGAACTGGGATGCACAGCGCTTTTGCCACTGTAAGCAGACCTCGAGCTGAAGCACAGTGCAGTTTTTTAAATGCTGACACTATAACCAGGGTCTGGTTTGCTTGAGAGGGAAGGAAGATGCACCTGTTTTACCCTACAGCTCGTAAAACCTAGCCAGCTGTCTTCTGCTGGGAAGATCAGACAAGAATATGCTGGACAACTTGCACAGCATTCCAGATTTCCAGGACATTCTATCAGTGCCATTTACCTCTTCAATAAAAGGTAGCTAGATGGATCATCTGTTGGACCAGCACACTCTGAAGTGTTTTGGAAATTGCCAACACCATAGTACCATAGCAGCCTTTAGGGAAAAAGGCATAAAACACCTTTGACGTATTCTCAAGAAGTCACTTGTGATCTATGTTTTCAGAGCTTAGCAGGAACATAAAAATGAACTTGACCTATACAAGTAAACCTACAGACAAGATTTTTTCAAAGACTAGGAAAAATCCTTTCATTTTCTCTTTCCAAAATGCTTCAGAATGAAAAAAAGCAGAAAGCTGTGGGAGAAGAAAATGGCTAGATGGAACGTCACAAAAGAAACATGACTTCTTAGTATTCAATCTTCTTCATCACAAGGGTTACAAAGTGTGTGTTCCAGTGTTCCACATAGTTCAAAAGAGTCACTTATGCTTGTATTGAGGGCAAAAATTTGCTACCCAAGGGAACCAAATGTGCACTGAAATAAAGACTTCTTCCCACTAGGCCTTATACAGTACACTGTGTGGGCTTACCATAGGACTGTCCTGGTTGTCATTAAGTTCTGAGAGCTTGGTGCTGGATTTCTGCCGTTTTGGTTTATTCCTTTCGTTAAGATATCCAGAGCTGTTTTCTTGCAATTTTTCTACTTCTTGAGCAGCTAGAATACAGTCTTCAAGATTGCCAAATCCAGAGGGAATGTTTTCTTTGTTGACGACTTCCCTAAAAAAAAAAAGGCACACCACAACAAGAAGTTGTTTAAAATGCTCACCCACTACAACAGAGAAACACATCACGATTGCTGCAGTTCCAGAAACATCCTCTGTGCCCTAACATACCATTATCTCTGGTTCTTCCTACTGCAGCAGCCACACACGCTGTGCCATGCTACATCCTACTGAAGACTGAAAGCCAGGTATATATACTTCAAGTGAGAAAGCTGTGAGGATCAACATTTGCAACTTGATTAACTTCCCACTAAAGCCAACACTGGGAATTCCATTGACTTCATGTGCAAGCTGAACTAGCTCCTGGCTGTCTCTGGTATTTTTATATGGAATAGGAAACATATTTTCCTTTGAGACACGTGATTTTAATTTAGAAAAGTGGTTCACAGCTGCAGTCCAAGGATCTCCTTTGGTGCATGACGCTGCATAATTTGCCCTCTTACTCAGATTCTCAAACGGAAGTGCAGGACTGTGGCTTTAGCCAAATGCTTGACTCCTGCTTGGGAACGACATGAAACAGAAGAGGGAGTGCACCTTTGTAGAGGCAACATAACTGTTAGGATTGCTCTGCTCTGTTGGGAACTGAATGTGATAGCCAGCTTTAAGTCAGCACACAATGCACTAGCTAGGACTGTGGGCTAGCAGGGCTCATGCAGGTTTTCCAGATGCCTGGTGTGTATGGCAGTTAGCCTGCCAGTCCTTCAGCATGCAGTTTTTCCTTCACAATCTGTTTAGTAGTCTTCCCTCTAATTCGTGCAATAATGAAGAAGAAGATAGACGACGCCTGACTACATTATGGGAAACAGGAAAATGCATCCCATTCTTCAACATCCGACCTTGCCAGAGGCTGAAGGCAGGCTGCTAACACTTGACACTGAAAATACAATGTTTGCTAACTCTTGTATGTGCAGATGCCTTATATATTGCTGTGAAATTACAAAGCCTGCTCTCCCGGACAGTGGGAGAGTTTATCTAGACTTGCACTGATGTGGTAAAAATCCAGTTATGCTGTAGCATCTGGACAGTGTCAAAGTGTTCAGATCAAAAACAAACCCAAAAGTTTTGGTGATTTTATAGACCACGATTCTCTAGGATTTGTTGGTAGAAGAGACAGACAAACAGGTATTATTAATCTATCAATAAACATCTAAGATAACATATTTACCTTTGTGGAAGTTTCTACAAACCCCTGAGTAGATCAATTAGATCTACACAGCCTGCAGCTCATGTAATCTGCAAAGCCTGGGAGCTCACGTATGTGTTTTTGTGATAAACACTCTTCCTATCTAAAGTCCCATCTTGTGACATTACAAATCCTCTTGTGATCCATCACAAGGCAAAGAGATGAAGTCATTCACAATCAAAATAACAGAATGAGGTTTTCGATTTTGATTAATTCACCCAAAGATGTTCTAGTAGCCTCACCTAAGACAACCAAGCAGATGATCTGAACCCTAGCCAGCAGTGAAAATTCCTGATGTGCTTTCAGTGTTTGGCTCCAGCCTATGGTCCGAACCTGAACAACCATGTCAGCCATGTCTAAAGGGAGCTCTGTACTGCAGTGTCGGCAAAAAAAGCCCTGCAGTACTGTATGCTTCCCAACACGTACACTAGCCAGTCTCTGACCTACTTACCTGAGAAGCCTGTCAGCAGGGCTACTGAACAAGAAAAACTACTTCAGAGCTGCTGCCAGGTGACTGGAAAGTCCCAATTTCCCAGCCTCACAGCGTATTTTCATTCACTCTGGAAATGGCTTCTCATTGGGTAACTACAGCTTTTTAGATTTTTTTTTTTTTTACAACAGTAGCATTGACACATTTTGGGAAATAGCATGGTTGTGATACTAACACAAGGTACTGATAGTTATGTGCCTGTATAAAAAAGGTGCAGATCCAAAAGGATTTGGGGAATGCAGCATCCAGGAAAAAACAAGAGACTACACGTTTATTCTGGAATCTATCTTGAAATCCTAGCAATCCAATACTGAAGACAATTACACACATTCTTTACAAGAGGTAGTGCTGTGCTAAAGCTGTGTAAGCACTGATTAGATCATGGCCTTGCAAAGCCTGTAGCTACAGTTCCTCAAAGATGTCCCCGTTAAATATTTACGGCTGTGGTGGAGATACCTTTCTACCACACAATGTATGCCACAAGTAGAGGAAGGTGAAAGGAAAAATAGGTATTATTTTACCTTTTTGATGGACAAAAATTCACCACTAAATTTTAACGAAATTCACCACTAAATCATATTTAAACTTATTGTAAAAGGGTGGACAGAAATTCTTGAAAACCTCATAGAGCAACAGGAAGATTTTTCCACTTTCAGACAAACTCCCAAGTCCTCTCAATAAATCCAAACATAAGCTGTGCCTAAAAGGGGAACTTGACCCCATTTTTGAAGACATTCTGAATTCAGAAAAATATCTAAACCCAATGCTTTTATCTACAGGAAGTTATAGCCAACAGGGCCAACTGTTTGGGATTTGCCACTACAGCAACAAATAAAACCATTCCAAATACTGTAAGTAAAAATTCTACTATACTGCATAAAAAACCAGATTCTTATCACGCTTTGTCCCACTCCATGACCTAAAATAAACTCTATGTTTCCCAGCTTTAGCTGATGCAATGAATGCAGCATGGGTATCCCAACCTGCTCTGCACTTTCAACCCAGGGCATGGGGCAGCGAACTTTGTAACAGAGCTAAGCATTGCCTTGGCAAGAGGACAAGACTGAGGTACACTTAATCAAATATACTTTCCAAAACAAAGAAACCAGGCTCGTACATGTCTCTGTTTCTCCGCGCTTCCTCCTGATCTTTGTGATGTCGCCTCCTCTGCCTGGCAGACACATTAGAAGAGGCTGAAGATGTTCCCGATTCAGAGTCCTCTGAACTCTGGCCGCCTGAGCCATGAACATCAAAGAGATGCTGCTCCACGGCTGAGCGGATTGTCTTCTCTAAATACCTGTCAAGCCGAAAAATAAGGTCAATTGAGCTCAAAGACTTTGTGGAGCTCCCTCTCTGCAACATTAAATAAAGCAAGGGTATCTGAGGATTCTGTTTTATGGCAGCAAGGCAGTATAACATGTCCTGTGGCTGTGACATCTGCAAAAAGCTAACCCAGAATCTTCACTCTGACGTTCAGGGCCCTCAGAAGAGCCGAGCCTTCACAATTCGTCTTGCTCGTTTTATTTTTAGGGATGTTTGAACTTAGTGAAACAGACAATTTTACTTACTTCATACACAGACATCAGTGCCTAACTTTCACCCTCTCACTCTAATAGTCCTTGCCCTGACAAAATTGTATTTGATACCCTGCCATGCTGACATCAGTCAAGCCTCTTGTGCAATCCAAGCTTGGTAAGGCAATGGATCGTTTGAAAGAAGGTGATTCACTGCTGTCTCACAGAGGGATGGGAACAGGCACACAGTACCTCACTATAAGCTCCTCATATACTTTAGGTGACCAAGCATGGATTTGATTCTTAGTTCATGCTGTTTTCACCCTGTTCTTGTACTACAAATGCATCCACAGTTGGCCATAATTTATTCTGGTGTGAGATCACCATCATGCTCACTTGCAGCAAAGAGTGTTTCCACACAAGCCGCAGTAAGGGACCCTCTGCAGTTGCATCAGTTAAAGATGTGAGACTACTTGAACTTTCAACACAATCAAATCTTCATTTTGGTACTGATATTTTCTTGTAGTATTTCCTTCCTTCCTAACAGTATTTTTTAATGGGCAAACCCTATACATTTTGTATTAATGAAAAGAACATTTTGAAACATAAATTTATGATCATCCCTTTTCCTTGCAATGCTTTAAGTAGTGTGCTGAAGAATGTGTTTTTCAAAGGCTCCTGTCCAAAGTCCATTCATAGCTTCTAGTGCCTTCTCCTTAATTAAAAAAGTTATTTGCAGAATTTGCTGGTTAATTTTCAATTGAGTAGCTGTGAGCATAGGAACCTGGACCTGGGCTGACTTCCCCAGAGAATTTACTGAAGTTATTGCTAAGTTGATAGAGTTCTAAGTCTGCTGAGCCTGCAGTTCCCCAAAAAGTTGAAAGATTTTAGCAACTGCAAAACTCCAGATGGTTTAACTAAGTAAGCACGTCTGAGTTTCATGTATTTGAAGAATCAGTTCTGCAGACCCATCAGTCACTGGGAATTTCCAGCTCTGGTAACAGAGCCAACTCATTAGCTCTGCTACTCCCAGACATGGCAGTGAAGTCAAGCCCTGTTCTCTGCTGTGATACAAAAGGGAGCAAACGAGAGCAGGACGATGACACAGAGTGAATGCAAGTTGTGCCTAACCAAAACGTTTTAAGTGCAGTGTAAGGAGAGAACTAAGAGCCTCAAAGTTCTTCAGAAGTGATTTATCATCATTGCAGATGTTTTGGTTTGGTAACAGTGTCTTTATTTTGTTTGTCTAAGACCAATCCTGAAAGAAAAATCAAAGAATAACTGAAGATACTTAGAATAGCTCCACTATACAGAAAAGGTAGCTACAAAATTGTAAAAGAGACACTTACTCTCCTGTAGCAGGAATGTTACTATTGACTTGTGACATGTGGGCACTGTGTAAAAAGAAAAAAGAAAAAAAAGAGAAAAAAATTAGACTTCATTATCACAATAAGGTCTTCAAGCCCTTTTTCTTTGCAGCACTCAGATTTAAAGGTCTGAACCCTCTCAATAACAGCTGCATGTATATGCCACAAGTTTTCTCATTGAAGAATTCTCACTCTCACGGTGACATGGCACATTTTGATGACGCCAGTGTTCTCAAGAATTAATTTCCCTGTCATTCTCTTGCATTAGGCCAAGGTCTAACAGGAAGTTACACCTCATCACCTTGCAGATTTCTCTGCTTTCTTTTGGGCTTTATGCTGCTGCAGGTTGTTTTAGCTCTGTCACAGAAGTCTGCCTTTTGAGGCCAACTTGAAAAGAAAGGGGACTTAATATTTAAGAATCTTTAAATATTAATAGAGGACAAAAGCAAAATACAGGCTTTGCACAGTTTTTCCTGCAACTCTCTGATATTCATGTTCTTTGCTTCCCTTTTTTCTTTCTAAAAAAATGTATGCTCTTATTCCCTTTTTGCTCTCTTAGCTCTCAGGCTCCACAAGAGCTGATGAGACTCTGTAGGTGTGGGTGGTGCTTGCTGTTTAAATCCCTTCAAGTTGAGGTGCCACCTTGCACAGCTGTGACTGCTTTCCTTCCTCTGCCAAGCTGAGTTCCACCCTGCCCCTTCTTCCTCCTGGCTCAGTTCTGTGAATAAGGTGATGCTTTTTGCCTATTCATCCCTCCTGTGATCTTTGCTAACTACATTATATGCCTAGTCATTTCCACTCATCCCCTTATCAGTAGAGGAATTTGCAGTACAACTGGCTGATATAGCCCAATAAAATGGCAACATGTGGCCAGGGTACATATCAGCCTGGATGCAACATGTGCTTCCTGACAAAACAGCCTTTCATTGCTTTCACTCTTCAGCAGTTACTCCCAAACTCTTTCAGTGCAAAAGACCCATCATCAGCTGACCTCCCTTCACTAAACAAAGGTTTCCCCTCTGCTTTCCTCAAATATGTCACACCTCATAGAAATCTAGAGCTAGCCAAACAACTCTGTTGCCTTCCTCAGTTTGAGTGTCAACTATGGCAGAAGACAGGCAACAGAGGACAAGAAGGGTAAATGAGGGGCCTCTGCAACCAGTTTAACAAAGCTAACAAATCAGCCTAACTTGTAGTGAAAAACAAACCCCACAAATACCCAGCGGCAAATCAGACTTGCAAGATGCTTCATTTTCCTTCAGTTGATCCAGGATTCAGCTGGTTGTGAGTAAAGCAGTGTGCCCTAACCACGTGCACATCCCTTCAGTCCCAGCCTCACTTGGCACTCATCACCAGCCCAGGCACAGGTCCCCAGAGCGGTGGGACTGCAGGAAAACAGTCAGGGATTTGCCAATATGTCCCACATAACCTGCACAGCACCAGAGCAGCTGTATAACTCAGATGATTTCAGGAACAGTAGACACACAGACAAGCATCTCTGCACTTAATAATAAGGACATGCAATCTGCATATAAGGACAGAAATAAATGGCACAAACTCTCACTTCCCACAAGTAGTATCTTTGCTATTAACTACTGGATGACTTTGCAACTGGAAGAGTCTATTTCAAGCACATTATTTGCTTTCCTGATCACTTACATAAACCATTTAAACTTTTCCCAGCCAGAAACTATTTTTTAAGATCTGGCCTCCCATGAGAGACAGATTAGCAAGAGAGATGCTAGTGTGGTAGGCACACTATAAGATACAATTCTCATCCTGGCCACCGCTCCTACACGTATAGGAGTAACTTAATATTGTGTTGACTTTCTGTAACATGTACATCCAATCCTGACTGGACAAGGGTGTCTTTCATATCACAATCTTCTTCTCTGTTCTCATGTCAGGAAAATGGTAGTGGTGGGGGAAACAGGATTGTTTTCTAGGTTTTTTTTAAACATCCTTAGGTATAGGTGTATCTACCTACCAGACAAGACAGACAATCCCAGGAAACAGCTCTTCCCTCTGTTTTGAACAGGATTGATACTGTGCAAAAATGCAAACTCCCAAAAGGATAAATACTGTACACAAGTAAAACTTCATGCCATGAACTCGTCTGCAAACTGCTTGCATCATTGCTGAAAACACAGCAGATTCTTTACACAGAAAAAGTAGTAAAAAGAAGAAACAAAGGATAAAGATGCAAAAAATACTGCAGTAAAATGTCAAAGTATTTCAGAACACCCCAACGCATTCTGTTGATGTCTAACTCTCAGTTAACTCTGTGCTTTACTAACACCAATTCAGATTTAAGTATACAAAGGCTCCTAATTCTTCTCATGAGGCGTATGTATGTAACAATTACTTTGTGGTGTCTAGAAAAGCCCTACTTGGACAACCTGGATTCTGTCTGAGAGCCACTGGTACGGTGATTTTCAAACTACAGACAAATAACAAGGAACTACGTAAACAGCTAGCTGCCACCTGAGTAGACAATTACAAAATCAAGCTCTGACATTTTGATTTTCTTATATTCCCTCTCTAAATCCTGCTCTCTTATATACAGAACATAAATTTATTCTTAGCTGTGATGCTGTTCTGCTAGCCCACTCCCAATAAAATGGAGATTTTGAATCATATTTTGCAGATACACTGAAATTAATTCCACAATTGGTAATTTCCTTTGCTGTTTCATTTTGAAACTTGATTCCAATACATTGTTAACTCAATTGATTCTTCTCTGCACAATCCTTTCTACATCGAGGAATTTCATATCCAAATCAAATGGTAGAGGGGAAAATATTACACACTAACTTTAGGGTTTGAGCCTTCCCAGGGACAGAGCAGGAGGTGGCTGAGTGTATCAGCAAACTCAGGGAAAGGCACAGACAGCTCTGTAAGGATTTCACGGCCCAGAGAGGCAACCAGACAGTCAGGAGTGTATTCTGTGGGGTTTTCCAAACTTCTGGGGTGGTAAAAGTCACTCTGCCACTGGATTTATGCTTCACTGAACAGGTGAGTAGAACCATGCCCAGAGGAACACTCCTGGCATGCCCATCTGTGCAGGCAGCTGCCTTAGAAGGACTGCTTTACTCAGTAAATCATCTGGACAATGAGAACTCATGTTCCGCTTTGGTTAATTATTTTCTCCTCACGTCTGCTCCATTTCACCGATACATATGGTCAATTATCTCCAAAGCTAGATTGTCTTTATTAAATTATGCAGCAGCTGCAGAGCATGCAACTTTGGACAGAAATTAACAGTTCTCCTTGGGTGACAGAAAGCAACCAGAAAGTTTCCCAGTGCTGGGGACTTTCACTTTCAGAGAGCCAACTACAAAACTTGCATCAAGGCACACAGCTGTTTTAAGCACTATCAACTTTTGAATTGGCTTCTTATGACTCCACATGCTTTTCCTTTTGTGAAGTCTGACCTCTAACACTTCTCAGTGTTGTCAAACTTGTCTACTGAATTCTTTTGCTCACTTTCAAAGGTGCATCATCAGCTCTGGATAATATCTTGCTTCACATGCAAGGCAAACTTACTGCTCAGCCTCTTCTCCTATTCTGTTTCAACCCCAAGTGGTATTTTCCATCATCTTCCAGCACATTCCATCTCTCCTCTTCCCCTAACTTGTATTCTCTAGGCTTAAAAGATACACATCAGAGTGAGAATTCTCTCATGTAATACCTGCACTGTTTGGTCTGGTTGGAGCACCTTGTGACAGCAGGTAAATAACTGAGAGAGGTATCAATACCTCTCTCCTGTTGTTTGGGTTTTTTTCTCTTTCAAGGCAGTATTGACTAAAATATATTAGCATCCAGGTATTGAAAAGTAAAAAACAGTAACATTTTCCCAGACTGCATTTTGATTCATGGAGTCAGTGAATTAATTCCTGACAATACTTAATGGCCTATAAGGTATACTTGCAAACTGGAACTAAGGCCACTCGTTGCTGAGATCTATTTACAATTAACCTCTTTCATTCAGGAAGCAAAGTTGTTTCCCCTCCCCGGTTTCAGTTGCTGTTTTTGTTATTTGGTTTTGGTGGTGGGTTTTATTGTTTGGTTTGGGTTTGTGGTTTGTTTTCTTTTTAAAGCCTCAAAGGATGCAAAAGCTTCTTACCCATTTTGCCATTCCAGTGAAGTAGAGGATATTAAAATGGTTTTGACACTTAAGATGGGAAATTTCTGAAGTCCTCCTAAATATATTATTTGAACCCATGACCTAGGAAATGCTTTTTTTCACTAGTATTTATACAGTCTAACACTGTTTATTCTCCACAACTGCTGAATGCTGTGACATGCAGTACCCCAGATTCACATGGGATCTGTTTTGACAGCTACTTAATTTGACACACATTCCCCAAAGAGAAGGATTGTGTCTGTATATAAAATGTGAAAATAGTAAATTTAAAAATAAAGACATGTGCTCTTAGTTACTGGAATGTCCCATCACACAGAGGGAACACTTTTAATGTTTTATCAGCACCTTCACACTTTCAGAAGCTGAGATTCAATTGTCCTTCTGTTAAATGAGGTACCTTATATTTGACACTGCCTTCTCACTAAAAGCAACTGTCTTGTTTTCTTCAGGGCTCATACTGTTTTTCCTTGCACGGGGATCACTGCATGCTGGGTGCACACTGACACCTACTGCTTGGCAGAGAGACAGCTCTGAAGGGGATTCTTAGATGCTACCTGATTTATAGCTCAGTGAGCATGGATGGCTGTGCCTGTGCAGATTCCTCTACACAGAAGGGAATACTCCTTGGGGGTCTCATGCCTCCATGATGGATGGACACAGGGCTCAGGGCCCCCAGCAGTCTGGTGATTGTTTTCTGACAATGCTGATGTGATGCAGGACATTAATGTGCATCACACAACATAATCATGACTCATAAAAGGGTCCAGCACTCCTATGGGCCTCAAGAGCTCTTATGGCATGGCCCATCAAGTTGGAGGCTCAATATGGGACGGCAACCAAGTAAATTTCTGAGCAGGTGCAAAATCTAGAACTAGATTCCCAAATTTCTTCAGAAAATTGACCTGAGGAAAGAGTAAAAACATCTTACCAAATACATTACAGGCCAGTAATACAGGAATTCTATTATGTAACAGGAGTTGTCTCAAATAACAACTGTTAAAAGGAGAAAATAGACTCTTCACTGAATACTGCCAACAGGATATCTGCACTTCAAGGAAACGAAGTACTAAACCAGGCAAAACTGTCCAATACCTTGCCCTCTGCTGATGGGTAACTAATGCAACTTTTGGCATTGCTTGTGGTGTCAGCTCTCATCCCAATGCCAGTTTAGCACTCTGCACATTAACAAGGAAGCTCCACACTACAAAACTTTTGCCTTTTTTTCCTGTAATATCACTCTGGTTTATCTCAGAATGCACTCATGAGGTAATTCCTCTGAAACCATATACGTGACTAATCTAAGGCAGGTACACCACCATAAAGCATCTCTGTAGATTCCAAGTCCTCTAAAAATCCATTGCACAAGTTGAATTTCAGTGAGCTGTTGCCAGATGCTGCCAGACACTGCACACTGTTTCTCAGTACTAATTACTCAGCACAGCTGGCATTCACAGTCTTATTATAGAATTATATAAGGAGCAGCTCCACACAATTTTTAACAATTTCAAGTCCCTTCACTGCAAGGTTTCACTACAAAAGACTTTGGAACAAAAATGCCCTTCAGGCACAACTTCCTGGAACAGTCAATCACCTAACAAGGTTTTCCCTCTTCTTTTAACATTGCAAAAAACTCCTTGTCTGGTGTTAAGCACAACTGAATCAACAAACTGTCTTACTAAAGAGGACAGGGAGGGAGAGGATAACCTTGGTCAACAGCAGGCCAACGGATTCAAACTGATCTTTGCCCTCAAAATGCTCAACAAAAGAGGACTCCAGCTATAAATTTTCTAAATTTTATGCCCAAGTTTATTAATAAGCTGTTCACACATTTTCTTCTTCATCAGTTTTGTTACTCGAAGTAATCATCTCTCCTCTCTGTCTAAAACTCAAAGAAAATACGTTCTGGTTCCTTTCCTCACTCTTATCTCCACCTGCTAAGAATCTGCCTCTTTTTTAATCATCTTCACAAACATAATGCCATTTGAACATGAGCTACTGAGACTATACTGACTCTTGTACAAAGGCAACCAGACTTTCTCTACATATACTGAAAATCACAAATTGTAGAATGGTTTGTGTTGGAAGGGCCCTTAAAGATCCAGTTCCAATCTCCCTGCCATGAGCAGGGGCACCTCCTACTAGATCACTACTGTATTAGTCATCAGTCCTACTAGACTACTTCATATATCCACTGTCATATGATTGCTTCAAGTTGATACTCATCCCACTGACAAGTATGCCTATGTCCTTTTCTTCCTTGGTATTTCCAAATGTGAGGAACTCCCCTTTCTCATCACAGATTTTCATTATTAGTCCTAAGGTGTATGAATATTACCTATGTTATTATTCTTTACCCTGTATCTTGTATTTAATGTTTATCTTTATAGATCTACACCTATCTCAATCACCCTATATCTTATCTCACCTCACTGTCGTGTATTTTCTCCATCCCATTCACTCCTAATTTCTTGCTACAAGCCCAATTCATGAGCAAGATTCCATTCCATTATGCCAGGTGCTATTAAAGTGGAAAAAAAAAAAAAAAAAGAGAAAATGACAGACCATGACACTTGAGGAGCTCCACTACCAATTGTCCTTCTCCTCTAGGACTCACCTCCCTACCCATCTTTAAGCTCTAATACTAATGCTCACCTTCTCCACACAGGCAACATGATAGAACCTATTTTGCTGACATCAGTAAGATAAGGTATGTTCCTTTCCTTCCCCTCTCTGGAAAGTCTTATCAAAAAGAACCAAACAAGGTGGTAGTACTGGTATTGCCTCTCTTGACAAACCTCTGCCACATCTGACCTCATTTACCACTTACTCCTGTACCACTAATAACTGCTTATTCCCTTACAGAACAGTAGTGGTGATTAATTCTACACTTGGTCATGACTTCCCCAATGTCTAGAAAACCCCAACTCAGTGCCAGGGAGGTGGCTGAGGTCCCATCCCTGGAAGTGTTTAAGGCCAGGCTGGATGAGGCTCTGGCCAGCCTGATCTAGGGTGGGGTGTCCCTGCCCATGGCAGAGGTGCTGGAACTAGATGATCCTTGAGGTCCCTTCCAACCTTGACTGGTTCTACGATTCTAAGTAATGTATTGGTGGTATTCTGACAGCTGACTTAAAAGTTAAGGCGTTAAGCATTGCCTTACGGTTTTAAGTAACATCCAGGGAGACATCTCCATTGCTAGCTGATACGGTGCAGCACTAGAATCAAGTCTCTGATTTGATCCTACTGAAACTGGTATACATAAAGACAAAATACTTCTTCAGTCTGGCAAAAGGATAAGTACTATGCAGTGCCTGGAAGCTAAAGAGCTCTTGTTCCATAATTATCTATATGGAGTTACTGTATAAAAGCAGCAGTGACTGCTCTCTGTACATACACATTCATAATTCACTTGAAGGATTACTGGAACGCTACTTCAAAATATTCAAGTGTGGCTGGTATCAATACAAATAGATTAAACCATCAGACAGCTAAATCTGACAGTCTCCTCTTCCTTTTCCATGGTGTTAAATGCAATTCCTACGTGTCATCCACAGCTCCGGGGCAACAATTAGAACATTCAAAGCCTCATGGAAAAAACCGGCTACCCACTCAAGTTCTCAGTTGTTGGAGCACTATGAAGTGCCGAGCCAGCACCAGCTCTGCTGCCAAATTAACTGTACTTGGCAACCGACCTCAGGAGTACACACTTCTGATGCGTGATAAATAGCAGCAAGACTTACAAGCTGTTGCTTTATTTACAAGGAATCATGTTTCAGCAATGTTACAAAAGACACAAGCTTGCCATAAAGCCTTCTGTAGAAAGGTGTACTGCTCCTACTAGCCTTTTTTTTCACTTTCCATAGATGTTTATTCCTGACTTCTCCCCTCCTAACCGCAAGATATGTTCCCACAGAAAGCATCCCTTCATTCCAACAGACACTCATTCTTCATTCCACATCCTAATATGCCCACATCACTTGAAATTTCCAAACCTGCTCACTGCTCTCTCTCAGAAGTGTCCTGCTTTCACATCAGTTCCCTGAGGTCCTCTTCTAGCTCCCCATCTCCTTAACAATCTCAGTATGGTCAGCTGAAGAGAATCTCCTTCCTGGATCATTTCTCCATGAGCAGTATGACAGATGGAAATGTAAGGAAAGACTACAATAATTTAAATGTCACATTGAGCCAGACAGTAAAAGAAAGAGGGGGACTACTTTCAATGGAAAGACAAGATGGGGACTTAAAACTGGAGAAAACTTGTGACAGAGAAGGCATGTAGCTATAAAATACTCTCCCAAAGGAAAAGGTATAATCTCCTCAGACAGTTTCAAGTTTTTGAAGCACAGACCAGGCACCGGAGGAAGAGAAGACCATGCAATCAGGCTAGTCCATGAGCAGCTGTTCACTGACTGACCCACATCCAAGCTCCAAAGATAAACAGGATATATGCAAGAGAATTAGCAACTTTAAGAAATCACTGTAAGAATTTAAAATATCACTGCTCTCAGAGAAGCGCCACAGGGGTTTCTTTGTATTTGTTTAAACTCTGCAAAGATCAAAGAACCTAATTATAATATCTGGCCCTTCCTCCCTTCACTGGCCCTTCATTGTTAATTGGCCTGGCTCCTGTTCTTCCACTAAGTATAAATGAAAGCACTGGAAATGAGCCTGCAACGAAACAAGCAAAGCAAGCTTTCACTGATGTCAACAGAATTAGGCCACTTCCACAAGCAGCGACTTTGCCCTCCAGTTGGCAAAACAAGAAACTCAATTTGTTCAAATGCAGCGTGAGCACCATTCCTTCCAGACAGGCACACTGGGGACCCAGACATTCTCCTGCTTTTCTGGATTGCAGCAGAGAAGCAGCTGTTGTATGGGCTGCCGACTCACCATCTGGGTCCTTGTTGCTTTCTGTGTGGCACACGCTGCCAGTTCCTCAAAGCTTGTGGCAAAAATCTCTCCTGTGCCCACAGATTCTAAGATACTCATGATAAGCATCAAAGCTACATAATGAACTGAAGAAAAGAGGAAACAAATGTCCCATCTTCTAATTAAGAATTTACAAGACTGGCCCTAAATCTCAAGCCTTTTCTCTAAATACAAAACATCTGCAACACAATCTGTATCTTCAAAGACTCATTCATCCCACTAGCTGAGCAATATTTATGAACGTAACATTAATCCTCAGTTTGATTACAGTCTGTTTAGCATTTCTGCCATGATTTCTCACATTTAATTCTGATAACAAGTCAATCCCACATAGGAAAATAAAACAGTTGAGTAAATACCTCACATAGAAGGGTGACATAGGCCGCTCATCTTCTTGGGAGCTAAAAACAGAACATATTTTACAGTTAGTATGCAGATCACTCTCATTTGCAGTTCAAGATACTCAAAAAGCAGAGATAACAAAAATGAAATAGTGTACCTGTTACAGAGGTAACATGACCTCTTTGCCCTCTGATTAGTTGTACTCATAGAAGAAAGTTTTATGTTACATGTCTTAAATCCTAAGAATTCAACTCGCATCTCACTGTCCATAATTGTGGGATAACAGATCTGCTAGACAGCCAAGAGTCACTTTGGCTCTGCAGCAGTATAACTACTCCTGTTGCAATAATAAAGCATCATACCACCAAAATCACCAGAGCCTTTTCCTGTCTGCTGTTGCAGAACTTGAACAACCTGCCTATTAAAGTAAAATCTGAGAAATAAACCCCAAACAAATGACATCTTGAGAGACTAAAGAAATGGCCATGGGTGTACACACAAGGCCAGGAATTCCCCAGGTTTATTACTACACTGGAAAGCCACTTGGATGCTACTGAAATCTCCCCAAACTTGAGATCAGAGGCTACCATCAGCTGGTGTAGAGCTACTGCTACCTTGATGCAATAGTGCTTCAGTGGTCAACTGACCTGGCCAAAACATAACTACAGGTAGTGGCCAATCTGTTTCCTGATCCAGCTTACCATGTCTATGCTGGCAGAAGGGTAAGAATGAGCTGCTGGGATGCTGAAGCTTTAAAGGTGTGGTGGACTGCTGCTTTAAGTCAGTTTAAGACCATGCAACTGTAAGAAGGCGTTCAAGCAAACGTCACCTAGTCATTCCAATCAGATAAGTGGTCAGCCTTGCAGGATCTTCCTCCAAGCTTACAGGAAATGTCACCAAGGTCAGTTTGTCCCTAGAGAACTTGTAATTGAAGAGCAGAGCAAGTTTGGCAGAAAGGCAGAAAACACAGGAAGCTGAATACAGGCCATTACAGAGATATGGTGGGACAGCTCACATGACTGGAATATAGTCATGCATGGCTGTGTCCTTTTTAGGAAAGACAGGTCATGAAGGTGAGCTGGTGGAGTTGCTTTTTATGTGAGGGAGCAACTAGAATGTCTTGAGCTCTGTCCAGTGATGGATGAGGAGTGAGTTGAGAGCTTGTGGGTGCAAATTAAGGGACAGGCTACCCAATCGGGATCAGGAAGTTGATGAGGCCTTCTACAGGTAGCTAACAGCAGCCTCGCAATCACAGACCCTGGTTCTCATGGTGGGGTTTAACTACCCAAAACTTTGCTGGAAGGGATTCTCAGCCAGCCACACTCCAAGAGGTTCCTCCAGTGCATTGATGATAACTTCCTGATGCAAATGGTAGAGCAGGCAACTAGGAGGAGAGCACTGCTGGATCTTATCCTCACCAACAAGGAAGGCCTGGTTGAAGCAGTGAAGGTTGAGGGCAGCCTTGGCCTTAGTGATCATGAGATGGTGGAGTTCAAGATCTTGTCTAGTAGGAACAGGATAACAAGCGGGACTACAACCCTGGGTTTCAGGAGGGTCAACTTTGGCCTTTTCAAGCAATTGCTGGGTGAAATCTCATGGGTCAGGATACTAGAAGGCAGGGGGGCCCATGGAAGTTGGTTAACATTTAAGGACCTCTTCTTCCAAGATCAGGATCAGTGCATTCCAGCAAGTGGGAAACTGAGAAAAGGGAGCCAGGAGACCTGCATGGTTAAGTAAGGAACTACTAAGCAAACTTGAGTGGAAGAAGAGAGTCTACAGATCAGGAAAGGAGGGGCTGGCCACCTGGGAGGAGTATGGGGTTGTTGTCAGAGGGTGTAGGGAAGCAACTAGGAAGGCTAAGGCCTCGCTGGAACTCAACCTTGCAAGGGAGGTCAAGGATAACAAAAAGGGCTTCTTCAAATACATTGCAGGAAAAGCTAACGTTAGAGGCAATGTAGGTCCTCTGCTGAATGAAGTGGGTGCCTTGGTGACAGAGGGACACAAAGACGGCAGAGTTACTAACTGCTTTCTTTGTCTCTGTCTATACTGCTGGAGACTGTCCTCAGGAGCCCCTGACACCTGAGGCACCGGAGGAAAGCATGACAAAGAAGTCTTCCCTAGTTAATGAGTACTGGGTTAAGGGAACAGCTGAGTAATCTGGACATCCATAAGTCACAGAACCACAACGATCATTAAGGGAATGGAACATCCCTCATAGGAGGAGAGACGGAGGGAGTTGGGGCTCTTTAGCTTGGAGAAGAGGAAACTGAGAGGCGACCTCAATAATGTTTATAAATATGTAAAGGGTGAGTGCCAGGAAGATGGAGCCAGGCTCCACTTGGTGGTGTCTGATGACAGGACAAGGGGCAATGGGTGGAAGCTGAGGCATAGGAAGTTTCATTTAAACATGAGGAGGATTTTTTCACTGTAAGGGTGACGGAACACTGGAACAGGCTGCCCTCCCACTGGACATAGCCAGAGAGAGATTTCACCCTGGCTTATTTCAAACCCAGCCAATGTTACAACAGATCCATAAATAGGCATGCTCAATTAATCTGGGAGGCAAGACCATGAGGGAGAAGACAGGATGCATGGAAGCTGGAAAGAGCAAGAAGGCTGACAGAGAGATGAGCAAGGCAGTGCACCGGGATTTAACTCCACATCATTTTGACCCTCCCAGTACAGCAGACAGACATTCACAGAGACAACGACACACATCTACAGAAAAGACCTTCCAACATACCAAGCAGGAAGCACAAAATACTGATTGAAGGGTAACACCAAATACCACTAACCAGAAAGAAGAAAAGCTGCTTCCAAAACCAGCATGATCCGGCAAAACTTGAATCATCTCTGTAGCACCCAACAGCTACAGTAGATGGGCAGTTTTCAGCAGCTCTCCAAGACGAATGGGAGCAGAGCTACTAATGCAAACTTTGCCGCCACTTTCACAAGCTCACCTTCAGCAGCTTGAGCAAGTTGCTGTCTGTTGCAGCTATAAAAGCATTAAACACTGCTGCTGTCCTCCTCTCAGACCCAGCCAGCACATGGAGCAGTGCAGAGTGCCTACCTGCAGCAAAGGTCTTTGCTAGAAATAGCTACAACTTTGAGACTGCCTCAAAAAAGATGGAAGGAAACATGGAGGCGCATCATTCCTATTCACGCCCTCCAACAAAGAAACGGCTAAGAACCTCTGCTAGGTAGAATAGAATAGAATCAACCAGGTTGGAAGAGACCTCCAACATCATCCAGTCCAACCTAGCAGCCAGCCCTATCCAGTCAACTACACCATGGCACTAAGTGCCTGATCCAGCCTTTTCTTGAACACCTCCAGGGACGGTGACTCCACCACCTCCCTGGGCAGCCCATTCCAATGCCAATCACTCTCTCTGGCAAGAACTTCCTCCTAACATCCAGCCTATACCTCGCCTGGCACAACTTGAGGCTGTGTCCCCTTGTTCTGTTGCTGGTTGTCTGGGAGAAGAGACCAACCCCCACCCGGCTACAGCCTCCCTTCAGGTAGTTGTAGACAGCAATGAGGTCTGCCCTAAGCCTCCTCTTCTCCAGGCTAAACAACCCCAGCTCCCTCAGCCTCTCCTCATAGGGTTTGTGTTCCAGGCCCTTCACCAGCCTTGTTGCCCTTCTCTAGACACATTCCAGCACCTTAACATCTCTCTTGAATTAAGAAGCCCAGAACTGGACACAGGCTCTCTTCTCTGACAGCATGCACCATCTCCCAGCTTGCATGCATAAATTATCTCTTTATTTAGCATTTATGGAATATAAAGTATTTTTTTAACTTAAGTGTAAAGAAGCTACTGCAAACTTACAAAGCTGCTGGTCAAGTTTTTTGCTATGTTAGCTCATTGTATTAATGGCTGTAACTGTAATCTCAACACAAACAAGACCCAGCAGAAAATATAGAACATGAAAAATATTTTCTCATGTAGCAAAAAGTTCACAGCTCCATCAAGAGTTCTGTGCATCAACGTAACTTCAAATAATACCGAATGCTGCCTTGTGTAGAAGGGATAGTAGTCAAAGTCACACCAAGCTTGCTTTCTTTTCCATAAAAGCCCTTCCCTGTCTCAGGGTTTGTAACTAACTTCCAAGTCATAGAAGCACAATGACACTGAGAAAGCCCAAATAACTTTCTTATATTCATATTCCCACTAGCTGCTTCAACACATCAAATGGAAAACCAACATTCAGCAGGGACTCTGAAACCTCTTGAAATTCTTCCCTTTTCTTCCACAGCAAGTACAACTGCTACTCCACAAGTTTAAGCAAGTTTTATATCTGTACAAAACACTATTATCCGCTCATACAAACTGACTGAGGAGGAATAAATATTTTAAGAACACTGGCTGTGAATGAGGGAGAAAGAATCTCTAAGTCAGAAACCGAGTACCAGTTTCATTTAAATCATTACATTTCAAAAGGTCATGTGGTTAATAATAATTGTAGCTGTACGAAACATCTCTTATCCAGTAGTGGTTTACAGTTATACAGGTGTAGCACTGATCAGCAGCTGCATCTGGGATGAAGAGCTCCAAGCTAACTAGCATGAAATCCAGATTTTTAGAAAACCATATTTTAATTTAAAAAAGATCTCCTGCATCTGAGTAAAGCTAATTATCCATTTCCCCCCAGACCATTAAGAACAACATAGCCCAAATATCTTTCCTTAACTTCCTGTACTTTTGTCAGCTCATCTGTGCAAGCTGGCAGACATGAGCTGTGTAAAGTGCAAACAGATTGAAACCATCAGTTCCACGCAATACACAGCCCCTGAAGTTAGATGTGAGACTACCACGCCCTGCCTGCAATCACTGGGCACACAAGGATTCCATCTTGATTAAAATATTTTATGTAATAACGAATTATTTGTGTTGCAAGGTAACAAACTCAAGTGCTGTATTATACACACAAGCACAGATTAGTTTGATGGAAAGAATGAAAACTATGTCTGAGACGTTTTAAACCTGTGTATACACAATCACATGGTTTTGGATATATAAGACTTAAGGTAAGCAAGCAAAAACACACAAGACATGAATCATCAATGATCACTAGTTAATATTACACAATACACAGGCTGGAAAATGGCTTAAAACCTTCCACACAAGATTGTCATTATCACTCTATGCTGATTAAACAACAACTATGCACTTGTTTTAAGACATCTTGTATTAAAGGATTTATTAGCATTGCTGGAAGCCTGCTCTACCATGTATCCTTCCAAAAGAAAATGCTAGAAGTCATTAAGCTATGTTTAACATTTAACTGCACTGTACTCGGGCTGCATAATTCCTTTTTGGTTAAAGGGACATACAATTCTTCCAGGAAGAAAGGAGACCTTAATATCCAGCACACTGACCACGGAAACCAAGCCAGCTGTTCACAGTATGGAGGGGACAAGCCAGTCTGATGTGCATCTTTTACATAATTCAAACTTCTACTTTACCCAACAAAGAACTTTTTTTACTAGACAAGTAGGTTTAGTAGTAAATTATGTATTTTGGTTTGTGCTTTTAATCTCCTCAAAGTTTTGCCCACCTTAACACTTGCTTTATGGCCAGAAGGCACTGAAGAGATTAAATAACTCTTTTTTACTCAGTTGTCACTGATTACGTGGCTAAGCAGGTGAGTGCAAAATACAAGAGTTTCTTCTCAGACATATATTTAGCTCCCCTAAACCAAGGAATTAAACAGGAATTAACTGCTCTTTCATGTAACACCTGGGAGAGCAATTTCTCTCACTCCTAAAGGATACCTAAATATCTGCTCACTTCCTTCTTGCTAAAAACCCAAATAAATACCAGCCAAATTAGAAAAAAAAAAATTGCTCTCTTTATTTTACAGCTAAGCAAGTAATATTGTTATGTTTGTGACCTCCTCTGAGCTAAGAAAAAACAGTCTGTTAGACTGGAATGAATGCCAATATCATCCACCAGTTTAACACACCTTAGGATTTTGGGGTACATGAATTTTACAGCATTTGCACAATGCATCTGTTCCATCTCTAGCAGAGGAAATAGGACAGCTTCAGTGAAGTCTAAGTGTTGAACCATAAATTTCCACTACAGAACCACAGCCACCTTTTCTTGCCTCCCCCTTCTGCAACAGGAACGCTACACAAGAAAAGTCACCTGTAGCATTCTCATATACACAATGAGGACGTTCCTGGGCTACCTTCTCCCTCCTGATGTCTCAACTTGGCCTTCAAAAACAATCAGGGAGCTGCTGACCCTGTCTCAGAACTCAAACTGTAAAACATCCAACTTACATGTGCATATGGGACACTTCTGTCCCAGATCCCTTGCTGGCCTGAGCTCTCATTCCAGGTCAGGGGGTGGCTCAGGCTTCTCCTTCTTTTTATATTTGCACTTAATTATCAGCAACTCCTCCATCCTGACTTCCTATCACTGGAGCCTCCATTGTAAAGTTACTGCTGCTTTCCCACTCCACAACTCTTTTCAAAAGTTAAATGGGACGTGTAGTTGATTGAATTAAAAAAAAAGAGAATCAGTCATGAAAATGTACTTTGACTCAAGGGTCAACATTTAGCACCAGAGATGAGAGGCCCAGATACTGGCAGGGTCACACTGCTCAGCCAAGGTCATGTTTTCCTAATGCCTTGCCATAGGCTCTATTTGTTCTAACCTCAACAGTTAAGATAAAGAAATGGCTTGCTTTCTATTCCACCACAGATACTCTGGACTTCAGAAGAAGGTAATTATTTTTTAGAGAGGATACCTTTTTTCAGGCAATGAAACAGCTGCTTCCAGTTCTAATGTCACCAAACAAACAGGCATTGAAAATTCAGTGGTATCAACTATTAGCATCAAAAGTGAATGCAGCTTCTGGGGGGAGGAGAAGGAAATCTAAGCTTGGGTGACTTGTTCAGACTTAGTTATCTCCCTCTTGTTTTCTTCTCATCATTTAGAACCAGTGTGCACTTTGAATTAGCAAGCATGCCATTTTTTGCAGTTGCAGAGGATTTTGACAATATTGTTCATGTAGTTATTCTAACATCCAGCATCAACAATGTTAAAAATAGCTTCGAGGAAGCCTCAACTTTGAGGCCACATTAATACTTTTTATCCTCAACGTCTTAGACACAAATTTTACATAATTTCTTTCCCACTCTCCCCAACCAAGTCATTTATCCATAACAGCAATTTCAAGTTTGCCACAAATGCAAGATTGAAACTGCTCCAAAATATTTATTTTCTCAATAGAGTGGTTTACTCAGTTTGTGCTTCATGCCAGTGGGTAAAAGGTTGCAAATGAGAAATAGCAGGCAATATAAATGTCTTCCTTCAAATAAAGCCTTCAAAATAGTTTTTCTTCAAATAAATACTGAGGTGTCTTATGCAAAAGAAAAAAAAAAGTATCATAGTACTGAAATAAACAACAAATACAATGAAAAAATACAATGGTTACCACTAAAAACCAGCATTTACCACCAACTGTTGAGCAATGCCACCCTTGCCCTATACCCTTAATCAGGAGGCGAGGAAGGAGTAATGCACTGTGCAGTAACTGTCCAAGAAAAGAATGCTTAACAATTATTTCTCTCTGAGGGTTATTTTCCCTGATGAGTAACTTTCATAGTCATAATATGTCAATTCAGTTGTTAATCTCCATTCCTGACAACAGGTGAATCATTCTTACCACTGAAACCAAGTTAAGCTTATGCTTTACTATCTGCATGAGATACTCAAAAACATATGTCAGAATACTAGGAAGACAATCCCACTTCTTCATTCTGAATTCACACACTCTGCAAAGTATCTCCAATAACCTGGGTGGGGGTGGTTTGGTGTTGGTTTAAATATAATCTCCACAAGATCTTGCCATCTTCCCCAAAGCCATTTTTCCAGCAGTGTTTTCCCTAAAAGTCTCTCAACTAAGTTATGTCTTAAGCCTGCAAGATCAGGGCTGTAGAAAGAGACTTCAGGGGAGTGCTTCCTGTCAGCCTTCCAAAAGCTTGAGCTTCTGTCTCTTCTTTCACCTAGCATTCAAAACATTGATATTACTGTTTCATAGAGTCAAGATGAGGTGAATACTAAAAACCATCCTGCCACACATCTGAGGAGCACATACTATTTTCCACAGCCAAGATTAAGGCATGAGTACTCCAGCCTAGAGTAGGGCACTATTAATTCTAGGAAACATTATCACACAGCACAGCCATACACACTGAGAACACACAGCTTTTATCCATGGGCATGACTGCACAAGATATGTGTGAGGGGGGCACTGAGGCACATTGCCTCAATGGAAAAAGAACAAAGCAAAACGGAAGCCCTTTTGCATACCTCCTCCCACATCAAAGGACACCAGCGAAGTACAGGCTAGCTACATGGCAAGCTGAAATGAGCAGAACTTGCTGATTAATTGCCACTGAGAGCATGAGGCTGGTTCTCCATTTATATTAACATATTTGAATCTACTGGAACTCTTGGCAGCATAATTTTGTATAATTATTTTCTACTCACTATCATCCTCCTGGATTGCGAATATGTTTATCTTTTACAAAATGATGTCGATGTTAAGCAGCTTGCTTTTGTTGTTCTACTTCTTAAACTAGTTAGGGCTTATTATGAAAGACAGGGCAATGTTTTTTCTTCTGCTTGTGGTTTGGCAATAGTCTTCACCAGGATAAAACTAGAAAATGGGTCAGAAAGAGGCGGAATGAATGTACAGCCAACGTCTCACCTCTTCTCAGAATTTAGCAGTGTGAAGTTGCATAATGCACAGACATACCTGTTGCATTATAATGGTGAATAACTGTTACTAGGTTGCCAGCAATTTCGATTTCAGGATTGTTTGTTAAAGCTTGCACACTTCAAATAGAGGTACCTGTGACCCTAGCTTTTATGTAAATAGTCATAATTTCTTGCTTAACCAGGTGGACACCCCAGAGGCAAGCACTACAGAATATTTCCACATCAATTTCCTCTTTTAGTCAGGGCCCACACACACACTCAGTGGTACCCAGAAAAGGTTTCTTCTATGCCCATCATGTCACAGCTTTGACAAGACAGTACCCAGCTGTGGGTCAGATAAAAGCCTAGAAGGCAAAACATTCACATAGCATTTTGTAATAGGCTATGACTAGAGGAACATGAGAAGCATAGGATTGAATTTCTCTTCATTCTTCCACTAGAAAAACAAAACACCACAAGCCAACAAAAAAAATCTGACACAAGTTTTCTCCACCCTCAGAGAACGTACTTTCACACACATATTCCAGAACACACTTCACTACGGCTTGTCAAACACTCCCAAGTACTTTGGATAGCAAGTGATAACACAGTCCAAAGGATCAGACCTATTTTTGATACTTCAACACACCAGTGTTCACCACTCTGTCAAAAAGAACACAGCAGCCATGCAGAAAAGAAGAAAAACCCAAAACAAACCCACAAAAAAACCCTACTCACGGCATACAAAGGGTGTTCTCAGACTAAAATACTGGGTGTTTGTGAAAGATCCCAAGTAAACAAACCAGCAAGGTAAACTACCCAATCCCAATGATGACTTCAAGACTGCCCATGCAGACAACTGCTCTTGCACAGGTAAGAAACAGATCAGTCACACCTCCTACTCCTAGCAGATGCACTTTCTAAAAATACGTGTGATGGTTTCACTCTGCTTTGATTTGTTTCAGCAAAGTGAGAGAGGCCACTGATCACAAACGAGTCCTGAGCACGTACCTGCCTTTCTTATTTTGCTCAGAAGCTGGCAGGTGCACCTGGCAAAGGTGGCCGCCACACGTTTCAGCTTTGCGCAGCCTTTGTTAAATCTGCGACAGACTGAGCTAAAATGAATTACTTAAAACATGCACAACAGCATCAGTAATTCTGCAACTAGGAATCCAGAGTACTCAAGTAAGTTAATGCTGATCAGGAAACATCTTAGGCTATTGGCAATAGAAGACACAATCACTGGTGGACAGGTTGTTGGAAAATCAGTAAGGTAGCGCATGTGACGTTCACAGTTGCCTTTTGCAGTGCTAGGGCAATAGAGTACCCCTTGCAGTGGAGGGTTCAACACATTCGTCTTACACCTCTTCCCACACAACAAAACATAACCCCGATGTCCTCACTGTCACTCCCTCACAGCTGGCCCCCACACCCTGTCTTGTGTCATTCCATAGACATCTATATCTAGGAAAAAAAAGTGCAGTACATAGGGCTCTAAGTGGGCACATTATAGGGTTTTTGGGAAGACAGCCTCACAGCTTACAGATACTTTGGTAGATACAATACTTTGCCACTCTAGTGACAAATCTAATTTAAAGACCACAGGTTCATAAGCAGACTCACTCTACCTCTCCCAAGTTTTACACACTAGTCACACAGAGATACATCTATATAGCTTCAGCACAGGAAGCTTGCGGCCCAATGATGGGCAGGAGGGAGTTTTCCCAGTCATGAAGGGTACCAAGTGTAATAACTGCTGGCAACTCATTCCCTTTCTTAAGATGGGAACATAGATGCTTTCAGCTTGTGAAGTTTTCAGAGCCATAGCATCACTGAAACATGGTGGGACAGCTCCCATGACTGGAATGTTGCCATGGATGGCTGTGTACTGCTCAGAATTGCCTTCTATGTGCGAGAGCAACTGAAAAGTGCTGAGTTCTGTCCAAGGCAGGGGGCAAAACAGGTTAAAAGCTTGTGGGTAAGAATTAGGGGATGTGGAAAAGGAGATTAAATTGTTGTAGGGGTCTACTATAGACCACCAGACCAAGAGGAAGATGCTGATGAGGCCTTCAACAGACAGATGGAGGTAGCCTCTAGAGCTAACTCCTTGGTACTCATGGGAGACTTCAATCACCCTGATATTTGCTGGAAAGATCATACAGCCAAGCACAGACAGTCCAGAAGGCTCTTGCAGTGTATCAATGATAACTTCTTAAAGCAGGTAGCAGAGGAACCAACAAGGAGAGATGCACTGCTGGACATTGTATTAACTAATAAAGAGGGACTGGTTGAGGACATTAAGGTTGGGAACAGCCTTGGGGACAGTGATTATGACATGGTGGAGTTTAGTATTCTAAAAGGTAGAATCAGAGCAACAAGTAGAATTGCAACCCTAGACTTCCGCAGAGCTCATTTTGTGCTCTTCAGGGACATGCTTGCAGAAATCCCATGGGCTAAGGCTCTGGAGGGTAAAGGAGCCCAAGAAAGTTGGCTAATTGTTAAAGAGCACTTCATCCAAGGCCAATCTAGGTGTGTTCCCCTGAATAAAAAAATCAGGTAGACATGCTAAGAGACCTGCATGGTTGAATAAAGAGCTCCTGAAGGAACTCTCAGGGAAGAAGGAATCTTACAATTAATGGAAGAAGGGATTGGTCACTTGGGAGAACTATAGAGAAATAGTCAGGGCTTGTAGGAAAGCAACAAGGAAGGCCAAAGCCCTCTTGGAATTGAAGCTGGCAAAGGAAGTAAAACAGAACAAGAAGGGCTTCTTCAAATACATCAGCAGAAAAAGGAAGATCAGAGAAGGTGTGGGGCCACTACTGAACGAGGAGGCAGCCTTGATAACTGAGGGTGCAGAGAAGGCAGAGTTGCTGAATGCCTTCTTTGCTTCAGTCTTTACACATCAAGGCTGAACTCCCCTGTGTACTCCAGACCCTGGATGGAGAGGAAGCCTGGAGGAGGGAATGCTCCCCACTGGTCAGTGCAGACCTGGTTAGGGATCAGTTACACAAATTAAGCATTTACAAGTCCATGGGCTCTGATGAGATGCACCCAAGGGTGCTGAGAAAACTGGATGATATTATCGCTCTACCACTCCCCATCATCTTTGCCAAATCATGTCAGACAGGAGAGGTGCCTGAGGGCTGGAGGAGAGCCAGTGTCACTCCAGTCTTCAAAAAGGGCAAGAAAGAGGTTCCAGGAAACTATTGACCAGTCAGCCTCACCTCCATCCCTGGAAAAACGATGGAGCGGCTCCTGCTGGAGGGCATCTCAAGGCACTTGGAAGAGAAGAAGGTTATCAGCAGTAGTCAGCATGGATTTACCAAGGGGAAGTTGTGCTTAACTAACCTGATAGCATTTTATGATGCCATAACTGAATGGGTAGATTCAGGGAAACCAGTGGATGTAGTCTAGCTTGACCTTAGCAAGGCCTTTGACACCGTCTCCCATGACATTTTAGTGAGCAAGCTGAGGAAGTGTAGGATGGAAGAGCAGTGAGGTGGATTAGGAACTGGGTGCAAGATAGAGTTCAGAGGGTGGTGATCAATGGTGCCAGGTCCAGCTGGAGAGCTGTGACTAGTGGTGTCCCCCAGGGATCAGTGCTGGGGCCAGTCCTGTTCAATATCTTCATTGATGACATTGATGAAGGCAGAGTGTCTGCTCAGCAAATTTGCTGACCACACCAAGCTGGGAGGCTTGGCTGAGACAGCGGTGCAGCCATTCAGAGAGACCTGGACAGACTGGAGAGCTGGGCACATAGGAACCAGATGAAGTTCAACAAGAGCAGAGACCTGCACCTGGGGAGGAATAATAAACTGCACCAGTACAGGCTGGGAGGTGATCTGCTGGAAAGCAGTCCTGTGGAGAGGGACCTGGGGGTCCTGGTGGATAACAAGTTATCCATGGGACAGCAATGTGCCCTTGTGGCCAAGCAGGCCAATGGGATCCTGGGGTGTATTAGGAAGAGTGTGTCCAGCAGATCAAGGGAGGTTCTCCTCCCCCTCTACTCTGCCCTGGTGAGACCTCATCTTGAATACTGTGTTCAGTTTTGGGCTCCCCAGTTTAAGAGGGACAGAGATCTGCTGGAGAGGGTCCAGCGGAGGGCTACGAGGATGGTTAGGGGACTGGAGGGCATGGCTTATGAGGAGAGGCTGAGTGACCTGGGGCGTTTTAGTCTGGAAGAAGACTTAAGAGGGGATTTGATAAATGTTTATAAGTATCTGAAGGCTGGCCAGGAAGGGGCGGGGGGGGACAGGCTCTTCTCACTTGCTCCAAGGAGCAATGGGTGTAAATTGCAGTAAAAGAGGTTCTGCCTCAACACAAGGGGGAATTCCTTTACTATAAGAGTCACAGAGCACTGGAACAGGCTTCCCAGGGAAGTTGTGGAGTCTCCTTCTCTGGAGACTTTCAAGGCCTGTCTGGATGTGTTCCTCTGTGATCTGTGTTAGATAGTATTGTCCTGCTCAGGTAGGGGGGGTTGGACTCAATGATCTCCTTGGGTCCCTTCCAACCCCTAATACCCTGTGATCCTTTGATTAGAGGTTGCCATCAGCCTGCTTTAGACCCAGTAACAGGAATCATCCACTGCAAATTGTGCACACCTGCAATTGTGCACACCTGCATCAGCCAGCCAAGCTCACAGGAAGCAGAAGTATACTGCTACCACTGCTGCTATTAACCACTACCAGGCACCACCTTTTCCAAAGCTGACAAAAAGCTCAAAGAGCCTGCAAAACTTCATTCAGCAGCAAATGGAAATTACATTCCAAGAAGAAGAATAGGAAAATAAAAGTGCAACCTGGGAAATGACACTGTTTTACCCAGCTATGCTGGGTCAAAAACTAGCAGGAGATCCAGGTGCAAAGAGTGGTGGTAAATGGAGTTAAATTCAGTTGGTGGCCTGTTACAAGTGGTGTTCCTCTTGGTTCAGTAAAGTAAACTTCTGGAGAAAAGCTTTATCAAAGACCTGGATGAGGGAACTGAGTTAAGTTTGCAGATGACATTAAGCTGGGCAGGAATGTCGATGTGCTTGAGGGTAGGAAAGATTTACAGAGTGACCTGGGCAAGCTGAATCCATGTGCCAAGGCTAGCTGTATGAGGTTTAACACAACCAAGTGCCAGGTCCTGCACTTCAGTCATAACAACTCCACGCAAGGCTACAGACTTGGGCAGAGTGGCTGGAAAGCTGCCTGGTGAAAAAGGACCTGGGGATGCTGGTCAACAGCTGGCCAAGTATGAGCCAGCAGTGTGCTCAAGAGGCCAAGAAGAACAACATTCTGGCCTGTATCAGGAATAGAAGCAGGACTAGAGAGGTGACTGTACTTGGCACTGGTGAAGCTGCATTGTGTTCAGTTTTGAGCCCTGACTACAAGAAAGATGTTGAGATGCTGGAGCAGGTCCAGAGAAGTGCAACAAACTTGGTGAAGGTCTGGACAACAAGTCTTACAAAGAGTGGCTGAGGGAACTGGGGGTGTTCAGTCTGGAGAAAAGGAGGCTGAGAGAAGACCTCCTCTCTACAACCACCTGAAAGGAGGTTGTAGTGAGATGAGAGGACGGGGTGTCAGTCTCTCCTCCCAGGTAGCAAGTGATAGGACAAGAGGAAATGGCCTCAAATTGCACTGCAGGTAGTTTAGATGGGATATTACATAAAACTTCTTCACTGAAAGGATTATCAAACACTGAATTATCAAAACTTTGATAGCTGCTCATTCACCATCTGTAGAGGTGTTCTAAAAAATGCATAGATGTGGTGCTAAAGGACATGGTTTAGCACTAGACTTGATAGAGTTAGACAACACTTCATGATCATAAAGGTCTTTTTTTTTTCCAAGCAAAACAATTCTATGATTCTAATAAAATGATCTGGAAGTCTCTGCTTGTCTACCTTTAGAACCAAAGAAAATTATGTGCTGAAAGTACAGTATGCACATCGTAGAAATAGACCACGGAAAAGAAGCCAAAACTTAGGGAATAATTTTTGTTTCTTTTTAACTGCAAAGCTCAAGCCTTGATCATGATGAAGGCTTTAAGGGGAGTTTGAAGAAAAATCTTCAATTCTTAAGTGCAGACCACATTTCTAACTGATCCAGAGTTGATCCTGGAAATAACAAAAATCCCAGAGTCTAATTAAAACTACACTGAAACCTGTCTTCTCCTGAGGTCAACAGTCAAGAGCACAGTAACAACCACTTGTTCTGATCATTGCTATGACAGATCTTTGAGAACACAAAAAGGTTAAAAATACCACGAGGCCAGTCCTTCGAACAAGGATGCTGCAGTATGGCTATTTCTTTAAGACATTCAAGCCATATTTCTGTTTCTCTGCAGTCATCGACATGGAACTCTGCAACTGCATTACTGCAAGAGACATTCCTCCACATCTATCTGCAGAGAGGATCCTGCACTTTATCAAGACAATGACAGTTTAGTGTAGTAACAAAAATTGTTGCCCATCGTGACCAAGTAAGCAGCAACCCCACAGCTTCTGTGGAAACAGCAGCAGCACAGTGCTGAAATGACACACTGAATCACTTATTTACTGCTTTGTAGATTACATAAAGAGTGATATTCAGCCTGTTCAAGTATGCCTAGAGGAGGTCTGGACTGCTTAATTTTGAGAACTGAAACAGCAATAAAAAAACGAAATCAAAATGAACGACCTGGTCAAGAGGTTGTGTTCAGTTCCCCCGGCCCCTGCAGTGGGTCTGTACCCTGCCATTTCAAACGCCTGACTGCAGCTATCCCTGCCGTGCTGTGGCAGGAGCACAGGTACGCACTCACAGCTGGTGCTGGAGGGGAGGTGTGTCTTGACACCCTGGAAACAAAACAGACCTTTTCCTCCGAAAACCAAGCCTCTCGCCCATGCTGCTGCCACTGCGAATCACGCCGGGTGCGTACGCCGAGAGCTTTCGGTAGGCCAAATCCGGCTGGGCTGCGCGGGGCTCCCTCACCGCATTACAGCTCCTGCTGCGGTGAGGCGGCAGGACTTAGGTCTGCTCGGACGCAGGGGCGCGGGAAACCCTCAGCTGCCGTCCGCTCGTCGAGAGGGTATGGCCGCCGAGCACCTAAATCCCTACAACCCTGTGAGCTGCTCCCTCCCGGCGGCAGGCTCTCCGCAGGGAGGGGGCTGTGAGGATTTTGGGGAGCTACAGGAAGCCACACCCCCGTTAGAGCTCTCCAGTCCCCAGGGCCCGGTTAACAAATTAACCTGTTACATCGCCCCGGCGCTGCCCTTCCCAGCAGGACTGGAGTCCCGGCTGTCCCCTTGCCCCAAGTGGGGCAGTGTGGCACAAGCCCCGCACTCTGTCTGCCTGCACAGTGAACTGGATCGGCGGCTGTCCCGGTCGGCCACGTACCTCTGCAGGGGGATGACTTCGCAAGCCATGCTGGCCATGGGGCCGCCACTCGTCCAACCTCTTCTCTCGTCTCGACGCACCCGTAGCGTCGCCAGCACCTTGCCACTGAGAGCCAGCGGCGCGGCCCGCCCCGGGGAGGGGCCCAGGAGCCGCCGGCCCCGAGTTGGCGGCTGACGGCGACCCGCCCCGCAGCGGAGGGCCGCGGAGCGCCCCGCTCTCGCCGCAGGCAGGGAGCGAGAGGAGCCAACCCGGCCGCGGCCCTGCCTCAGCAAACATCGGTTAACCGAAAGAAGTTGACGACGTTCAGTCAGACCTGGGCCTGCAAGAAATCCCACACGCGGAGGGCTAACTGCTACAGAGTATTTTAACAGAAAGACACCACAAGGTCTTTTGTGTCCGTTCTAGTAACTTCTTCCTAAACGTCACCCAGGGTGCAGTGCGGTCACCCACAACCTCCCCTACAGTACCAGCACCTGGCTACGCCCGCTCTGCAAACCGCTGGGAGCTGCATGCCCGCATAAGCACCGTAAGTAGGTGTCTGCAGGGGCTCACACAACTGCACCTCTGAACTTCTCATTCCTTTGTGTTGCAGTACTGCGGTTCAGAGGGCTTGTGCCGTAGCTGGCCAACCAATTCGGACACACAGCAAACAGGCGCACAGGAGTATTCTTCCTTTAACATCTGAAACGAAGAGGTAAGGGTGGCAGAAACCAAACGTTTTTACCGACGTTCCCAGTGGGCCACCCTCAAACACTTCTACATCTGTGGCTGCCGACCAAACAGTACTTGCAATCACAAATCTGGCAAAAGCAGCAACAAGAGTCCCACACCATAGGTTTGCCACTTTTGATTTTGGAAAATGAACAGTACAAAATCACCAAGAAGATCTTGCACTGAAACCTCTGATGGCTGCTAAACGCACATACACATTTTTTTTTCACCTTTGCATTTCCTCTTCCCAGAATACCTAAGGAATTGCCTTTAATTTCCCTAAACATCGAACAGAAACACTGCTGCTCCACCTGTGAACAATCTTACTACACTGAGATTGTCCTCTTTCTCATCACATGAAGTATACAAACTGATGAAGGAGCATAAGAGGCTGGATCCTTTCAGTATTTTAGGTGATAAAAGCCTAATGGCTAATTCTGGTGCAGCCAGACATTCCAATCTCCAAAAATTTTAAGTCAACATTAAAAGCACTGTCACCTTTGACTCCAGCGAGGACTGGCACTGGTTTGGGAGAAAGCTGCAGCAAGAGCTTAGTACTTGTGTGTTTAAGACTTCCATATAGATGTAGGTCATGTGAATTTAAAAAGAGCCACATCAGCTTTCTGGAGAAGCTGATGACACTCACAGGTTAGCAGAAGCCTATCAGACATTTCATGGTGATGCCTAACAGACCCTGACCTTTCTCAGCAGAAGGTAGGGGCATTTTCTGTCAAAACCAAGAGCATCAGGGCAGCTGCAGCCTCAGAAAGCTGTAGCATGGAGTACAGATGCAGAGGTCAATTGAGAAGAGGCTCTGCTTCAGTATACTGGACTGTTCAACATTTGGTCCTGTCAGCAGGCTGACTGGAAGAAGTGCATTAGTGGTGCTTCTGCCAGTTGCCTCAGCACAAGCCTGTTCTGCTGCACCACGGTCACGCCAAACATGGCACAGGGCTCCTTTTTAGGAAAGCCAGCAATGCTGATAAAGCACTCTGCCATCACAGACTTGGGATGCTCTTAGCTGTGCAAATTAAATGACTATCTTGATGACTTCCTGTTAAGCCAAATATGTCACTAAAAACACGATTTTACTCTGATACATAAAACTGCCTCAGTATAAAACAAAGCACCTTGTACTGTTTCACAATTCAACATAAATCGAATTGCCTTTTCTTGTCCAGTCTTCTTTTATAAACACACAATTATGGAAGTGTAATAGACTATGAATAAACTGTTACCATTGGGATGACAATAAAAAAATTAGTTTTCCACATTTAACTAAGGAGCCATCTTCGTGGGCATGGAGTCAGGGTTCTCCAGAGCAGTTTGCTGAATAAACAGAAGTGGAGTAACTGAAATAGCTGCTGTACTCTGAATTTATACTCTAGCTATTTTTTACAACTTCCATGGGACTCATCTATATAAATGAGCTTAAAAGTACTAAGATCCTCAACAAAGAATTCACTAAGAAAAAGTGATGCTGTAACAACCAGTAAGGTGAATCCATGAATTAGCATCAGTGAAGAGGGTTAGTTTATGGCATCACGCTGATGTCAGACACCCTGAGAGAACATTAAAGGTGCCCAGGACTCCCTGTGCTGTCATGTACTTTCAGATACACCTTCAGTTTCTGTTCTCTTTTTTTTTTGGACTCCCCTAAATGGGGTATAGGTTTTCTTCTCTTCTTCCCTGTCTACCTCTTGAACACTGTCAAAACTACCATGACCAAGAAAATGTACCCTAGCTCATGTTTCCCTGCAGACCCACTTTGCAATCCCTTAAAGTGGCATGCAACTTTGGCATCTATTAAAGGAGATCAAAGATGAAAAAAAAACAACCAGCTGGTGGACTTCTGCTATCACTGCTGGTTTACTAAGGTTTTAGTTATTTCTGCAGCAGCTGCAGATACTGTAATAACATGCAGAAATGTCAAAGGGTGAAACTTAGAAAGCGCTTTGGGGCATAGCGGCCAACCATCAGTAAGAGCAGAAGTACCTGCTACTCAAACAGTGGGAAATCACCCCACAGTGCAGGTCACCTCACTTCAGCTAGCATCATCTCAAGGGCCCTGCAAATCTCTCACTCTGCTAAACAAGGACACAGCTTTTTCATTCTTCACCTCTCCTGTTCATGAGTACAGACCGCAAGTAATGCATTTGTAGCATAAAGCAGGCAGAACAAAGCTGCCAAAAAATATGGTCTTATCTCCAAACAATTCTACTTCCTTCTCACAGATGTTTATGTTGAAGCCATTTTGCTATACAGCAGAGACAGGAATTCCTACCCTCTCCCTGCTCTCCGATGCCCTTTTAAACTTGCATAATTCACACGTAAAACCTGGGACTGTACAACATTTTGGTTTGGATTTGTTTGTACTTGTTGAATTTGTTCTCCCATGATGGACATGAAAAACAAAACTTCTGCAAATTTCACAGAATTCTTCCATTCCTTTTGCTCAGAAAGGGCAAACTCATCTGCTAGCAGCAACGAAGTATCACAGTGGTATGGTACCATCAGAAGATGGGAGGAGAAAACCCTTCTCTCAAGACAGGCACAGCACCCTCTCCAATGACTGTATGCTCCTTAGTGTACTATGAATATTTCAGGAAAACAGAGAGCAAATAATAAAAAATATAAAGCCCCCTAAAATACCAACACACACCACCATGCTTCAGCACCTATGCCAAGGCACCACCTGGGTTCAAACTACTTGATTTGCAAACTTCTTACTAAAATTCAACAAAAGAAAGACTGGAACTAGACATGAATAATCATTTTTCTCCACCACCACCACCACCGTTTAAAGAATAAATACATGTTTGGAATGGAAGTCTCCTGTCAATCATCATTAGAGAAGTGCTTTCTTCTCTTTCTCTTTCATACTTAGTTGCACACAGAGTAATTTTCTCTGCACATAAAACAACAACAGAAGAGGATCTGTGAACAGCACCAGAGGACATGAAACGTAAGTGATCTAGGTAATGGATTTTAAGAGGATGTGTCTGAGTCTGCCTCCTGAACCGCAGTTATCCCTTGCCTCACTGCGCAGTCATACACAAATCAGATAATCATTAAAAAGTATCTATTTTTTTTAAATTGCCTGGTCTGATAATATCTGAGGGCTTTTAAGATGCTGGAGTTCTGCTCAATACCATCAGTGTATTCTCACAGTGTTTACACAGTTACACAATAACTTCCCCCTGGCAGAAACACGAAACGCAAAGCAAAGATACCATCAGACAGAAAATTAGAGAATGTGGCATTTTCAAAATACCACCAGTACAAAATCTGAAATGCCATTAGTTATGTACATGTACATGCATTGTTACAGGCAGTTTTCTCTTCAGAGTATCTGTGCATATAAACATTTGCAATTATAAATGATTAATACCCTAGAAAATCTCCCGCAGGCCAGAAGATTTGTGTGCACACATGAAACAAGCAAGGCATATGTAAACAGAAACCCTATTTGGAAACTGTAGCCCTTCATGTCCAAACAAAGCAGAAATTCGATTAAACAGGCCCTGTCCAAAAGAGCACAAACGGCAAGAAAGACTAACTATGTCCAAAATGTGGTTTAGTAAAAGGGCAATCTTCAGAAGTGGTCTAAGCATTAACAGTAGCTTTCCAAGACTGACACTCAGCCCTGTATCAAATAATCATAGAATCACAGAATGGTTTAGGTTGGAAGGGACCTCAAGGATCATCCAGCTCCAACCCCCCGCCATAGGCAGGGACACCTCCCACTAGAGCAGGCTGCTCAAGGCCTCATCCAGCCTGGCTTTAAACGCCTCCAGGGAGGAAGCATCCACAACCTCCCTGGGCAACCCGTTCCAGTGTCTTACCACCCTCACTGTAAAGAACTTCCTCCTAACATCCAGTCGGACTCTCCCCTCTTCCAGCTTAAACCCATTCCCCCTCGTCCTGACATTACTAGACCGTGTAAATAGTCCCTCCCCAGCTTTCCTGTAGGCTCCCTTCAGATACTGGAAAGCCACTATAAGGTCTCCTCGAAGCCTTCTCTTCAACAGGCTGCAGAGCCCCAACTCTCTCAGCCTGTCCTCATAATGCCTTATCAAAGACCTGAAATGAAATGTGAAATAATACTGGTGGCTCTTTTTGCATGTTGTGTGCAAGCCATCATTAGAAATTTCAGTACAGCCATAGAAGAGTAAAATCTGGGATCTATCCCCAAGATCATGGATCTTAGTGGGGGATACAATGTCATGCCAGATCAGCACTTACACATGAGCCCTGCGAGGCTGTCTGGCTAAAGGAATTAGCGTCACCCTCAGAGGCATCCACATGGATATTGTGTAGGAAAGGCATATTATGTCTGCATTTCCTGCTAGGGTGGTTGCTATAGAAGACTCTGAGAAATTCAGGAATTCCCCATCTCAAGCAAGTTGTGAAAAATTGAAGAATGTTCAACCTATGAAGAACTAAACCTCACGTCTAGTGTTTTTCAAAGAAAAGTGCTTGTGTATGCAGGAAACATTAATTTTTGACTTTTTGCTCCCAAGGGTACCAGCATAGAAATGAAAGTATTGCTGGTGTGTCTGTGGGGAATATGCTGGGTGTTTGCACCATAACTCTTCTGTTCTTTCCTGCAGCCTGGAGGCCAAGTTACCTTTTAAATAAAGCTAGTTAAAATCTATTAAGGAGGAAATGTATTCCAGAATTGTTCCTTAAACTTGCTTGGACAGGAACAAAGTAAACACCAAGCTAAAAGCCTCTCAGAGGTTCAGGTTCTCAGAGTTCTTGATCTCAGCCAACAGATAAGCATGCAAGCACATTTCCCATCGAGAGTGACACCTCAAGCTCCCAGGAGACCTGGAATAGCTGCTGTGGAGGCCCTTCACTAAGCAGCAGTGTCCTTTGCAAGTACTGCCACACCCGCTTGTCAGCTGCTTTAACTCGTTCCAAAGGACTCTTGCCCCATGGGACAGCCCAGAAATTATTTCTTGGCCTCTGTCCTGGAGAAGGGGGAGGACTGGGAGTAGATTCCTAAAGGGTTTTCTGGGAAAGCATCAAGTAATGAATGGCTGTGCCAGCTAATCTGCTGTGGGAACAGAGCGAAGCATGCTGTGCAACAGGTCAGTAGGTTCTTCATTTGCACTAGTTAGTTCAAGTGCCAGAGCATGGGAGCGCAAAGCAAACAAGCAGGAGTCCAGTCATATACAAGTTATTTTCAAAGCATGCTTTTTTTCCAAAGCTCTCCTAATCTAATGAGATTCCTTAATACTCATGTCCAATGACATTCCTCCCACTCCTCTAAACTGTTATTTTTATATAACAACCTGCACAATGTTTGCCATAGAAAACAGTGAAGAAAAAGCATTCATTTATCAGCAAAAAGATTACAAATACATTTAAATGAGCCTTTGGTATTCCCTGCACTATTTGTATTTCTCTACGAAAAAAAGTCACTTTCCCACCTTCCAATCCTCTGCAACATTACTATCCTTTGAACTGCATGCCTCTGAATCCACCATGTTTCCTGTCTAAAGCATCTCCAAGTGAAACGCTTGTAGTTCACCCCCAGCCTTACAAAAATAACAACTCCATCAGAAGCGACTGAGCAAAACAGAGGAGCAGGCCAGAACACTCGTGTTGGGTGCATGCAGCTTTCTACTTCACTGTAAGATAAACTGCCATCTGCGCTGGCAAGGGAGGCAGTCTGGCAGAGTTACCCTCCAGAAAAACCCTCTAGAAATAGCTCCTCCTCTTCAGCTAATGATATGACTGAAAGGAGTCCTCCCTCTGCACAAGTGTCCCAGAGGCTGGCCTGGCTTCCGGGAGAGGTGGTGGGAAAAGATGACTTGGTGTGAGAGACTGACTCCAGCTGGGAGGCACAAAGACAGGAGTGAGCTGAGCGAGAGTGACTCCATCTTTCCGCATAGAGCTGGAGAATGCGTTTGTCATGGAAGCAAGGTAGATCCTGGCTGAAAGACAAGTCTGACTAGATCCACTAAAACCTGGTTATATTTGACCAGAGCACACTCTGGCAAGTCCCAGGGCTTTTTCCTGCACTAAGCTGTGCATACATGAAGAGTCACAAATTATTTTTTATACACAGCCAGATACAACGCTACTGAGCTCTATCAGTGCAGCTCACTGCTGTGCCCCTCACTGCAAAATCAGCATTGAGTCTAACCACTCTGTATGCGTCCAGGCTGTGCTAACACACTCCCAACCCGCTGCAGGCCAGTCTGAGAAATGTCAGAAGTGGCATACAAGACACAAAGGTCCACCATATACCTACATTTAGATATCTGGGGCACTTAGAACAAGAGAAAGGTCTAAGCTTGCAAATTTACAACTCATCTCCACAGTCCTGGGAAAAATCTGACTTTTTCTATCCACGAAGCATTAATCCAGCAAAAGTTATGAGAGTTCAGCAGAAAATGTATGTTCTGTGATGAACAGTAGCCCTCTCAGAATGGTGGTCAGTTGATGTTTTTTTGCAGTTTGACACTTCATGGAGCTTTAGGGTGGAAGGAAGCATCTATTAATTTTACAAAACGTGGTTCACTGTTAGCAGTGCTCCCAAGAGAACAGTCACTTCGTGGTGGTTAGGTGGTTCCTAACCATAATGCAGGACAATAAAAATGTTATTTTATTAGATATTAATCCCTCCCTGCATGACTCAGAGTTTCTGAATGCAGACAGCTTGGAAAGTGTGAAAGGCCTTGAGGAACTGGTGGCAGAATATCTTGTTTCTGAAGTCCTGTCAAAGCCTTAATGACTGGAAGTCATTAAAATTCAAGCTGCCTTTAGTAATCTCTTTGCAGCTATCTAGCAGCCTCTCTGTGCAGCCATCTCTAGTGCAAATACACTTCTTGCAGCAGGCGGAGAATGAAAATGAAAGCTTTGTACAGAAATGGAACTATCTTCACACTTTCTAACTGAAACTCTCTCGGGTCAGGACGAAGGCACTGAGCAATGTGAGAAAGTGCAATTTATAGATAAGCAGTCAGCCTGGAATCATGTTCCTGACAACAGATAAAATGAGAGGAAATCTCTCATGACCACTGACCACGACAAAGCAGGATTTTTACAACCCTGAAAAACCTCAGTGACAAACAGATGCAAGTGAAGTGACAAGGGCAGTGAGTGACAGCCCTGTATTGCCATTCCCAGCCTTTTCTTATCAGCCAGCCAGCTGACCAATTTGATTCAAAATGCACTTGTGTCATGGGAAGTCACAGCTGAACTCCATCAGCCTCCTCTGCAACGTGCCGAATACAACGTCCAAATGCACAGTTCTTGCAGCTGAACTGGGAAATTGCAGCAGCAAACAAGCCTGGATGAGAACTCAAGTGACCTGTGCCCACTGATTTTCCTGCAGACTGCCTGGGTCCGCTCTGGGAGGCTGCACAGGAAGGAGTACCTCACAGCCTCAGGTGGCAGAGAACTGCTTGCTCTGCAAAGCTACCGGAAACAAGGCTCACCGTGCTGAACCTTCTCAGCTGAACAATGCACCAGGCACTTCAGGAGACAGGCTAAGGAAGCTACAGGAAAGGGAACTACTCACTTACTGAGTAAGTCACAGTGCAGACAGAGGCTCTGCCTCTTTTCTAGCCCCTACTAAGAGAGATTATTGATGGGTGTCTTGGTTTTTGTAAACATAGATATTGGAAGCATGAAGATTTTTCAAAGCCGGCTTAAATTCCTTATTACTCATTGTGTTTTCTCCCAAAAGATCCTTTTGTTTGACAGTTACTTTAAAATTACCATAGATGTTTGCACCTCATTTCCTACAGCAAAAACTATTATCTGACACTATTGGTATCAGAAAATCACTGGCCTCATGAATCAAAATGATGTTCTCCTCACAGCAAAAGCAGACACAGAAAAAAAAATAACAAAATGACAAAATAAATAATTGTTTTAGACAAGAGGGCAATGTCTGAAATATAGAAAGAGAATATTTTCTTTCAGCTTTGTTACTCAATTGCTGTTATTCAATTACTGCAGTCCCTTCCTGGCTTCTAAGCTGCTGGATGCTGTCCCAGGAAACAGGAAAAGCTAATATATGTATGTCTCATGGACTGAAAAAAGAAATTTTCTTTCCATATGCATATTATGGCACTAAATTGCTGCTTTCTACATCAAACAGTTGCCAGATCCTTGCTTCATTTACAATTCTTAGTGCTTCCAAGATGGACCTCCACTTCTGAGGCACAGCTTAGGACATCAGATTCAAAATGTTCTCCATCCCAAAAGCCATAATGAGTCGTCAGGTACATCTTGCACAGAAGATGGCTAGAGGTAAATAGGAAGGTTAGACTAGTGTAGTAGACAAAACCTAATCTAAAGGAGTAACCTGGGCAGGGTGGAAGAGAGAGGGCAAATGCTTGGAAAAGTAAAGTGAAATCCACCCAGGTAACTTGAATGGAAAAAAATCCACATAATTACAAGTTTCTGTGACTGCCATTATATCTTGGCTACAGACAAGGGAGAAGAACCTTGGCACAGCTGAGACCACACCCTGACTTGCCACTCACAGTCACTTACCTTGGAAACACACATAAGTCATATGTCTTTGTGACTGTGTTTTTAGAAAACTGGAATGCTTTTCTTAACAACTCATTATGTAAGGCAGTTCCTACTGCCAGCATCTCACAATGCAAGAAAGAAGAGAATTGATTGCATAGGAGGGTGGAGGCAAATGTACTCTCAAAGTTAAATGAGTCACCTTGGAAAAAACTAACTCAACACAACCTGAAGAGGGAAGGTGACAAAGAGCAACAATACCTTACATAGAAAGTACTCTCTGAGCCCTCACAGGACGACCCACCCGAGGCTGCTGCTGAACAATGCGGAAGGCAACTATCCATCGACCTCATTCCAGACCTTTGCTCCTTTCCTGAGCAGTTTTCTCGAAGAATCCAAGGCTGTCACATTCCAGCCCTGTCGGCTGCCTGGCTGCAATCCCTTATGTAAACCTGACAGCAAGGCTCCTGAGTGATAAGGCAAATTATTACTTTGGCTAGGGACTGAATGTACTGGCAAGACAGACTTCAAAAACAAAAAAAACCCCAAACCTAAACAAAAATAGTCAGCTAAGCAAACAACACAGGCCCCCTATTCGATTTGTTCTGGCAGCAACAGTTTCTTATCTCATGCCAGAGAATAATGGTAAGTTTTGGCTTGCCTCAGTTGTAAACCACAGCTGCTAAAGGGAAAGCCAAAACCAGGGAAAGTGTTTATAGCAAGCACAAGCTTCTCAGTGTACAAATATATGTGTTTTCATAACTCAACAATTAACAGCAAGTACACACAGTGTTATCAAGAAGAGGGTGCAGCAGGGTACATTAACCCACCCTGTATTTTAGGGAGCTTACTACAGCATGTGATTCCTTTACTTGCAGGACACAGGCCAAACATAAGCATCTTTGTTAACAAAAGGTTGATATAAACAAATCTAACAAATCCTCTTTTTGAGAACACGCACATGTTACAAAGTCAGCATGGGCTATCTGTGCAGGCAAATCTCACTGCAGCTGTGAGTGCAGCCACAAGCCAGAATCTATGATCTTTGGCACACAAAAACATGGCTAGGAAGTACTGGAGAAGACTACTGTAGTTGCTGTAAGCTTTGGGTCTCAAGAACTGCACAACATTTTTCTCAAAGTTTGGCTGTCATACAGACACCTATTCATAGAATCACAGAATCATAGAATCGACCAGGTTGGAAGAGACCTCCAAGATCATCCAGTCCAACCTAGCACCCAGCCCTATCCAGTCATCTAGACCATGGCACTAAGTACCTCATCCAGTCTTTTCCTGAACACATCCAGGGATGGCAACTCCACCACCTCCCTGGGCAGCCCATTCCAATGCCAATCACTCTCTCTGGCAAGAACTTCCTCCTAACATCCNGCCACACTGTTCCTGATGCAGGCCAGAATGCCATTGGCTCTCTTGGCTACCTGGGCACACTGCTGGCTCATGTTCAGCCTACTATCTACCAGCACCCCCAGGTCTCTTTCTTCCTGGCTGCTCTCTAGCCACTCTGTACCCAGCCTGTAGCGCTGCTTGGGGTTGTTGTGGCCAAAGTGCAGAACTCTCAAGACCTGACCACTACTAGCTAGAAGGGGTGCCCTGTCACATTCCCTTGATTGGTATTCCCACCTAGGAAACAGAAACAGAGTCTACAAGCACCAAAACCAGCAGGGTGCCCTCCCACTGAGGGATCTTGTTTTGAAACAGTACCACGATTGCAAAGAGGTGCAGCTCCAGCAAGTTCTGGAAGAGTCATACCTGACGGCAAAGTCTAACAGCACTGAAATGCCCTTTCCCAGGCAAAAGATCCAACAACAACAAAAGTCTGCAGGCAGTATGCAGCTCTGAACCAGCATCAGGTAACACATTTCTGCTCACCATCAACAATCCCTTGACTCACGTTTTGGCTGCAGGAAGCATTTTCCTCCTTGTCTTAATATATCCTATCTCTGATGTGAAATCCATTCGAATCTGTTATTTGAAGCACCCAAATTCTAGCATCTCTAGCTACATCCATAATCACTCAATTTCCTACTGCAGTTTTACATATCCCTTCCAAACCAGAGCTTTGGGCAGACTTCTTTATTCTAGGCAGCAGAAAGAACGAGACTTTGAACTTCATGGAGCTGGAAGTCCACCCTAGTCTTTGGGTAGACCCCAGGGAGACCTGTTCCCTCCTGCCTTCACCCTAGACCCAGAGTTGCTGCTTTTCCTGGCTCCTAAGGTCTGTAGTGTGGATTTTGTGGCTCTCAAACAGGTGAAGATTAAGTATGTGTGTGGCTCAGAGTCTGGAAGTTTGGCTGCTTTGCTGTGGAACACTGCACAGAAGCTCTTGCAAAAATGAGGTAGCCTCATAGAAATATGCATATTGCCTCTAGTCTTTTATCCTTAAGAGAACAAATCTTTTCTGTGCTATCCCTTTCTTTCTCCAGTGTTTTTGGAATTTACTGGAAGACTGTATTACAGGCATGTTTTCTTTTACTGCATGATTAGCAGTTTGCCCTGGGCACACAACTATAATAATAAGGCAATTTGAATGAGAACATATACATTATGTGCTAGTAGGGATTATGGGTATATACAGTTAATCCACCTACTTTAGTCAGAAAAAAAAGAACACATCAACTTCACAAGTACCATTTTCTTAAGATAACAGTTATGAACAGAAGGTGACACATTTTATGCTCTGCAGTGTTTTGACTGCAACTGATACTTCATATATTTCAAGTGACAGCAGCACCTCTGAAAATTTCCTGCAATCAGGTATTTCATACCTCTAAGGAGGCATAACAGGTCTTCCAATATGAAAAAAAACATTCTAGAAGACTTAATATGTGGATCTTCTACTGTATGAAGACATATATGAGAGGTATTCTGAATAGTATTGAAAATGACCAATGAATCAGAAATCTCTCATCTTCCTCCTGAAGACCTCTGCTCTAGTGTCAAATGAAAGTGACTGAAAACGTATTAAAGATTACAGTCCTTACTGGGGTGGAAGGTTTACAGGCTTAGTGTGTGTGGTTATTTCTTCACTGTTAAACGTGTGAACCTGCTAAAGCTGGAATTCTGCACCTAACATTCTGTGCAGCCCTTCATCCTCTTCTAATCCACCCATATCATGGCGCCTGAGCATAGAAAGGGAAAGAACCACAAGCACTTTCATGAAACAGCAAAGTATTATCATTGCCAAGAACAACCTTTATTCTTTTCTAACAAAGATCATACGATAGCCAAGATAGAGTCATAACGTATCCGATAATTACGTGTAATTAATGATAACACTTCTTTAAGAACTGTTTGTACTTTGTGACACAACCCCCCCCAGCAAGAACAGCAGCATGTTTGCAGAACGCTTTATAATCTAGATGTGATGCCAGAGTCTTTCTGCTGAAAAAGGTGAAAACTCCTAGTGTAGCCTTGCCTGGAGACTGTACCAGGGAGTAAGAACCCCACTGTGATCTTAGATTACACAGGCAGGATGCAAGTCTGCCAAAAGGATGGTTAAGATCGCTCCTGATATTATCAGACCACTAGATCAGTTTCAAGGAATCAGGGTTTCTGATTCTTGCACAGACAGCTGTTCCCAAACTGTGTTCTCTGCTACAGACCTCTCTCCTCTCAGGGATGGTCCATGACCTCCTTTCCATCTTAACCTGCACAACAACCTGCCAACCTGAAGCTAGGGAGAAAAACAATGAGCTCTACTTACTCCTCCTTCAGCAGCAGCAGTAGGTCACTCACAGAAAAGTACCGGAAGCGAAGAACAGTGCAGACACTCAACCCAATTAGGTAAATACGTACAGAAATGTGACGCAGAATAGAAAACTAGGGCACTCTTGGACAAAATGGGATTACAAGAGAATTTAGTGCTACATCTTACTAATTTCCCAGATAAAATTAGAGATCTAGACATCTTTCACCTCAAGGCCTGAGCATGGAGATTAGGCTTCTGCCTAATTATGAACACGTCTCATTTGGTGCTTAATGCCCTGTATCAGTACTGGCACAACTGTCTTATACTTCCAACAGTACTCTTCTAGGGAATTAACACAGGGACAGGAAAGTATGAATTCCTACAGCAAGTAACTGTATCTTCTGGGAAATGCTGTCCTACCAGAACCAGGTTTTCAGGACACCTCACGAAATACGTCAGTCACACATACCCTCCCAGACATGAGACTCAGCAGTGTTTCAACTCTCCAACACTTCATTCCCCTTTACACCTTGCAACATGTAGAGGAGTATGGGCAGAGACACACATTCTGCCAAGCTCCAGCACACCTATGTAAGAGGCCATAACTTCTGACTCAGCCCCACATGCTTGGCTCTGTCTAGCTGGTAGAAGTGTGTTGTCTTCTCAGTCTTGCCAGCTGGCCTGATCTGGTAATTGTTTCCTAACTTACCTCAGTCAATAGGAGTTGGGTTAACGAAGATGTGAAAAAGAACCTAATGTCTTCTGGCTGCAGTTTTAGAGGCAGGCTTCAGGACAGTAAACTACATAGCTGACGCAGCTAGAAGTTAAAAAGCACGTATGCCTGCAAGGGCTAGAAACAGATTTGATATCTATGTTTTACCACTACCACCACTGTGATTCAAAATCCAGTGGTAGATTTTGCCCATAATTTCCACTACCATTATGAACCAAACCGTGGTGTCAGTGCATAATTTGCTAACTTGTCTCCTAAGCTGAGTGTTGTCTGTCTGTGCTGGTGCTGAGAATAGCATGTCTCCTGCTTACTCAGTGAAGTCACTCAGTTACGTGTCTGGCAACACTGCCTCTGCTTTGTGTTCTGCGTTGGTATGCAGGGACACTGCGGTGTCGTGTTTCACGACATGTAAATAGCACTCCCACATTAAGCCAACCTTGTATTTCGGTAGCACACAGCAATTTCCCACAGTAACCTGAAACCTTCATGTGCTGCCCTAGACTCAAGAAGAAAGGGAATGACAGACTCAATTCAGTAGCCTAAGAACAATGAAAAGATACTGGTTCAGTCCGAAGTTCGGGGCAGGACTTTGTAAGAAACCACACTGCCCACTACCTATTCACCTCATTGACCAAGTGTCAGCATTCAAAACTCAACATACTCATTCAGACAGGTACTCTTACAGATGCTCTAGATCCAGAGACTCTTGCAAACAAATTCAGATAGACACTCTTACAGATACTCAACAGATTATCTTTTTTACACTCTGTCTTGTCTGAACAACACTAGCACTACCATTGTTCCTACCAGAAGGAAAGCCTTTTGAAAGCTCCTTTATTTTTGGACTGAGGAAGGGAAGGGTGTCAACCATTTGTTAAGACTTAAACTAGACAGGTCTAATTACTCAGAGGAGACACCCTCCATTTTGGTTGCATTTTACGCTCAGTGCAATTTCGAGTGCCTGATTCTGTCCATCTGCACTCCTTCACCAAGCAGACCACTTTCAAATGCCTGAGAAATTGTATTAGAAAGACAAACTAAAGCACACAGCTGCCTCTATAAGGAATCTAATGCAGTGTGTGGCTTTTGCCTTACACTCCAGCAAACTTGACTTTTTAAGCATCAATGAGAAAAAAAGTGATCAAAATGCTCAGAGCTAGAGGTGCAGGTAGAGAACAACCAAAGACAAAAAAGGAACACTGACCTGAAGGAAAACGTATCACTGTTAATGAAGGAGATTTCATCTGTTAAATCCATCTCCTTCCAACGTGAACTGCCATCTGATAATCGGAGGCTGACCTGAGGTATTCCATCTGACAGGTGAGGTTGTGGCACTAGGCACGTTTGGCTGGATCCTTCCACTGTGGACTTTGTCATCTATAGAACGATAAAGAGAGAGAAAAATGAAACGTCAAAGGAAGAAAGAGCAGAACAACATTTTCAGGTAACCTATAATGGAAAGGTATTCCATATCAGCGTACAAACAGCAAAGAATATGACAAAGTGCAAAAATAATAATAACAAAAATAACCATTCTGCTTGATAAAGACTATTTGAAGAAAACCAAAGGTGTGTTTACTGAAAGAACAGAAGCAAGAGTGATTTTTTTTTAAAGTTAAGTAAAATAAGCAGAAAGTTCTGTTCTGTATCACAGAAGACAAACTGAAAACTTTTCATTGAATTTGCTTCTTGACAACTGGAGAAACAGATAGCAAAACCACTTACACATCTCTTCTCAATCTCCCTCCTCTCCTTTTTAATAGCAACTGATGTGAACATGTGCCCCAGAAGGAAATTTCTTGGTCCATGATAGATTTGCATTCTTTGCCAAGGCACCCAGAACACAGAGTTGGAAGCTGGACTCTCTAAACTGCAGAATCACAGAACCTTAGATGTTGGAAGGGACCTCCAGAGACCATCGAGTCCAATCCTCCTGCCAAATGCAGGATCGTCTAGGGCGATCTGCATAGGAATGCATCCACGTGGGTTTTAAAAGTCTCCAGACAAGGAAACTCCACAACCTTGTTAAGCAGCCTGCTCCAGTGCTCCATCACCCTCATTGTAAATAAGTTTCTCCTCATGTTGAGGTGAAACCTCCTATGTTCAAGTTTGTTTCCATTGTTCCTTGTCTTATTACTGTGCACCACTGAAAAGAAACTGGCCCCATCCACTTGACACCCATCCCTCAGCTATTTATACACATTGATCAGATTTCCTCTTGGTCTTCTCAAGACTAAATAGCCCCAGGTCTCTCAGAACAAAGTTTCCAAGCATCATGGAGCTTATGTACAAGAATGCCAGGGCTCTTGCTCAGACCTTTCAGCAGAAGCATTCAGAACATAAAAGACAGTGCTGCATCAGACAGGTGTCCATCATCACTGGCAGACAAAGGATGCTCAGGGGGAAGGAGAGTAGTTTGTAACTGGACAGAAACATCTGAGTTTGTATAATCTCTCACTTTAAAGAAGTCATTCTGCTGCTGTGTTTGATCCTTTTTTCTCCTTCCTTTTCTCTAAACCTTTTCATCTTCTACTAAGTCCTTTTTGAACGTAGTCAGAAGTGTAAGCAGCATTATACTTATAGACAGATTTAGTGCTGGCTTCTTATTAAAATTCATCTTCTAAATTGCTTTAATGATTGCTTACTGAGCTCATTGTTTTGTGACACTTTTCCCCACATTTCATGAACGGCTTGAGTTGAACAGACCTTAAAGATCATCTAGTTCCAGCTCCCCGGCCATGGGCAGGTCCACCTCCCACTAGACAAGGTTGCTCAAAGCATCATCCAGCCTGGTCTTAAACACTTCCAGGAACAAGACACCCACAACTTCTCTAGGCAACTGTTCCAGTGTCTCGCTACAACACTCACACTAAAGAACTTCTTCCTAATGTCTAATCTAAATATACCCTGCCCTAATTTAAAACCATTGTCCTTTGTCTTATCACCACAAGCCCTTATAAATAGTCCCTTTCCAGCTCTCTTGTAGGCTCCCTTCAGGTATTGGCAAGCTACTATAAGGTCACCCTGGAACCTTCTCTTCTCCATGCTGAACAACCCCAACTCCCTCAGCCTGTCCTGATAACAGAGGTGCCTCCAGTCCCTGATCATTGTTCAGGCCCTCCTCTGGACTTGCTCCAACAGGTCCATGTCCATCTTGTGTTGGGGCTCCAGAGCTGAACACAGTACTCCAGGTTGAGCCTCAGAAGGGCAGGGTCTGACATGCCAGACATGCATCTTTTAATGCAATTGAGGTTACAGTTGGCTTTTGAGGCTCCTAGTGCAAATTGCTGACTCTTGTCAAGAGCCTCAACCATCAGCATGACCAAGTCCTTCTCTGTCAGGCTGCTCTCAATTCATTTGTCACACAGCTTGTATTTGTGCTTGGCATTGCCCTGACCCAGGTGCTGAACTTTGCACTTTGTGTTGCTGAATTTCAAGAGGTTGGCATGGGCCCACCTCTCCAGCCTATCAAGGTTTAATTATTTTTTATTAGCAGCACATTCAGTATTTCTGGGTCATTACTGAAGTGGCTGAATAGCACAGCTTATATCAAAAACCACTGAGGGACTTCACGAAGAACCTGCGATAAGCCAACCACATGTTTTTATTGCTTTGTAGTTATTAATCCATAAAAAGTCTTTCCTTCTAATCACAAGACACCTGCTTCCTTGAAAACCTTTGATAATCCTATCAAGGCCTTTTGAAAATTCAAGTGCACTACATCAGCTATATCCTATACACATGTTCAATGGCACCTCTGACAAATATTGCTCTAAAGAGGTAATGCTGGTGCCTCCTAATGACTCTCGTTATCCCTCTGTTTATTAATTCTGTTGCCTGCTATAGTTTTTACAAATCTAGACAGTGTAAGTCAGACTCTCTGGATCACTCCCAAACTCTTTTCCCACCTGGCTTACTCTAAGATTTTTTGGTAAAATTCTTGGGTTAACCTCTGTTTCATAATGCTTTGTTTAGCTTGCATCTGTTTGCTAATGCTTTCTCTGTGTTGAAAAGTTTCATGGAACAGAAAGTTGCTTCTTACTGAGCTCTGAAGAGAGTAAACTGAAAAACAGAACGTGTCAGAGGCAAAGGGAAACCAGAGAGATACACTGAGAGAGCCTTCCCATTGCAGCCTCTGGAGCATACGCTCTCGGTGCGATCCTGCCTTCACTGATGTCATGGACATTTTGCCCAGAGTCAAGATCTCACCTTTGGACCATTACTGGCTTCCAGAAATACTCTCCTAGTTCACTGCCTGCAGTGGTCACTGACTGTTTACACCACAGGAACTGGGCACACAGCATGGACACCAGGCCATAGCTGCTCTAAAATAGCAGTGGTGCTTTGTTTTAAAAGCAGAAGATCATGTCTGCAGGGAGGAGGGGAGGCAAGGAGGCACACACTGTCAGCATTACAGGAGGGTATCACAAGATGAGGCAGCAGGGCCTGTGATCTGGAGGCACCATCATTCTGCTGGAATGGCTGTTAGGCCTTTCTTCCTCACTGAGAACTTGCAGACACTCATTCAGCTTTTCTGTAGGTGGAGGTGACTGCTGCCTGCAGTAACTGCTCAGCTTTTTGGTGCTACTTCACTATTACCTGCTAGAGCTAATGCCATGCACACCAGAAAAGTTCTCCTTCAGAGTAACAAGAAATGCTGACTATACATAGGCACAAACTTCTAAACTGAAACAGTTCCTACACTGTCCTACGATCACTTGTGGGGGTAAGCAAAGTAGGCAACTTGTGACGTGCCACACACGCCAGCAGTCGAAGCATGGAAAACAGCAGGAAGCCAGTCTTTCTACCCCTACCATACTTCTGTGTCCTTATGTTAAGAACAACATTAACAAAGCTAAATAGTTTTGCTACCAGATACTGCATCTGTAGAATCCGGCTTACCCAACAAGAAGCTGTCAGAAACATGCAACACCTGCCAAACAGAATGCATCAGATTCCCTACGGACAGATGCAACTTAAGTTCTTTTTGGATGGTAGAGCTCTCAAGAGGACTTTTTTTTTGGTGCAGAATCTTTGTTCATACGAATCCATTATGTTTCATGCAATGAAGTTTGAGAGGACAGTATCTTACAAAGTGAGGAAAAAGCCCTGCAAAACAACAATGCTAAAGGTTATTCACTATCAAGATGGTACTGGAGACAAACACTTTATAAAGGGTATTCTCACTTTCTCCAACGCACCCCTTTTTGTGATCAGCTCGATGTGCAACCTTATCTGCAGGATGTGAAGGATAGCCCGTGAAAGCCCCAGGAGGGCTATTACAAGGCACACAATAAATCTGTAGGAAGTTCAAGCACCAGCTTAAAAAGAAACAAATAAACAAAAAAAGGCTCTAGGAAACTTGTTGCATGGTGTGACACATTTCTACAGGCTGTACCCTGTAACACTGTAACAGGGATGGCAGCAGGTTTGTAGGTACCTCTGTGGACACTTCGATTTGCATTTTACTTCCAGAGCAGATTATCACTCAATGATAGGATTCTTCCACTCATGACCATTAAAAACTTCACTTGAATCTTTCTCTATTTCCCAGGCAAGAACTATTTTTAACCACAAGGCAGTAGTTTTCAGGTAATAATTTTCTTAAAACATTAACAAACAGAAAAGACTGTGCCTATTTATTCAGCTTCCACCTTGTACAGTGGCTGTTTTTCTTCTCTCAAGGAGACTTTTGGAAACACTAACATGCTTTGTGTTTTAGTTCACACTTGGTTTTATGCTGCTTTTAGTTGGGTGGGCTGGGTTCTGTGTGTCTGCGGTTTTATTTGTTTGGGTTTTCCCCTCAGATTTAACAACAATCACCAAGCAAAGATTATCCTGACTTCATTGTTTATCCATTTGATCACTCTTATTAAGTCTAGTTGGAGGCAACTAACTAGCCTTAACGATCTGGATGATTGGCCCGAATGTACCATCAGCAAGTTTGCAAATGACACAACCCCAGGAGTGACTGACATGCCAGAGGGCTGCCCTGCCATTCAGAGGGACCTCAACAGGCTGGAGAAGGGGGCTGACAAGACCCTCATCCAGTCCAACACAGAAAGTACAAAATCCTTGGGAGGAACAACTAGTTCATGCTGGGGGCTACCCAGCTGGAAAGCAGCTTGGCAGAGAAGGACTTCAGAGTCTGGGTGAATAACAAATTGACCATGAGCCGGCAATTTGTCCTTGATGAAGGCTAGCAGTGCCCCATGCTGCATTAGGAAGAGTGATGTGGCCACTGATGAAGTCCACATCTGTACTGGCACCAGTTCTGGCCTCCCTAGTGTCATACAAAAGAAATGTGGACATCCTGGATAAAGCCCAAAGAGGGGCAACGAAGATGATAAAGGGACTTGTGCATTTATGCTCTTAGGAGAGAGCTGGGACTGTTCAGCCTGGAGAAGAGAAGGTATCTTATCAAAGTGTACAAGCACCTGAAGGGATGGTGTAAGGAAGACTGAGTCAGGCTCTTTTCAGTGGTACCCAGGGAAGGAATGGAGGCAACAAGCACAAACTGAAACATGGAAAAGTTCCATCTGAAAATCAAGGCTCCTGAGAGGTCTTTTCAACCTTAACCACCATATGATTTTGCAGTTTCCCCCCTGACAGTCTCATCTCTCCAACAAATGAACCAAACATATGAACTGCTGCATACAGAGATGCCTAATGTGCTAATGCATGTGTTAAAGGAGCATTTTGTCCCAGGAGAAATCTAGCTGATACTGTCTGCCAAAAAAGAAATCTATGAATGTTTGGAGATACATAAAGTTTCACTTTAGATGACAACATCAAGAAACACCAGGACAACCCCAAAGAACGGGGATGTTTTGGCTGAAGATCAAATTATCTGATGTCTCCTGAAATTTTTTTCATCTGCTGAAAGCTTAATCTCAGACTGCATTTGAACCAAGATCAGTAAGCCTGAACCAGGTATTTTGTAGGTTGTTACATAATAGTTATAGGCTACGGCTGCTGAAAGCATTGGCTATGCCAAACTCCACTACTTCAATTTAAAATACTTTTTCATTCTCAGCTAAATACAAGTAAAACAGAATCAGATGATATTGACAATCAAAAGGACCATTCCAATAAGCACCAAAGAGCAGACAACTACATCACACATCCTGCATTTGACTTTCAAATTTTGCCGTCTTGGAAAGTTCAGGTGCAAGGAACTGTGTCCGCAGTTTTAGAGACTAGACAGTTTTTATGACCAGTATAAACATGCAGTATCATGGGAGTTGAAGAAAGTGCAAGAAAACCTTTCCCCCATAGGCACAATCTGACCAGTCAAGGCAGCATCATCCCGCACATACCACTGTCAAGACTCAGTTACAAAGATAACTGAGTGCATCACAGAGACGTTTCACTTCCTGTGAGATGTCCTGGATTCAAAGATCAAAGATAAATATGCCATACATTCTAAAGGTCTGAAGTTGTATGGCAACTCTAATCTTTCTCTCTTGAACAGAGACCGCTCCACATCGAGGTGAGTCTGAAGGAAAATGTGTCTATGCATCCACACAGAGTAAAAGACACAGGTCCTTAGCACAGGGCATCCTGCTATTCTCAGCACCTCATTCATCTTCTCAGGGAAGAAAAAGGAAAGCTTCCAATATCCCAAGCTACGCATGAACATGTAAATAATTAGGGCATTCCATGCATATTTGAATAAGTAATTATCAAGTCTAAATGCAGAACTTTTTGAAGAAGCTAGCTATGAGTTTATATGTTACCACTGAAAAGACAATAAAGATGTTTCGATAGTGCTACTATCAAAACAACTTGGTACCTCAAAACATACACAGCACATTTTTTCATTTAATACTGCACAAACATAGTACTCTTCTAGACAGGAAAGAAGCCTCACTCAAAAAACTCCTAAATAAAAAAAAAATATATATATTCCTAGAGTTGTCTATCAAAATAAAGAGTCCAAACTACCCGTTGAAAGGTTTCATATTTTGTCAGCTAGAGCTCTTTCTGCTTACAAATGTGTATATCCATACAAATATTCTGCAGGATAGAGAAGGGCATGTTTGCTTTGCAAAAACCTGGGCATGGCTGGCTGCACAATGCAGAGAAAATTAGAATGTTGTTCTCTTTCTCACTCTAGTCTGGCTAGATATCAGCACAATCCTTACTTGTCAATCTATCCATTCATCAGTGTCACTTCTGCTTCATAAACAGCTGAGAAAGGGAGACCATTTGCCAGATGCACCTCTTGCCTGACAGCTAACCGACCTGATTAAAACAGTTCTGTCCAATTAAATAATCGGGGAATGAACCACCTGGCAAAGTTATTTGGGCTTGGTATTTGGCCACTGATACTTCCCTGGATAAGCTCAGGAAGTGGACCAATGTGAACTTCATGAGGTTCAACAAGGCCAAATGCAAGGTTCCCACACCTGGCTCAATGCAATTCCCAGTATCCACAGAGATGGGGAAATAAAGAGATTGAGAGCAGCTCTGCAGGGATGGACATGAGGGTACTGATGGACGAAAACTTGGACATCAGCAGTGTACACACACAGACCAAAAGGCCAATCACATCCTGGGCTGCATTGAAAGGAGCATGGCCAGCAGGTTTAGGGAGGTGATTTTACCACTCTACACCATCTGGCGAGACCTCACCTGGATTACTGTGTCCAGCTCTGCAGTCCCCAGCACAGGAAAGACATGAATCTGTTATACCCAGTCCAAAAGAGGGCTACAAAAAAATTATTAGAGGGCTGGAACACTTCTGCTATGAAGAAAGGCTGAGAGAATTGGGGCTGTTCAGCCTGGAAAGGAGAAGGCTCTAAGGAGACCATACTGCAGCCTTTCAATACTTAAAGGAGGCGAGTAAGAAAGCTGAGAACAGACTTTTTAGCATGGCCTGTTGTGATAGGACAAGAGGTAATGTTTCTAAACTAAAAGAGGGTGTCCCGGGTTAGGGTGGATCCCTCCCCCAGTAAACTCACTACAACATAGATTTTTGGGAAAGCCAGAAAAAACAAAAATTGTATTTCTTACAGTTTAAACTAAATATAATAGTATAATGAGAATAAACTACTACAGAAATACAATCACCTTAAGGAAGATGGGGAAGGGGTCAAGTGGCATCAAAGCAGCAAAAGCAGCATCAGCCAAAACAGCGGCAGGGAAAGATAGCAGTGGGCACAGCAGAAGCAGCAAGGGGAAGAAGGTACAAGCTGTGCTTCCTGACATAAAGCTCTTAATGCTCCAATGAAATTTTATTAACTTATCCATTGTTGCCATTATATGGCCTACCCCTATAATATTCACCTCTCCATTCAGAGCTTCCACTTCTAAGTTTCTCTGTTTCAATTTTTTTTTTTTTTTTTAATGTCTGGGCTGGAAATCTAGCTCAAACAGCCACAGAGAGTAATTTCAGACTAGATGCAAGGAAGATTTTTTTTTTATGAGGAGGGTGGTGAAACACTGTCTCAGGTTACCTAGAGAGGTGATAGATGCCCCATCCCTGGAAACATTCATGGTCAGGCTGTTTGGGGCTCTCAGCGATCTGATCTAGTTGAAGATGCCCCTGCCCATGGCAGGAGGGTTAGACTAGATGACCTTTAATGGTCCCTTCAAATTCAACCCAATTTATGATTCTAAGTCCTGAAGCCTGGACTGACCTTAAAGCAAAGAAACAGTTATCTTTAGAAAGACTGCTTTAAGAGCTAAAATTGAGCTTGTGCTCAAACATTTGGTGAAGCATAGATGCAATTCAGAAAGTAATTAAAAACCACTTTGATTTGTCACTTCACCTACCACCTGCAATACTGATTTTAAAACCACGTAGGCATACAGCTGACAAGTTCTTCTCAAAGAAGAAATACCTAATCATCCTAAAGTACTGACACTGGGAAACAAAGACCAGTAGCTCTATAATTCTTACAGATTTAGCAGAGAGTCAGCACATGTAACAAGCAATAAACACATACTTGCAGAACACAGTTACCAGATCTGTTTCACACTCAGAACCAAGTCTCAAATGCTTTCTTGATGAACAACCACACTGAAATCTTAAAGTCACAATGAATGCAGTCATCGTCACAATCTGTGCAGCTGCCACTGCCAAATTTGGACTTCTCTTACTTGTATTTTTAGGCACTGGATCAATTAAAACACCTCCTCTGTACTCCACCCTACTCAGATATCAAAAGTTGTGGGTCTGATGCCATCCTAAAGTCTATGAAGCTTGAAGTTCAACCAAGTTCTGATGTTTCATGCAAATTCCCGTGTCTTCACGAGAGCAGGACCCTTTAGATTCAAAGAGCCAAGTGTTATCCTCCTTTAAACCACAATCATCACAGCAAATGCTCTCAGAAAACCCATGAAACCCAAGTACAGTATGCAGATACCACACTTAAAGCTTCAGAGTTAGTCTACTTGTCACTGGCTCTGAATTCCACTATTTTGCTTCAGAAAACTTTCTCAGAGTTAGTCATATCTCTGTTATAGACCTGTCAAAGCCTTCAGACTTCAAACTGTACGTGAATTACTTGTGTCAGTCTTATGACCATTGTCTTGTTTGTGAGTGCTGTATTGAATTTTGTCTGCCTTCACAGAATCACAGAATGTTAGAGGTTGGAAGGGACCTCCAGAGGTCATTGAGTCCAACCACCCTGTCAGAAGTGAGATCACCTAGGTTAGTCCACACAGGAATTTATCCAGGCAGGTGAAGTTTTAAATGAATGTTGTAACAAGTTAATCACTAATGGTGTTGCAGATATCCCAATCACGATAAATTCACTGCCTCTAACTGCACCTCTAACTGAACAGAGCTAATATAAATGAAGAGCAGCAGACACTTGTTTTACTTTAAAGTAAATTACTCTGAATATAGGCTGACTTCCAGTCACTTCTCTATCAAAACCCATTTATTAAAACTTAAGAAATGCTGCTGACAGAAAAATTTGTAGAAAAAGAAATTTACACAATATGGCTGCTTCTGGTCTTAGGCCACATGAAACCACTCTAGGAAGCTGCACCAGTGCTTTAACAAGCCTGTTCAACTTAAGATGGCTCCATGGATGTATTTGAGCTTGTACTTGCGGTTCTTGGCACTAGCAAGATGAAAAGAAGATGTACAGGAATCAGTTCCTGCTAGTCTCATCTTTAAACAAGCCTATATAAATGGGGCCTCCTGAAAACTGCACACCTTTGCTACATAATTCAAATCTCTGCACTAAACTTAAAGCACCAAGGAACAGGACTGTAGAGGTACCTAGTCTTTGGGCCGTTACATCAGTCTCCAGATGCATTAGCTGGAAAACATTTGGTTAAACGTGTCTTCTTTCCAGACCCGCTTCACAAATGCTCTCTGCCCAGCCTGCTCAGTGAGTCCTCTAGCACAGAATGCACACAAGGGAGAAGCCAGCCCTTGTCATGTGTTCACCACGTCTTCACTTCCCAGTGCTTACACATGCTGTGTCTTCCCATACTTAGCTACGTGGGAAGTAGCCATCTCAGCCTGAACTGTCCATAGACTAAGACCACACATAACAACAAAGAGAAGCTCCCTAGAAGACTTCAATACTGACTCAATGTTTTCAGCCCATTAGCTCTAATTCTCCAAGACAAATTATGTAACTCTCTGAATCGTTTTGCCACCAGTGAAAATGGCTTTACTGTAAATACATTGCTGTGTGATATGATGGAAAAATACACCTAATATAAAATATTTTGATACCAAAGTGCCCATTTATTATTGCCTGAGACAACTCAGAGTACAGGTACTGAATGAAAGCAAACTTTGCCTGTTTTCCTTGTGCAGCTGGCAATTCCAAACAGCAGTGTTATTTATTGATTAAGCACTTTATGAAACATGACTGACAATCCAGTGCTCAAGTGAAGTGAACAAATAGTGCTGGAGACACTTCTACTGGGGCAGATTCAGCAAACAGATTCTAAATTCTCCCTAAAGGCTGAACATTAAAATTGTACACTGCAGAAAGATGTAATTTGAAATTGTCTGAAAAACATACAAATTGAAGAAATCAACCCAGTAATATTATCTTCAAACCTGGGAATCTTCATGGTACACAACAGCAGGTTGTTGGAGTGAACAAGCAACACATTAAGGTCCCTTCTCTGCAGAAGGCCAAATGTATTTAAGGGAATCTCTTCAGCTTCCTACTTTGTGCAGCTCTACAGGCAGCTTCGTCAAAATTCTTCAAGTGCAGCATGTCTGAGATGAAGGCCAAAAAGTAACAACATCTATGGGTCTCAACCCTGGAAATACACCAAGATCCAAGCAACCAGCAACAACTGCATGGCACCTCTTTACAGAAGGAAATCTAGCATGGGCAATGTTCTGAATGGGACTGGAGAGAACTTTCTCCAAGCAGGGAGGAAGGAGTGTGATTGATATTGATAATGCAAGTCAGGGGTCTGCAGGTGCAGCAGAGAATAGTGGCCCATAGCGAAGTGCACGGTCACTTGACTGCAAATTGAAATGAAATGTTTAAGTCTGATTTGGCAACTGCACTCATGAATGAGGAATCTCGGACAAAGGCACATTGAGGACTCCCTGAAGGACTGAAAAAGCCCCCCAGTATCTCAAAAGCAAGACAAGCATGCATGCATACCTTCACACCCACGCTGCCTAATTTTGAAGTAACATACAGGAAAGAATACATAATAACAACAATGCCTCCTCCTTCTTGAAGTAATAATGTTTTTTTTATGTTTTCTGGGACAATGAAAGAATCCTCTCTTGCACTCTCTCCTAGAGATTTCTATCAGCTAACAGTTTGGCATATTGCTGTGTGTCAAAGGTAAAAATAGAATAGAATAGAATAGAATAGAATAGAATAGAATAGAATAGAATAGAATAGAATAGAATCAATCAGGTTGGAAGAGACCTCCAAGATCATCCAGTCCAACCTAGCACCCAGCCCTATCCAGTCAACTAGACCATGGCACTAAGTGCCTCATCCAGTCTTTTCCTGAACACCCCCAGGGACGGTGACTCCACCACCTCCCTGGGCAGCCCATTCCAATGCCAATCACTCTCTCTGGCAACAACTTCCTCCTAACATCCAGCCTATACTTCCCTCGGCACAACTTGAGGCTGTGTCCCCTTGTCCTGTTGCTAGTTGTCTGGGAGAAGAGACCAACCCCCACCTGGCTACAACCTCCCTTCAGGTGTTGTAGACAGCAATGAGGTCTGCCCTGAGCTAAACAACCTGGAGCCTGGAGAAGAGGAGACTCAGGGCAGACCTCATTAAGCATCAGACAAATTAAGCATCAGTTGTTATTCTGAATGTAACCACGGCATCTCCACAGATGCAAGCATAGCATAAGCATTCTTATCTAAATCTTAGAGCTCCCATCTGACTAGAGAGACACTAGTACTCTGGGAATATCTTCTGCCTTTCATTCAGCTGATTTCTTTGGACTCCCCTTACTCTTACAAGAGTAAGAAGCACCAATATGGGGAGGTAATCATAATCAGAGAGATGTAGGAATGAACTTATAAAGCTGACTATGGTGATAATTTCTGTTTTCAGTTTCCCATAGGGCAGACTGTCTGCTCATATCTGTATCCAGCTACCTGTTCAGAACAATAGCGAGAGCAATAAAAACGGTGGGAGATTACTGCAGTTACAATGGACATAATTTGGTATTTCAATATATGCTTACAATAAATATGCCACCTCCAGTGAAGGAATTGTAAAGTAAATGCTCTGTGAATATCAGCTGTGCTGTTAAAGGGCAAATGTTCATGAGACCACCAAAAGCCAGGGAACAGAGGGAAATCGGTACTCATCACTTGCCTTCATCCTTCCCATTGGTTAACTCTCTGAGGTGTAAACAAGTAAGTGTTTGCCAAAGGAATTCTGCTTTACAAAAGTGTGAAGCTCTGCCAAAACTCAGAGCTGCTCCACCGAAGTCCATGTAAGTAGGCTGGAAAGTCTCAAACTTGCTGCTAAGAAACCTGTCTTTCTCCATGTATGGTACTTTTTGAATTCACAGCATGGCAACAAATTACACAGTAATGAAAGAATTTGCTGCCTGATAGACACTGTTGGCACTGGCCTGAACTGTACTATATCTCATAAAGTGTAGATAAGCCCTTCAAGGGAAATAAATTGGTTTTACTTCTGTATTTCTCCTGACCTGCAATACTGTATGCTCCACCCATCAACAATGGAACCTGAAGAACTGAAATGACAGCTGCAAAGTTTCTCTCCAGCTCCCCACCCTTCAATCGCTTCTCTTTCTCAGCACTAAAGAATGCTGTTTATGAACTATATTAAAAATAAAAACCACCTACCAGGTTCAGGTCTTAGAGATTTTGAAGAGGGGCTGGGGAGCAGCACTATCAAGCATACCAATAAGTGGCACTAAGCATACCTGAGCTCAAGTAGTATGTTTATTTATGGCCCTCTGAATCAACACTGGGTAATACAGATACGCTGAGACTCTACTAGAAATTCCACTATATCATGTAATAATCTGGCAAAAGAATATTATTACCTTCCTGTTCTTGGAACATTCACCTCTGATCCAGAAAAAATAAAAATAAAAATCAAGGAATACATTTTGTACTATAAGAGAATCTTCAAGGTGATCTCATAGGTTTTTGTCACCTCCCATTTTCCTGGCATTGTATCTTCCTTATAAGCCTATCTCTAATTTCAACTACAAGTCATTGCAAATGACTCAAGTGAGTAACGTAGGTGTGTGAGATCAGATTCTTCTGCACTTGCTAGCAAAAATTAGAAAGTAACATTCCTACAGTTAGCATAGGACCAGGCTTGCCACTGACTGAGTACTATTAAGAAGAACATGAAACAGTGACTGCAGGAATCAGGCACTACAATAATTGCTTTCATCATGCTGAATGGAGATGAAAAACAAGAACAGCAGTATGTGAACTAAAAGCAGAAAACTCTGACAGAACACACAACTGCTCTGTCACAGATTCTCTAACGGCATTGATGTGTTTCAGTGTATGAATACATTTAGTTTACACAAAATAATACTTCCAAGGAAACAGGAGATCTGCATACTAAGAAAACACCAAGCAGCTCTTAGCTAAGAACCTCTTAAACATTAACCTCCACAAGTCTGCTCGGTACAGGCTGTGGCATATCATCTTATTTGTGCTGGCCACATTTACAGTTTATTCCAACACTTGCAAATCTACTGTCCCCTCTTGTCCTCCAATCCATGCTGGGTTTTGCAAGCCAGGATTAGCACAAGACTATAGTATTCCTCCTACAAACTGGCTGTTTTCTCTTACTTCACAGCGTATTGTCATGTTAATGAAGACAAAGGGAAGAACCCATTAAAAGAAAAGATGCAAGTTGAAAGCCAAAACTACCAGAATGTACCAAGCGGGTCTAACAGACACATTTTCATGCCGACACAGGTTCCTAAGACACCTGGAAAACTTACAAACAGGCAACACAAAACCAGAACCTCAGACACAGCTCAGGCTGAACATTCACTGCTGTTGATGTTTTATTCTTACATATTAGCTCCTGAAGGACTAACGTTATTCTTTGGATGTTGCTCTTTAAAACCCAGAAAGTAGAAAGAATGTGCTCATTTCCAGTAATGTCACACTTCAACCACTAAGTATAGTTTGGGATTATTAAAAAAATCTCGTGAAGTTGCAGCTTAAAAAAATGAAGTAATTTAAGATGTTTTTAATACAATCACACTGGTTCTTAACTCTGCTAGCAGTTAGCTATAGCTAACAGAGCCTGCAATTGTGCATCTTCACAGATTTAACTCTGATGGTCTCAGAACACCAGGGGATTAGAATTAAAAAAATAAATATAAGTCATAATTTTCCAATGTGAGTATTTAAAATCAGGCACCTGCATTCTACATGGAATGTTAAAAATGTCAAAACTTAGTCAAGTCACATTTGCAAGGACTTAATGAGCAGATGTCTGTCTGTGCTTCTGCTAAGAAAGATTATGCAATTATACTAACTTTTGGACTTGCAGGGAAAAAAAACGTAATTACCTATACGATTTTTCTGTGTATCTCTGAATTACTGAAGCTTGAGAATTACTTGAGATTTCTATTGATTCATAGTCAGTGTCGCCTGTGAAATTTGTGAAAGTATGGGACAAAATCTCTTGTGCTTTAAAGACTGATTTCCTTTGAAAACAATAACATGGCTAACACAGCGCTGGAATAAATCAACTTGGAACCATAAATTGATTAGTATGCACCTGATGTGCAAGTGCTACCTGAGCATCTCTCCTCTAAACCATTATGTACCTCCTGAGAATGTTGCGAGGAGTAAGGCTTATCAGCAAATGCATACTTTCCACTCCTAGATGAAGACCAAAAAAAATAACTCCAGTGCAGCATACTGGATACAAAATGAGCTCAGGCTTTGTTTTGCTCAACTGTGTGTGCTCAAGGATCAGTGTAACCTGTTTACATCTGAAACATTCCCCAAGTTCTGCTTACTGTCAGTAGCTGCCAGCACATCCCTTCCCACACACCCCAAAAGACAACGGCACCTGGAAAAACTGCCACCTCTAATCTATCAAATCTGACTGATGCAGCAGAGTCTTTCCAAAGGTTCAGAGTACCCAATCATTGTGCACCAACGTCCCACTATCAAGCCCCACTACTGTCACTAAGGGCAGTTTTCTACAATCAAGAAAACCTGGGCAAAAGTAAACAGTCAGCATCTGCACTCAGGTTTTGAGCTAAGTTTACTTAATGATTTCTATGCAAACTTGAGGAGATCATGGGGAAAGCCAGAGACTATTCCTTTAATTTTGTAACTTCAATTGGCAATATTTATTGGCAAGTGGTCTAGTTAGAAGCATGTCAGCATAAAGCAAAGCTTCTAGCCATCTCCTGCATCTGTGAACGTAGCAGATCCAAAGAATTACAGATCTTACACTATAACAATTTCCATTGCCCCATTCTAAATTACAGGCTATCATTTTCAATGCTATGTATTACCACAGTACCAAAATGCCTAAACTCTTTATATTGATCAAACAGCTGAACAAGTCTGTAGGCTCCTCCAGGCATGCTTGAGACCATCTTTTAGCTCTAGGTTAACACAGCAGTGCTTCCTGACGGGCAAGTAAGATTCTTAGGCAAGATTCTCTACAAAAACTAATAATTATAAAAAACTACTATAGAGCACAGCTGACTTGTCCACACCCTCCAAAACAGGAAAGAACTCAATTCATTCAAATTCCAGCCCAGTGTTCTTACACCTAGATTGGATGAATTACGCTGGCCCAAGGAAAAGGTCCTCTTCCCTAGGAAGGTTATTCCGTTGATAAATTGTCTCTCTCTGGCTGACCCTCTGTAAGATACAGAGAATCCCATACAAAATGCAGATTTTACAATGCATGAGACTGCACCTCAATAAAAGTGTTAAACCAATTAGCTATGGAGATCTCAGTGATTAGAAAAGATTAGAACATACCTAGAATACTCTTTAACCTACTTAATCTTCAAGACAATAATCCTTTCATGTCAAAGAAGTGCTGACGCTAATGAAGACAGGTGGTTGAACAGTCCAGCTCCTAGCTTCCTCCCACATGAATGAAGAAACGCAACAGGTCAAGGGCATCCTTAAAGGAGAGACTAAATCATAGGCAGGATATAAGATACTTAGCAATGTCTCTTGCTCAGTTACTCTTCCTGCTCTTATTCATGTTTATCTCTTTGGACAGACAGACTGACAGGGATTATTGCTGGCAGGGTGAGAGTGTTCAATTACACATTTATTTTCAGTCATGTACTTGAATTCATTTTAGGGAGATGACTAATATCAGCAGAAGAGACTGACAAAGACCCTAGCACAAAAAGACCTCATCTCCCACGCTCTGAGTAGTTTGCACCACTGACTCCAGATCAGAACCTCGGCAAATTTTTGGTACTTTTCAGCAGAATGAGAAAATACTTGTTACAGTAGTTCAGCTTTAGTTGTAAATTGTACCTTTTCTTCAGACATACACTGTGTAAGTTCCTTCATCTGTTGCCATTACCAAGTAAAATGAATTCATACAGCCTACTTACATCCTGACTGTTATCTGTCTGGCATATAAAGTTCTAACTGAATAGAACAGTTTCGTCCTTTTCAACAAATGGCTGAATGGACATAAAGTGGTCACATTTTGGCACCAGTCAACTGCAGACCTTGAACTGCCCAGTGAATTTTCTGTCTTCTGTTTTTTCAGCACAACACCACACTGTAACACAGGAGTTTAAATGCATCTAATCACAAATATCCCAGGAAGGAATCAGGAAAAAAGTTAGTAAAAACAACAGTTATACACCGTGCTCTATTTTAGTGATGAACTTATTTGTTGGTAATTTGGTATTCTAAGACATCTTTGTTTACAATCTCATTATTACTGCTGTGCTCACTCTCTGTTTCCTACTCAGGTCAGTAATTAATCTCTTCTTGCCCTCACAAACTGCATAATAAAAAAAAAACAACCTGGCCTGTAGGATTTTCAGGTCAAGTTTAAAGTGCTTCTAGAAACCATCAGATCTACTTTGTTAGCTATTAGTACCTAGAAGAAGATCTTACTTAAATTAAATTTGAACTTTATTAATGTGAAATTTTTTCTTAACCACAGCACAGATTAGTTTTTTTTTTACAGAAACACAGAGTCAGATTACCTTCTGCTATAAGGAAGGTACAGCTAATGCCATGACTGTCAGCTCACTGACTCTTTGCAAGGGCTCTGAAAGAAAATACACTTGTTAGTGCAGTGATTAAGCCTGCAAATGTCAGTACTAATTTTTCATTAATCATAATAGCTTGTAACCAGAATCTGGTAGAGATACATAAAGTCATGAGCGGCAAAGGGAAGATGGACTGTTCACTATCTCCTTAATTAAAAAAAAATCACAGGAAAAAAAAAAGAAGAAAGTGACCTTCAAATGACAGCTGTAAAAGCCATGTTTACAACAAACAAAAGAAGTCATTTCTCCATGGAAGAGGAAGAAATTTGTGGCTCTCTTTGTCAAGTGACATGTTGGAAGCAAACAGCTTACACATGCTCAAAGGGCACACAAGACAATCACTAAACACATAAACACCACCAAGACCAGGAAAGCCTCTGAGAATAGTCATGAATTGGTAGAATAACAGAAGGAAACACCTTGCTGCCCTGTTCTTACTCCTCCCAGGACATCTGCTTACGGCCAGTGTGGAAGGCAGGACATAACGCCAGATGGACATGAAGTCTGAGTCAGTACAGTCACTGCTATGTAGGATGGACAACTTTTAAGAGGATTATTCAGTGAATTCAATGCTCTGAATGAATGAAGAAATGATCCACTACCTGATTGCACTAGCCTTCAGCAGCTGACTCTTTACTGGATCAGCAGTTGTACACCAGAGAGGAGGGAATACTCTGTTTCTCTCAGCAGCAACTCCTGTAATTGTGCCATGCAGCCTTTGTTCCAGGGAGGTGTTATTGGGGTCACATCTGTGATTTTTCCCTAGGCTACAACAAAAGCGCCTAACAGTACTGTCCACAGACCAGCACACAAGAAACACTGAATTTCAGAGTTTCTGCTTCCTTCTTCATTTGACATTGGAGTGGTGAATATTACCCAAAACACTGCTGTTCTCTGCACAAAGTTCTCTGAAGCACAGCAGCACAGATTTGACACACAGCAGTGCTGTCAAAGGTGCCAACACAGAAATACTATGGCCACAGCAATTAAGAGAGCTGCTCCTTCTGCCATTCATCAGATGAAGAAAATACAGAAACTCTTCCCTCTGTCACGAAAATAGTTCATCAATCTGTATAGTTAAGGATCTGTAAGACAAGGGAAGTGTCGGATTATCTGTATTTTTAAGACTAAAATTGTATGGTTCATGGCAAGGGGATTTTCAAAGACATTTTCTAATTCATAACCTTGCAGGTTATTTTCATGAATATTGGTAACTAATTTTTATTCAGATATCAATTCACAAGGTCATCATTCTGTGGCATGTCCTTCAGGAAAAATAAATACAATTATTTAACATGATCAGTAATTAGAAAGCATTCCTCTTTTCAACAGATTTTTGTTTTTGCAATGGATTCTCTTTACATTTTGTACTTGGAAAGTGATGACAGCATCCTTGTTAGAAGGGGAACAACTTCGGCAAAGCTGTCAGATATTCTCTTATCTAAACAAATTACATGACAAAGACTGAAACAGACAGGATTTATATATAGGAGTTTTGCTTTGGTTGCTATTGGAGTATGGGAAGAACAGTAAGGCTGACTTGATATCTATTTGCTGTTCTACCTTGCTATCATTTACACTACACTTTAATAACCAGAATTACTAACCAGAATTCAGCAAAGTTGTTTCAGACACAAGTAATGTAAAGCAAAATCTCAGTTTGCAAAACCCACATCACTGCTTTTCAATATGAAACTAATACCCTCTTGAGTTCCCTTTTTATTTCCTTTTGTTCTTCCAAGACTATTTATATACATAACCTTTTACCTGAGACCATATCTCTTACTAAATAGCTAAAGGTTACTCTGTTTCACTTCAGTACAACCTTAACCTACCGCAATTATTTCCATGACACACGTACAAAGGTCATGAATTGTGACCGGAAAGCAAGAGAGAGACATGGAAATCCATTTTGTTAAAGAGAGGACTGCATTACAGGAAAGTAAATGACAAACATGGTAATAATCCTGTGATACACCTCAGTGCTTGCAACTACATCTGTGGAACACTGTGGTATTTGAGGAAAAGAAAAACGTGTCTCCATCTGTCCATGTTCACTGGTTACTGAATGCTGCAAAACCTTAAACTGGTAATAATGGCATCGAATATAGTTCCAGAACTTGGAAAAGGTTACAAAGACCTCACTGTGTGAAAATATTCCTCTTCCTTGCCCATCCCCACAATTCATAAGTGCTTGTCATATGTTAGCTGGCAGGGTTAAGGTGTCATGCAGTAGGTTAATGACCACAGCTCAGCTTCTCAGGAGCCTGCAGCAGAATTTGAGATTAAAAATACAAATCAAACATTTACAAAGTGACACAACCACATTGCTCTCTTGCTGGGTGTACCCAGCGTGTGTGTCTGTGTGTTCAATAACAATAGAGCTAAGATCAGATCCAGGGGAACATTTTATTCTCTCCTGCAACTCTGAAAACTGGAGTGTGCTGTATATACTGGAATGCTATTCATAAACAGAAAAGGTATGATCAAAAAGAAGAACATGACCTAGCTATGAGAGAAATCTAGGCTCTCCAGACCTGCATCTCACGTTACAATTGCTTAAAATCAGCCTTGGAAAAGCTAAATTGCATTTCTGATCTAAAAAAAAAACAAAAAAAGGGAAAAATGTTTTTCACACATGGAATTCAGCACTGTTACTTTTAAAAGGAGTATCTGATGTTGAAATATATTAAGGAGTCCTAAATGTTTTTGTACTGTCCTGGTTATTAGTGTAAGATTTCCAGCATACAGAGAACACAACTGAGATGCTGACTGCTGGCAATTAAGGTCAAATGATGCTAGGATCTTCTGCATAGATCAGATTTCCAGGAGAGTACATATTCAGACACGTACAGAGTGTATGGCCCCTTGTGTCCCTTGCATCACATACTCCTGTTGCTCTTAAGACTGTCCTGAGCCCTGATTATTATTACATTAATTAAGTCTTGGGGCACCAGAAACCCTGCAAAGCAGTGATGTTGCAAGCACACCAGCTTCTACTGGCCAAACTGTAATCTTCAGAGTACTCGAAGGTGGGCTTTTCAAAAACTCATGAGACTTACGCTGAAGCTAATGGGCATTTCACTAGCCTTTTAATAGGAAAAAGAATTCATTCAGTGCCAAGTCATGCTGAAGTGTTCCCACCTTGAAAATACTACAGATTAAGCTAACAGCAGAAGTCAGTGAAAATTAAACCCCCATGGGTTGAAGAATGTCTTACACTTCATCACTTTCAATCATTTTTGACTGCCTGCAACATGTCTTTGTCACAAAGACAGCACTGTCAATTTAAACACAGGGCATAATGCTGATAATTTTGTGTAACCTGATTAACTGAATGACTAATTAATGAAAAACTGAATAAACACAGGAGGATCTCTGAGATTTGTCTTAGCAGAAAAATTCTCATCCTCCAACTAACCTCTTCCCCCACCCCCCCCGCCATGTGTACAGGAAGGCTGCTCAAAACCAGCTGGCTAGAGCAGTGGGTCACATACTTATTTCACTGTATCTTGTTTCTTGGTGCTGACTTTGATACTTCCCTTTCAGAACATGCTCCCAAGTGCAAAACCACAAGGTCACCCCTCCAGAAAAAAAAAACAACAACATTAAACCACATCATATCCAAATGAAAGAACAATGAATGAAAAACATTTCAAGTAAAACAATTGGAGATACAGTCTTGGACATACATGGCTCTTACTCTCTCTACATTTTGGCTATGTGGTATTATTATGGGGCAATGATAACACCACTGGTATTTCTTTAAAGAAAAGATTATGAAAGTGTAAAAGCAAAGTTCTTAACCATATCAGCTGCAAAACTTGCCAGCTCAACAATTTACAGTATACTAGAAATATGCACAGCAGGTTAGAAAGATATGTTTGTACATGCATGCAACATACAACCTACTTAAGTGCGGTAAGACAGCAGTTTTGTCATAATGTGTTAAAATGAAAATATTGTTGCTGAAATTATAGCTAAGGAAGTATTAGCATCATAATTAGCATAAGAGAGAGTTCAGCATTAACATATTTGTGTAAATATTCAGGATTGCATCTGGTAACACTGCGAGTGACAGATTTATGAGCTCACGAATGCTTTCATGAACTTCAAAGAGCAGAAACATTTTGTTTCACTAATACATACATAGAGTTGTCAAAACCAACAGATCTAGAAGCACTGGAAAGCTATTTCGAAATTACTCAAGGAATTGTTTGGGGATCACCTGTTTTCTTGCTTGCCTCTTTGAATCACAGACTAAACATAATCATTTCAGACTGCATCTGCTACAGGTGAAAGGTTTAAGGGCTTATAAACTTTCCCCTACAAATCTTGCATTGTTCATTTCCTGTCAGCTTGCATCTTAAAATGTCATTCAGGCTGAATCATCACTATATACCCTTACGACAAACATGCCCATCTGCTCACTCATGGACAACTGTATGCTGAACTCTAGCTGAAGAAATACTAAACAGAAAAACAGAGACGAATTTCCACAGGTGTTCCTTCTCTTCATGCACTTTCTACCCATCTTCCCGTCTCCCATTGAATGCAGTCCTACTGTTGGAAGCTCTCTGTCCCAGGCAAGAGAAAACTGTTGTGACTAAAAAAACAGGGTTACTGAATGAAATGGAAACATTTGTTGAGATCTTTGGAAAGGGTTTTCAAAGGAGATCAGTTCCCACTGCCTCCTGATGGGAAAGACATAATCCGGTACTGAAATACAACCGCTAACACAATGCTAAAATGGTCCCAGACATGAAAGGAGAATACAGGAAACTACCTAAACCCTGCAGGATTAGGCAGGGCAGGGCAATGTGGATTAGAAGAGGGTGCCTTCTAACATAAATGAGGGACTGCTTTCATGTCTGTGAAGGTAAAACTATGGGACTGGAACACTGAGGTGTCAGGGAATGGTGACTTATTTAAAGGGAGGGCACTTAGACATGGAGTTGGTGAGTTTTCAGCAGCTTCTACTGGATCTTCTCAAGAAATTAGATTCTCATGCTAATGTATTTAATTGAAAGCAGCTGAGAACGGGAAATAAATACTTATTAGTGAAAACCTTGGTTTACTCATCTGGGGAAACAATCTGAAACATTGTCGCCTTCAGTGGAGATGGAGATCTAACACTGACTGCAGAGGCAGCAAAGTCCAACCAAGATGGAGAACTTTCTGGACCATCTTACCTTTCCCACTTTTTCTCACAGATGAAAGGCTCAAATCCTACCACAGGCTGAGTGATCAGAGTGCTCAGTCAAAAGGACCAAGCAAGTATGCCACTTTATAATAGTGCTGCTGGAGCACTCTCCCTGACATAAAAACTGCTTGCAGGGGCTTGCCCAATTGATTTGGGCTACACACTCTGCACACACCAAGCCTTAACAGATGCAGCTACTCATGTTGGATTGCTTTAGAAATCTAACAGCAGGCTTGCAGAACACAGTGCATGCACTTTTGCCACCATTTAAAGTACAAAAAATGACCTTGCCAACTAGTTCTCCCAAATGAGGGAAGCGTGGAAACAAACAGAATAAAAATCCAAGAAGTTAGGTACACCTAAATTAAAAGGGATGGTTTTAAACTAATAGCTTTTGCAAAAAACCCAGCAGGGATCAATTTCCTTTCAGGGAGTGAAATCTGTCTGTTCAGAGGTCACCAGAACTCACCCACATTACATTCACAATATTGAAATTGCATATTTATGACTGTAATTGACTTTGTAATTTTGATTTTTAGTTCAGTGTTATGATTTTATTTTTGTAAGTTGATTTGCTTTCCCTTCTCCATCAAATGAACAGGGCTACATATTCTTCCTATATTGGGTGGTAGAAAGGGGATAGTATTTTGCATTCCTGTCCCAAGTATGTAAACAAGCCAGGAAGATCATTACATCTTCATCAAGCCAGTGCTTGTGTCCCAGCACAAATATTTATGTGCGCTGAGCTGACTGTTTTTTAAAGCTAAAAGTGCACCATTGAAAAAGCATTAGAGGAGAAAAGGTGAAAATAAAGAGAGGGGAAAAAACCTTGCAACCCTGCATGACTAGTTGTATGTTTTATATGAATCATATAATCATAGAATCATAGAATGGTTTAGGTTGGAAGGGACCTCAAGGATCATCCAGCTCCAACCCCCTGCCATAGGCAGGGACACCTCCCACTAGAGCAGGTTGCTCAAGGCCTCATCCAGCCTGGCCTTAAACACCTCCAGGGAGGAAGCATCCACAACCTCCCTGGGCAACCCGTTCCAGTGCCTTACCACCCTCACTGTAAAGAACTTCCTCCTAACATCCAGTCTAAATCTCCCCTCTTCCAGCTTAAACCCATTCCCCCTCGTCCTAACATTACTAGACCGTGTAAATAGTCCCTCCCCAGCTTTCCTGTAGGCTCCCTTCAAATACTGGAAGGCCACTATAAGGTCTCCTCGAAGCCTTCTCCTCTCCAGGCTGAAGAGCCCCAACTCTCTCAGCCTGTCCTCATAGCAGAGGTGCTCCAGCCCTCTGATCATCTTCGTGGCTCTCCTTTGGACCCGCTCCAGCAGTTCCATGTCCTTCTTGTATTGGGGGCTCCAGAACTGCACACAGTACTCCAGGTGGGGTCTGACGAGAGCAGAGTAAAGGGGGAGAATCACCTCCCTTGCCCTGCTGGCCACACTTCTCTTGATGCAGCCCAGCACTCGGTTGGCTGTCTGGGCTGCATGTGCACACTGCCGGCTCATGTTGAGCTTCTCGTCGACCCAGACCCCCAGGTCCTTTTCCTCAGGGCTGCTCTCCAGCCATTCATCACCCAGCCTGTATCTGTGCCTGGGATTGCACCGACCCAGGTGCAGGACCTTACACTTGGCCTTGTTAAACGTCATGAGGTTGGCCTGGGCCCACCTCTCCAGCCTGTCCAGGTCCCTCTGGATGGCATCCCTGCCCTCCAGCAAGTCAGCTGTGCCACACAGCTTGGTGTCATCTGCAAACTTACTGAGGGTGCACTCATATTGAAGACAATATTGAGCTGAACAACGTCATACTACTGAAGATATTTCACCTGAAACTAGTGAAATCTTGCAAAAGTAAGTCTCACAGTAGTTTGCCTGCACAAATCTTTCATTACATGAATTATCACTAAGTCCAATGCCACAAAAATCCATCTGGACAATATCCATACACATTATAAATTCTGTTTGAAAGCAGAATAGGTGACATTTTATTGTAATACCCTGACACTTACAATGTGATAGATTCATAGCAGTGCCAATACACTGTCAGGCAATTCCTTGTTCCCAAGTAATGCTGCCAAACCAAAATAGCAGCTATTTAAGAACTCAAAAATCTGAATATGGAGCAGATAGTTTATTAGAACACTCAACCCATTTCTCCCCAATTTTTTCTGTAACTGGTAAAGCCCAATGATCAACAGGCTGAGATTCTAACAGACTTTTACTGGGTTAGGAAATAAAATTGAAGCTTGGATAAAAGTCTAAAGGATTGTAATAACATTGGGTCCAAATGAGACCTGTAAACCTCAACAAACCACAATTTATTTTGGAATAAAAAAAACCCTAACCAATCAACCAAAAAACCACACACACCCTCCCAAAAAAAACCCCAAACAACCAAACAAAAAACCCCAACATATTTGTTTTATGGGGAAAAAAATTCCAAACAGAGGAAAAAAATTCCAAACATGTGAAGAAAGCACATGTTATACTTCCACCTGCTGGCCACTTGTCTGGAAGATCATATGGATCCTACTCTACTAGGTGGAGTTTTCAAGAAACTCATGAAGTCCTTCCAGGCAAGGCATCAGGAACCTGACAGCTCAGTTTCCCAGTGAAACTAAGATGCATCTTCCATTTTGTAAAAATTGCACTCCTTTTTAACACAGAAGTTTTGTAAGCATGCCTGAGCAATGAGTCAAAGGAGGTTTTATAGTCCTGGGAACAAAGACTGGAATGTAACTTGTAGAGATTTCTAGCTCCCTTCCATTCTGAATTATGACCCACTGAGGCAGTAAGCTAAGGGATCCCTTTACCTGGTACAACCTGTCTTTCCCAAAGACTGAGCAATCTTTGAAAGAATTACAACTGAGATGAAGGTGCTCCTGTGCCTTCTGTGCACATATGCAGCAGGAATGGTAGCTCAAACACCAACAGCCCTACAGAATCATATCTTTTCCTCATCTCTAAAGTTTATTAAATTTTGGCTTCCTTAAAACAGTTTTCCTTTAAGCTGCCACAACCTATATCTGACTGAAAGGTTTTTATTTTCTGAAAACCTGTAGCGTTGTGGACTTCCCCCAGCTATCACCAACACAGAATCATAGAATCAACCAGGTTGGAAGAGACCTCCAACATCATCCAGTCCAACCCAGCCCTATCCAATCACCTAGACCATGGCACTAAGTGCCTCATCCACTCTTTTCTTGAACACCTCCAGGGACAGTGACTCCACCACTTCCCTGGGCAGCCCATTCCAATGGCAAATCACTCTCTCTGTGAAAAACTTCCTCCTAACATGGTAGGCAAGATGTAACTTGCTCCATTTGAGCTGGTTTTCCTTTACAATACACTGCTCAAAGAGAAGCTTGAAGCTTTCATGACTTTGTCTGAATGATCCACATATTCTTGTTTTCATTTTAAAAGAGCAATACTTCCTGCTTTTAAAATCTCACTGATTTTATGACCAAAGTGTGTGAACACCTTCAGATATCCAGACCATGAAGCATCAGGAGTCATGCAAAATGGTAAACACAACCAAGCACATGAAAAGATGTACATTTCCATATTGACATGGGATGGCATGAGCCACCACTCCCCTGTTTCTGGGTATTTGCTCAAAATTAATGATTTAGGACTGATGTCAACTTAAAAAAAAAAACATACTTGTAAGTGGACGATATGAAACAACAGGCACTTAGGCACTCTCTAGCATCACCCAAGACTGCAGTGAGAAATAATATCCTTGCAGTACCTTTAGACACTAACTAAAGATAGGTTCTTGTTTTTTCAGTTAAGGTTTCGGTACCAAATTAAGAGTCTGAATCCAAGAAAAGAGTAAGAAAAAGCAGACATAATTTTGTAATGCAGTATACAGAACTGATTTGTAAACTTCACACCAATCAGTACCACAAAACATTACTACACTTACCCAGATTTCTGAATTGAAGCCTGCATTATTGATTAGCTACAAAGAAAAAGAAATATTACAGGTACTCACTTTTACTAAAATAATTTTTGCTAGCTCCTCACATACAGGCTTTTCTTCATCCTTCTTCAAACCTTCCAATTCAAACAAGGTATTGTAATTTTCTAACATCTTCGTCATTATCTTGTTGCAGATCTCCTGTTCCTTTATGCCTTCAAATCCAGAGGGCACACTAAAATTGGACAGAACACAAAACAGAATGTTATAGATACACACAAAAGTTCCTGTACCATCCCTGTAACATTTCAGCTGTGGATACAAGCTGGATAGCAGGCACAGGAGCTTTTGTATTTCAAACGAAGGTTGTGTCCATGGTGACAACAAATAGCACAGTTTGTCAGCCGTTTTTCTTACTGGCATTAAACATCATATCTGTTGGTCAAACAACCATGTAGAGATCTGTGTAGAGATTGAAATGAGACAACCACCAAATGAGGTACCAACAACTTTGCTAAGAGTTGAATTCACGGCTGCAACACAATCAGCAGGAGGCACCGAAATTATTAATGGGATGGGTCAGAGTCCTGCAAAAATGGTTTGTGATAACCTCAAAGGTATAAAAGAAGAATAATTCAAGAACTTTAAAAAATCCACATGATGGACAGAACAGCTTCAGACTGACTCCACACAGTACATCAGATTTCTAATCTGTGAGCTGCTATTAATTTTGAAAATAGGCTTATAACTCACAGGGCCTTTAAAAGCATGGAAATGAAGACTGTCTTCTGATAAGAAACCTAAAAGATTCATGTAAAAAGAGATTCCTAACCTCCACTTTCTGGAAGAAGAATCAACTACTTCACTGCAGAAGCAGCAGCTCCTTGCTCTTTTGAAACAGGGCCCTGTGGAGCCAGGAATTGCTTGCCTCACACCATCTACATGCACACACAGACAAAAAGGCAAGATACTAACTAGGAAGAAGCGTTGCATTTCAGTCTATGCTTTTTTGCCTCCTTACATGTTCCAACTCTTCCATGTGGTAAAAAATTAAGTATTATTTGCAACAGAATACAACATTCATTGAAGTATCTAACGGGCACCTGCTGGAATGTAGGATTTCTGCACACTCTATTGGACTTTAGTGCCCCAAACTGACTTAAATTCTGCTTTAATGTAAAAGTAAGATTTCCAAGGAATCTTCTCTAGCATTTAAATTACTTCTTCAATTATCCAGTGTTTCCCTCTGTACAATGCTTCCAGCAGACACACTCTCCTCTCAGTAATCCACACAGTGGCTGCATGGATGCAGATTTTCTAAAGGACCTTATAAATAGACTGCAGATCAGGTGACAGAAAACAAAGGAAAGATTTAAAGGGAAGAAGCAGGGGAGCAAAAACCAGAAACAAAAACTTTCCCTTATTTTGTGGCTGAGGACAACTAGTGGTTGCATGAGAGTTAAAAAACAAACTGAACCCCTAAAGTTAAACAAGCACTATCTGAGCTATTTCACAGAGATGTAACTTAAGAGTAAATCACTGTTTACTGTACACAGCAAATTAAAATTTACAAACAACTGTCTACTGTAAAACTTGAACTACGGTTTATCTGGGTCAGATACAGATTTCAACAAGGAGGCTCTGAAAGCACATATTCCTAGAAATATGCCATCAGAAAGTGCCTTCTTGTAGAGCTTGCATGCTATTGATCCTTCTCAACAGGGAGAGGATCCCACTGCAGTGGAATGCATCTTTGTCAGCACCAGAAAAGAATGTTTACTTCTGTCATTTCAACATTTGAAACATCTGAGAGTCAAAGCTGAACTAGTGTCTTTCTTGAACTTCATAAGGTTCTTATTAGCCCACTCTTCCAGCCTATCCAGGTCTTCCTCCCTTCCAAAGTGTCTACTTCCCCACTTGGTTTAGGGGGGGAAGTACAGAGTACTTCCTTCATGGTACACTTGCTCCCCTCATTCAGATCACTTATGAAGATATTAAACAGTATAAAATTGCCAACTGTAGAATGGTCAGCCTCAGCTAATTAGTGTGGAACCTGGCCTCAAATTAAGCAAAGAAAATATGGGACAACTTATGTTGGTGAATGTGCCAAATAACTTTGGGCCAATTCACTTTAAAGAATGTCACATCTCCACTAAAGGGCAGTAACTGTATACATGCAACAGGCTCACATAACCATTTTGATTTAAAAAACTACTCTTCCCACACTACATTATGTGCTCCAGAATTACCACAGGGCAGATTTTGCTTGGCAGTTGATGGAAGTCCTGACTTACCTTCCTGATGTGTATCTCCAAAACAGGGTATCACTTAAATAAGCCTGGCACCTCTACGAACCTCATTCCTAGAACATGGACTGAAAACTTAGTACAGCGAGTTCAAGTCAAAACAAAGACTCCAGGCAGCTTCTATGAGTTTTAGCACAGAGCCTTCACATAAAACACGTCTTCTGGGAACTACAGTCAAGAGCTCCTGGTAACAGCTAACACAAACCACACTTGCCACTCCCAGGTTCAATAACAGCCCAGAGTATTAGGTTTCTGCAAAGCATAGGCACAACACAAAGCTAAAGCTCAACGGTTTAGTCTTTTAACAACCCTTCTCTGAATGTAACCAAGCAGAGCAGCATAAATTGTTCAATTTCAACAGCCAAGTAACATATTTTATCCACTGCCATCTCTCTGCCACTTAAACAGGTACATTTTAGAAATTTTCTAGTTTATTTTTTCCCTTTAATTGCTAGTATTGAACCTCCATCACAGTTAAGGACTATAGACTTTTTGAGCTATCTGTAGTGACCTTTTCTTTGCAATAAAGCTTCATCTCAGCATATGTAAGACATTGAGCATACACCTCCTTCCACATTTATACAAATTAAAACCCATCTGCTGCTACACTACATGATGTGCCAGCCTGACCAGGCTCTTCTGAAAAAGTGTGCCAATAATGATTATCCTACTTCAGCTTTTCTCAGTCTGAAAAGTTGTGGTATCTACATATTTCACTTCTACTCACTAGAAAATCCCAGTCCTAAGAAGAAATAGTCTTTCATACTACCACTTCCATGATTCACACCCCACTCCTCAGAAATTTTTTTGTATTCTTTTGTGAAGACCTTGTTAAAACATTACAGTAAAGCTGTGTTCATAGTCACGCTTCCTTTCTGTCTAATTAGTCATTATAATTGCGTTCCTTTTAAAGTTAGAGGCACATCTTACTCCAGTTACAAAATTCTCAATGGTGGGACTTGATTCCCTTATAGCCATGGACATACAAACTGCTTCAGTAGCAGCACCAGAAACAATAGCAGCACATCAGCTTCACTACCAGAAACATATTTTCTAGAAGCCATAAATCTGTATTTTTGTGTGATCATTTCTAGAAGAAAAGAATGTTGATGGGTTCTGGGCTGTCTCAGAGATTTGAGCTGGAAAACTTTCACAGAGTTCTCGCAGTAGCCTGCAAAGTCATGAACAGATACACAACACAGGCACTGACAGAAGGACAGAAGCAAATACTTCATTGTTACTCCCTTGGACTTCTTCTTGAACACCCTGCGCTTCCCACAGAGATGTTCTGAGTGATCTATACACAAAGCACAGTGGTTCTGCATTAAGTACTTGGAAAAAAACGTGCTTTGTCTAAATGAAGCACCAGCATTAACAGTATCTGACTTAGTCAAGCCAGGCAGATGGCAAAGGTGAATTAGTAACACAAATTTTATAGGATATTAAAGACGTAAATTATTGATGAAGCCACCTTAAAACATTACTTGGGAAGGGGATCAAGTCCTTAGCCCTTCATTTCAAAACATGATTACAAGTGGTATTTAAGACTTCTGTGTGGATTCACACCTACCAACATGCCCAGCCCCTGGCCCACCCAGCACAGCTACACATCACTCATGTCCATGCAGTTCCACGGTCACTTGTTTGTTGTGTTTTTCCAGACCATTTCAAGCTAAGAGTGTCTTCTTCCATGGGGATGCTCAGGAAAGCTAATCTCAAATGAATTAAACCACATCAAAGCCCTGTGTTCCAACTCTTACTCAGAACTGAAGTGACCTGAGGTCAGTTTAAGGCACTGTGAGATTTACTCATATTTCAGGTGTTAGTGAAATAAATATCCCTCAGATTCCCTGCAAACAAGATGTAATGTGCCAAACGCAGAGTGGGCTTATGAAAGAGAAAATCTCCAGACTCTACTGACAATGGTGTAGTAATCTATCCAAACATGACTGCAGGCATGAGACAGGCACCACTACAAGGCTCTGACACCAACCACACCTGAGAAACCCACTTCAAATGGAAACGAGGGCCACAAGGACTAGGGATGCAGTCATATGCCTGTAATGAGCTGGACTGAGACCACTGGACTGATTTCCTGATGCAACAGCTGCTGACAGCTCTCTGTCACAACTGAGAACTCATGATTTCCATGTGAAACAGTGCATCTCATTATGAATTCCCAACGGTGCTTGACCCCACCCTGTTTAAGATGAATAATGGTTCTCCTTAAGTGGCTTTGCAGAAGGACCTTGCATAGAAGGACAGCAGCGTAATCCTAATTTACAAACAACTTAGAACTATATGCTCTGCCTCCTCTGACAACTACTTTTGCTGTTTGTATAGTACCTTTTTTGCTGTTGTATAGAACACAAAGTCACTTTACCACCCTCCTAGGAGATCCCACAAGAAAGGAAAGGGCTCAAACAACAGGCAACACTACATGGCTCTTTTGCTTCCCAGCCTGTGTAAAACCTTTTTGTTAATACCTCAGGTATTATAGAGGGCCACTCCACCACCTCTTCTACTTTGCCTATCTCTTCTGAAGAGTTGGTACTCTCCAGTTGCAGCACTCCATTTATGAGGACACACCCCTCCATTTATGAAGGCAGCAATGCATCTTTAGCAATTCTCTGTCTACATACTAGGCCATTCAATGGAATGCAGATGACAAATCTGAGACAGAGGAAAAGAAGACAGGAAAATCTATCACAGAGAGGCTTGGTAATATAGACCCTCATGAACTTCCAAAGAGGAGGCATGCATTCATGACCATTTAAGATTATTATAGATGAAAACATTTATAGCTTTCCAAGATTACACTTGATGCTTTGAATTTGCATCATAGGGTGTACCATACTGAAATCTTATGAAAAACACCTCTTTAATCCTGCTGGCAAATGCAGTATTTAAAATCTGCACAAACTCTGTAAGAAAGGTTACGCTGAATGTTCCCACAATGCTCACTTTGAGTCTGACCCTGAATGGACATTTGATTTTAAGACCGATGCAGGATTGGGATTGCACTGCCTGAAAACGAAGTCCATTTGTATAATGTTTCAAAGGTCAGTACAACTTGCTGAGGAGTTCTACATCAGCCCCTTTGCTTCCACTTCAGCTTCATATACTCAATCTGTGTAGGCTCCAAGGCTGCTAGAAACCATGTAAGACATTCATGCAGAACATCAGATCAGATTTTAATCTGTACAGATTCAGCAACACACTGGAAATCTTTCTGCAGCTCTGAAATTCCTACAGCTACCCTACAGATGATCTAAGTTTTCTCCATTCATAATGGCAATCTACCTTTTCTCTACACCTAATGTTTTCTGGTACAACCCTTCAAGTAACTTCTGTGTCACAGCAATAATTGCACCTAACCCTAGCAGTTTAACTGGATACCTGCATTTGCCAGCCACTTCTGGGGCAGGGTGGAGCAATGCCTCATAACACAATCTCTGTTGCAATTCAGCAGATTGTTAGTGAGTGTTTGAAAGGTGGAGGCCATACACACAATTCATTCTTTGAGAGAGAGCTGCAAAAAAGGATGTAAACAGATCCTCTGCTTACTCTGGAACTGATAGACAGAGCATCTCTGACTATCCCAATCAAGAACAGGATGAGCATAGCAGCCACTGATACTCAGCTCCATGAGAGTAGACAGGAGGAGAGAAAACTCAGATGGTCCTTTCCCTTCCACCACAAGCTGTAAGAGTCAAACAGGGACCCACAGGAGCTGAAGCTCACGACAACAGACAATGACATTCTCCAAGAGAAACTATTTTGAAAGTGTTACTACTCCACACAGATTAGTCCACTGACAATAAATACAACTATTTATGTCCCTGTATGTTCACTGTCCCTCAAGGGCTGTATTTCTCTGTATTCTTGACCTTTGACTTCCATCACAATAAATCTGAACAATCCAAGTTGGAAGAAAACAGTGCACTAAATCTCAAACTATCTTATTTTCCTTTTTTTGATCTGTTTGACCTTGTCCTTTATATCTTCCTATATATTCCTTCACTACAAGGAATACAAATAGCCATTCTCTCCCCTCTTCTATTTGTTAGAGATAGAGAAAGCATAAGATAATTTTTCATTAAAAAAGCACTAGTGCAGTTTATCAAAGTGCAGGTAAGAAAGCAGGGACGAGATAAAAGTAATAAAGTGGATGAGATAAAAGTAATAAAGACTGAAAGTTTAGAACATTCAATAAATTACAGAGAACATGACACAGAAACCGAGAATGAGATTAAGAGAACTATAATGAAGTTAAATGTCTGGAAAGTGGCCCAATAGTGAGTTTCATTCAATTGTGAAACAGCTCCAGTTATGGAGTAGGAGATAATATATGTTTAAATAACTAAAAATTCACTGAAAATACCTTGTATAAAGTAATCATTCACTATCAACAAATGGGCTTTGTCTTCTTTGACTCTATGTGTTAACTACACAATTTCCAACATCGATTATAGACATGCATACATATTTATGACAGAAAAATCTTAGATCTTCCTGCTTTAGCAGTGTAATTACTGACAGGCTGGCTGCTAAGCCTTCATTCCTTGTCCCAGAGAAATGCTGCTTTGAACAAACAATTCAAAGCAAGGAACGTTTCCTTCAACCACCTACTGATAGTTAATTTCAGCAGCCAGTCTCTCCAGGGGCTGCCTGCAGCCAGCAGTAAGACAGCTCTTGCCAAACAGGCTTCAGGCAGCCTTGTGCTGCAGCTCTGAATATTTGTTGATACAGATGATCAGGGCTGCAACAATTTGAGACTGTATCCATTAACACAGGAAAAAAGCCTACTTGAACAGCTGTTCAGAACTTTTGTGCCTGGTGTAACACTAGCTGAATTAACAGACAGCAAAGCTTAAATAAAAATCTACATCCATAATTCTCACACATTTGGGTATTAAAAATCCTCACCATAGTAGTTGTTTGTTAAGCATCTGACTTTGTTTTCGCTGTCTCTTTTACTACCTGAGCATTTATTTCAATGCATATCACAACTGCAGGGCTGGCTGCACTCACATACAAGAGTTCCTATATTTTCACCTCCAGTAAACTCTGCCTCTCTCAGTCTTCTGCAATGGGATGATGCAATTCCATTCTTCTTACACACAGGCCCTGTACCTTACAGGAACTGTCATGCCCTTCCCAAAGCCACTTTAAGAGCAGAGATCAGTTGAGACAACAAGTACGCAGCTTTTCAGAAGTATGTTTTGGTTTAATCTTAGGAATGCCAAATGTCATTTCAAACTACAACTCTCTGCATTCTAAACCAGGAAGTATGCAGAGCTGATTTTCAACCTTCCCTGAATGAAGTGATGAGTAAATTAAAAATTATTCCAATAGTCACTTGGGAGTTTGAGTCATAGAGATTTAACTATTAGACTCTTCTCATCGATTTTGTTTGCTCTTAATCCTAGTAACACATCTAGACAGAAATTCCCAAACTGCCCATACAAATGTAATCCTTAAAAACTGTTTTGCTTTTCCCTGCCAGAATTTTGCAGCATTCACTAACTCTAGTATTTGTGCATTTGTGCACATACTACTGCCTTTTGAGTTTTCTTTCTTTTGGAAAGGAAGGCAGTTCCTTTCAAAATATGCTGCTTATGCATATATATATATGCAAACACTTTGACATGTTCTTCTTTACCACAACAACTTAAGATGAGGCAGCAGTTAAATGTCTCATCTCTCTATATTCTCCCCCTAATCCATGAAAAATTATGTGCTCCTTTAAAAAGGCAGCACACAGCATCCAGCCCAGGTGTGTGGAAGTGGCTTGGAGCATTACATGGAACATAATTTCTGTTTTCTCTCTTGAGGTCCACTTCTTTCCATTGGCTAAAGAGGAAGCCTACAGAGATAGTCACAATAGGCAACTAATCTAATGTAAGTCGCATGAGGCAACTCAGTATTACCAATTTTGGCAAAATTTTGCTCTGGAGTACAACTCTGACATCTGCCACAAGGAACTCACATGCCTCTTTTCGCTGGCATCATGCATCTTTCAAATCTGGTGACTGAACTAAACTCCCTACATGTCACTCATGTCTTCGCTCTTGAATTCCAGCCAGCAAGTGTTCTGCAGTCAAAGTTTGGGGTTAAGATGCTCTTGGTGCACAGGAGTGACTCAGCAGAAACATTCTTACTCATGTGTGTTCTTGCTACTGCTGCAAGCTCCACTAGCATGTACAACATGTTGTCTTCACCACAAGCACCAAGGAACTAGTGAGTTCAGTAAGAAGTCTTAAGAGACCAGTGGAACCCCGTAACATCCAGACCACTTTCTGAATAGACTGGAAGGATAAAGAGCTCAGAATCATCAGCATCTTGACAACAGATACCAGATCACAAGGACAAATCTGTCAAGAGCATGAAGCATCCATCTCCAGAAATTATACAGCACTGGTTGCTGCATTTGAGTCTTTTTCCCCGAGATATCCTTTCTCAAAGCCCTCTGCAGAGAAGCATCTATATTATCTGATGGCAAAGGAAGAAAGCTATAAGAGCACAAGCCTCCTTGCACATACACAGACTGAAGGCCTTTCATTGTTACGCTCCTGCTCTGCTGTCCGTAGAGAACTGACCTACAGTTTAGCAAAAAGCAAAAGATGGAAGAACAACTCAAATCCCACTCAGCTCAAACAAAAGCTTTAGCACTAAAGTTTATCACAAAGCTTCAGTCATTGCTTCCATTTGATCACCCTGACAAGTGAGTGCTCTGAGCTACATTTCTGGCCATCTGCTCCATTACACCCTCTGTCAACATATGGGTAAAAGCAAAAACCCCAGCTTACTGAAAGCAGTTTGGTCCAAATACAGTGGCAAGATTGCAAAGGTTCATCCTGTTCTCTACATGATGTTCAGCAACCTTTATCAGGAACTGGCACAGATACTTCAGCAGGCAGTAATGAGCATCAGGCAGTTCTTGAAGGAGTTCTTTCAAGTTACTTTCCTTCTGCACATCATTTCTAGTGTCTAGAAAAAAAAAAAAAGAGAAGAAAAAAAACCCCATGTATATGGTTTTCTACATTGCTGCTAATTTATTTACATGAGTAAGCAAGCTCTTAAAAAAAAAAAAAAACAACGTAATTTGTACCATACAAAATCTTGGGTTTAGATGTTAAAAGTAAAAACTCAAAAACAACTCAGTATTTACTTCCCTTATGCCAAAACAGGATGCTTTAACACTTGGAAATTATAGCACCTACTCCCCATCAAAATGGAATTTCACTGAAAGTCTCACACATACAGAGTCCTTGGGGGAATGGCATTTTCAGACACAAGACATCATGTGCTAAGGGTTTTCCTCACTGATCTAATTAGAAGCAGTATCCATTAACGTGAGGGCAGCTGTGCATTTATAGTGCTTATTTATTTATCAGCCTTATAGATTGATGGCCATAATGCTGTTGTTGGGGAATTCATTTTTCCCCAGAGGTGTACGTACAGTTTTAAAAACAGTTCTAGCGGTTAGAAGGATGTCTTTATTCTCCAGAAAGCCAAAAGGGAGTTTACACAAAAAGCTAACCCTTTGTTGTTCTCTGTAACAGACTGCCTTGTCACAGAGTAGCTGCTGGCTTAGCACGGCAATACAGACATCCTCCTCATGCTCAAGGTAACCAGATATTTTTTCATGTAGAGGATGTTATGAACTTTAGCAAGGAGATTTACTCGGCATTCGGTCACAACAAACCTTGCTCAGTCTTCATGACTCATTTTTAGTAAAGAAGACACAATAGGCTGCATCTGAAACAGTTCAGCAATTAGGTCCTGTCCCTGCTGTACACCCTGCTATCAGCACACAGAGGAAAATCTCTCTTGACTTATGCTGCAGAAACAAACAACATTTTACATTTTCCAACATTTCTGTGACGAACGAAGTAGTAAAAACTCTAAACACAGTGTAAGTCATGTACAAAAGCTTCAGAAGTTTTATCTTTGTTTTTACTTTTAATTTCACAGAAATAGTCCAGGGCTGTATTGCACAGTGCTGCAGGGGTTGAGTGCTTTGAAAAGTGGTTAGCTGTGTAAATTAGCAGTCTGTATAAAAATATCTTCAAATTATTCCTGAGAACTCAACCGTTCAGTTGCTTATAAAGCAGAAATCATATTGCAGACATTTTTGTGGCTAATAAACAGGATTTATGCCACATATACTTTGGAAAACAAATAAGATTTGTATGCATGCATTTGCCACTTCATAAAGTTGAACTTGTGGTATTTCATCTGCTTCCAAGCTTAGGTTTCCTGCCTTATGTGACATGCATAATGTGGCACGTGGTGAGAGAAGACATTTTAAGTTTTATATTTAAGTAGAATTCATTTTTATGCATCTGTTTGGTACCACAGACTTACTACGAATTATTTTTCTAACAGCAGGTCAAAGTTTAAAATGCCAATCAAATTACAAGACCAAATAGTTCAAGCAACTGATTAATGACATCCTTTCACACTAAAGCTAAGAAATAAGCTCCTTCAGAAAAGTCAGATAACATATATGCACGAAGATGATGAGGAAAAAAACAATCTTATTTTTGTATTTATTTCAAAAATGTTTAGAGCTCTACGGAGTAAAACCAATCCTGGCTTCACGACTATGAGTCAGCTTGATAACAGGAAGAATTTGTATTTCTGCAGCAAAGTTTCAGGATGCTTTTGAAGGCTGTATTAAATGGAACCACAATAGGGAATTTAATTGGATTTGTATTTGCACTGATCAAAGTGGACGGCACAGTCTCTGACTTGATTACTAATTATGCTTTCATGAAGCTTAAGGAAAACCAAAACACAATTAATTTCCACACTGAGAGAACATTAAAATTCATCTCCTAACAGACATGAGATAACAGAACAACTAGTACACAGTGTTTTCTACTGTACATTGCTTGCAGTTATGATAAGGAAAGCCAAAGTCACCTCTAAGAAAAAAATTCAACTCTTCCACCACCGGCACCCCGCAATCCAATTAGGGAATGCCCTTGAGAACTAACTGCCTCTCTGAGCCTCCTGCTGGGGCTTTAGGTTGATAGATACTTTCTCATCTACTGAAGGTTTTCTAACCCTTCCAAACTAGAATGATGCTAACAATTGCCAAGGAACATTGTGAACATAGGTTTGCACTCTGAAAACAAACGAAGCCATTGGCCTCATGGCATCAGTTGTATCTGGTGGGGAAGATGTCCCTGTTCATTAACCATGATATATTACATGGTGTGGATCAACATCATAGATGCCTATCGCTGGACACAGCCAAGCCTTTGTTCATTCCTGTACACTGAAGAACAGAGACATGTATCACACCGTAAGATCTTGAGAAATTACCCCAATTGAAGGACACAGAGACACTAAACAACACGAGGCAGCAAACCACATTTCCTCAGTCATAAAATTCCTTGTTCTTGTGAAATGGGAGAAAGAAAATATGTCCCTCCTCTTTCCTCCTTTCCAGTGAAAAAACAAGGGAAAGAATTCAAGCCTTTCTCCCAGTACAATGCAAAACCCAAACCTAATTTGTTAATTCTCCCATTGCTGACACTTCTTTAATGGATTTCTGCTTTATTTTTAAAAGTTACAATTGCAATCTGGGGTGAATTTAGGAAGTGACATGCATACATAGTATTCCAGGCACTTTGTACAGTTTTAATACCTCTGCTATCCATAACTATATTACTTCAAATAAAACAGATTTTCAACTTATTACAGAGCAAAAATATTCTTAAGTCATGCCAATCAATTGTTCGGAACATTCCTCCCCCATTTTTTCTACCTGCTAGATAAATTTTCAATCTGCTTCAAAGTCAGTCACAAAGGCTTCCTCAGCTGGTACTGACCGTCAGAGAACCACTAGAGCACCAGAACCGTTCGTTATGCCATGCAGATAAACATCAAGTGTACCAAAGCCTTAAGCTTATGGACATGCTTAATCCTGTGAAGTGCAAGGTGGAAGTCAAGACTACTAAGTGCAGTTTTACTTATCCAGCCAGATTACAGAGACTGGCATAAAGGTCAGCACATGCTTCGGACTCTGCAGCATCCTGAGACCAAACAAACAAGCTTGTCAATGATGGAAACAGAAGAGCAGCAGATTCTCAAAGGAAATTCAGTTGTATTTTCAGACACGTCTGGCTGCCGACACAGGTGTGATTTTCAGGCACATGAAGGCCTTTTGAAAATCTTGCCCAATACTGGTGTAGTGGTTTGCATCACAAAACATTCCCCACTATCAGAGTGATGCATTTATGACTACAGCATTCCTGGCTGTGTGGTGTTACGGCCCTGGACAGAAGTCTCAGTCTCTCTCTGGCCTTTCCAGTCCTTGAGCAGGTGGCTGTGTTCTTCCTCTTACGGGATTCAGATGGGTATTCCTTTCCCTTTTTCTTCTCTTCTCTATATATACTGATGTAATCTGATGTCTTTGTAGCAGAGGAGTAAAATATTCTGTGTAAATCAACTGAAAACTCTACCTCTGCCTTTTTTTTCCCCTTCTCTTCTTATATCCTGGTAAGGAGTGAGGAAACAGGAGGAGGTGTGGGGAGCAGTGAAGGAGTTTAGCCCTTGTACTAAACTAAGAGAGGAGGAAGAACGAAGGCTAAAGGAAAGGTGCTCCAAAGGCAGTCACAGGCATTAGGCTTTTTATTTTAGGAGCCTGCCAGAAGCTCTGTGAGGCAGATGGCACATCAGCAAAGGTCTACAAGAGAGGCCTAGCTAGATGAGCAGCTAGGAAGGGCCTAAAACCAAGGATGAGATGGCAATTTACAGGCTGAGGAATGGAACAAAACCTGCAGCCTCAGAATCATATAACCACAGAGCTCAATTTCAAGATCATCAAGTCCACCATGGCCATTAAACTAACACCGCCATGGCCATTAAACATGTCCCAAAGTGCCATGCCTACATGTTTGCCAAACACAGAGCACCGTGTGACACAGACAGAGGACCAAGGAAGCTAGTAAGGGCAGCATGGTGCCTCAGATCAGAGCTAGGGACTCACTACGGAGGGGTAAGTCAAGGAGACAACTGAAAAGGACAGGCAGCCCCTCTGAAAATGTTAATTAACTAGACACAGGAGTCTCAACAGTGTAGGAGGCACAGACGTATTTGCAAGGGTGGTTTCAGTCTTATTTAATTTCAGTTTACACCCACAGATCACAGCAAGAGGGACACATTTGCCAATGGTTCATCTTATTTCTGAACATACTGAATTCCTGTGACATGCTACAGACACAGTCTAAAATCCCCCAATCCATCTTTCTTCGTGCTGCTTCTTCCTCTGCAAAGCAGGCTGCCTGAAGATTACTAAAGGTGCAGACACACGTGTGCAGTTGCTTTGCTCATGTCTCAAATAGTCTAACCCCAAACAACTCCAGTCTGAAAGCACTGAAACCACAACAGCACAGCGTCATGCCCTTAATTATCTGTGAGGCAAGGAAGAGAGTCTGTAAGGCTCAGTGTCATGCTACCACATCTGCTTAGCTTCCAGCTGCCTTGGATTCTACCAGCTTGGAGAGCAGATAGAAAAGTTTGCATCTGTCTGTAGCTATCAACATGCCCTAGGAAGTTAATCTTTGGCACACATGCAGCAGGTTGTACACTGCAGTACTACTACGCCCACCAAGCTTTTGGAGGAATCAAAGCATTTCTTTCCAACTCCACAATCTACAGGAAGTGGGACTCTGGTTTCTCTTTTCCAAGAAGCAACCTGCTTCAGACATGATCCTGCCTCAGAGGGGAAAAAAAAAAGTAATATATCACACCTTGTTTCCATTAGTAGTAGAAATGCTGGGAGTCCTCATCAAAAGAAGGCCATCATCGCAATCCAACTTGAGACCACTCACCCTGCATCATTATGGCACTTTGCAGAGCTTTATTTATGCTTTATTCCAATATATTTGGAGCACTGCTCTGTCACTTCTTTTGCAGCTCTGTAGAGTGTCATAATCTGCATAAGAAATCCAGTTCCAAGAGTTTTTACTGCATAGCAAACATCTTCTGCATGTGGGAAACAGAATTCACATCTCTAGTTTGGAACTAGTCCTGACAAACCCAAAATGCCAAAAAACCAAAACACCAAAAGGAAAAGGTTAAAAGGATGCCTTAAGAGTCTGAAGAACCACAGACATCTAGTGAATCTGATTCAATACACCGCTGTAGTTACTGTGGTTAAGGAGTCAGTTTTCATCTATTCAATTTCAGTCACTATTCAGCTTGAAATTTGACCTCTAAAATCTACAGTTTTGACCTCTAAAGCCTAACATATTTGGTGCTGCTGGTTTATGTAACTCAAACAACTGCTGGCTACTAAGTGTTCCTCAACTGACCTGCTGATGAAGGAGGGAACTGTTCCTTCCCTTCCATTACCTCCCATCCTTTTCCCTGAAAGTAAGAGGGCTGCTCACAGGTACCAAACAAAACCTTGCCAGCCAAGGCAGGTTGTGAGCAGAAGGTATGCACAATGGAATTCATGTCTACCTGCTGCTCACTGAAAAATAAAAATTCCCTAGGACAGACCAATGCCAAATAGCATTGAACTTGATTAGACTACCAAAGGAAGACAGGAGCACAGATTGCTCTGTTTAGTCACTGGAGGTGGGAATGCAACAACAACAAAAAAGAAATCCACATGGAGAAAAGCTTTCTGTATGCCAAAAAGGAAAAGTACAATAGCAACATGTCTTGATGAAAGCAAGTGACCTGTGAAAGAATATAAGAGCTGTGCATAAAGTTTCCAGTATGCACAAATGTCTTAAGACTTAGTGATTTTGATTGAAAGATAAGGAATGACAAGACAGAAGTAATAAACAAGCTCAAGCATAGATTGGTGTATGGGAGCTGCTGGCTGCTGATTTCTTCCAGCTGAAGGTTCTGAAGGAAACCACTGCTCTGTAAGCAGTCTCTTTTGCATGACCCTGCACAGCTCTGTTCCGTAGCAAAGACTCAGTCACAGCAAAGATCCGCATGAACATTTTTTTACCCCAGGCCACCCTGCAAGGAGCAGACTTCACATTTGTCTGGGGCTCTGAGGAGACACTATCAGCATGTTCCTGGCCTGCACTTCCTACATACATCTCTGATCACCATCACTTACAGAGGGATGCCCTTCTCAGCTCTCACTGCCACTGCCCCATTTCCAAGGACAGAGAGATGTCAGGGCACACCACAAGGCCCTTAGCATATGCTACATGATGTTTTTTGGAACTGCACTGTCTTGATGCTACATTGAATATATCTGTAAAGAGTAAAGCATCAGGACTCCTGAGCAGCACAGAGCTCAGTTTCACTGCACATGGCATGGGCTGCAGACAGCCAAACCAGCTGTGCAGTGGGCTGAACCACCAATGGGTCACACTGACTCTTTTTCATTAAAGGGCAGATGATTTACTCTTTGATTTGGTAATGACAACTACACCCTGAATTTGTCACTTTCTTAGAATTCGTCATTTCTTAAATTTATCACTTTCAGTTCAGTTACTTTAAATGATTCCTTAACAATTTTTATAGGAAGTAAAGTAATTGCATGTTATTCTCAGGCCAAGATCTCAGCTGGCTTTAAAAGCACTGATAGCAATCCCTGAAAATACTCCAAAGGAACTCTAACATATTCCTAAGAAAAACACTTCCCATGCAAAGTTTCAACAGGAAGGAGTGTGAGGTTGTAACAAAGCTTGTAATTGCCTTCACTGTGAACATGCAGCAAAGTGGCTGCAGATTCAATATTCTTTTTTAATTACCTGTTGGATGAGAAACAGCTTGACCTACTTTCTTCATAGTTTACAAAAAGAACACCCAGGTGCACGCTCTCTTGGTACCACATTTTGCAACAAATACCCATGTACATACTTTGATAAGTGAGCAGATAACTTCTCCAATCCAGCATAGCTGGTTGATCATTTAACTGTAAACAAAGGTCCCTCTGTCACCTAGGCTAATGTGAACCCCATGAAAGTCATCAGTGCCTTCTGTAGCAACTCATCTATGCTGAAAAAAAACCCCTGATTTCATCAAACTTCATAAAAGCCTTCCTCTTGTCATAACAGCCAATCTAGTATTTTTCAAATACTACCTTTTTTTCCCCTAATCAAAGTTATAATAAGATTATATCTGAAGCTTATTGTGCAACACAGGCAAATTTAGCTACTAAGACATGCCACACTTGCAGTGATTTTTGCAGAACTGTGTTCATAAGTTACAGCAGTAACTTTTTTTAAGACATGACAGCTTGGCAGACAAATCTGCTAGGAACAGCTACCTTGCTCCCACAGAAAGTGTTTTGTGGGAATTTTGCATTTCCTGTACGAAGCAGGAACAAATTAAACTTTCCACAAAAAGCACTGTTCACAAAGTTCATCAGCAGTTCGTGGTGCAATACCTTTTGAAGGACATACATGTAGAACACCAAAGGTGCAACTTAAAATTGCCACTGAAACAGTGCTTTATGAGAACACAATTAAATACAGCTCATCAGTCAGATGTGGTGAAATCCAAAAGAACAGTGATCATCAGAAAAAAGGGACTTTTTACAACACTGGCATCTTTTTACACAACACTTCCTAAACCCTATCCTTTCACTTCAAACATTTTTACTAAACGAGGAAGGTGTTTTATACACTCCACACACAATCTGATTACAGCTGAAACACCTGAAATCAAGGGAAGGCACAGAGCACTTCTCCAGAGCTCTTCTCAGTAGTTTGGACAGCACCAAACAGGTTATGTTCTCCCTTGCCCGGGCAATGGCTAAGCTTCAAGAAACAGGCAAGAAAAGCAGAAAGGAGACCTCAAGACAAGAATTTGAGACCTTTGCTACATCTTCCACTAGAGATGCATGTCAGAGTGCACATTCCTCCTCTGCATCATGCATTACATTTGCCTGCTTTACTGCAAAGAATACACCTGTAGTAACATTTATTCATTCACTTTGCAGCTCCTTAGAAAGACACCAAGAAGATGCAACACGCACCTTGCAGCAGGAGAAAAGCACTGCCACTGACCCACACAGTCAAGGAACAAAACCAACCAGCCACTCCACATAACAACATCACAGCCTGTCTGATACAGACCAAGTATACTGAGAAATTATTTGACAGACAGTCATGCAAGCTTCAGCATTCAAAACAGAAATGATGTTCTTTCTTATGGCTGACCCATTTTCCAATAAAAGGAAAAAAAAAAAGTAAGGTTGTGTGCTGTGAGGTGGAATAAAAGGTAAAGTTTGCTGTTACTTGCAAACTGGCTCATTTTTTGATGGGCAATCACAGTATTCAGTGAGAAGCAGAAACTTAGACAACATATGCTTTGGGCCCAGTGGATATTCAGTTTGATTTGCAGATGAAGCTGTTGCAACTTTTCAGAGTCCTTTAGAATGAAATTGCCAGAAATCAACCTCACAAAACAGAAGCAAAGGTATCCTAAATAGACTGCAACTACTGTCTACAAATTTGCTCAAAGAAACTAGCTGATCATTTCAGTTTTTCTTCAGCAAGACACAGTCACAGACAGTCTGAACCTTAACCAAACACATAAGAAACAATCTTCTGTCTCTTGTAAGAGAATTGCACATCTATGAGCACTCTGGGAGCAGGTGAGACAAAGTCAAAGGAAATGCAGAACAAAGTAGGTGAATAAGATAACCAGATACTATTGGTTATGTTCACAGAAGAATCAGCTATCCAGTGATAACTGCATTGAAGGATGGGAGATTTTACCTCACTTACCCTGGTAAAGCTGAATGAACCTGGGATGTAAGGCAGAGGTTATAATCCCATCTGGCAACTCTCTCAAAAATAATTTCAAAAGACTGGCTGCTGAGTACACATCTCCATCTTTACCGAGTTCCACCTCTTCTCCACGCTCATATTGCAGACGTAACTGTTCTACCATTTTCGTGCTGCCGTTTACCCTGAAGAGGCCTTCCTGTGTCATACCTGTAATTATACATTGCACATGAGATTGAGCTGAACTAAGACATCCCAGTCATATGATGAAACAGACACTCAAGTGTGAATAACACACTTGTAGTAATACAAAGAAGGACAATCAATACAACACAGATTATACAGAAAAGGATCAAAATTCTACAAAACAGCCTCGTTGCTTCAGTTTAGCAAGCAGCATGCTATCTGCTATCTTCAGGGAGACTCTGCCAAAACATCACACCTGACCACTGCTAGCTTCATGCTGTGGGGCAACAGCTGTTACCATCATGACACAAAACACGTCTGAATGCACGCTGATTGTAGCAGCAACTCTGTTATGAGCACTGCAACTTTGTGACAAATCTTAGGGGGTAAATGTGCATTTTGGACACCACAAAGCCCAAAATATTCACAATGAAAAAGAAAAGGTACCAATTACTTCAGGCCAGATATCTCACACCCAGTGAAGGCAATGAGGAAAGAAGGACGTTTCCATGGAGGAAGACAGTTGAATCATACTAAGTCAAACATCTAAGCACATAGTGAGGTTTAAAACCTTCAGTAAGTTCCTAAAAGTTAACTTATTTAATTATTTTTTTCCCCTAAACTACTTTCACCACAAAAATTTTGTCTTTTCTAATACTATGTCTGCTTACTTTTCTTCAGAAGCGTAACAGTGAAAGGATAAAAATATATATGGCTTTCATTAGTTTGGAGTAGACGCTATAAAACAGCACGCTTCCAGCCCAAGAAATCAATACTGATACGGAAGAGTTTTTAGAGAGAGAGAGACAAACTAACCTAGCAATGTGGCGGGGGGGAAGGGGGAGGGAATTGGACAAGCACTCAGTCGTGTTACTTGACTTATGTAAGATCCTGTTCACAGATCCCATATTCCTCTATTCACAACAGAACGCTTTCCTATGTGACATGCTGTGCTGCCATCTTGGGGGCAGCAGAAACCATCACACCTCAGTAACCAAGTGAGCAAAGAGTCCTCATGCTGACGAATTTTACTTCTTCAGCAGTTATTTATGGAAATAAAGAGACACTAAAACATACTAGTAACAGTAATTGGATGCTACTCAACACAGGAAAACTTAGCTTCACTTACAATTTTTTAAAACAGGCCTCTTAACGCAAATTTAGTTCAAGAACGTAGCTGCACGTCAGCTCAGCTTTTTCAAATGGCTTATCAGTTACCCCAGAGCTAAAAGAGAGACTCAGATGGTCTGGCTTTAAAAAGCCTTACAATGTCCATTATAGCATCTTTGCAGAATGGGAATTCTAAGACAACACTGAACAAACAGTGATCATTATTCACTTTGCCTAAAACAGTTTGAATTCCTACCTGGGCCTCTGTTTAAAATGTCTTCACAGTTAACTTCACCATTAATAAATTAAGGTTTGTTTTGTGAATTAATGCTGAAGCACAAGACACATTTCAAGAACTTCCCATGCAAGATGGAATCTTTGGGATTTTTGCTTGCACTTTTGAGTAAGAGAATGGATTGTATTTATACAGAGACTGGATTATCATCTTGGCATTCAAAAGCCTAGTTAATTGTGCTGCAGAGCAGAGAACTTGGCTTGTTTAGTTCACGTTTGGGACACAGTTGTGTGGGATTTACATCTTTATATGGAACACAGAGTACAGCTCACAATTTGCAGGCAGTGTTTGTCAGTTTCTGGTTTTGATTAAACCCTAAACGACACAAACACTTATTCTATTCTTGCTCTTTCAGTGTTCCAGAAACCACTTTAAGGCAAGCTGAAGTAGATCAAGCAAGATGCTGCTGTGATAGCGTTTTAAATTTGCATTGTACCCTAATCCGTGCTAACTCTCAAGCCATGTTTGCATCTGTCAGCTCCTGAGGGTTGATACAGACATGGAAGCTAAGGCTTTGAAATTGGATTATGATCACCAAGTAGCTAGAAGGAAAACCTTAAAGGTAGAACCAGCTGTAGCTTCTTGTAAGACAAAGTCACCTCCATGAAATCTTTTTCATTGCTGAACAACTGCCACAAAATACATCTGTGCAGAAATGGTGCTCTAGATTTCGGCAAAGGAATTTCAACAACAGAAACCAAAGTCTTGTTAAATGAATGCAAAAAGAAGCTAAGAACTGGATATCTACTTCTTAGAGGGGATTAATAATAACTAAGATCTATCTGAAAATCTGCAAGAACATGTATTGCTATTCAGTAATGTCTCACACTTGGAATACTGTATCTAGTTTTGCGATCTGCAATTCAAGAGACAGGAATCTGCTGGAAAGAGTCCAACAGAGAGCTACAAGGATGACTGCAGATCTTGAACATCTCTCCTATGAAGAAAGACTTAAAGAACTGGGTCTGTTCAGTCTTGGGAAGACAAGGCTGAGAGGGGATCTTATCAATGCCTATAAACATCTGAGGGGTGGGTGTCAAGATGAAGGTGTCAGCCTGGTTTCGGTGGTGCAATGACAGGAAAAGGAACGATGGGTATAAGCTAGAACCAGGAAGTTCCAGCTCAACATGAGACACTTCTTTACACTCAGGATCACAGAGCACTGAAACAGGCTGTCCAGAGAGGTTGTGGAGTCTCCTCCTCTGAGACTTTCAAAACCCACCTGGATGCATTCCTGTCTGGCTTGCCCTAGGTGATCCTGCTCTGGCAGGGGGGTTGGACCAAATGATCTCTGGAGGACACTTCCAATCTCTAACATTGTGTGATTCTGTGAATATCCCTATATAGATAGTTATATCTTCTCACTGCCAGGGAGTGCTAAAGACAAGTATTTTGCAACTAGTAATTGGCACAAACCTTCACAAGTGAAATACATTCCATTTATAAACTGAATGACTTGTTTATGGGAACGTGCTGCCTCCTAACACTGCAGTTTACCTATTAAAGAAGTTCAGCTTCAAGGTAGAAAGAAAAAAAAAAAAAAGGCAGCAAACCACATTCACTAGTATTCTTTGCCTGTGGTTAGTGGTGCAACCTTATTTAGCCCCTGTACTACAAAAAAGACAGATCACTCCCTTTGAAGATTTACATAAAGAGTCCTGCTAAGCACAAGTGACTCCCCATCAGGCCTACCGTGCTGGGTGAGGTACTCGACTATATTCCATACAACTATTGGGATGCCATTCTTGCTCAGTCCCTGCTGCTGGAGCTCCAGAAGACTCACACCAAACACCTTTGGACAGGTTGTGTCCTTCTGCTTGTTCAGTGGAAGTGCAGCTATTTTTTTCATGTCCTCTTTCAATCTCACAGCTGATTTGCTTTGCTTAAAAGAGCAGAAGAAACCAAAAGTGCATTTAATCACATTTGCTGCAGAAAATTGCATAGTCACAACATAAGCACATCCATCAAAACTGGCTTCTGCACTCCAGAATAAAGCTTTGGTCTTATTTCCTTTTAATCTACAGGAAAGACTCTGTGAAATAGAAAAATTAAAATGAACAAGAGGGGAAAAATAGAAGAGTAATAGTAAAAGAATGTAAGTATTGTGTAGTTAAGGGGGAAACACACACTTTTGTATGAAAGGAACAAGTAATTGGGAATCACAGAGGACTGCTTTTTTAACCTTCAGTTCACATGGGTTACAAAAGCAACTAGACAAACATGAACATCAAAAACCCCCCCACACCCCCATTAGTGCATATTGTCTCCGGGATGCCTCTCATCTGGGAGAATACTCTGGGGAAGACTCACTGCACCCTTCTTCTAGATGCTGTTCCTTAGGAATTAATTTTGGCCACTGTTAAATGAGACAGATCCTTATGAAAGGATGAAAGACACTAAATTGTGTTTAGTATCCGTTAAGTCTCAATTTTGATTACTGAGGTTTTAAGGTTACAAAGTGACTATGTAAACTAATCACACATAATAGAAGGGGTGGAAAAAAACCACTTCACAATACATTCCATAGCTTCTTCTGGAGCTGCAACGTTCTCACAAGTTTTAAGTTGCAGTGAGAGAGAAAACATGAGAATAAAACACAAGGGGACAACATAATATAAGATCAACAATAGGCATAAATCTAAATAAGCATACAGTGCTGCATGTTTGAAAAGACAGCTCTAGACAGAGCAGCAGTATCACCTAACACAGTTGTGATTTCCATACGTACCCAAGCATTATTTTGCTAATGTGGACAGGCACTGTGCAACTCAGCACAATTCATTCGAAAAAGACTAATTTTTGCTGTTGATAAATTTCCTGACATTTCTAACATCATGCTGCAGTAACTAGCGGCCACTGCTACCATGGAGCTTAATCAGCTTTTTTAAGAGGTCCACTAGAGTGTGATGCCTAAAAATTAACTTATTCCTCCCGGTGAGTTAACAAACGAGTAGTAGAAACATTAAACATCAACAATATTCAACAGTAACACAAACAAGTGCTCAGACTCTTGCCTAGGTCTTGGTGCTTGACTGCATTAAGATAGATTTTAGCAAGGCATGCATCTTTCATTTTAAGGAAACCCTTGAAATCTCTTTATGTGTGAGAGTGCATTTGTACTGCAGTCTGGAAGGAATCCACACATCTGCATCAGTACTGCTACTGACCTTCTTTCAGGCAGAAAATGATCTAGCAGTTCACTTTACTCACTGTATCTGAGTAAACAGCTATTTGGAGTACATGTGCTCTATAATCCCAGGTGCTATACAACACTTTTCTTTAGAAAAGATGTTGCTTAAATAAATGTATTTTTTTTAATAAAGCCGAACATTTTTATTACTTATTAAATAAAACTGTTTTTATATATATATATATATATCTATATCTATATATATATATCTAAACCCAGCACTCTTATGACCTAATATTATGATAAACAGTGTATCAGCATTTGATTGAAAATCTGACTTATTAAAATACCACATCTCTTAAATCTGATTTATTAAAACATCACATCTCTTGTCAAAAGAGATGTTCCCACTCAGGATAAAAATAACAAACATGTGTCCAGGCAGACACATGCCAAGGCAAAACCTATGTAGCTTGGGTTAAGTTCAAAAGATAGCAAAAATCATAGAATCAGGGTTGGAAGGGACCACAAGGATCATCTAGTTCCAAACCCCCTGCCATGGGCAGAGACACCCTACCCTAGATCAGACCGGCCACAGCCTCATGGAGCCTGGCTTTAAACACCTCCAGGGACAGGGCCTCAACCACCTCCCTGGGCAACCCATTCCAGGCTCTCACCACTCTCGCGGTGAAGAACTTCCTCCTCACATCCAGTCTGAATCTCCCCACCTCCAGCTTTGCTCCATTCCCCCTAGTCCTGTCATTCCCTGATAGCCTAAAAAGTCCCTCCCCAGCTTTTTGTAGGCCCCCTTCAGATAGCTGGAGCAGTTTCTGAGCAGCTGTTATGCTCACAGAGNCTACTGACCTTCTTTCAGGCAGAAAATGATCTAGCAGTTCACTTTACTCACTGTATCTGAGTAAACAGCTATTTGGAGTACATGTGCTCTATAATCCCAGGTGCTATACAACACTTTTCTTTAGAAAAGATGTTGCTTAAATAAATGTATTTTTTTTAATAAAGCCGAACATTTTTATTACTTATTAAATAAAACTGTTTTTATATATATATATATATATCTATATCTATATCTATATNCGGCCACAGCCTCATGGAGCCTGGCTTTAAACACCTCCAGGGACAGGGCCTCAACCACCTCCCTGGGCAACCCATTCCAGGCTCTCACCACTCTCGCGGTGAAGAACTTCCTCCTCACATCCAGTCTGAATCTCCCCACCTCCAGCTTTGCTCCATTCCCCCTAGTCCTGTCATTCCCTGATAGCCTAAAAAGTCCCTCCCCAGCTTTTTGTAGGCCCCCTTCAGATAGCTGGAGCAGTTTCTGAGCAGCTGTTATGCTCACAGAGCTTTTCCAATGAAGGCCTCTCATTAGCCTTACACTCTTGCTCAGTTACAGGTTTCCAGCCTGCTTCCATTTCAAGCCTTCGAAAACCTGCGTCATAGAGCTGGGTCTACTTGGAGAAACAAGAGAGATTTCCCATGTCCGCAGGAACAGCAGAGGACATTTCTGAGTTTGCTTCAGGATCTGGCGAGGATGCACTAATTAGCAACAAAAAATTATGCACCGTTATCCAAATGCACATCTAAGCAAAATCAAAACGTATCCATTCTCTCAAAACAGCTCTGAAAAAAGAGTTCAATGTTGTATGATCTTACAGATGGAAGCTCTGATGTTACACAGAGAAAATCTGTCCGACTATTACTGCAACTGATCACCAAGACTGGAAAAAACAACTTCATCATCTCTGCACGATACTGACGCCAAGTGCCACCCAGGCATGGCTAGAGTTGAGAAATGCTATTTATCTGCCGCACAGACACATTTTTTTCCAGCTCATCCAACACCACTGCATAGGGAACGATGCAGCACAACTGCTTGAGGAAAGGAAAAAGGAAAAAGAAAAACCCAGAATCTATTAACCTCCAGATTATTAATCTCCAGATTACCCAAACGAGCGACAGCTGCCGAAGGGGTAAATGAAGAAAGCTGAGAACGAAGAGAAGGCACCGGGCCCAGGCCGGTCTCTCGCCCCGCCCCGACAGGGATCTCGGGGGAGAGCAGGAGGGAGACAGCAACCAGTCGCTCCCCACTCCCCTCTGCCTAGCCGCGCTCCGCAGCCGCTCTCCCAGCAAAGCCGTCCCCGTCCCGGCCACCCAGGGACTACTCACGCGTATGGCCAGCGCTCCGGCCCCCATGCCGACCGGCAGCTGAGCCGGCTCCCGCAGCCCGGCCGCTTTCGCTGGGCCCTGCGGCCCCCTCAAGGCGGGAGGCACCCTGGGCCTCCCGCCCTGCCGGCCCGCCCCCGCCGCCTGTGGGGGAAACGGGGCCTGCCCCCTGCCCCTCCCGCGGGAGCCGCCGGGAGGGCTGGGAGCGGGGGGGAGCCCTGCCCTTTCTCAGGAACGTTCTGCGGGTCATGGCGGGCGGAGGGGAGGCCCCGCGGCTGGCCTGGGAGACCCTCCCGCCACCACCCCGACCCCATGTCGGCCAGCCGCGTGGTGCCGAGCGGGAAGAGGAGACACCGCGCCCGTGTGAGAGCCTGGGCTCGGCCAGAACCGGGCTGCCGGTGGAGGCGTCCCCACGGAATCTGCTTTCAGCAGAGCAGCGTGCACGGCGCTGTGGTGAAAGCAGCGAGCATCTCTTATCCTCGCACGCGTAAAGGTTAGCAGAGAGTCGGACGGTGTGGCGTGGAGTCAAGCAAGCGGGGCTAAACGAGCCTCTGTGCCAAGGAAGCCTCCTCATGGCATAACCAGACGTGCCCCGGCAGAGCATAACCCCGTGCAGTATTTGGTGTGATGTGTAAAATGTGAGGCAGTATAAACAAGCCCCGCCTCGCCGTGATTTTCCAGCTACAGATATGCTGGTGAAATAAGAGAAAGGTTAAATCGAAAAGGGGAGAGAGGAGAATGCACACAGTCTGTCCGTCCCCACCCCCAGCTACGGACTGCCAGCGGTCGTGGCAGGGAGAAGAGGAATTCATCCTCTCCCAGTGCCCAGCTGCTGGTCACCATAGGCTGGAAGCAGCATTTGGCCTAGAAATTTAAAGCATATTTCAGAAGAGAACTGTGAAGTTGCGGTGTTCAGATATTCGATCCTCTTTTGTGGAAGTGCATGCACACATGCTTATCTCTCTATCTGCTCAGGTGCAAGCACAGTGTCGCAGGGCCTTAGCCTAAGTGCAGGAGTAAACGTCTTTGGAAGGTGCCTCTCAGAAATACCTGCCTTTGGGACAGGGACAAAAGAATGGGTGTCCCAAGTAGAGAAAAAATGAGGAAGAGTGGTTTCTTGAGCTCTCCATCAGAGAGAAAATGCTACCTGGAGAGCTGAGGGTTTATTCACAATGTATTTTTTATAAAGCACTGCAATTAGAACCTCTTTTATACTCCGCTTCTGTTTACCTCTCTAAGCCAGTCGAACACAAAATTACTGCTTTCCCAGTTTGTGAGTTTACAACAGAAATTTAGACCAGGATTTGTTTCCTTTTAAGTCCACAACGGGACTCTCAAAGTCAGCTAATGTAACACACTCCTCCTCTATCCCACTCCTTACTGTAAGCCTCTAACATGCTCTTCACATAAATCATATACAGTTCTTTCAGTCTTAGTCCTAACTGCAGCTTCACAGTAAAAGCCAACGGCATACTTCTAATTGGTATCTGGCGAGTAAATGATGACTTACTACAGCTCCCTGGAGAATTTGGGTGTGAAGAGTTCAAGCATGGACCCAGGCTGAACAGCAACTACAGCATTAAGACTTTTATAAATCTGTTGAGAGGCAGCGGGTACATTCTTATTCTTTAAAAAGCAAGACCAGAAGGCAAACACTAGCAGGAGCAGCCCCAGAGCCAGTGCTCTGGCTAGAGTATTTTTCCACCACAGCTGTTTAGCAGAGCCCGGAAAATCACACTTCTGTTAAGTCACTGGAGCACTTGGGGTTGTGATGTGCCAGAAACTTCTCTCTGAGTTGATAAAGACACTTCTGTACTTGCTTAGTGTCTTGAAAGAGCTGAAGCCTAGCATTTTTTTTTTCTTCTGAGTGGCAGAAGAATGAAAACCAGTCTGAGATTTTGTCAATGCCTTCATCCTTTCCTAATACTGCCTTATCAGCATCCCACAGGGCCAGCTTCCCCTAAGTAGGTATGGTAAGATTTTCATGCAGATTTCCTTAACTCTAGCCTAGAAGTAAGTGGACTTCTTCCTAGACCTTCTACCCCTCCCACAGAGACATGTTTCTGTGTATCCCGATCTTCTGTCTCCCTTCACTGAGCTACCTACCACCTTTCAGGATAATGGTTCAGAGGAAAGGTGTGGGGGAGCACCAGAAGTATTTCTGGCACCACAGCCAAGATGTGCTGTGGTATTTCTCACACCCAAGAAACTTTCACTGAGTTCTTCTAAGGAATTCAGAGAAATCCTTAGGAAAGAAAAAATTAGAAGTGGCCATACCTATCATGGAGAACCAAAAAACTCCCCAAACCCAGCAACAACTACAACTGCAGGATAAGTATTTATGCAACTTGACACAAAAACATCTAGAGACCTGAGAGCTCAAATCTGAGCAAGCACATTGTGACAGACTGAGGAACAGTCTATGAAACCAGAGTACGGTTAAGTGTTTAACATGTCTCCCATGTCTACTTTTGGTCACACAGTTGTTTCCTATAGCCCTCAGCTACACTGTTAACCATCCACATGCAGGAAGTGCTCCATCACTTTTCAACACGCCTGTCTTCTAAGGAGGTCAATAGAACTTACTCTCTGTCTGAGATCCCACCTCTGTCAGGTACTCTCTGATGCTACATAACAGCAAAAAGCTAAAGTGAAAATACTGCAAAGGACAGGCTAATAAAGTCATGCAATGAATCAAGAAAGGAAATATAATGTACTTTTTTCCCCCTCCTTCCACTTGTTTACAAATAAGGTATTTAACCTCAGATGTTAAAACAATATTCCCAGAGGGAAGAACAGCTGAGGGGTAGCGTTAGAAGTTCAAAGGAAATTCCTCATGCCACTTCTGTGAATAATCCCATTATCTCTGCTATGCAATATGTTGCTTTAACCTGACAATTATTCATCATTCCCACTGTGACATCAGTATTCAGCACTCATTTCACAACAGCCTGAATAAAAGCAGGCTACTGTGAAATAAATGTCTACTGCCAACTCTAACATTCTTGAACATTACTCCATTCTCTCTTTGCTAGTCCAAGTAGCAAGATGCAGGACACTTACTGTGGCCTTTCAGATCACTCAAGAGAAGACTCCTCCAACTAAACATCATCATGCTCCAGCAACCTGCATGGTGTAAGACCTGGCAGCCATGAATGAGAGGAGACAAATCAAGAAGCATGAAAGAGCAGCTGAAAATTGCCAGACCAGCACATCTGGCTGACAGTTTTCTCCAGCATTGTGTGACTAAATGGAACTCATCCAGAAATAGTAAGTCACTCTTCCTTAAAATAAACAACCAAAAAAGAAAAAAGGTATTAAAAGCACGTGATTCATTTTGATCAAGCCACCTATGTGAAGTACTGACCTGGGGGTACTGGTGGATAGTAGGCTGAAGATGAGCCAGCAGTGTGCCCAGGTGGCCAAGAGAGCCAATGGCATCCTGGCCTGTATTAGAAACAGTNTAGGCTGGATGTTAAGAGGAAGTTGTTGCCAGAGAGAGTGATTGGCATTGGAATGGGCTGCTCAGGGAGGTGGTGGAGTCACTGTCCCTGGGGGTGTTCAAGAAAAGAGTGGATGAGGCATTTAGTGCCATGGTCTAGATGACTGGATAGGGCTGGGTGCTAGGTTGGACTGGATGATCTTGGAGGTCTCTTCCAACCTGGTTCATTCTATGATTCTACTGAAATAATACTGAGTTGCTATGGCTTGGTAAAATACAACCATAAGGATAAGGAACCAAGAAAAACAAATAGTTACCAAATAGCAGAGTAGACAATTAACATACAGTTAAGCAGCAGGGTTAGCAGCCTACTGAATCTAGGAGATGGAGGCAGACATACTAGTTACAAAACTTGTTTAAAATAATACCAGACTTCCCCAGACTTCCCCAGTTACAAGTTAAATGTGTCTGCGCAAAACTGTTTGATATTTGAGGATCTGGTGATCTACTTAGCTATTATTTACAAAGAGTACTATTGCAGGGCTGTTATAATTTTGGCTACAATCCAGGGAAAGCTGTATTTTCAAAACAGCAATAGAGTAAAATGGAGTTTAGGGCATTCAAATCCCTTTCAGCTCCCTGCATATGTGCAAGGCCTATGAAAATGCTGACTAAATGAATGGCTGAATATGTAAACACCTGCCCTTAGCTCAGAAGGAACAGGAGGCTTAATTACTACAACATAAAGAAAAATACATGTGACATAATATTTTCTACCAAAACCTTTCCAGGGGCTGGCCATTGCTATGTCATGAAATGTAGCTTGTTACTCATTTCAGCTAAGCTATCAACCACTGTCAGCTAAACATCAGATCTGCAGGGTAAGGACCTGCTCCGGTCACATTTCAGCCTAGATTTCTTCCCTTAGCTACTTGAGACAAAGCATTTGATGACTCTTGAGGTTGCAAACAGACAATAAAGCAGCCTCTATAAATTTAGAATTGATTTAGCTGCCTCAATCAATAGCCAGTTACTAGCTGATTAATTACTAGCTCACTAATCTCTACTTAGTGACATAAATTAACGTTGGTACTTTTAGAAGGTTTCCCTCTTCCTATTGCTGCAGTTATTTACATTTTGATGTGGAGCTGCAAATGGTTTATGGCTAAGTAGATCACGGAGGTGTTTTAGTTTCAACAAATGAGAAATGCAATTGTTTCTGACCCAAGCATCCCACAATAACAGCAAAACGGACCACTATTATTTGGGAATTAATGTATCTTGTCAGTGTGCATGCTCCAAAAAATAGCAACCAAAGGAGCTCCAGGAATGGCAAGGATTATGGAGATTCATTCCTGCAGAGGAAGAAGCCGCTTCATACATGGCATAAACTCATGCTTGCATCCCCATCTTGTGGCAATAGAGAACAGTTGCAAGGCAACAGAAGAAAACTGCGTTTGGTCTGGGGTAACCAGGGTTTCACAAACAACCCTCAAGCAGGGATGCATACGGCCCATCTCCTTGGCTGAATAACTGCTTTTTTTCGGTTGCTGTGGAAAGAGTCTCTATGCCAGCACTGCGCCAACCAGCGTAGGAAATCTGCTGGCAGCACTTTAGGAATACCGTCTTTTCCTTAGGCCTACCTTAGCAGGGCAAACCTCAGCTTAAGGTCATGAATTTCACAGATTGTTGTTAAGTTTTGGTTCAGGGCTACAAGCAAAATGGGAGGTGAAGATCAGAACAGGGATTAGGTCCATTTTCCAGAAGGCACTTCCTTCAGAGACTAGTCCTATGTTGGCATAGCAAAGCCTTCTTGGCTGGGTTTTGCATGCTCGGGCTGTACAGACAAACTCATTATGGAGTTTGTGTGCACACTGGTTTTCTCTTAAGCCAGTTTCTGGTGAGAACTGTCACTGGTGGTTAGATAACATTGTATTTTCACTGTACTTGAAAAGCATTCAGTGTTATTTTGAAGGTAGAAATGCAGTGTATTGTGTCACAAACTTTACAGAGAATTATGTTTCACCCAACATTAGCTGCTGGGATGTTTCATAAAGGACTCAAAAGTAATGGGAACAATTGAAATATGGAGGCTTGGGAAGGTCAGAGTGACCTAAATCCCCCAAACCTACATCAGAATGATAGTACTTCACTGGAAGCCCTGTGAGCGTGACAAACTTCACAGATAAACAATGTTTATCCCCTCTTTCTCTCTCCACCTCAGCCCTCACCTCAGGCTGTGAGTCAACCTTAGATCAATGGCATTGCTATCTTGTAGTGACATATATGGTCCTGAAAGTGATGCTTGGTGAAACCTGCACCTGCTTTTTAAAACCAGGTGGATCCAGGCCAGCAGCTGCCAGAACTGCAGCATGCTTAAAGATATGTAGGATACTCATGGAACAATGTGAGTACAGGAGCCTGTGCTACTGTTTGGACACATTTCTAGGGATATTAATGGACTATCTACCTTGCTCCAAAGGCTTCAAAGATTTCAGCTGGTATTTCCTGACCTGGAAAGGCAGCATAATCCAGCAACTGTATCTGGCTGCACCTCCGTGCCCAGTGCAGGTCAGGAGCCTTGGCTTACAGGGATCAGGATGCCACTGGAATCCAGCTGTAAACTGTGCAATGTTGTGGGAGCTTGGCTATCACATGGTAATGAGACAGCCTTAGCCAGAAGTGAAGATTTAGATTTAAGTCAACTGGAAAGAGAATGTGAACTTTTGAATCTGGGCTGGACTTTGTGAAAAGATGGCCCAATGTGTTTGAGATGCTGCTATTTCAAGATAGTGCCAGCCACCCCAGGCAACTATCAGAAAGCAGGGATGAGTTTCTAGGATTCCTCAGGGTAGAAATAATAAAATTACTTAAAACCCAGTAACATTCTAGATTAGCCTTTTGGATTAAGCAGTGAAGTTAAGAAACCTAACTAGTCTGTAAAGAGGGTGCTGTTGCAGCAGGAAGCATCCCTGGAGGTCCTGCAAATTTGTTCCTGTCCGTGGTCCAAGGGGAGGGAGGCTTGATAGGAGAAAGGCACATGACATGACAACCATAGGTCATAGTGGTTTATGGGAACTGAGTTTCCAAATAGAATTTGTTTTTTTGAGTTTGGGACTTTCCCTTTCCCAGCAAAAGAAGGGACAGCAGACATATCCCACAAATATGCTTGTTTAGTCAAGAAGCTGCTTTCCACTGAAAAAGTAATCTGGAAATTTTCAGGAAGCCCAAGCCCTAACACCTGCTTGGACTGTAAACATGTTGGGTCTTGTCTCCTTGTTTTTTGAGTGCCAAAGATCCTTGGTGAGACAGACAAATACAGGATGACTGGGTAAAGGAAGCAGAGTCCATCCAGCCTCTGCCAGCTTGCCTTTCCACGGTTTGTATGCAAGAGAAGACAGCAGCAATTGACACCAGTGCACTTGGCCAGCTGCAAGGCTGGAGCAGTGTGCTAGTTTGAAGCTAGCTAGAATGTTTTGGTGAGAAGAACTAGGTTACAGGCTATGAAAGAGAAACAGTGGTAATGTCTACTTCACTCATACGCTTGCTGAGAGGTGTAAGAACAAGACTATAAATATAGATAAGACATTCGGTCACTGCCTCGGCTTTGAGCTGCATTTTTCTCTCTCTAACCTAACCTGATTAATCCACCTGCTTCCTAACTCCCCTGGCTGACACTCCATTCTTCCTTGGACACAAGGCAACGTCTAGGATAAGGTACAGAGGGGTGGGAGAAGGTGGAATGGTGGTTGGGAGCCCCTCCTGGGGACTCAGGTTTCTGGGAGGGCTGTTGTGTTTCTGTATTACCTTTTTACCTTGTATATTTCTGTCTATAACTGTATATACTGTAAATATCTGCTTGTACATTGTGCTAGCTGTAAATATAAAGCTTCATTCAATTTACAGAGCCAGCTGAGTCTAGTCTGGGTGATTTCTAAAGGGGGTGGGGGAGCGGGTAACACCCAAGCCATCACAAGCAGGGAGTTCCACAATGATGTACACCGTATCATAGAATGAGATGAACCTGACCACAGAAAGCTCACACATGACTTTGCAATGCACAAGCTTGTGATGGATTAATGATGAATGAAAGAATAAAATAATAAATAAAAGTATTGTTTTAAATAAATGAGCCAAGGATTGTGTTGAGTGAAAAAAGGAGGTATTTCAGGAACCCAGACTACAGCAAAAATCATGTGATTCGTTGAACAGCAATTCTGTTCCAAGAGGAGAAAATAAAAGGACTTAAAGAGGTTGTTTTTCAATTATTCAATTAAAAAATAGTTCTGTTTAAGAGGAAATGAAATTTTATCCACTTCAGCAGAACCCTTTCTCTTCTTCTTGCCTGCTCATGCATCCCTGTGAGTCACATAGGGCTCTATTTATCTTATGCATCTAGAATAGCAATTTTTCTTCCTGCAGAAGAGGCATCCTCCTATAGGTCTTGCACATTTTTGCCACCTACAAATATCTTAGGAAATGTAGTTTGCCAAGCCTGAGCTGTTGCAAATTTTAGCTGAGCACTTTCACACAGGTTTTTAAAAGCTTGGTTATCATCAGCAAGATGTGCAGGGGGTGCTCAGACACAGATTTCAGATTAATTTTGTGATTTCATACTGCCCACAGTTCATTATTTGTTCCAAGTGTGATCCATGATTTTGAGTTGCAAGCCAGTTTCTTTGCAATGTCAGCTAATCAAAACCCCTCATGTCTGCGTGCACACACACACACAGACACAGTGTGCTTCCTGCTGCAGAAAGCAAGAGGGATGTCCACATCTGGGAGAACAGTGGAGACAGCAGCTCTCCTCCAGTGAGTGCTCACTTGTCAGAGCGTGGCTGAGTGAAAAAGAATGTGTACAGATCTGACTCAGATGTGATTGATTGCTCCAATTTACTCTTCCCTCCCCGCCCCCAGCCTTCCTTTCCTGCTGTGGCTGCCAAATAATTTAGTGTCTGTGCTGGCTCAGAGAGGCTTCAAGGTCATTTTTGCTGTATTTCTCCCACACAGTGCCTAATGATTTGGAGTTGCAGTACCCTTGCCTATATGAGTGAATACAAAGCCGTGGGGACTGCTGCCACTTGCTGTGCCTGTCCTCAGTGTCGACTGTAAAGTCTCCATGCACAGATAGTTCTGTTTGTTTCACAGCCAAGAGAGGGTCATGTAGGCACCAGACAAGGTCAATGGAAAAGGCACAGCTTGAATGTAAATTAAGCAATTGTTACCTGAGCTAATGCACTTAGAATCACAGCAAGTTAAGGGTTGGAAGGGACCTCCAAAGATTGTTGGGACCAACCCTCCTTCCATAGCAGGATCATCTAGGGCAGGCCACAGAGGAACATGTCCAGGTTAGCTTTGAAAGTCTTCAGAGAAGGAGACTCCACAACCTCTCTGGTCAGCCTATTCCACTATTCTGTCACAGTAAAGAAGCTTCTCCTCATGTTGAGGTGGAGCTTCTTGTGTTCTAGCTTATAGCTGTTATTCCTTGTCCTATTACCGGGTGCCACTGAAAAGATTCTGGTGCCTTCCTCCTGACACCCACCCCTCAAATGTTTGTAGACATTAATAAGATCTTCTCTCAGCCTTGTCTTCTCCAGCCTAAACAGCCTCAGTTCTCTCAGTATTTCTTCATAGGAGACATGTTCAAGTGCCTTAATCATCCTTGTAGCCCTTCACTGGACTCTCCCCAGCAGATTCCTGTCTTTCTTGAACTGGGGAGCCCAAAACTGGATACAGTATTCCAGGTGTGGTCTCACCATGGCAGAGTAGAGGGGCAGAAGAACCTCTCTAGACCTGCTGGACACACTTTTGTTGCGTACTTATATTCACCATTACAGGAAAGAAACACAATCCCCATTTAACGCTGATGGTACAGCAGGGTGAAAGTAGGCCTTGTGAACACCTAAAGCAATGGCCACATCGAGACAAGAACACAGGAGCCTTTCTGACATTTTGGCTCAGCACTCTGGATTAGCCAGGGGAACCCACTGCTGGCGGTACTAGAACAAACTTCCAAAGGAGCAGTGGAATTGCAGTGGATTTTAGATTCTCCAAATAATTCAGCTTCCAGAAGTATGAATTCAAGTACCTTATAGATGCAAACAACACAACAACTCTATCACTGAGATTAAACCAACACTAAAAAGTGAACGCATCATACAGAGGTACATGATAATCAGCACAGGGATACAGCACTGATGTACAATGCCCACTCAAGGAGCTCACTATGCTCACTCAGCTCCTTGGGATCTGTCTTCTTGAGTCCCCTTAGAACAGAATTCAGAAGAGGAGAAAGCAGAAACAAGGTCATTTTCATGGGTCTCTCTGGCTTCTTGTCAGCTGTGAGCACTTGCTAATAATTGGTTCCATGCTGGATTACAGAACACAGCACATGATGGCACGTGTCCTCATCTGTTCAAACTCATGGGTTTGCCCAGCCTACTCCCTGTTCCCTCCCTACCTAAACAACTTCTTAATTTATCATTATGCAGAGCAGGGTGGCAAAAAGGATCTCTCCTCACAGGGAGCGCCAGAGAAAATGTACAGGCTATTGCCAATGAGCTGAAGATATTTTTACCTGTCCAGGAGTACAGGCTTGGACTTTGCCTTGTCGTGACCAGGCTAACCTTTGCTATCAATTGCTTTTTACACTGGTTGACAATGGACAGAAACATGCACCCATCAGGGCACTGAAAGCAAAGCCTCTCCTGAGAAGAAGGATGCCAGGGCTCTGGCTGCCAGCTAAGGGCCACAGCAAAGGGGGGAATAATATATATATATATAAAAAAAAATATCTCTTTTTCAAGCCACTCTGAGTCATGGACAGCAAAACTAATGACATGAAGGCTAACAGGTCCCAAAAGATTTCCAATTAGGTGCCTTTGTGATTAACAGCCTGGCAAGACAGCAGCAGGGGGGCTGGAAAAAGGCACTGAGATGAAAAATACACTGTGTATGCTGATAGGGAGGAAGAGGAGGTGAGGTCTTTCCAAGCCCTGGAGCTACTCAATGGTAAAATTGCCTACTGTTACCTGCAGCGAATGCTCAAGTGCTCCAGTGATTATTAACAGTGCTGAAATACTCCACATGCACTTATGGATGTTTTAGCAACATCAGATCACGGGTTAGCCAATTAATTGACCAGTACAAGTAGGATCTATGACCTTCCCAAGGACTAAGGTGCTTGTTCACAGCATTGCTGCTGCCCTATCAGACCATTAGTACAATCAAGCCAATAGAAGCATCTCAGTTTTTCAGTTAGCTTCATAATTAATATTTAGAGATGGTGCTGAGTATCTTGTGAGCACTTGATTTTTTTTTTTCCTCCTGCTTGATATTAACTATGAAGCTATTTAATCTTCAAACTCAAAGAGGACTAAGGTGTTCTTCAAGTGTCTGGGGGTTTGTGCTCAGATGACTTTTTTGTTCTTACTTTTCTCTTGAACAGATCTTTACACTACTGTCACTTACTGACTTTCTCATAGCATAAATTTATACAACATCCCCGAATTCTGCAGAAAAGCCCCCATTTAGTCTGCATAGCCAAACACTCTGAACTGAGGAGGACTGCCTATACAGCTTCAACTCGGCCCCAAAGGCTCCCCCAGCCTCCTCCTTGCGAAAGTGACATGCTATGACCTAGTCAAGTGGTCAGTCAGTGGGGAACTGTCTCACAGACTGTACCCAGAGGGTGAATAATTAGCTCTTCCTCAAACTGGCAACCTGTCACTAGTGGGGTCCCCCGTGGATCAATATTTGGCCCAACACTGTTTAATATATTCATTAATGATTTAGACATTGGAATTAAGAACACCCTGATGCAGTTTGCTCTTGACACAAAAATAAGTGAGGAAGCTGACACTCCAGAAAGGAAAGCCACACTCCAGAGAGGAAAGCCATCCAGGAAGCTCTTGACAGGCTGCTTGAGGGAGGAAGAAGGAACCATATGAAATGTAATGAGTCCACGTGTAAGGTTTTGCACTTTGGAACACGTAACCCAGGAACACAGCTCAGATTGGGAGCCACTTGGCTTGAGAGCAGTACTGTGGAGAGGGACCCTGGGGTATGGGTGGACAAAAGGCTCAACATGAGTGAACAGTGTGCTGCAGTGGGAAAGAAAGTCAACTCTACTCAGTGTTGGTCAGGGTGCACCTTAGGCAGCGTGTACAGTTTTGGTCTCTGCTATACAAGAAGGATGTGGATAGGCTGAAAAGGGTCCAGAGAAGGGCCACAATAATGATCAGAGGACTGGAAGACCTGTTGTACGAAGCAATGCTGAGAGAACTGGGTTTGTTCAGCCTTGAGAAAAGAATGCTTAGGCAATAGCTCATAACTCTTCTCATTGAATTAGTTATCTCTGCTCTTACAATGCAGAACTTGTGCTGTGCTATCCCAAGGGCAGCAGATGGTGCTAGTTGATAGCACTATCAATGCCTATGTTAATTAAATAAAACCGTACCTAGATGAACAATAGTAAGTGCTTGACTTTTCCTCACATTTGCCATCTTGAGGAGCTTCAGGACACTTGTACAAATCCTGCTTTGTGTGTGTGTGTGTGCGAGCTCATGTTCAGCCTCGGTGCAGCCACTCTTCTGTGTGTCCCTACAGACCTGCTGCAGAGAAAAGACAGAGGAGAGCAAACTGATGCTAAGTAGAAAAGAGCCTTGCTATATCAAACCTCACTGAGGGTTCAAAGACAATTTTGGGATGAGAAGTGCAAAGAGTCAGGTCAGAATCAGGCAGGGCTAATCTAAGACTATTCTCTCAGTTTTAGAAGAGAATCTTCAATCATTTGAGGTCAGGCTGTCGTCTCCATAACCTCATAGGAAGAGTCAATTTCAAAAGCTAGCACTGACTACTCTGCTGGCACATAGTAGCCACCCTGCTGATTTTCACAAAACAGACCTGCATTCTTGGTCCCATTGCAGTAGTTGACTGTTATTACTCTCAAAGCAGCAGATTAGGCAAAAGCTGCAGATCCCACAGGGGCAGAGACTGCACAGACACAGCTCTCGCCAGAAACATTTCTCCACCTTGAGAAACCAAGTGACATCACCAGTATCACAAAGTCAAACCCATTCATTTCTGAGATCAGCCATGTTTGTAGGAACGAGATAAACTCCTTTTCCTACTCTACATTACAATAAAGATCCATGCATCCTAGCAGAGAGGGTAAAGAAGGAATGAGCCAAAATACAGACAGAGAACTGTCCCTGAGAACACTGGACAGGCATACTCAGAGAGACACTCAGTGTGCTTTGTGTTACAGGGCTTAGAAGAAAATGTTTTAGGGCACATAAACCTAAGACCCAGATTTGTGTAGCTGAAAGTGTCAGTGAGTACAGGAAAGGCAACTTGTCTGAGGAGAAGAGGTGCTCAGAGTTCAGACAAGTTTAATTTTTTCTTCATATCTTAAGTCTTCTGTGTTTTAAGAGCAATGTTTCAGGCTTTATACAAACCTTTCCCAAATGCATCCAAATAAACACATTCAGTTTTGCAAAAAGCATAGTAGGTATGAGAACATCAGTCTGGTCCACTCCTTAAAATCACCACTCTTAGCTGTCCTCTTATTTTCTGTAATTTTCCTTTGCTAGCAGCAATTCTTCAAATTGATCTTTAAATGTGTACAATTTTCTACTCTGTAGACATCTCAGATGATTTAAATAGTACCAGATTGTGTTTCAAGCATTTCACATTGATGGAAATTAAAGGCTCATTTCCCAAAGCTTTTAAATATGTGCTTAACTTTGGGCACATGAGTAATGCTATTGACAGCAAAGGGATAATTCATGTGCTTTGCTGTACTGCTGCCCAACAGCTGTACAGACAATACAGATTGCTTGAGTGACATTCATGGGACTACTCAACATGTTCTCTTAAAAATAAAGCTGGAGGAGGGACATCACTTGGGAACAAAAGGTAGGAGACCCAGTGCAAAGGACGCAGAAAAGGCCAAGACACACAATGTCTTCTTTGTCCCATTCTTTACCCGTAAGACCACCCTTAATCAATCTCAAGTGCCTGAGACCAGTGGGAAATGCTGGAGCAAGGAACCCTCAGTGGAAGAGAGTCAGGGAACACTTAAGCATAAATTAAGTTAATGGGTCTGATGGGATACACCTATAATTGCTAGGGGAGGTAACAGGTGGTATTGTGGGGCTACTCCTACTAATCTTTAGAGGGTTGTGGTCCTCCAGGGAGGTTCCTGAGGACAGGAGAAAAGAAAGTGCCACTTCTGTCTTCAGGAAGGGCAAGAAAGATAATCTGAGGAAATACAAGTTGGTCTCCCTTACTTCAACCCATGGAAAGGTGAGGGAGGAAATACACTTGGAAACCTTTTCTGAACAGATGAATGACAAGATTAGGGAGTAGTCATTTATGAAGAGACAAGCATGCCTACCAACCTGGTAATGATGAGGTGACTCACTTGGTAGATAAGGAGAGGGTAGTGGATGCTGTTTATTTGTTGGGTAGACCTGAGCAGGCTTTCAGTTTTGCTTCTCATAATATCCTCATAGACAAGCTGAGGAAGTATAGGTTAGATAAACAGTCAGTCAGTTGGAAACTTTCTGAACTGCCAGATTCAAAGAGTTGGGAATCTGGCATGAAGCCCAGCTGGAGGCCAGTCACTAGTGGTGCAATCCACATCAATACTGTTCAACAGCTTCATTAAGGATCTGGACGATGGGGCAGAGTACCATCACGTAATTTGCAAGTGACACAAAATTGAGAGGAGTGACTGAGCTGCCATAGGGTTGTGCTGCCATCCAGAGGACGTCAACAGGCTGGAGAAACTGACAGGAAGCTTATGCAGTTCAAGAAGATCCTGCACCTAGGGAGGAACACCATCATGCACCAGTACCTGCTGGGAGCCATGTGTTGTAAAGCAGATTTACAGAATAGTAGCTGGAGGTCCTGGTGGACCCCAAGTTGATCATAAGCCAGCAGTGTACTCTTGAGACAAGGAAGGCCACCAGCATTGCCAGCAGGTCAAAGGAACTGATCCTTTCTCCTCCAGCACTAGTGAGAGACAAACGGAGTGCTAAGCTCAGCCCTGGCCTTCCCACACAAGGAAGACAGGGATTTATTGCAGTAAGTCCAGAGAATGGGGAATGGGTCACAAGATGATTAAGGGACTAGACTATTAGTCCTACAAGGAGAAACAGGGAGCTGGGACTCTACAGCCTCACAGATAGACAGCTGCAGTAGGATCTCATCAATGTGTGGAAATATCTAAAGGGAAGGGACAGAGAAGATGGAGCCCAATTCGTTTCTGTGCTAACCAGTGACAGGACAAGAGGCAACAGGCACAAAGTACAGTAAATATAATTTAAATATAAAAATCAAACTTTCCCCCTCCCCTTCCTGTGAGGATAGTCAAACACTCACACAGGTTGCTCCACCACTGATGATACTCAAAACCTGACTGGACATGGCCCTGAGAAACGCGCTATAGTTTGCTGTGCTTTGAGCTTAGTGGTTGGACTAGATGATCTCCAGGGTAACCTTCCAGCCCCAAACAGTGTATGATTGTGTGAACTGCACCTAGAGGGAAGAAAAAGTCCTCACTGAATATGAACAGGAAGCTTTTAAACAAAATTGGGGAAAGTATTTGGTTGAGATAGACTGAGCAACTTGTAAAAGTGAGGGGCAGAAAGAAGTACCTGTCTAGTTTCATCGGCTTCTAGTATTTCTGAAGTTCATTCTTAAATAAGAGAAACAACTCTGTCATTTCTAGTTTTTTTTTGCTTTGGTGGGGTAAGAGACAGATCCTATACATAAATCTTTCAATTGCAGGCTGACTTCAAACATTTACTTTGCGATAAATCATTGTTTTGACCAGGAATGCTTAACACCATTTATTCTTAAGAGTTATTCCAGCAGCCACCTCAGGTCCCATGCTGAATTCAGATTTACATTAAGCTTTTTCATATTGCTTTTCCCAGTGAGTAAAACACAGCCTTTAAAGTGTAACAGTATAGCTGCCTTATTCAGCTCAACCACCAAATACTGGAAATTGCCATATACACTCAAGCTGAAGACACTAACAGCCAATTATCCTGCGAGGGGTGGGTTTTGCAGAGCTAACCTTTCAGCTATGTCTTTACTATGTTTTCTCCGTATCTGCCAGTGCTGCTGTTTACATTACAATCTAAATGGGCAACATTTATTTTCACTTGGGATAGAGGCAGGAAATTCAGGTTTAGTGTGTCTAAAGGAAAGTTACAGCCTTTCTCCTTTTGCCTTCTACTGGAAAGGTTATAGGAATACTTTAAAAGCACACCTTCTCTTATGTAAAAGTCCTTTCTGTTGCCAATCAGCGAAGTTTGCTCTGTAGTTTCTCCCTTTGTCAGCAGCAAATGCATTTTAAATTTGCAGGAAATGCCAGTTAAACTCCTGGAATACTTATGGCTCCTCTAACAAAGGCTGAGTCACATTGGCGCCAAGATGCTGAAATGCTCTCAGAAATATTATCGCTCTTGGTGAATCAAAGACAAATTTCTCCAGGTCTGAATAACTGCCAACTTTTTGCAGGCTTAGATTTGCTTGCCTCCCTCTCTACCCAGGGCAAGTGTTAAACTCAAGAAGCTGCCCAGAATTGCAGGAGAGAAAGCAAGGTAAGTTTATATGGAAAAGAACTGAGTATCAGGATTTGACAGATGACTTCTCTCCTGGCAACTTGGTTCAATTCCTATTTCTAGTATCTTCATGGTTCGGTGATGGACTTGGCAATGTTAGGTTTACTATTGGACCCTATGATTCTATGTACCTAAGTATACTATAGATCACAGAATCGTAAGTGGACACATGAGTGCTGAAGTTTGCAGCACCCCTTCCCAAAAGCAGAAGCAAACCAGTATGCAGGCAAAACCTGCATTAGCAACAAATGACTTGAATCAACATCTACTTCTCTAAGAACCAAAAAGATCTTTTGCAGGAAGACAGTCATAAGATAACCATATCAGGAGCCTTAATACTGAGCTTCATTTTCCCATTGGTCCACCACTGCTTACTGCAGAAGTTGCTCATGGGTTTGCTATACTACAACCACAGAAACAAGATGTTGCAAATGGCAACTCTCATACAGCATGTAGATGACCTACAATAAGTACACACCTGTATGAGCATCGTGGACTCCACATTTGGAATCTCCACCGCTGCTGAGACATGAGTTAGTAAACTTAGTTTTCTTAGGCCCTGAAGCTAACAGGCCAAAATCTGAGGTGTAGCTTTAAGCTATTCTTCATCTTATAAGGTACTTATAGTTGTGGACATTGCTGAACACTGACTTAATTTTCCACTTGGTTCCTAATTTTTACCTCTCTTTTGGACAATGTCTTCTTCCCACCCCATTTTTTTGTTTTCCTTTTGCCCTCTCAGTGATAGAAACAAAGCAGAGCAAACTGAAAAAGCTGGGTTGAGCCTCACTCAAATCAGATGCTTGGAATTAGCACACAAATATGCTCATTAACCAAAAAGCATTTTAGCCTGGCTGCTGACAACACAGATCAGGTGAACCTGGGTTTGATGTAGCAGACACTTGTGGAGTCTGTCCACCAAGACAAAACCTATTTTCTAACTCTGTGTGCCACAAATAAGCAGTCTGAACAGAGTAACTTACCAGGTACTAAATGAATGTAGCACCACTGATGCTCAGGATAGGAAACCAGCAAATGTCCTGCCCATTATGAAAATAACCTAGCTGGGATTATTTTACCCTTGTTAATTTGGTTTAGAAACTTCTAATTCAGATGGTAGTTTCTACAGAAAGAAGAGTAGGGCCAAAGATTGCTACACTGAATGACAGAAGATTTGGAGAAACATTACATAGTATGCACATCACCCCTTCACAGAACATGAACCATTGTTTGACAGTATTTGGAGTGCTTGAAGCTACTTTGCTGTTCCACACAATATTTTATCATCGCCTTATTACAAGTTTCTAGATTACTTAGATATGGGCAAAATTCCTAGAGGTATAAAAGTCAGAAGACAGAGGTAAAGAGTTTGTGTGTCTCATCACGAAGAGGCAATACTTTTCTGATGCTATTTTAAATGTCTGGGGCAGACAGCTCTGACACAAAGTAACTAAATGGAAAACAATATAGGATAGATAAGATTATTACTTTTTATACCCATTAGACAACTCTTCCCACTCAACTATGAAGCTGATCTCTACACAGCATTTGTATTTCTTCTTATCAGTGCTGATTCTTTACAAAATTTGCCAGCAAATATTAAAGCACAGTAACTTTTGCTTCTTCCACAGCCAAGACAAGTTTTGGATGATCCTGACCTCCCACAGCTGCCCTTGCGTGTTGGGGTAGTTTGAAAAAGCAGGCAACACTTGAGAAGGGAGCAAAGCCTCTACAACCTTGAAGAACAAATGCCAAATGTCTGAACATCAGAAATGAAGATTGTTTACACTCCCAGTCCACTGCAGTCAGTGTCTCCATGGCAGGGTAGGCAGAAAAAGGCTCAGTACAAAAGTGCTTAGAATATACAGGCAAAAAGTAATAGTATTTAATGAAGTGAAAAGGCTGCCTCAAAATGCTGCTGGAATATTAAAGCTTATGTTTCTGGGATGGAGATAAAACTGAAGCAGCACAAGGGTACACTTGTAAACAATTTTAGCAGTTCTTCACATTCCATTTCTGTAACTCATCTGCCTTTGTCTAGAAGAAAGAAGAGCTTTTAAACACAAACAACAGCTTTCTTTTTTCTCCTGGGCTCACTGGGCTTGTAGCATTTGTGTTCTGTAGCCAAATCTTGCTTCTTTCAGTAAGAGAGCTAGGAGCTGCTGTATACTTGGTTGATGTAAGAGATACTATTGCCAGCATATATGGTCTAGTTCAAGTGGAATTAACAGGCTTTTTAAGTCCTGCATGCCTTGGCATTAGAGTTAAGCATAGCTTAAAATCCTGCATGGACCAGACTTAGAATCATATGATTCTATCATCATCATATGATTCTATGAAAATCCTGCATGGACCAGACTTGGAAACTTAGGAGAAAATTCAGGAAAACAACCTAAGCTGTCAGAAAGGGGTGAAGAGTCAGATCTGGTGATTGTGAATAAGGTCTGAGCTCTGTTTGTAATGAAAATATATCTGGTTCAAACTCAAGAGATATTTAATTTTGCTCTGGGTCACTCTTATTAAAGCATTTTGCCTAGTTTCAAAGGCACTCCAGTTACAACAGTGGACAGGCAGTGCTGATAGATGGTATCTATTACAGGGCATCTGTCCCACATATCCCTGGGCTGTTTCTCACTGCTGTTGTTTTAAAGATGACAGACATGTTTTCATTCAGAAAGGTTGTCTATTTATATCCTCTAGATACAGCATCTTCCACTGCTCTGTAGAAGCTTTATCCAAACAGGAAGGAGGCCTGTGTGACCCAAGGGATTCTTTCCTACTGAAATGATGTACACAGGTATGTCTGCCCGGGGGAAGGTATGGGATGCAAAGCTGAAATTAGGGCTCATCCATAAATATTGTACCAGCTAGCTTAGCCATGCAGTTTTTAGTTGGGGACACGTGTTCTCTTTGGTAGAAAGAAGAGATGAAAAGTTGCAGCTTTATAACTAATGGTTTATCAACATTTTTAAAGAAACTAACACTAAGAGGGAAAATTCACCAGGGACTGCAGTGAAAAAGGATGAAACGGAGAGCAGATAGCAAACAATATCTCTAGTGTCCCAGCAGCAGGAGAAGATGTGTGTGTGACACATCTAAAGATAAACTCTTCACAACATGAGATAGCCACCAGACTAACTTCTTAGGTATTGATCAGTGTTCTGATAACACTCTGAGCTCCATGCCAGATGCAGAGTTATCTGAGGACTCCCCAAGGATTGCAGTGATGGATTTTTGCTCTGGATCCCAAATGTTGTTCTGAACTTGTCATTCTTGCAGGCTAGCCTGCTGCCAGAGGAATGTGTTACTCAGACGATGTGTCACTGCCCACCAGCTCATCCTACAGACACAGCAGGGCAGACACCTGAAAACTTTGTAGGAAGCAACTTAGAAGATCACCTGGTTTTCGTCTGGGATATAAGCTGGCACTAACTTGTTTCTGGTCTTCCAAAACTGCTGGAATTTAGAGGGAAAGACAACATATTCCCCAAGGGAAAAAAAAAAAGTCTTCCAAAATCAGTGGAAGTCTTGCCAGTGACTCCAAAAAGGCCAGGATTTTGCAGTGATCTGAGCGTATAAATACTTAGCAGAAAACTTGGATCAGCCTTCTTGTAACCAACTCTGATCTTTCCAGGCTCCAGCTACCAAAAAGAACACTGTGATAAATCAACCTAAACGCAGTTGTCTCAGCCTTTGGTTTCAACATACTGAACTAATGCCTAGTGAAAATGATGTGCTTACTGTTGCTTTAGCCCTTCCCAAGGTGACTATTTTAATGGTAGAGTTTCACTGCAAGACACTTATTCTTTGTAAAGATTCAGCAAATGAGAGTCTGGCTAGGTGTTAAATCCCTGCTATAATGTCATTAATTCACTGCAGGGAATGGTACAGTGAAGACCTTCATAGCTTATGCTTTAAACCCAACAGAAACAACACTACACAGGCAGCCTCAGCTTGTCCATTAAAAGAGAAAATAACAATGACCCATCAAGGCTCACTGAATTTCCTGCTGTTCTCATCATTTTTCCCTGAACTGAATACATCTGAGGTGTTAAAGATACATTATTAACGCCATAAACCAACGTATGTTCACTCATAAAATTATTTCTACACTTCCTTGAGTAGTATAAGGAGCAGTTAGCCAGTAAATGTAAGGATTATTGAAGATACTGCCCAGAGCTAAGGCAGCAGTACAGCCTTTTCCTTCTTAAGGAGGCAAACTGCAAAAAAATGACACTGAAGATCAAGTCACATTTGCTGCAGAGTGGTGATAGAATTCACCTACAAAACAGTCTTCCACATGCCATCACAGACCATAGCCACGTCCTCCAAAACAAGCTGAAGGCTTGCAATAAAAAAGAAAGCTTTAGAAATCAGTGCATTGCAGACAGAAGGTAGGAGATAGTGAAAGACTTGTTTTAGAAACACTTGCCTTTGGAATGAGGGTGACTTCACCTGACGTTGAGTTCTTTACTACCTTTCGCTTCCACATGCACAAATCCTCTGACTGCTTAAGCCCCCAGACCTTGAGCTCTCCTCCACATCGGGTGCCATTAGGCCCTGTGATTTCCTATCACTTAAGTCGGGGGTAAAATGTACTCAGGTGATAACATTTGAGCTTTAGCATCTCCTGATTGTGCTGTTTTCACAGAGGCAGAAGGCATACTGGTGTAAACTGAGTATTTCCCCACTCTCCTACTTCAAGTGACAATACAGGCTATGCCAGCTCCACCTCCACAACTGGGCTTTTTCAGCTGCCACAGGCTGTTATTAGCTATTATATTACTGATCATCATTATCTTTCAGACACATCTTCAGAGAGAAGCGTGAATTTGCAGCTGCTCTCTGCCCCGCCCCTGAACCATTGCTGCTTGAACCGACCCATAAAATCTGGGATACCAAATACCCATTACCACTGACTGGGACTACATCAGTGTGCATAACCACCTTGATGATGCCTGGTGAACAGAAGGAACTGCCTTTGCAACACCTCAAACCTTTTGTTTAGTGTTTTTAGCAACCCGGTGTATGGTAGCTATGACATGTCTCCTGTTGCTTCCTGGCAAGGACCACGACATGGGACTGGGTTTACACAAAGCAGGGCATGTGTTAAGCAGGTGCAAAGATGCAGTCAGTTCTGCAGGTAGGACTGCAGCCTTTCCCAATACAGAGAGGAAGCAACAGACCTGCGTGCCTGCTGGCCACAGCAATATTTTTCGGCCCTGCACATGATAGAATAGAATCAACCAGGTTGGAAGAGACCTCCAAGATCATCCAGTCCAACCTAGCACCCAGCCCTAGCCAGTCAACTAGACCATGGCACTAAGTGCCTCATCCAGTCTTTTCCTGAACACCCCCAGGGATGGTGACTCCACCACCTCCCTGGGCAGCCCATTCCAATGCCAATCACTCTCTCTGTGAAGAACTTCCTCCTAACATCCAGCCTATACTTCCCCCGGCACAACTTGAGGCTGTGTCCCCTTGTCCTGTTGCTGGTTGCCTGGGAGAAGAGACCAACCCCCACCTGGCTACAGCCTCCCTTCAGGTAGTTGTAGACAGCAATGAGGTCTGCCCTGAGCCTCCTCTTCTCCAGGCTAAACAACCCCAGCTCCCTCAGCCTCTCCTCATAGGGTTTGTGTTCCAGGCCCCTCACCAGCTTTGTTGCCCTTCTCTGGACACGTTCCAGCACCTCAACATCTCTCTTGAATTGAGGAGCCCAGAACTGGACACAGTACTCAAGGTGTGGCCTGACCAGTGTTGAGTACAGGGGAAGAATAACCTCCCTCGTCCTACTGGCCACACTGTTCCTGATCCAGGCCAGGATGCCATTGGCTCTCTTGGCCACCTGGGCACACTGCTGGCTCATCTTCAGCCTACTATCCACCAGTACCCCCAGGTCCCTTTCCTCCTGGCTGCTCTCCAGCCACTCTGTCCCCAGCCTGTAGCATTGCTTGGGGTTGTTGTGGCCAAAGTGCAGAACCCTGCACTTGGTCTTGTTAAATCTCATCCCTTGGCCTCTGCCCACCCATCCAGCCTGTCCAGGTCCCTCTGCAGGGCTCTCCTACCTTCCAACAGATCAACACCTGCTCCTAGCTTGGTGTCATCTGCAAACTTAATGATGCTGGACTCAATACCCATGATGAGGAAGGAAACCCCCAGGAGGCTGCAAGGATCACAGTGGACTTGAGGAACAGGCTCTGGCTCCGACAGCTCTGCCTGTGAAGACATTCAGATGTGGAAACAGCCACAGCAAACAGGCAGCATCAACCCCAACTCCCTTCCTCCACCACCTCTCACCTCACAGGCTCACAGGATGTTAGGGGTTGGAACGGATCCAAGGAGATCATCGAGTCCAGCCAGAGCAGGACAATACAATCTAACACAGATCACAGAGGAACACATCCAGACAGGCCTTGAAAGGCTCCAGAGAAGGAGACTCCACAACCTTCCTGGGAAGCCTATTCCAGTGCTCTGTGACCTTTACAGTAAAGAAGCTCCCTCTTGTGTTGAGGTGGAACCTCTTTTGCTGCAACTTACACCCATTGCTCCTTGTCCTATCACAGAGAGCAAGTGAGTAGAGCCTGTCCCCCTGCCTCTGGCCAGCCTTCAGATACTTATAAACATTTATCAAATCCCCTCTAAGTCTTCTCTTTTCCAGGCTAAAAAGTCCCAAGTCTCTCAGCCTCTCCTCATAAGCCATGCCCTCCAGTTCCCGTAATCATCCTCGTAGCCCTGTGCTGGACCCTCTCCAGCAGATCCCTGTTCCTCTTAAACTGGGGAACTCAAAACTGAACACAGTATTTAAGACGAAGTCTCACCAGGGCAGAGTAGAGGGGGAGGAGAACTTCCCTTGATCTGCTGGACACACTCTTCCTAATACACCCCAGGATCCCATTGGCCTTCTTAGCCACAAGAGCACATTGCTGTGCCATGGTTAACTTGTTATCCACCAGGACCCCCAGGTCCCTCTCCACAGGACTGCTTTCCAGCAGATCACCTCCCAGCCTGTACTGGTGCAGTTTATTATTCCTCCCCAGATGCAGGTCTCTGCTCTTGTTGAACTTCATCTGGTTCCTCTGTGCCCAGCTCTCCAGTCTGTCCAGGTCTCTCTGGATGGTGGCACAGCCTTCAGCTGTATCAGCCAAGCCTCCCAGCTTGGTGTGGTCAGCAAACTTGCTGAGCAGACACTCTGTACCCTCATCAATGTCACCTCCTCCCATCCCCTCATTGCTCCCAAGTGATAAATGAATAACTAATTAAATCAAGGGCGATTTGGTGAAGAGACCAAATGCCCATACTGGTAGCACTAATGGCATCATCAGCTTCACACAAATACTCAGTAACTCCATGAACAGCAGTAACAAAGGGCATTAAGGCGGCAGAGCCCCTTTACACACAGCTTGAGGCAGGGCTGGTTTCCCTACCACCGCTGGGTCTGCAGGACTGGAACAAAACACAGTGAAACAAAATGACTGAGGACTCAGTCAAAAATAGTCAATAAACAGGGTTCTGTCAACTCTGAACCCTGAATTTCTGGCAAGGGCTCAGTTAAATTAAGCCCCAAAATGTAACAATACACTACACCTAACCTCCCCCCAACCCTGCAAAGCTCGGTCTCACTGTCCATAGGACAGTGGCTGTGCAAGTCAAATTCAGGTGTGAGGTGCACCAGCGTATGGAGTCATTCAGACCAAAGTCAATTAATCAGCTGCTATAAAGTGACTTGATGGCTTTGTTGCGATCGATCGTACTATGTTCATTAACTCCAACTGATAATCTAGCCCCTGGGGTTTGATTCAGACAAATCTTTAATAAACTAAACACCAACATGAGAAGCTGCAGATGCATTTGTGAGCAGCCCATCAATTAGAACAAGAAGAAGGGTGATTTATCCATGTATGTTTAACAGTTATGGATTGTTTTTTGTTTGATTTGGTTTTTTTCCTTTTCAAATCTAACATCAGTCAAACCCAATACATCTCTTTAGAGGGAGCTACACAAAGTACAGACCCTGTCCTTAGATATAAAACCAAAGCAGTACAGCTGAGATGTATGATGTGTATTACTCTTAATATGCTGCAGTTTCACTACATTCCAGGGCAGTCTTCTGGGCGGATTGCAATGCCCAGAGCGCTGGTGACTGCGGTCCAGGGGCTGGCTGAAACAAAAACCCAAACAGGATGCTGGGGAATAGGTAAACACAGATTCCTTATGGCTTTCAGAAGGAAATTAAAGATCTTCATCTTGTTTCCTGGTAAGAATTACCACGAGCAATGGTGCTGTGCTCTGGTGCCAGAGATCAGGAATTCCTTTAATCTGATCAACTTTTAGGGTCAAGGAACAGAAAGAGTTATAAACTTCCAGAAGAGAGCCTTACTGAAAACATGAAGTGGAAGCCAAACCTCAGAATATCATCCTAGAAAGAGGATAGAATTAACATAACATCCCACATGCCTGATCAGGAGGGAGCTTCTCAGGCAAGGTGAAGGTGCCAAGCAGAGCTGATTGCTGGCCAGCAGCCAGGCACAAGGAGAGTTTGGCCCAAAGGCCAACATGAAGGTGACAGCAGATTAGCTCCAGTGGGCTTCCTGCAACTTTGCCCTCCTTCAAGAAAAGCCTTGACCCCCTCCTTTCCTAGTGATCCAGGTAAGGCTGTAAGTACTAATCACAGGACTGTAGAGATGGCATTGAAGCCATGCACTGGTTGAGAGCAGCTTGTCACTCCTTTGCAAAGGGCACGTTGTGAGGTGTCCCTACATGGCAATACCAGAGACAGTGAGGTGCCACAGGCAGCACTGAGATGCATCACAGGTCTGTTAGTGATGCTGCTGCAGACTTGATTGGAAGGTGACAATGCTTGGGCAGTTTGACAGATGAGTTTACAAATTCTTCCATGCAGCAGCATTACTCAATGTATTTAAGTAGCAGGGGCTCTCTGCTTGTTTTTGCTGCTTAGCAAAGGGCTGCAAAAGTTGTATGTCCCCACAGTTTGGAAGCCTATGCTCCCTCTTGAGCCCTGTGGCAGGTAAACGAGCCTAGCATCTGGAACTGTTTTCTGCAAAGTTATGTCCTTTGTGATGTGGAAGACCCCAGTCAAGAGCAGATCTTCTTCAGGTTTTGGCACTAGAAGGGACCCTCCTAGTCACCTGAACATGTTGTCAGTCTAATAGAAGCCAGAGAACTAATTTCTGCACTCAGATGACTGAGCTGGAGCCTACTGGTCTTGAGTGAAGTACTTGCAAGTGATTCAGTTGGACAATGTTCCTAGAGCCCAGCAGTGACACTTTGATACCTGCCAGCCTGTGTTGCCTCACTATGGCCTTCATCTCTTGCACCCTGTCCAGGCTGTGAGCTGTTCAACAGTTGAATGGCTGTAAATAAACCACAACCAAAACCGTATCTGAACACTTTGCATATTGAAGACAATAGGATTAAGATAATTGGGCTCAGTACAGAAGCTGTAAAATGTCCTACACTGCAACTGCAGGATTTTCTGCATCCTCTGCTGTTAAGGCATCCTAGTGAAAAACTTTCTCTTAGGCTAGAGGCAACAGAGGGTGAAGGCATTTGTTCAAGTCGCATAGGAGGAAAGACTTTTTCCAAATATGGCAGATAATTAGAAGATTAAAAAGCCTGCTACTCTCGGACATTAAGGCCAGGGCTTAGACGACCAGCACTAGGGTGTGTCTAGATCACTAGATGAAACCTACCTACACAGCAGCTGCCTAAAATCTTTAGGAAAACCTACAACAAAAGTGGTATCTAAGGATCAGAACTGTCTCTGCAACTGCCAGGTTGGTCATTTTGATGGCAATTTATACAAAGTGACAGTCTTGAGACTAACTAACCACTTCCTTACTGTTCAGCAGGCTAAAGGAGCACTGCTGGAGGGGTGTTACTCACCAGAGTGAGACATGACAAAACTAAACCTTGGGTCAACACATCTGCCCTCTTTACCGCAAATCTGTTGCTCTTGTGGGGCTGTATGCAAACACTATATGATCATGACTTAAGAAGCCACACATGGTAGATGCACTCTTTAAGTTTTAGTGGTTTCCTTAAGACAGTGATGCATTTGGAAAATTCTTCAAAGGTCATGTGAAAAGGAGTGGGAGGTCAGACAGTAAGTGTGCCAGCCCTGAGCCATGGCAGCAGGTACTCAGAAAGGTGAAGGTATTTCCTTTGCTAAAACCCAACATTTACCAGGGTTTATCAAGCAGGATGTAAACTTGAACATCATGCATTGCATAGCTGTACAGACATTAAGGAGGGCCAGCCTCTCTAGATGGAAAAGCTAAGCTTAGCAGTGCAAGAACTCTTCCATGAGCAGCTGCATCCTCTTGGCTTCTATCAAGATTTGACATCTCCTTTAGAGGACAAAAGAACTGGTTTGTTTCTCTTAGAAGTCAAACAAGCAGTCTTAGCCTTTTGCTCAAAGAAGACAACAACTTAACTCTTCCCAGCTTTTCGATGATTACGCCACAGCTAACAGCAAGGAAGACCAAATTCCAGGCACAATTATTGCTAAAAATCAATTCTTCAGTCAGATATTAATTTGCACTGCAAGAAATTATTTAGGACTGCCTGCAGGTTTAAGGCATAGTGCTGTATCGATCATGCTGAAGACAACTTCAAGGTAATCTCTGCAGCCCAGAGAGCCAAACCTCAGGTTGCTATTATTATTATTTTCTCCAAATAAAAGAGGGACTACGCAAGACTAGATCTACTTCAGGCCCTGAGTCTCAAAGGCACAGGTAAGAAAGATTTAAATATCCATGTGACACCATGGTTGGTGCTGCTCCCAAGTACTGTTATGGTGTTTGCATGTCATGTGTTACTGTCACATTAAAATCAATGTGTGCTATGTATACCTGCAGGCAGTGCTTGGCTTCTGGCAAACAAGGCAGGCAGAGCTAGGAGGAGAGTTACAAGACAGAGGACTCAATATTTTAGCACCATTTAAAAGGGATCTCATTTAAGGCAGGTGGAAGTCACATACAGCTTGCCAGAACATCCACAATACCACAGTAAAGCTCCATTCTTCAATTAGGATTTTAATACTAAAAAGAAAAGAGTCTGCTGACAGTGCCCTTTGATGTATTTAAAAACCATGCTGTCACATTTCTCTAGCATGCTGGGAGGTTCCTAAATCAATCTGCATCTGCCTTTCCTATCCATCAAAACCCAGTCTCCACATTTTCCTCCCACTAAAACCAATGCACACTTAAGTTAAACAACCTGCCAGGAACTTCGTATTTATTTTTGAAGCTCTCTGTCTCTTAGCAAGAAAAAGAAAGTGAAACAATAAAACCTCTGGGTGGATTCCTGGCCTAACAGGGTTTTGTGTGCCTCTCTGACATCTGGAAATAGGATTGTTTGGGGTTTTGTTTTGATTAGACATATGAACTTTCAAGGATATAAGCCACGGCACTGGAAGACCCAAATAACTTAGTCAAGCAAAACCTGACAAACAAATTAAAGAAGTATGAAAGCTCTTCTGGAGGTAGTATTGGATGCCTTGCAGTGGTGGAAAAGTGAATGATAAGAGCAGATTGCCTCGTGTTTGGACAAACAGGAGAGTGCAGTGTGCCCTAGCAGAGAGAGGTTTCAATGTATTTTTTACTCTTTTAACCTGCACTGGGGACAAATAATAGCAGCTGTTCTAAAGGTGGACACTACCTTCACATGTGTAGCCATTAAAAAGAAGCTGTAAGCTATACCACATGGCTCTCTCCACTTTTTTCTCCCCCCAGCAGCAGGTTCTGCAAAAGCTTCAGCTTCTGCTTCAGCAGTAATTAGGACAGTTTAAGGACTGCCTTCAGTTTTGTAATCTCTCTTGTCAGTGCTGTCTTGTCAATTTGTTTGCAGGAGCTATTCCAGCCTGTATATGAGCTGTGCTAGAAAGAAAAAGCACAAGAAGAAATGGGACAGATTTTCTCCCTGCAAGCAAAGGAGTGAACATTATGAGATGGTCACTGCAGCTCAGTGCCTGTGGGAAGTGTGTCTCATGGAACGATCCAGTGGAGAAAACGACTGCTTCCCATTCCACCTATGCGGCCACAGGGCAAGGCCAGGGAAGCTGGCTGTGGCTTTGCTATGGCTGAGGGAGATGTGAAAGATGAGGGGCAGATAAGGAAGAAAGTACTCACTCCCTTCTGCCCCAGGGAGCAGAAACAATGTACTGGCTGTGTTGTTTGAACTCAGTTTGATGATCTCAGGATATGTCCCCAAAGCACAGGAAATCGTGTCAATAAATGCAAGACAGTTGCTAGTATCACTTGTGGCAACGTCCAAAAATTGAAGAGCAGATGAGAGTGAACAAGTAACCTTCTCACTCTTCTGAACAGTCCTTCAACATCAACCGAGCCAAGCTGGAAAAGTGGGCGAGTCTGGGAGGAGAGAGAACTGCTTAGGATGCATAGGAGGTATAGCCTGCTGTAGAGTAAGTTGTGCAGCTGGGAAGTTAGGGTGAATACTACAGTGTCTCAGGAGAGAAATATATAAGCATGCAGAGCCATGTCAATAAAGGCAATAAGATAAATCTACAACAAAGGATATGTCTCATCATTAACTAAAACTGGGGCATATACTTAGTTTGCATTTGCCTTAGTTTGTAGGACTCATCTGATTACATTGTCTTCCCTAAACTGCCGTATAGCTCTCAGCTTCCTTAGCTAGCAATTCTCTTTTAAATAGCTGGCACACATAAAGATACAGTCATACAGAGTGAGGGGACACATCTGGATAGGACTGAAGTGAGCGTCAGCCTTATTTACTCCCCATTCCTTTTCTCCTGGAGCCAGTAAAAAAACAGGGAAGCTTGTCCACCACCTTCTGCCCACAGAGCAGGTGCTCAAAGCATCCAAAACCCATTGGGAGCCCAGAAATTTCGGAAGGGTGAGTAACCCATGTGCACAGAGACAGTATCTTGCCAGAGGCTTTCTCCTTTAGATTAAGACTTACTAAACCTAAGCAATCAGTGTCATAAATCAATAAATCCTTATAAAAGGAACAGACAAAAAATGTGAGGTGTTTCCAAATCACAGGGGAGCAGCCTTGTGAATAGCCTCACCTCTGTCAGTTCCTGAGCAGACCTTTTTTGTCTCTCCTCCTTCCACAGCCCAGCAATCTTCAGCTCAGCACGGATGTGGAGGCTTTGCCAAACCCAGCGGCCATTCCTATACAATAGCCATCTTTCAGGGGTAAAAAAAGCAGGTGCCAATCATTTGTGTTTCAGCTGCCAGATTATTTGTCACCAGCCTGTGAGAAACACACTCTTAACTGGTCAGCTTTCTTGTCTTTTTGATGTTATGTAAGTGGATTTAGAGAAAAACCACTGCCATGAGCAAGTTTCTAACTAGGAAAAGAAACAAACAGAATTACTGAATTAAGGCAGAACCTTGGCATGAATGATCCAAATCCTCTCCTTGTGCTGCAGTCCACAGCAAGCTATTAGAAAACATTAAAAAAAAGTTAATTCATCACTAACATGGCATAGCAAAGATAAATTTCCTTTACAGGCTGGCACCCTCTCTGCCAAGCTGCTGTGATCCCATTTAACTTGACTTTTGTAAGAGCAAAGGGTGCTTTAGGAAGCAGGGTGCTCTACGATGCAAGCATCAGTACTCTCACTCCTACAAATAGGGATGAAATATGAGCAGCAGTAGGGCATACATTACCATTTCCTACACTGTGCTCACAACTTTCTGTCAGTCCAGACATGCAGACTCTCATTACTACTCAAGAGCTGCCTACTGTGAGCTACCTACTATCAAGTTGTTTCATTAACAGCAGCTCTTTATAGAGATACCAAGTATCCTCAGTTCCCCATGACCTGACCTCAACAAGAGATAAAAGCACCCCACGCTGCTCTCAAATGAGCCCACATTTATCAAGATAGTTGGAGATTTAAGCTTCTACTTTCAAAAGCACTGGCTAGTAAACCTGGCCATTTCAGGGTTTCAAAGGAGAAATTCGATGAGGAAACCTCAAGTTTTCCACTCACAATACTGTCACCTACCACAGAGTGGTTTGGGTGGGATTTGAATACCTAAAGGTACGGTGATTTCTTCAGCTGGTGAAAGAAGTGCAGTAGATATCCTGGGATGTAGTGCTGCTGGTTGAAAAGCTCACAGCCACAGTAAATCAGCTGATGCACGAGCAAGAAGCCAGAATGTGTGAACTCATACATGAAGGCACCATCTCCCCGAAAACTGCTTTGTTACCTAAATTCTGTGTCAGATGAAAAATATGCACTGGTGATTATTGGTTAGATAGTGCAGAAAACACGCTAGCACCCTGTCCCTTTTACTGCTGAGTCAGCTCCCTGAGGGCATGTAATCCATAGGCTTTTTCCTATTGCAAAGTCTACAGGGATGAAGCAGGAAAGAGAGACCTCAGATTTACTGACTACAAAGACAGCTTGCTAACTGAGTCACAGAGCTGAACAAACCCAGGTACTGAAAGGAATCACCCTTCTCTTGGCAGTTTAGGGAGGAACTAATCTTTGGCAGCCACTGGCACACAAGAACCTGAACCATGTGACAAAAGAATGTGACAAAACTCATCAGTAAAATACCTCATGTGATTGTCCAAAGCACTGGGCAGTTAGTTAAGTAGCCTGAACTCTAGCAGATACAAGAAGTATAGAAACATAGAGCAAAGGACACAAGAATTTCTGGGAAGAGGGCTCCAGCTTGGAGTGAGCAGCCAGAAAATCTCAGGGAGTAGAGGCATCCTGCAGCCACATTGTTTCAGGATCTGTTCTGCTTCTCTCCCCTTGCCACAGGAAGGAACACATGGAGGTGGAGTCCTCCATGCCCTCTAGTAATAGACAGGCATATGGAAATACTATTCCTGTAACACTACCAGATCAGAATACCTCATTTCCATCATCCATTATTTCATGTTCTTTTGTACTATGAGATAAAACTTTTGTTTTTGGGGATGAAAATGGTTCAGGCTACTCTGATACTGATGCTCTCAGTTTTGTTCACGGTGTGCATACCTGCCGGTGGTGACAATCTGCTACAACAGTGACGCCGCTGGGTTAAAACACTGTCTCCTTTGCACCTCAACTCCTGGGCTGCTGAGCTGGATGAATAATGTGTTGCTGCGTGGCAACAGGCTGCTGAAAGGCTGAGTGAATTCATGCAGAAGGGCAGAGCTGTGGCTGCTGTAGAAAAGCCTGCACTCAGGAACAGCTATGAAAAGGCAATGGCACTTACACAGAAGGTGGTAGATAGGTCTCCTCTCCAGCAGGGACAGTGTATGGTGGCTTCCACCACATCTTGCTTTGCAAGGCGCCAGGTCTCAGGCCTGAATTCAGAAAGCACTTTGTAGCTGCTCTGTCTTACAGACATTCACAGACATAGTCAGAATGACTGCGCCAAGAAGTTCTTTCTTTTCCCGTGCCAGCCTACACACAGAGACCCAGAACAATTAAGACAGTGTTCATTTTATTGTATTCAGCATGAAAACCAGGAGATGTAAAACAGCAAAACATTAAATTCCTAAGGTACTCAATCGAGTGGGAAACATTGCTTTAGTATCACTATAAGACTTCTTCACATGCAAACCTCTGATGGGATGTCTCAAATGAATGCCACAGTACACCTGGAAGCCTAATACTAGCTTTACTTTGTACAGTACATTATGTTCAGTCATGTAACTATAAAAAATAATAAAGCCACAACAACATTAGCTGTCATCAGAAGCCCCCAAGTTGGTTTTCTCCTGCTACCAACTGACTGACAACCACCATTTTTATGGAGCTTGCAACAGCCAAGAATTTGATGTTCACCTTACTCCCTCTGCCTTTAACTCTGATTGGAAACTCCCAGTGCTTTTTAGTATTCGGCTGAGACCTTACTTCAGACGTAATTTTATGTACCATGAATGCATGATTCTTTCTCTTCCATTTTACTGAAGTTCCTCAGGGCATTGTCTAAACTTGCATTTGATGGACTTGAGAATACTATGAACTGGACTAAAGGAAGTGTTAGCAAGAGAACTCTCCAGCTGAAGAGTCGCCTGTTGTAGTACAGCTACTGAGAAACACTCAATAGACTCCTATTCTGCAGCAGACAACTGCTGGAGACTGCTGGCAGAATTGTCATTTACTTCTATTCCACAGAGCATCAGTCTAAATGGTAAGCTAACAAAAACTTAAGGACCAGTATTTCAAATGGGACTTGGGTGATGGGATTCTGTTCCTGCTAAGCTCAGATGCTTGCTGTCACCCAAAGCCTTTGTGTAGAAAACAGATTGTACACACAAGTGTGGATTTCAACAAAGCTCAGGAACTGGTGTGCATTTCTGTCTGCCTCAGCCAACGCACTTTCTGTTGACAGTCTAGAAACAGACTGGCCAACTGGTGGGTTTTTTTTAAGATACATCTCTGGGGATTGTTTTGAAGACCAGATAATGAGAAAATCCTTCTTTCTGCATTGCAGAGTAATCTAAACTTGCCTCAGAATTGCAGAAATGCTAAGCCTCCAGCATTCAATCACAAAGGCAAAAAGAAAAGATCATCTTAGAGTATGAGTAATGTACCTGCACACACACACACATGCTTACCTATAGTAAATATTTCCTAAAGGAAAAAATATTTCCTGTCTCTGTGATCTGACTCAGAAATAACCTTTTTTTCTTTTTTTTTCCTTAAAGAAGCCTGTTAATGAAAGATACATTTCATGTTACAAAATCTTCCTTAACCAGGATTTGATGCAAAATCCACATTATAACCTCAGGGAAGAAAAGCTGCTCAGAAAAGCATAAACCCCAATAAATCTGAGAGGATCAACAAGGAAAAAAAATAAAGAAAAGGAAAGAAATGAAAAAAAGATAAAGGGATGATACTAATTTCAGCTTGGTTCAATTCAACTGTAATACTTCATTCTTTCCATCAAACGCCTACACTGACTCAAATGGGATAATTTAGGCCCCTGAGAGAACACTGCAGGCATTTCAGTGTACAGGACCTGACCTTCAGGCCCATGGACCACGCAGCAGCCTACAGGTGACTCCAGAGATATGTGGTAGTGTGCAGCGTTTGGGTAAGGATCTATGTGCATACTTTTACGATGACTAAAACCAGGTAACATACAGCCATGACAGCCACCCAAAAGCAAACCAGCAGAGGCTGAGATGTTACATGAGCAGGTAAAAGGAGAGGGGAAAAAAAAAAAAGGGGGAGAGTATCCTTCAGACTGTAGCCCTTAACTTCCTAAGCCCATGGAGCCTGATGATCAGTTGTCTCTTAATTCAGAGCAGTCATCTCCGTAAGGTGGGCATGAAAGGCTTACTCTGTCTTGGAAACCTTTTGCACTTACTTTTAAAAGGTGAGGAAAGATGGACACAGAACAAGACAATGAAGCTAACAAGCTAATCAGTTTTGTACTTTGATGCTAACCTTACATCTACAGAGCCAAGTAAGGAAACAGTGCTGTGGCAGATTCCATTATTTACAAACTAAAAACCTGTGGCAGCCAACTTGAATTTTCCATGAGCTTCAACACTGGTTTTTATTTGGATTTCCACTTTTAACACTTCACTATAGTAATGAAATTCAGGATAGTAATATGACTATACCTAATGTATTCGGGATACAAGCTAGTGTCATCTTTAGAGCATATATTCACCTTTTCTGAATGCCCTGAATATACTTCTCCAAATGGTGCATTCCACAAGCGCTGAGGGGGCAGCAGCAGTTACAAACAGGCTGCCTGCCTGGTGGTTTTATTGAATATTGGATATATCTGTATGCTCTAGCAAAACACATGTAAAAGCAACGGCACACCTACAATAAAAAATAAGCGTGAGCTCAGATTGAACAAACAGGCAAAGCTTAAGCAAACCATTGCCTTAACAGACACAGGAACAGGAATTCCTTGTGAAGCACCTACATCAGCTTTGGTTTACTCCTTTTTTTCATCCCTCCCTTGCCATGTTTATCAAGAATTCCTTCTTGTATGTTCAAAATAAGGTTTTCTTCCTCTCAAATTGAGAAGACATCTATCTCCTCCTTGTCCCTTCGGCTTTTTCCCCACTCTTTTTTTTCCAAAAGTACTTGTGCCCCAGGCAATGCAAAACTGGTAGATACCAAACAAGTGCATACAGACAGTGGTGGATGTCACAGCCTCACGTGAAATCCAGACTATATTGTAAATTGCCTGCAATGAGATTCTCCTTCAATGTTGTCGTACAAAGCTTGAACTGAAACATGCTTGTTCTCATCTTTCCTAGTGGCTCCTGAATTGATACTAAATCTAAATCTTCCACTCTCATCGTCTTCTAGCCAGGTCAGGCTTCACAGAAGACACAACCACCAGGAAAGTTTCCTTACAGTAAAGTAAGATTCTTCCCCAAAATTTTCTCATTGTGCAACAAACTGAGTTCCTTCAGCTGGCTAGGCTCTCAGGAATGACCTTCTGCTTTGGAACCCTCTTTTTATTCGTGTAAATAGATTTCTTTGGTTGTTAACCATCCAACCAACACCACAAGATTCTGAGTCACTGGGCAGAGTTAACAATCTAACCAATGCGGTGTGATTCTGAGTCATTGGGCAGAGAAAAAGACCAGGGTGGTGGCACACACATTATCTCCTCCTACCTTCTACCACATCGCTATTCCCAAGCACACTTTAACTCTCAATGCTGACATAAGTCTTGGCTGCTACAAGACCACTCACGTGCATAATATTTTTAGTACCAGTTAGCAACTATGGTTTTGTTTTGCTGCTGGTTAAAGATGCATCATCTCTACAAGGATTCACACCGTTATCTAGACATTGTACACAGGAGAAAGCATAAACTATCAGTGTTAAAGTAGCAAGTTACCCACAGTCTTGTCCTAGCAAGGCAAACTAAAACCCTAAAGTAGTTTCCATGCAATGTGCTGGTGATTATCGACTCACTTTTGTGTTGTTGGTTTTCGGCACGTTATTGCTTGACTTCAGATGCACACCTTCTGTGCCCATCAGGCAGCATCACAAATATTTTGCAGTTTTTCTATCACTTGTATTTTCCCAGAACACAAAAGCACAGTGCTCTGCTGACCGCTAGGGCTGTTCCAATCACGCCCGTGCGGTTGTTCAGACGCGTTGGCTTAGTAACCTGCCTGTTGGCATTTTGTGGTACAGGTGTTTTGGTGAAATTTTCCTGAAAGAAAGGCCATCTGGGGAAGGAGGTGTGCATGGACTGGCTGGTGAAGACTCTCAGCTGGAAGGTGCTGCAGGGAACTAGGAGAGATCTCCTATTCCTCGTGATGAAGACTTAATTCCAGTGCTGCCTCAGCATACCACTCACTCGTTGCCAAGCTGTTTGGTCTCAAAAAAGCAACTCATATGCTAGGAATATTTTGGAGAGCTTAAGCCAACGGATAAAGTTAATGGAAATCAATGAATGCACTATAGCCATTTATTCTCCTCTGGAAATCAAAAAAGACAATCCATTTATATATTCAGACTGGGCACATTGCTAAAGGGACAGTTCAGAGTACACTGGCTCACAACGCTACAGCAAGGGAGACAGGGGAGAGAAGGATGTGAGCTGAGCCACAGGACACCACTTCACAGCAAGACAGGCTGGACAGCAGCTAGTGAGGGAGGGGGGAGAAGGGAGGCAAAAAAGGAGCATCACAAGTCTCAGACCTGGACAGGACACAGCAAACACCATGAATAACTTGGGAAACCTCTTCAGGGCTGACAAGGATACAACAGTGCAAGAAACAACAAAGTTGTCAACTAACCTGACTTAATGATACTGTCAATAGTAGCCCCCATAAAATTTAACATGAAACTCACATCTTGGACACTGCTAGAAAGGGGATGGAAACAACCATACTAACAGAGAGAAGGAGACTTCTCTCCTGCTAGGCAGATGTGGGAAGACACTCACTAATGTAGTATTTCAGAATGTGCAATTCAGCATCACAGAATCATAGAATGGTTTAGGTTGGAAGAGACCTCAGGGATCATCCAGCTCCAACCCCCTGCCATAGGCAGGGACACCTCCCACTAGAGCAGGCTGCTCAAGGCCTCATCCAGCCTGGCCTTAAACGCCTCCAGGGAGGAAGCATCCACAACCTCCCTGGGCAACCCGTTCCAGGTTTCATGATGAAATAATATACAGAAATGGCATAAGGATGTGCCATAGAGCTTCCAAATATACCCTGGAGGAAAACTAGAGTCAGTTCAGTACTACACCTGGGGGGAACACCTTTCATCAAACTGGGTTAAACATGGTACCTTACAGCAGTTTATCTCTCTGCTGGGGAACAAATGCTCCTCAAAACCTGCATTGAAGGCTCGACAGTTGATGCAGTCAAAAAGTCTGGCCTCTTAAATAAAAGGGGACCACCTCTGGTCTGCTTCACAATAAAAAAAAAAAGGAGAAAAAAAATACTCATTTATGCTGCATAAACCTGTAAGATTCACAGAGCAAGTTGTAATAGCAAGACCTACTGAATGAGCCAGGTGTGCTACTAGAGACAGAACTGAATTATCATAATGAATCATGAAAAATCTTTAATGGAATAAAAATAACCCATATGTAACTCTAGCACTCTGCAGGATTACAACACCCAAATCCTCAGTGCTCCGCAGGATCGAAAACTAAATTTTCTACAAGCTGCAGTTCTTCAGCCTCCCATCATGAACTCTGGTAAACAACAGTGGGAAACACATCTCCCAGGTTGAAAAATACTATTAAGATGAGAAATGTGACAAATATACATTTAAGACATTACTGTATATGACACTTTTGGAGAAACAGTCACTAAGCTACCTTTTATTAGCAGTTTCTACAACTTTTCTAACGTTAGAAATACAGCAAAGATTGTCTCAAGATTTCAGTGCTCCTGTAAAATAAATGTTTCAAGTTAACAACTGAATAGTTTATTATATAGAGAGCATTAAGAGGAACAAAATACACACAGGCTAAATAAATGGTATTCATTTATGAAAGGCAGCAAGAAAAGCACCAAAATACTGCAAAAGTGTAGAGCTGGATAAGGACTTCAAAGGAAAAACATGGGTGTAAGACACTAGTCATGTGGCTTCACGGACCCAGACACACAGGATAGCCTGCTCCTATGGTAAAATGTTACTGTGCATCTCTGGAGAGAGAAAAAAGATTCACATCACTTTAGAGAGTGATTTAGAGGAGAGGTGCTCAGTGCTGTGGGAGGCTGGGAGCATGGGCTACCCACCCTGGCTGAGGAGCCAGACAGCTCGCCGCTCTTGAAAGACTTGGCTGGACTGCCACAACATGAGTGAGGGGATCTGCTGGCTGTGGATACATCCACCATGCTCTCATGCCCCTCGCCTGCCCTTTGTGCATCTCCTGATTATACCTTAAGTGTGGCTGACACAGGGGAAAAAACGCTCACAGAATAACTCCCTTTCTCACTTCCCCTTCTAGCTGCTGGCTTACCTGCTCCCAGAGAGAGCATCCTTCATCTTTCATCCTCACTCTTTCTCTGATTCTCCATTTCAGTGGGAGAAGACCTGGATCTCTGGGGCTCACATGACAACGGTTCCACAAAGGATCAACGGAAGTCAGACTGCTCTGTTATCAGTGCCTGCATTGTTTACGCAGACTCATCTCACTGCTGAGTAATTTACATGCTAGGTAACTTGTCTTGTTTTAGGTCTCTACAGCTGTAGAATCTCAGTTTCGCCTCGCTCCCCTTCCTCTAGCCCACCCATTTGTACAAGACCTTGTGATGCACACAAATAATTTCCCATAGAAATTGTGACAATTCCTCTGCTTCTTGCTTTGCGAGGAGGTGCCGCTCTCCCTTGCAGCAAGGTGGAAATTCGAATTTGTGCTTTTGCTAAGTACCTAGCTTTTCATCTGGCAGGAGCAGGGATGGGGTCATACTGTGGAAATACACCAGCTGTGGCAGTAAGAACTGTGTAATGGAGCGTGTGGCTGCTCAGAAAACAAAGGGAAATAATTTTCCACTGCTGCTGCATCACAATCCCAATAACGCTACTGAACAGCGGGACTCAAGACTTGAGGGCAGGGATCCTCTCTACCACTGCAGACATCTACACACTCCTGCAAACCATGTCAGTCTAACACAGAAGAGGGAGCAGGTCGGACACAGCAATTGGGACGCCTAAAATTCTGCAGCATGGACTGGAACATGTTGTGCTGCCTGCCTTTCAGTTTTTTATTTGAGGATGTGTCCGAGGAAATGGATTTCCGAGATTGACTGTTCTGAGCCCGGATCAGTTTCTCGTGTTCCCGTATTTGTCTCTGTAGGTGGTTCTGGATGGCGATTCCCAGGGATTCTGGATCGAGGGAAGCACCATAAACCTCCCACGTCATGCCCTGCTCGTCCCAAATAACATCCCTGACGTGTTTGGACTGCTTCACCTGCACTTTTGCCTCCATGGCTGGAGTGGGGACCTTTTTGTTTTCTCTCATGTTTGGCAAGGCCTGAGCTGAAGCAGGAAGAGCTGCTGTCTGGAGCTCATGTCTGGACTCCCTGGCCTGGAGGCCTTGCTGCTGGGGAGCTGCTGATACCTCCAAGGGAGGGGTGAGACGTGCAGAATTCACACTCAACTCAGGCATTGGTCCTGATTGCAGGCTCAGGCCTCTGGCTGTCTCAGCCTGGCCAGTGTTTCCCTGGCCTCTGCTCTCTTTTTCATGTGCATCCTCCAAGCATGCCTTTATGCAGACAGTGACAGGGTGGCTAACACCTGTCCCTCCTTTAGAATCAAGCACCACCAAGTTTTCCTCCTTTGGTTTCACTACAGATTTGTCAGGAATGGCCTCTCCTTGACGTGCACCCTTACTCTGCACAGGCTTTTGATCAGAACTGTCCAGGATCTCCTTCTGCTTAACCTCACTGCCTGTGCTATTGAGTAAAGGTAACCAGCTGCTTCCTGCATCAGGGACAAGATCTTGCATGTTGTTCTTGGTTCCTGGGACAGTGGCCACAGAAGTAGTGCTTGGTTCACCAGTGCCAGACACAGTTTGTGCTGGAGTTTGATTACTGAAGTCAAATGCAAGCTTCTCAACAGGTATGGGCTTTGGTGGGACTTGAGCATCCACTGGCAGCTGAGCAGCATCCTTGCCACCACAGGCTACACCAACTGTTTCAGCATCATACACAGATGTCCCTTGGGAGGTAAGGGCTGCTGGGGAGGAGGACAGAATAAGTTTTGCATTAGCTGCTGATGCTGGAGGCACCACATCAGATGGGAAACCAGGCAGTTTCACAGTCTGAGTTTGGTCTGGAGCAGTCACAGCCACAACAACAGTTGATTCTGACACGATACCAGGAGAACATGGGGACTTTTGTTTTGAGGATATACTGTCAGTAATTGCAGACTGGCTCAGCCCTGCTCCTTCTTGGTAAATTATGTGCAGTTCTTCCTTCTCTTCTGGAGGCGGATTCCCTTTTAAGAAGGCTGTGAGGATGCTGGGACTGGTGGAGGCCGATTTGCTCTCCACAGTAGCCACAGCCTGAACTTCAGCATCTCGCCATGTTCTGCTAACTGCTTCCTGAGTTAAAAAGCTGCTCTCTGGCTGAACTGTCATTGTACCCATTTCTCTGTATTTGGAGAGGTGAGTGGGGCCTGGACTTCCCAGCTCTGTGACTGTGTCATCTATGGAATGTGGATTTCCTTGGCTAGATTGGACTGGTGCCTTGCTGCTCTGCACCACTTCAGTTTTACCTGTGAGATGCAACTGTGCAGTGTTTGCAGCCACACTTTTTGCCTCCAGACTGGTTTGTGGGTCTCTTCCCAGGCCAGCTTCGGTGTGCCTCACTGGCAAGGCAGACTGACACACAGCAGAACCGGTTGCTGTTCCCCTGTCTTTCTCCCCTGTTTGCAGAAGTTTTGCCTGAGAAGTACAACAGGACTCATCATCCCTGATAGGGTTACTCAGGGAAGAATAACTTAAAACCTCAAGTGCTGGCTGATCATCAGTTCCTGAAGGTTTCAAGGCAGAGTCATCCATCTGTGTCAGGGAGCTCGTTTTTGCCTGGCTGCTTTGCATAAACTGGCGGGAGCTCTGGGGGGCTGGCATCATCTCTGGCCCCTGCCCCTCCAAGGGAGCTTCTGCTGTGCTTATGGCTGGTGCTGCTAGTCCCTGGCTGCCTGCTGGCTGGGAGGAATCTGCAGGATCTACAGCTGCAGGACGCTCCTCTGCAGCTTGGCTGGTGAGCCCAGGAGGAAAGGCTTCCTGCTGGCTAGCATTGTCCTTATGGCACTGCTCACACCTCTGCACACTGGTGGCTGCTGTGCATTTCAGATCGAACAAGCAATCTCCAGCAGAGCCGGATGGCATAAATGGGAAGCCATTGCTGGTCCTCTCTTCATTGGGTAGTTGAGGCTGGTGTTCAGCAGTCTGTAAGTCTCCCAGGCAGTCCTCTCTCTCAGAAGCTGTGACCAGGGAAAGCTTGGCAGATCTCAGAGGATCTGGTACAGTCCCCATGGACTGCCTTCGAGACGTTGTTTGCCCTCAGCTTCTCCTTGGAGCTTTCTTGGTGGTAGGTACAGCGCGACAAGCTGTTGGCGACAGGTTTCCTGCAAAGCTAATCTGTTAATGAAAGAAACATAGTGTTAGCAGCAGACAGATTTAAGAGGAAAAAGTACCCAGAACAGATTGACTTTACAGCTTGGAGATAAGCACTTGCAGGCAAAATGGAAAGTTAAGCACCTGATTCATCCCAGAAATCATGTAGTTTACATGGATTTCAAGACCTCCCAATTCTAACACTAGGCAGCTTCAAGGCAATACTAGGGACAAAGCAACGACAGCTTCCCTGCTGTTGCTACATTCATGAAAACATAACGGCATGCCAAGAGGCAGTTAAAAACCTGAGAATTATGAACAGGGTGAATGGGAAGGGGAGCAGATTCTGTGTGGAAGTTTGAGGTCACTAAATAAACTCACTGCAATAAACTCCTCCAGCAAGACACCTGCGGAAGGAAAGGTGTGCTATCTTGCCTACTGTGCTTACGTGAAGAATAGATACGATTCACACTGTGTGACTTGAGAAGAGCTCATACCTTTGCTGAGCACCAGTGCCCCCTTCTCACAGAAAGCCCTTCTCTAACTCCACTACCACCCAAAGACGTGCTCACAGGGACAACAGGTCAATTCAGACTAATGTGGATGAATGCAAACCTCACTTGTACAAGTAATATGTATGGAGGGATGACAACTTGCTGGGTGGTACAAATCAGCACCAAAAGCTACTGCACCATACAGCATTGGGGCTGTGTACATACTGCTTTCACATTTAGATCCTTTGAAATAATTATGAGGAAGCCAGCTCAATTAACAAATAGGGACAAAGATGATCTAGAAGTCCATTTACACACAGGTGGAATAAACTAGAAGGGGAACATTGCAGCACTGCAGAACAGGAAAGGGCCATGCCATACCCAGTGGAACACTGGAGAGGGATTTTAGGCAGCCAGAGCAGTTATTCAGGTTGTAATCCAGCCAGGACTGCAGAGAACCCATTACTTCAAACAGGAGATGATCTTCAAATATGCTTGTTGGCTGAGTTTTCAAAAGGACTTAACACTGTCCAACTCTGACCCTGCTAGGAGCCAAGGGCCGGATCCTTGTCAGTGTCAGTGCAGTGGTGACAGCCACTGATAAAATCCCACCTCAGCCTTCTTTTAAATTGCAGGCTGCCTATGCTTGTTTGAAAGGCTTTCCCCAGCTGAATGCTGGCAGCAAAACACAGGCAGAAGATTTGGGAGACTTGGGGGAAAATTACCGTGCCTCTGAGCGCCCATGTCTCTGCAGGCACACAGAGGAGTTTTCTTTGCTACGTTACCTGGGAGACACTGCTGGAAGGAGCTGTGCAATCACTTAGCCGTTCCAGACCCTTCCTACCCATTAACAAAATCAGCAAAAGTCCTTTCCAGAAAACATCCCCACTCTCTTCTGTCTGAATGGCAATACAGCTTCCTTAGCTTCTGTAAAATGAATTGTAAATTTCAGCACCTTAGGGTACCTTGAAAGAGTAACAGGAGAAAAAAAGCTCAGTGAAAGGACAATCAAACCCAGTAAGTTTGTTTTTCTAAGAAAAGGAAAGTGCTTTCTTATTAATTAAGATGTATATCTTTTAAATAGTCATTTTTTATACTGTCTCTTTGGGGTCTGTCCAAACCACAGATACACACAGTCTGCTGGGTTCAGTAAGCCCTGAAAAACTGTGATCCTGCTCCTTAAAAGATCCCTAGTTCCTCATCTGCAAGCTGTGCCAGCAGCTCTGCATCACTCCAAAATGGCTTTCCAGCAAAGCTAAAGATTACTAAGCTTTGAGCACTGAGCCTATATAGACCAGGCTGAAAACAGGTGGAAGTCAGTGACCACCTACAAGATGTCTTCACTTCACTTTGTGCTTAGTTTAAAGCCATCCAACATAGTCCTGAAGGAAAGAACAACTGTTACAAACTCACGCTGCTGTAGTATGAAGGCCTAATGACGGTGAGGAGAGGAGCAGATGGCTTTGGGCATCTCTTTGTCTAAACTGTGCTACTCGCCTCTTTCCTTTCCCAAATATTGATCCAAACCAAACCAGTATATACAACCGGGCAGGACGTTTTTCACTTTTTGTTTTTAAGAGACAGAGTTTATTTAAGAACAATTGAAACATAATGGAACAAACACAAACCCTGGTTATAGGAAGAGAAGTACTACCTGGTAAACAGTTTCAGAAGAAATAACAACAGCAGAGCAAATCTGTTTCTCTTTGTTACGCAAAACCCGGGAAAGGCAACCTGCACACTGGAGCATTGCTTTTAACTCAGACCCACCCACGGGGGAACGATTCCTAATTTTTCAATTAAGTGAATTAGTTCTGATCTAAACGCCCACACAAATTCTCCCCATCTGTTTAGTGGCTCTTCACCAGCATTACTACAAACATACATTTTAAATGACTGCCACATGTGCTAATTAAAAGTGATTCTGCTACTGAGCTCTTGTCATGTAATATTGAGAAAGGAAATGGAGCTCCCCAAAACCTGCATGCACCTATTCTCTGGTGTGGGACAACAATGAAGAACCCAATCATTTTGCTTTGAATACAGGTTGGGGGGCTGGGTCATTCTATTGCCTATGATGACTCTGAAAGTGAGTTAGTTTATGAGAATGAGGCTTTTTTTAAGGACTGTGTTGTCAAGGTCATGAGAACTATTTTCTTGTTAAACTCTTTACTTTGCCACTCTAACAACAAGAGCCAAAGACACTGTAGCAGTCTAAATAAATGCAGTAACTTTAGCCAATGCTCTTGAATTAACAAAAATCGGGAAGAAATGTTAAGTCTTCCACAAGAGAAAAGCAAGCAAACCCAACTCATTACAGAACTGGAAAGGCATTTTTATTATCAGAGTCTTGTTTAAGATTGTCTCACTTTTATTATTGCAGTGAAGAACACTGGCATCCATAGGCAACACTACCCAACTACCAGGGCTGAGAGGTTGTGATCAACAAACAACACTGACTGTAGGGAAACGCCTAGAAGGAACAGAAATATGTAACTCAGCAGCGGGCCAAAAACCATGTCAAAACAAATCAAGATTGCCAATGAATTTTTAAAGTGTTGTATGTCTAACCTGGAACAATCACCCAAAATTTTCTTTCATTAGGAAATGATAAGTATCTCCACAAAGGTCAAAACCAACTCTTTGTAATAAGAACACATTTTCTACATCAACATATTTCTCCTTCACTTTATTCTTTCAGATCAAATCAGTCAGGCTGACTACGTCAATCTCATCTCAAGACAGATTTTTTTTCTGGACCTCTTCATTAAAGTTTCTAATTTTGACACAGTCTGTGCTTGGTTTCTATGGTCTAAAGGGTCCTTGCATGGCCAGCAGACCTTCATGGATCTTGTCACTGACTAGTTCTTGATGTGCTTTAAAAACAAAACCAAACCAAACCTCGAAACGTTTCCAGGCAATTCAATGCTGACAATGTCAAGAAACTCCTACTCATTTCAGTAATAGCCAACACTACAGATTTTCCTCCTGCTGCTTATAAGACTGTCAACAGAACCAGAAAGTCTTCATGTTTAGTAAACCAGGAAATGTCCAGGCAATTCCAGCATTAAAGACTGTGCCTCCCATTCGCTCTTTGAGAATGTGGAAATCTGTAAAAGCACAAATAAGACTGCCAGTACTTCCACGTACTCTCAGCTTAAATAATGAAAACCAAAAAGCAGCTCCCAAACCAACCAAGCACACCTACCCCAATTCTAGATTCTCATAGCTTTGCATTCCTTGAGCCTTCCCTTCACCCTTTTCTCTACGAATGGAAAAACCTGAACATTTGCTCTTAACGGTTCTAATCCAATCTCTTCATTTCATCTCTCAGATCATCACAAATATCACTCAGCCGTGTGGGTTAAAGACACAGACAAACATCTGCTGAAGCGGGAATTCAGCTTCCCTTCTTGTTCCTTCATCTGAGGTAAAGACAATGGCACCCTCTGCCTTGTATTAGAGCACTGAATAGAACATGAACGCGAAGCACGTGTCTTTAAATTTTAAACATGCACTTGCATCCTTCTAATTCTGCACCCACTGGGAATTTCTTCCAGCTCATGAGGTTGCTGTCTTCTGCAAAAGCTGTGGCTTTCTCTTGATATATCCAAGGGTGTTTGCTATTCTGTTTGTAAAAAAACTGCTTTCACCCAAGGAAAATCAGGTGAAAGAAAAAAGACAGGGGTGAGATGCACTACCATTTTTCCCCAAAAGAGTCTGACAGCTACTGAAGATTTAGCTAACAATACTGTACAAGCTCAAGAAAAAATGTATTTTCCTAGTTGTTTATTCCTTCCATCTTCTATGTCTCTGCTGGATTCAGGCTTTAACTCTGTGAAATGTCCATGCAAGTCTTGCTTTCTCTAAGACCCCGAGTCAACTAGCAGACATAAGGATGGTGAGATTTATGTGGACATCCATCTACTAGGAGCCGGATTAAGACCAAAATCACATCTTATGTGTTTAGGAAAGCGTAACCACTGCTGAGGAGGTGTGTCTTGGGAAGGGTGGCTCTATAAGTCAGAAGATGTTATCTACTTCTAACATCCTTTCAGATCTTCAATAGCAAGTTTCCTGAATTTCACGATGACCTTCTCTTTAAGAACACTTCCTCAGTGCACTGAATGCAAACACTCATCAGTAGCAGTAGTGGTGGTGCCACCCTAGATAATTAGGCCTGATTTGCTGCTGAGCAACCACATCATCAGTGCCTGGAGGAGTGTCTTGCAGCACCACCTTTTTTATAACCAACCTTGCAAGTAAGGAAATTTTGCCTTGGAAGAGTGGATAAGAGAAGAAAAGCCTTTTGTGTAAGGTAGAACCCAAATATAATGTTTAAGTCTCACACACTGCCTGAAAAAAATTCTCCTACATGTTATTAATATAATAAACATATATTATAACCTCACTATTAGAGAAGGCAATAGATATGGAGCACCTCTCCTATCAGGATAGACTGAAAGAGTTGGGGCTGTTCAGCCTGGAGAAGAGGAGGCTTCCAGGTGACCTTATTGTGGTCTTTCAGTATCTGAAGGGGGCCTACAAGAAAGCTGGGGAGGGACTTTTCAGGATATCAGGGAGTGACAGGACTAGGGGGAATGGAGCACAGCTGGAGATGGGCAGGTTCAGACTGAATGTAAGGAGGAAGTTCTTCACCATGAGAGTGATGAGAGCCTGGAATAGGTTGCCCAGGGAGGTGGTTGAGGCCCCATCCTTGGAGGTGTTTAAGGCCAGGCTGGATGAGGCTGTGGCCAGCCTGATCTAGGGTAGGGTGTCCCCCATGGCAGGGGGGTTGGAACTAGATGATCCTTGTGGTCCCTTCCAACCCTGACTAATTCTATGATCTATAGTTAAAGGCAACTGGCAAAGGACATATCCACTGTCATTTTCCTAGCAGAAAAGGGCTACTCCAAATGATACGTAATTAGAGAAGAAAGATGCAGAGCCCAGCCAGTTCTGCTACAGAAATTTGCCATAGCATGTGATTAACCTAAGAAAGGCATGATGATGATCTCACCATGTCTGCTCTTGTCTCCTGGCTATCGGAAATAAAACTGATGTGAATAAAGAGGGTGGCAGCTGAAATAGCTTTCGCCATAGCTTTTTGGTTTAAAAACCAAAACCAAAACTCCAAAACACCAAGTTAAAAATATCTAGCCTCCTTCCTGCCACCATCTCAGCAGTTGCTTCCTGTTTCTTCACATTCTTGCTTCACTCTGCTGTTGTCTGTCATTGACAATAAGAACGGTAAAAAGAACAAAATAATCTCCTTAGTAAGCTGCCTCCTGCTAAAAACCTTCTCAATAAAAGGAGAGAGGAAGCACCATGTTTGGGGCCACTTTTTATCTGATGTATTGAGGCTCTGCAGGAAACCAAATGCTTGCAGGCTGGAAGCCTTCAGTGCTCAGAGATAAAATCAGAGCAATTTCAGTGGTATCTTTACGACGCTGGTAAATGCTCTTTTGAGGGCAATGACTCAAACCTGTACATCCAGCTAAGGACTCTAACCTGCTCACCTCAGTCACACGAGCCTACAAAATTATTTCAGTGGGACTGTTATATGAAAAGCTGTCATCTCAGTCTCAGAATCTTCTTTTTTCTTTAATTGAGTCTATACCCTGTATTTTGTTGAATGCTGAGCATGGTGGAAACAGAGACCAGTGCCTCGTTCTCTTTTTTTCTTAATGGATGAGGCAGAGCATGTGGGACATAGAGGAAGCAGGATGTGCTAACCAAGCAGGGGCAGGATGACACATCCTAAATGACACCTTACAAAGCCAGACAAGAAAGACACTTGTCACTGCAGCTAACCAGCATCATCATTATTCTCTATACAGGAAGGAAGAGTCTGCGTATACTGCACTGCAGCCTTGACCCCAATACAACCAAACGCTAGACAGGAACGTTGGTAAAATACTACACCTATCAGCCACACCATATCTTTTTCAGTCTCTACCCAGACATCACAGTATCACAGTCTCACAGTATCATCAGGGTTGGAAGAGACCTCACAGATCATCAAGTCCAACCTTTTACCACAGAGCTCAAGGCTAGACCATGGCACCAAGTGCCACGTCCAATCCTGCCTTGAACAGCTCCAGGGACGTCGACTCCACCACCTCCCTGGGCAGCCCATTCCAGTGGCCAATGACTCTCTCAGTGAAGAACTTTCTCCTCACCTCGAGCCTAAATTTCCCCTGGCGTAGCTTGAGGCTGTGTCCTCTCGTTCTGATGCTGGCCATCTGAGAGAAGAGAGCAACCTCCCCCTGGCCACAACCACCCCTCAGGTAGTTGTAGACAGCAATAAGGTCACCCCTGAGCCTCCTCTTCTCCAGGCTAAACAATCCCAGCTCCCTCAGCCTCTCCTCGTAGGGCCTGTGCTCAAGGCCTCTCACCAGCCTCGTCGCCCTTCTCTGGACACGTTCAAGCATCTCAATATCCCTCTTAAACTGGAGGACCCAGAACTGAACACAGTACTCGAGGTGTGGTCTAACCAGTGCAGAGCACAGGGGCAGAATGACCTCCCTGCTCCTGCTGACCACACCATTCGTGATGCAGGCCAGGATGCCACTGGCTCTCTTGGCCACCTGGGCACATTGCTGGCTCATGTTCAGGCGGGTAATGACATGACAGAATATGTTGAAAAACATATCTGGGAAATCTCCTAGATGTCAGCAGCTGCCACTGTGGCAGATCTGATCAGGTAAAATTCAGAGAAAAAGAGGTACTGGCACTGATACCAACCCCGAAATCTTACCTCACTAACTTTGAATCCTGAAATCCACTACATAGTCATAGAGGTCTTCATGACAAAGAGAGGCTCTTAAGTCTTCTCCATCCACCACATGGACACGCTTGAACAAAGAGATTGCAGTGCCTTCCCTAGGTGAAGAATCTGCTGTCACTGTCACTCTAAACACCTCCACCTTCCTGCAGCAAAGAAAACTACCAAAAGCTGTGCTTGTTTGAGGAAGAACTCCTTGTCTGCAATCTATCCCATGGGTGTCTGATGGAAATGGCTTTTCAGAGCTGCACTCGCAGCTGCCCAGGGGTGTAAAAATCTCTTGTGCTAACAATTGCACGAACGTTCTATTCTAGAATTGTCTCCTAATGAGTGATCATTCAAAACATGTATTTTTAGCCTTACATTTTATGTGCTTCTACACTTCCAGCTCCAACAAGGAGGACTAAGGTGCCCAAGCCTGCAGCTTTTTATACTATACTTTTTACAAATAAATTTTTATAGGCTTAAAAATAATTACATTCTTTCTGCTTCTGAATACTTAAAAATCACAATGCATGTAAGACAAGTCCTTGTTTAGTATCTGAGGCCTGGGAAGCCCCATCTGTGTCGGAACCAAACCAGAACTAGAAACACTTTCTAAATAATACATATTTCAAGACGTAGCGATGCAAACTCTAGAAACAGAGACAGAAACATGTCTTAGTTTGTAAACCCTTTCAAAGCTAACAGTGACAGCCAATTACTGGAGTCATCATAAGCCAAAGTGTTAGCAGCTGTGATATGGCAAAGCCATATCTCCATACCCTGAACCTCTGCAAGACCATGCTGGCTTACTCAGGTACTTAGACATGCCTAGTCCTGTCAAGGCCTGTGATCTTCCAAGGTCACAGTTCAAGGTTTACACCAAATATAAAGCTGGGCACATTTCTTCTCATTTCTTCTGCATTTAAGCCAGACATATTTCCATTTATCAGGGGACTGAAGCAGTGCATACTGTCATGGAAGCACTGGCAAAAGACATTAACTCTGATTTGAATCACCGTGCCCCAGGATGATTGCCAGATTGGTTAATGCGTATAATTAGCAGTCATTAAAACGACTACTCAAACAAGATACCACATCTGGGTTTAGCAAAGTCACAGGTTTACTGTGGTTGCCTTGACCACCTGGCCAAGCCCAAACCAGACAGCTCCATGGGCAGTGTAACAGGCATTCATCGTAGCAGTTATCTCTCCAGCTGACCTTCACATATGGTGAAGCTACAAGCTTCTCAAGCTGCATGCAGCTGCTTCATGGTACAAAAGCAAAACATGCCTCTAAGTGGTGAGACAAAAAAAGCAGCAGCCCCAAGCAATTACTGAGATCATCACCTAACGTCCAGCTCCTCATATCAAGCTGTGTTCCTTTCTGCTTCTCTTCAGAGCAGTTTTAGCTGCCCTTGATCAACCTGACAGGATATTTCACCTGCAGATCTTAGAAGTGAGCTGAGGTCAGGCTGTACGTTGCTAGAGCACAGCTGTGAGTGAGCAGGGCTGTGTGATAGCTTTGTCCTTGTTTCCAAGTCAGCTGGAGTGGAAGCTGGCAGAGCGTGAAAAAGGATCATCCACAGCTTAGTGCTTAATTACTGGGCTCCCAGTGAACATAGATGCTTCATGCACAAAGGAGGAAGAAAACACATGGCAACCTTAGAGCCAGTATGAAAATTCAGACAAAATTATTTACTTCCACATAGGATCTCCTTGAAGACAAGTGCTAGATGCTTCAACCAAGCTCCTGACAGCTGTGCACACATGGTAGGTTTCCTGCTGCAATTGGGTTTTGTTGACATCCTACTGTATCCATAATTTTTTATTAGCACACACTATGCTATGTGACTGCAGGCAGACATGCACATACACATACACTTTGACACACGCCAACATAAAGACAGTCATCTAACCTAATCTGAGGGATTACATACTCAAAACAAAGAAGTCTGATCCTTGGAAGTGCTGAATAATCAGAAATAACAGTAAAGCCAGTGAGAGTCAAATACAATCTCTGTTGTTCCTGTTCTTATCCAAGAAATGCCAGAAAGCTCAAACATATTCTGCCATTTCACTGGATGCCACAGGTGACCATAAAGATACCAAACACTCACAGCTTAGGCAAGAAAGATAGAGAGCAGAGATAGGCATAGGCACCTTTTTCTGCCTTCTACTTTACAAGCTAACACAGCTGAAGATCACAGTGAAAACTATACAACAGCTGGTGTCTAACACCAGTGATTTAACTGCAGAACATCTTTCTTCTACATCTCATCCTCAATTGCTACAAACTCTCTGCAATCACATGCATAGAAACACTCTGAAACACTACCAAAAAATATTCAAAGTGCTGTCTGCCCTTGCTGCATTGCTACCATAAAGCAAATCCTGAATCTATGAAAGGGTGGAGCCGACTGGACCTCTGTTAAAGCACAAGCTACAAAAACAAACAAGTGTATATAATTTGCTGCTATCAACATTTCTGAAGGAAAAAAAAAAACAAACCAATCAAACCAAAACTTCAAAACACACAAAACCTCAAAAACCATCACCTTGAAGATGAACAAGCAGCGGATGTTACCGACCGAGGAATGCTATCCAACCAAGACAAGTACTTGCAATGATTTCAAATCTCTAAGTGTTCATACAAGTCTCTCTTAATGCTCTTGCTCTTCAAAAAGCTCAATTAGGATGTGAGACGGATGGATTCTGAACATTTGACAGTAGAGAAGAGGAATGGCAATTTGTTCTTAATGACCCTTCCTGTAGACCTGTAGCCTGTGTGCTTGAGTAAGGGCACGCAGAGCAGACCAAGAATAAGTGGAAGAAGTATGTGGAGAGAGAAGTGGGCTGAGTCAGAAGATCAAGTAAGTCTGGGCTACATCTGGGAAACTATGAACAATTTATCAAGTATTCTTTATATAACCATACTATCAAGAACTCAGGCTTCACTTCAAGGAATCTGGCTGTCACTAAGGTGAGTAGTCTGCATCTTTCCCTCCATCCAGGCTCAGGTGCTGGTTAGCACAGTCCAGGTAATGACTACAGCTTGATCTTCCCTAACTCAGCTCTGTCCACTCTGCTGCTTCATCTGCTTTTTAACAACTCCTAACCACAGGCATTACCAGCCACAGGGAAACTGTTTGGTTTCTTCTACTCTAAGTCAACAGGCAAAAATCATTTTTGCCAATGTAGACTGCCACAGGATTTGAGAGAGACAGATGTTTGGTCAGCACTGCAGACAGACTGCAAAATTCCCCATCGCTACTTGAGAACTCTCACCCTTTTCCTTTCCCAAGAGAACAGAAAATGTGGGTTTGCCCCTAGTGAGCAGAGCTTTGCCCTTTATTTTAATGGAAATGCTGCAACCCCTGGAAATTTGTTAGCTCCTGGTCTTCTCTCTGGGCAGCAACTAGCTCAAATTGCTCAGCTGTTGAATTTCAAGGTTAGTTTACCTCAGTTCTAAGTTTATCCCACAAAATTGGAGAACGAGGCTAACACTGATTCCAGAAACGCTAGCTTTCACCCATGTGGACTCACCAATTTTACTCCACTTAGGAGGCTGACTTGTCTCTACAACTGCTAAGTGAATTTTGGCTGGGTAAAAAGGCAGGAGGAGGTGAAAGGTGAAGGGAAGAACTGCTCTTTTCAGAAAAAAACCCCAACACCAAAACCAGAAGATATGCAGAAGAAAATAAGTTGGTTGGTCCATGTGATAGAGAAATTAGCTGGCCCTCTGCCTCCTGGACCTAGGCTTGAATGCTCTTCCAGCACTGATCCCCCATCTGTCTCTTACTGTGCACTCCTTGCCAGATCATTTCACAGTTTTATATAGCTCAAGGCCAGGAAACTGTTCACAAGAAATGGATGTTTTTAAGACACGTTTTGCACCGTGCTATAGAGTAATTTTGAAAGACAGTTTTAACGTCGCTTAGATACTTGTAACAGTGACCACGCTCATAGTTTTTTCCTGCCTCACACTGCATGCCCAGCTTAATTATCATGAGCATTGCTTTATCTTTCTAAGCCTGACACAGGTACCTTCCTCCAATTTTCTGATTATTTCTTTCTTTTTGTAATAGTTTAGGTCTCTTTCTTTCAATGAGTGACTAACAACAAACACTATTTGAAAAGCTGCTCTGTGACTACACAGAAAGTATTTTTTTGTATATAGGGACATAAGAAGCAAAAAAAGGGAAAGCAAACTTACCTAAAAAAAAAAAAGCAAGCATAGGTGCAGAAGGGACAAGCCTCTTTTAGTCAAACAGGAAGCCCTCTCTCAAGAAAGGTAGCATGAGTCACTAGCAGTGCATGACTAATTAACCATTTCAACCAACAGCACTGATGAATTCCAAATCAAGACTAAGTGACTATAGGAGATTTATTCTGGACATTGTAATGGCTAAAATTCCACATGCAACACACAAAGTCAGCCTTGAAGAGGGGGAAGGACAGATGGAAAAATACCACATTAATCCAAGGGGTAATATATACATATATGCATGCATATTTCTTTTTCAGAATGTTTTTTTAAAACTAAGCTAATAGTTCCACCCCAAAACACATTTAACTGTGTCTTTTAACTGAGCAAGAGTCACCATATGGTCTGCTAGAAATCACTCCTGTTTCCATTCAAGATAGGAGAAGTTGATCCATTAATGACTCAGTAAAAGGTTCCAAGAAGCACCAGGAAGACTGCATGAAAGTGATGAGAAAACTCCTTCCTGCAACCAGACATAAACCTCAGAAGGTCACAGGACCATCTATGCAGTGTCTTTTTCTCTGTAAATTTTTTACCACTCTGGTCTTTCTTAAAGTCACTAGTAGGAAGCTACTGCAACAGACCATTGCACAGAAGGCTTCTGGACTTGAAACTTGCTGCACAGCATTCTGTATCTATACAAAGCACACTGGAGATGGATTTCAGCTTTGCAGACGTCCTGGAAAATCCAAACTCTTGGGAGTTCATTAGCATCATTATCTACTGTTTAGGGTGGCAACATAGCTCTGTGCAAGCCAGGAATATTTCAGGATCATCATTAAAGACTGTAGAGGACAAGGATTTCAAGGGGCATGCTACTGGCTGGATCATATACCATAGCTAAATATTCTATTCGTTCATCTCTAGCTCATCTGCCCTAAATTAGGACACGAGGAAATGGCCTTATTTGTACCAGGGGAGGCTTAGACTGGATATCAGAAGAAATTTCTTCACTGAAAGGGTTATCAGACACTGGAAGAGTCTCCTCAGGAAAGTGGTTGAATCTCTACCCCTGGAAGTGTTTGAAAGACACACAGATGTGGTGCTAAGGGACAAGGCTTAGCACCAGACACGGTTAGGTAATGGTTGGACTCTGATCTCAAAGGTCTTTTCCAAATGAAATTATTCTATGACTCTAAACTCATTCTGAATCAGCTGCTTAACACAGCATGATTGAAAGCATGATGTTGTTTGGCTTTATGTCAGAATGGCAGCTACGGTGTTTGGCATAATTGGTATCAAATGAATACCTCGTTAGATACCTCTAGTAAAAGGCCAAATTCATAACTCATATAAATAGCTCCATTAATGGGGGGGCTGTATCACAGAAATTACAACCTTTAACTGCAGGGTCAAATTTCACCCATCTAATTAAAGTTTTATTCTGAGGAGTATGCTAGCTACTGACTTCAATGTGATTTTATGGTAACAAGTGTGGCTTTGATTGCCAGCTAGTTGAACTCACACTGCGGTTAAAGCCTAATTGCTGAAGTCAGGTTACAAATCACATTGAAAAAGAAGACAGTCATCAGACAGAATATGAGACAAACCGAGGCTGAGTAGGTGGGATTCATTAGTCCCTAGGAGGCAGGTTCTGCTACTGAAGAAGCAACAACACATAGACTGACTTTGAGCATTCATACAGATGGAACTGATGAGTAACATCAGACAGCACTTGCTATCCAGCTCACTATGTGGGATCACCGTATTAGAAGCATAATGTAATTGAAGCTTGCTTTCTTGGTAGATACTTAACAAAACTATTATTAGCTGTGTTCTCCTTTTACTTTTTCTCTCCTAAGGCTTTTTGAGGAGCAGCTTAGACATTGTGTGGGCTCTCTCTTCATCATCTGCATATTTGGGTTGCCTGCTGATAGGAACGTCTGCTTACATTCCTGCAGGCATGTTGATCTGGGTATAGGAGACACATACAAATAGTCTGCATACAGGAATCTAGCTGAAAAACACCCGTCTGCAACCTTATTTATACATTCAGTCCACTCATCTTTTTGTTCAGGAGCAAGTATAAGCATGCTTATTGTCCATCTCTTTGTGAAGGCTCCTGCCACCTTTCTGCCTCCTCCGGCATGGAAAACTGTTAGCTCTAAAATAGGTCATATTATTATGAAAAAACATTTTCCAAGCAATATTCCCCTGAGGCCCTTCACATTAAGAGCATCTTTTGAACTGGATAAATACTGTTCGTCTATTTCCCAATATCAACTGCACATTTCTGTGATGGCCAAGCACAGCCCGGCTGGAAGCAACTCTGAAAGCAGATCATTCAATACAGGAGTATGTGTGAGGGAAGGCTTCCAGGCCTTATGATAGGATACCATCTGCTTCTATTGCACTGTGGATGGTGTAACTCTGTGACTTAAGGTTTTAATTATTCTCTGTAAGTTTGCATTGTGCCCTTTAAGTCGAGGTGAACACTGAACTCGGCCAGGTGGTAGACTCCTCTCCTCACTAAAGGGAAGACAATCTCTCTGTTAGTTTCTCTGCCTGTTATACACTGGAGGAAACTGCTTGCTCCTTCCATTTCCCAGGCATCAAACTAATTGAGACTTAATCAGTAAAGACTAGATTAATTCCTAAGTGCCACAAGCACAAGCAACAACATTACTGAAGTTAATCCTTTTGCAAGATCAATTTGTGAAAACTTTCCTCTGCATCTCCTGATGGAGCTTGCTTGATTTCTCAGGAAACAAGTGACAGCTTTCACTCCTGAGTCAGTTTTAGAGCTGCAACTAAGGATTGGTAAATGTTATCACAGCTGCATTCGTAATTAGGATACCTGTTCCTAAAGACTGGAGGGAAGCTGGTAGGGTATTTTTCAGAGCACTTGAACAGGAGATCCTGTTAGGCTACTGCTTAGCTCAAGCAGAAATCTACTTTCCCATAAACTCAGGCAGACCTTCACAGCTTGTTTACTGGCTTTTAACAGATACTCCCTAATTATTAACCTCGAGGGCAAGATTAACATTTTCTTTTGATAAATACAGAGATGCCATGGTGTCTTGTGAAATACCAGTCTTTCAGGGCAGAATAATTCTGTCACCTTGTTTTCATACAGCTCTTCTCCAGTATCATCTTTCTAACAAATATTTTATCACATTACTTCAACTCCTTCCTACACGCCCCCAGCAATGCTTATTATATTTTACCATTTTCCTAATGACTCATTTCTGAAGTTAAGTCTTTCAACTCTGTGAAGTGTTTAATGAAACTGATGCTTCGAAGGAGGGAGAGTGACATTAATGATTGCAACCCTCTACATCTTTAAATACTAAGGGCTGACTATCCTTCAACATTTTCTAGCCCGAGGGCTAGCTAACTCCTCAGCAGCCAGACCGCTTCTAGAAGAGCTGAGCTAGGGAGATTTGTAGGACTTTTACACCTCTCTGCTTTTGGAAGTTGGGATCTGATGATAACTAGTTGATACCACAGTGCCCAAAGGACATCCTAGGAGCTGCTCTGACTGGTAGCTCCAGTAGTCTAAGAAAATAAGGACTTGCTAAAACGCAACAAATGCCCCATCCACATTTGCTTTGCTGGATTTTCTACCCAGCCCATTATAGTGACTTTCCCAATTCACTCTACTGTTCGACCTTACTTTTGGAAATACTCCATGGTGAGAGTTCTGGGGCCCTATAGAAGGGGAGAAGGGACTGTTCCCTGAGGTGTTGGTTGACATGCTAGTTTTTGGACTAAAGATCCCACTGGCAACACACCATAGATAAAGCACCACTTTCTTGGAAGTAAAAATATTTTACAGTTTCTTACTACAGCAACAGGACTGTCCACGCACAGAAAACCACTTTCAGTCAACCTGTCTTTTGGTTAAGGGACTTTGCTCATGTCTAAGCTGAAATGCACAGTATTTCCCTAGTACCAGTGAAACCACACTCCAGCTCAAGCCTCTACTAACAGGAATGCTCATCACTTCCCAAAACCTCCTAAAATCAGATTAGTAACCAGTTCACTATTCTTTTCCTTTTCTGTTTCACCCATAAAAGGAAAAAACCATCCAGTTAAAACTTAGGTCCAACCACATAACTATATTTTTTTGCACACAAATGTTAACGAATTAGCTCCTATTTATGCAGATTTAAGGTTACATCAGATCCTTTGTTCTTGGATTGGAAATATCCCCCATTTCAACACCTTGACTGGTTTTCTCTGATTTCTAGTGGTTTTTCCATAGAACAGCATGTCTAGTCTTGCATGTAAAAAGGGATCCTGGAACCACTGGAACCTTTGCTGACCTCACTGCCGTAATTTGAGAGAAGCCATTGCTTTTTATAGTATCCTTTTAAGATTAGTCATAATGAAGCATAGTAGTCGTGTCCTCTGTTTGAATTTGCTGTGGTTTTGTATGAAAAGCAGTAAAACTTAACGTGCAGCACATTTCTGATCCCCTTTTATGACCAGGTGACCTGCTTAGGGGATGACAGAAAGGCTGTAGCTATCGTTTACATGGAATTTAGCAAAGCCTTTGACACTGTCTCCCACAGCATCCCCCAGGAGAAACTGGCTGCTCATGGCTTGGATGGATGTGTACTTTACTGGGTAAATAACTAGAGCTGGACAGCCAAGCCCAGAGTGGTGGTGAATGGAAGTAAATCCAGCTGGCAGCCAGTGACAAGTGGTGCTCCCTAGGGCTGAGTTTCAGGGCCACTCTTGTTTAATATCTGTATCAATGATTTGGAGAAGGCGATTCGGTGCACCCTCACTAAGTTTGCTGACGACATCAAACTGGGTAGGAATGTGATCTGCTTTACGGTAGGAAGTCTCTGCTAAGGGATCTGGACAGGCTGGATTGATGGGCTGAGGTCAGCAGTATGAGGTTTAAAAAGGCCAAGTGCCAGGTGCTGCAACTGGATCACAAAACCCCCATGCAAGTCTACAGGCTTGGAGAAGAGTGGTTGGAAAGCTACTAGGTGGTGAAGAACTTGGGGGTACTGGTCAACAGCTGGCTGAATATGAGCCAGCAGTGTGCTCAGGTGGACAAAAATCCAAAGTGCATCCTGACCTCTACCAGGAATAGTGTGGCCAGCAGCAGCAGGGAATTCATTGTGCCCCTGTACTTGACTACTGTGTTCAGTTTTGGGCTCTTCACTACAAAAGGGCACTTGAGTTGCTGGAGGGTGTCCATAGAAGGGCAATGAAGCTGGAGAAGGGTCTTGAAGTCTTACCAAAAGCGCTGAGGGAACTGTGATTGTTTAATGTAGAGAAGAGAAGGCTGAGGGGAAACCTCTGCTCTCCACAACTACATCATAGGACATTGTAGTGAGATTGCAGTCAGTCTATTCTCCTTGGTATCAAGTGACAGAATGAGAGGAAATGGCCTCCAATTGCACCAGGGGAGGATTATATTGTTTATTAGGAAGAAAAAAATCTTTACTAAAAGAGTGGCCAGGCACTGGAATAGGCTGCCCACAGAGGTGGCAGAGTCGTCATCCCTGGAGAAGTTAAAAAAACAAGTAGACATGGCACTGGCATGGTTTAATGGCCATGGTGGTGTTATGTCAATAATAGGACTTCATGATCTCAAAGGTCTTTCCCAAGTGAAACAATTCTATAATTCATTCCCTCCCCTCTTTTTTTTAAACTTTCTTTTTAAAAGCTGGACTTCGTTTGCACATTAGTGTCACTGGGAAAGAAAATTTCTCTACCGAAACACAAGCTGCAATCCCAATCACAGCAACCAATATTTGTTCAACTTCCTTCAGAAGAAAAACAAAACCATATATGCATATAGAAAGCCAACCTGTTCTTCATGACAGAACACCAACTGGTGATAAATGCATGATGACTGTGAAGAGCTGACAATATTAATTAACGTCACTGAGAGCTTCGGCAGGATCTTCAGACACAGACGTTGCAGAGAGAATTGAAGCAAACATTGATTACTTCAGTATTTTTAGAAACACCTAGTCCACTTAACAGAAGAAAAGCAGTCAGAAAAGGGCAAATAATAAGACCCAGCTTTTCAAATCTGAATGCTTGGTCACTACCTCCTACCTATGATTGGTATATTGTTTTTTTCAGACAATAATACATTACTTCTGATTGCAGGCTCTCTTCAAGCAAACTTTCTAATTACTTCAGTTGTAATCTATGCTTCAATTGAACTATAACTGAGCTACTGAAGAAGCTTTACTAGCCTCTGCCAGACCACCAGCCCTTTAAGAAATGCTACTCTTCTCTCCTATTTATGTGTGCATTAATGTCTAGCACACACTTTCATTTGTTATTACTGCGTAACTATGTTCAAACCCATAGATGGTACAAATGATTTTCAACTTAATGCTGCTACTTCCTGAATTCTAAGTTCAGACTGCAGTGAAGTCCCTTGTCTAGGAATGTGCTTCACACCTATTTCATGATAGTTGAGTTTGTTTCCTTAGCAGTGACTGAGAGAGCTGACAAGAGGTAAGTGAGAAGTATGTCAGATCAGAATAAATTCTTACAATCCTATTAAAAAAAAAAATCTTCTCCACCCCCTCTGCAGAACATTTTAATTACCAAAGCAGTGATGTAACCTCACAATTTTCCAAACTGTTACTTGACAGGTGATACAAGCTTCAAGGCTCAGTTCAGAGCTGGTCATGACTCTGTTAGATACTAATAATATGTAGAGATACTAATAGTAGAGTTAGTAAATAGTTTAAAAAAGCACTGCGGTGTCTGCTTTCTCCTCAATTTGCTCCTTGTCCTTCTAAGGGGACTACTTCCAAAGGAAGGAAAGCAGAGGAGAAAGTAAGCAAACAACTGTGATTATCATGTTTTACTAATAAATACAGTAAAATGAACAGTAACAGCAATTTGTGTTGATAATAACTATAACCACAAATATAACAGATACAGACTCTAGTTCCTGGGTCATTCAAAACAATAAAAGGATATCTCTGAATATCTGTTTGGTATCAAATGTGGTAACAGTTTCCGTATCTGCCAATTAAGCTTTTTAACACAGGCTCTTGGGAGTTAGAGATGGAGGGGAAAGAAGAATTCAGCCTGTCTTCTGTGGAGATACCTAGCACCCTGATAAAAGATCTTAGAGCAATTCACTGTAATATTTGCAATTGTTGCCATTCTTCCACTACTTATCTTCCTGAGGTACATGTCCATTGCTGACAGCGAACATGTTGGTGCAAAAAATATTGTTTTGGTTCCTAGCCATTACTCCCTCAGTGTCTTGGTCTCCATCTTTCCTTTTCCCTCTTTCACCCCCCACTCCACATGGAGCTGCAAGCTTTGGCTTTATGTTTTCTCCCTGTTTACTCAGCAGCATGCTGACAGTTCTGCCCTTTTGGATCTGCTTCCAAATTACAAACATGAAATCTTAGTCATGAACTCTGAGAAATTTATCACTCCACGTTAGTAATTGATCACCTGTGATAAAACTTTTAATCAGTACAAATCTTTGGTTCTATAGAATTGTTACTGAGTTCAAAGCCCACGTATATAAGACAGATATATGTAGCCCTCTTCTTATCTTACCATTTGCAAAAGTAAACTGTGCTCTGATACACCCTCAAAATCTCCTCCTACTAGGAGGTAACTTAATCTCATTCAGAACACATCCAGAGCTTGGTTTTACCCCTGTCAACATTATCAATCTTTGTGTTGTTCTGGCTCTCAAGAAAGTGATGTTTACCAAGAAGGTGATGATCGAATGCATAAAACCAAGTATGGAATCAGTTTACACATCTTGTCACATAGAATCAAGGCTTACAATTGGGGCACTCAATTTGTACCCAAGATTAATACAGAAACAATCCTGAGTGACTTGTTACATTTCTGATCTTCCACAACAGTGTCAAAGTACTTGCAGTAGCAACACAATGCTAAAGAATTTCACACAAATAGAAGCAGTTCATAACCCAGTAAAGCGGGTATAAAACCTTTATCAGCTATGAAGTTGTTAGCTCTTAATCTGGATTTGAGAGCAATCCTGGAAATGCAAGAGGGTCAACCTATATCCCACATCTACCTTTAATGTGGAAGTTTTAAGTTAAGAAGCGATGTGCTGCTAGAAGTGCAGTCACAAAATTCTGCTGTCTGTAGCTGTAAGACTATGAGCAGCCTGCTTTTACCTCTACATCAGTCTCAATTTCACCAAGAAAGCAGAGGCAGAGTGTTGTTCTTAATATAACAAGGTTCTTCTTAGCTTTGGCTGCATCTGGACAATCTTCAGCTAACACCTACGTTTGAGACTCATAAAAATATTGTCCTGTATCTGTCCTGGCCTTGTAAGATTAATTAGCAGCCACTGTCCCAATGCTGAGCTGACCATGGATGGGCATCCTGACTACAGAACGTGTAAGTTTTGTGACCAGTCACCCTACGGAAACATATGCATGCTCTTCTGATTGCAAAAGGAGTGGAAGAGGAGATCTCATAACCTTGAGAAGTGAAGGCACATGCTGAAAAAACTCAGAGCCAAATCTGGAAGAGAGAAGCTGAGTTGGAATGGATGGGGCAATGTACTTCCCAGGAAATAAAATGTCACAAGAGGGATGAGGGGAAAATACACTGTTCATATAAACCACCGATAAACGATTCCTGCAATGCTGACACTAGCCTCCAGAAAGCTCACCACAATCCTAGAGCTTGTAGGGTTACTGCGTTCAATCAGAGGTGAGAGCTGAGCTCGGCAACGATGTGCAGACCTTTTAAAGGTCCATCGCTCTTTGTACTTCACGCACCACTGTCTATACTTACTGAAATCTTTTCTACAGACATCATCGGGGACTTGAAAAGAAAAAGAACAGAAAATCCTTGTGAAATTTCAAGTGTCACAGTCCTGGAAAGACATTACACAATCAGATCATACTTTTTCCTAACACTTTGAAGACAATTAGGTCACTCTAAAGGCTGAAACCTATCTTCATTCATGCAAGCAAATCTTACTCACAGAGATGACCACCTCACTTCATGGGATGGTCTAGCGTGTACAGGTAAGGTCTTTAATTTTTGGGTCTTCCTAGCATCACTCTCCTTCGAAGTATATTAAGCTCAGAAAGGGTAAATCACAATGGTTAGAAAAAAACTGCACACCATTCCCTCTCAAAAAAACCCAAACAGACAATACCAAAAAAGCTCACTTCTAAGAAATTTATTATTATGTTCCTTCTCTCACAGCAGGTGCCTTCAGACTACTCAATCTCATCCTTTCTGTCCCTTCGAGCTGCTACATGCTACTGGGAAACTCATCAATATCCTGTCAAAAACACCCACCTCTGGCAGATACACTCAGACATTGTGCTTTTTAAAGGGAGCTGTTAATTCCAGGCTTAAGCACACTTCAGAGCAAATAAAACTCACAAACTCAATTTAAAGATCTGCAACATAATGACAATATATGTTTCAGCCTAGACATCATACCCAGCACTGGGGTTTACAGTTCTGCAAGACGGGAAAGCAAATCTTTCTTCCACCAACACTTGGGAGGCACAGCTGAAGGAAAACAGTTGCTAAACAAATTCAATGCAATAGGCATTTTTAGCTTGCAGCTTGTAACTTCTCTCACAATAAACTTCAAATAACCCTAAGGTCATCTGGAGCAATTGTTATCAAGAAGACAGCTTTAGCATGGAGGTCTCAGGAATAAAACACAGATGAATTCTAGAGGGACAACCACACTATCATCATTCCTGTGCTGCAGGCTCCCTGGAAGTGAAGAAGGGAAAAATCCATTTAATACAGGCAGATGTAAAGTTATGCAAGTAGGAATATTTAATTTAAATGCCCTTCACAGGACAGACTGCTTCTGAGAAAACCCTGGCTCACAAAGGGACACAGAGATCACTACATGTAACTAACAGAACAGAAGTTCCCACTGTGCAGTCGTGGGAAAGAAAAGTTCATCCCATTGGGTGAACAGACAGGGGAATACTGAGCAGGAGGTTACTATCCAGACGTGACATTAACAAGAGCCTTCCTGGAATCCACCATGCTGCAAGAGTGGCCAGTGAGGATAACCACAGGAGCTCTGGAGAAGAGTGGCCAAGCTGCCCCTCCTGGGAAGCACCTACCTTCCAGGAAGAGACCAAAGAAACCCGATCTTTTTATCTCATCAGAGACAACGTTAAGTGACTATTTAATTACTGCCCTTAAATACTTGAGCAGAGAGACACGATTTGAAGCTATAACCTGACAAACACATTACAAGATCCAGTAGCCAGAAGAACAGAGTCAGAAAACTTCAAAGTGAAGAAAAAAAGAGACAAAAGTTAAACAATGAGATTAACAATCAGAGAAAATTATCCAGGAATTCAATCAATTCTCCACCGCTGGAAGTCACTCTACAATAGTTCGGAGAGGAAGGTGGGCCAGACCTCAGACTCACTGAGGAATAGCATATGCTTTATACAATGCAATATATCGGACTATGGGAGCACGATAATGCCCTACGATTCTAATAAATCCGCCAGAAGCACTGCTTTCTTCTTCTTCTAAGAGAGCAAGAACGGTGAAGGAGAGAACTATGAACAAAGCCAAGACCTGTATAGAGTACAAAATACATGTTGATCTGCGGACTGGGCGCTGCCAAGCTCACCCGCAGTCCTGTCACTGACTTCGCTCAGGAGAGGGGATAGCCAAGCCACGCCAAGAATCCAAGCCCGGCCGCACGACGCCGCGCGGGGCTGCTCAGACACGGTGACCGACACCGGGTGACCGTCAGCGGGCGAGCCGTGACCTGACTGCAACGTCCCAGCCCGCAACCCGCGCGGGCTATAGCCGGGTCCCTAGCCTAGCACTCCCCGGGCCTTTAGTGTCGGAGACACCTGTCCCGGAATACATCGACACGCCCGCACGTCCATTCCCCGGCGGCCGCTCTTTCGCCGTGAAGCCGGTGCTGGGAGGGGGGAAGGCGGGGGCCAGGGCTGCCCCCGGCGGCGGCACCCGCCGGGGCACCTTCGCGCTACGACACCGCGGCCGCCGGCATGTTGCCGTGGCGACCATACCGCTGCTGTGGCGACTGCGCTGCGCATCCCCCCGTCCCGGCCCGCAGCAGCCCCCCGGTGCGGCGTGGTGGTGGTGGGACACCTTATTTTTTGTTCGTTTGGGTTTTTTTAAAGTTTTCCGCGCTCTCCGGAAGACAAAGCTGCTTCCAAGAGCCGGTAAAACACAGCAGAGGATTAGAAGACCCCTCGAGGCTGACCTGACCTGGCCGTTCCCTACGTCTAGGTGCCCGGTTTGCCAGCGGCCACAGCCCCCACCTGCCGCGGAAGAGGGCACGGCGCTGCCCGCTCTGCACACCCGCACTGGGAAGGGCCGCCAAGGCTAGACAGTCCCCCGCCTCGCTATCCCGCCGTGTCCTGGTCGTTCGTCCACGCACCGACCTCGCTCCCCTCCGGCTTGCTGGGGTGGGAGTGTGGAGGTGGTCACTATTCCCCCCCTCCGCTCACCCCGCCCCTTACCTCCGCGGCAGCGCCCAGGGAGCCGCGGGCACGCCGCTGCCGCGGGGAGGGATGACCTTGCGGAGAAATTCATCATCCGGACAGGAAAACAAGTCCTTCCTCGGGGTGCACAGCGGCGGCAGGAGACGCCCCACTGCCGCAGCGGAGGGCACCGATTACTGCCGGCTACGAAGAGGTAGCAGCGGCTGGAGGTTGAGGCAGACAGGCCCCGGCCAGCCGCCGCCCGGGAAGCCGAACCCAGCGGCCACTCACAGCTGCGGCGGTGGCTGGCGCGGGAGGCGGGGAACACAGGGGCTGCGGCGCGGGGCCGGGACCGAGCTCCTCCCGGCGGCCGCAGGCAGAACGGGGCAGCTGCCGGCCGAGTAGGGCACGTCGCACCCGCCCGAGGCGCTCAGCCCCCACCCCGCCGCCAGCCCTCCCAAATGGAGGGTGCAAGCACCTACCTGGTTCCAGGTAGCCTTCCTCGCTCACGCCAGCCACACCTTGGGCCGCGCCTGCGTTTTATAGCCCAAGAGCAGGAGGCTCCTGCCTTCCATCAGGCGCACGGGGCTGAGCAAGGGCCCCTCAGCAGCTGTGCCAGAGCCCGGACGGTGCGCCGGATCTTGCTCTGCGTTGCCTTCTTCACCAGCCGGTTCTTTCCTGTTCCTAAAACAACTACACGCTAAGGTTTTGCACAGCAGAAGAATCGGAACTGTACATCCCAGCTGCAGATTCCGTCCACCTCTTGCGCCAGCTTAGGAGGCTGCCTACAGACAGCTATCGAGGCACCTGATGAGCCGTTTGCCTGCAGGCTTGTACAGATTTGCTCAGGGAATTGCAGTGTACGCAAATGGGATCAGCTCTTGTGGTGCCTTCAATTTGGATTGTTGTTTTCGATAGGCAAATCTGGCTTCCTGTATGAAGCGCTGCTTTGTTTGCCTGCAAAAAAAAAAAAAAAAAAAAAAAAAAGAAAAGAAAAAAAAAAAGTCCAGATCCAAGCAAAAAAAAACCCAGGATCCTAGCGAAAATGTTAGCGACAGAAGACTTTTTGGGTCAGGACTCCGATTGTCTGGAAATCTTTGATCTAATTTCGGTTTATTCCCACCAGTGTGGAATTTTATCTCTCTCTGCTGCAATCACAGGAAATGGTTCTGCAGTGCACAGAGATGCAAGTTAAGCACAGGTTTTCGACTGAGATTTTTAACTCTTCTACATCCTTTCAGAGGTAAATAGGAGCAGGATTTCCAAAACTGTAGGACAACTTGTGAGGAGAACCGTGTTGCAATACGGAGAAGAGGACCTAAAAAAAGCCAACCAACCAACCCCCAAGCCCCTCTGATCATCATAAATATAAATGAATCATATTCTCTTAATCCTTATGAATAGACCCACATTTTATTCACTGCTCTGAAAAATACTGTCAGACTCAGTTACTGATTCAAAATCTATTTGATTCATGGTTTAAGTAGTCATATATTTTCTAGTGTTGCATATATACTTTCCACCCCAACAACGGCCACTAAGACCAACACATATTTATGTAATAACCATTTCTGAATGTGGCAGTTATTTGACCATGGAAAAATTAATGCCTGTATTAAATATTCACCAACAATAACCACTTCTTCACATGTGCCAAAACCACACTGGAAGTACTCTAAAGATCCTGAACGTACCAAGCATAAGAGAACCTCACTGGAGAGGCAGGGAGAGCAAAGAGAGCATCAAACTTTATCAGGGAAAGGAAATGATTTACAGGACTAGCACAGTCAGGGATTCCCAGTAACTCTTCTTTATTTCCTTCTCTTCACAATCTTGCAACTTTTTTTACTGCTCTGGAGGGCTCTATGGAGACCAGCCCTCATTCTCCTCATGCCTGAGTTAGGAGTACAAGATCAAGTTGGCAAACAAGAGTTCAGCTTCTCTTACTTTGCTAAATTAGCAATTTTTTAAAGAAATGCTGCCAAACTTCCTAGAATTAATCCTCCTGCCAGTACCATCACTACAGTGACACTTCCCCTATTTTGTTAAAGAAGGAAGGCTGAGTGATGCAATTTCCTTTTGTCAGCAATTGTACTTTTCAATTTCTGAAGAGTTAACTGTAGGCATTTACAGACCCTGCTGCTGCAAAGACTTCACCAGACCTGCTTCACCAGAGTCTGCCCAGCAAGGGACAGTTAGGATTAGTGCAGTTTTTCTAAGTTTCCCTAAACATGAAATTCCTTGTCAGGATTTTTAAGACTCTTTCTATGAATAAACCCCTTTAGTCTGAGATACAAAAATCATGGTTTTGGCACTCTTTTTAAGTAGTTACTTAATTGTGCAAGCTAGTCAAACTTCTACACTTTAGCGCTTTAACACTCAGTGTCATCTTTTCATTTCTGTGTCTTCCTCCTCATGTCCAAATCACTGAAAAATATTAACACTGCTCCCTTCCACAGTAGCCTTCCCTGCCCTGGAGGAAGTAGCCTATTTTATCCTTCTCACTGAGGGAATCACGTAGATGGCTGCTTAGCTTTAAACGTCCTGTTTGATGCTTGCTAAAGTCAATGGAAGGTGCTTAAAATGCAGTGTGTGCATAGGTCTCAACAATATAAAGAATAATAAAGAATTAAACCTTGTAAACTTGCTAAGACTGGCCAGAGTGAAAGCATCAATTTAAAACTGTAAGAGGGATTATCTTTTGATATGTATTAGGTCAGAGCTTTGGGCATCAGGAGCCTGGATTTTCTAGGAGCTACCAGAATACAGTTAATCACCAGAAATGGCAGCCACACTTTTGCAGCACCTTTGAAGACTCTCACGTTTTGAAATCTCATTTTCAAACTCTGTATCACCATCTGGCTAAAAGAAAGGTTTTAACTGTAGCTGAAAAATTAATAGAGCTGATGTTCTGTTTTAAAATGAGTAGTGTTGTGTATAGCACATTAAGAAGATGTGTAGGTGGCCTAAACTTGTGTAGTTTCATTTACTTCAGTAGTGATATGCCAATTTACACTGGTGTGGAGAAGGCGTGTTCATTGCACTGCTTCTGCCAGATCTCTCAATATGTTTTCAGGTTTGGTCTTCTGTAGAAGACTTCTGAAATGTACCATCTTTTGTGTCTTTAGGAAAAGGAATTATGAGTACTTTGAAAAGTAAATAAAAGCAAAACTTTTCCCAGGCAATACTGCAGCTCAAGGTTGACTTGAAAAGAGCAATGAAGATCCCACTTGTGAACACAATCATTTAACATTTAAAATTTGTGAAGACACTGATCCTTTTTGTTCCCCTTAATATAAAACCCCAAGAGAATGAATGGATGGATATGTTCATTTTGGACTGGAAGCGGAGCTAAAAGTCTATGAGTCCTCTGTTATGATAGCTGCAGCCAGCAGCTGTACCTTCAGAGACAGATCTATCAAGGATGAAAGTGATGCTTCTCTTTTGTGATCATGCACTTTCTGCAGAACCAACAGACCAGAGCTAATATTCATTCCATATGTTACACAGTGTCTCGCTCTCCCTTTACCTCTCACATACCTAATGAGCTGTACTGGGCCTCTCACAAATGGATGCACTCTTCAGCCACACTAATGACACTCCTGGATCATTAGACTGGGACTGTTAACTCAGTTTACGACCAGAAAAAATAGCTTTTGTTGATCATAGCTACTTTAAGAATGTTTCCTTTAAACATTATGGTCTTTAGGAAAAAAGAGATATAAAGATAACCACATGGAACAAATTGTATGCCATTGTGAGGGAGCTCAGTATTTGGGGTGTTAATCTGTTTCACAGTGGTTGTAAATCACTATGAATCTCTATGCCTCATGCAGCTGTGTCAAATTTCAGTTGAAAATACACAAGGATGTGAATTTCTGCAGGGTTGTGAAAATGTCTTTGGCCCTTACCATGCATCTCTTGACATTTTTTTGCTTATGACTGTGCTATGGAAGTCATAATGAGGAATGTGAACCACCCCAATATATAGAGGAGCGGCAGCACAGCAGAGCTTAGGCATTCCTGAAGGCTCTTGCAGTGCATCATCATCTTCACCCAAGTGACGTAGGAGACAATGAGGAGAGGTACTCACTAGACCTCATATTCACCAACAAAGAGGATGTGAAGGTCAAAAGCAGCCCTAGCTGTAGTGGCAATGATGTGGTGCAGTCTGGGATCCTGAAGGAAGGAGAATGGTAACAAGCGAGCTCTCAGCCCTGGAGTTCAGGAGATCAGAGTTTGGCATTACCAAAGACCTAGCTGGTCGAGCTCCACGGGATAAGGCCTTGGGCGGAAGAGAGGCCATGAAAGCTGGCTAAGATTCAAGTATTACTTCCTCCAAGCTCAAAGGCCATTCATCTCAATGAGGAGAAAGTCAGGTAAAATGCCAGGAAGCCTGTGTGGCTGAACAAGGGGCTTCTGGCCAAGCTTGGACAAAAAGGAAGTGTACAGAAGGGGGAAGCAAGAAAGGGTAACCTGTCAGGAATGCAAATTGTCAGGGCATCCAGTTAAGAAAGCTGAAGTCCAGATGGAACTGAATCTGGCTAAGGATGTCAGAGACAACCAGAAGGACTTCTAAGGGTGTGTAGATAGCAGAAAGATGACTAGGGAAAACATAGGGCCATTACTGAATGAGATGGGGGATGCGGGTTACACAGCATGTGGTAAAGGCTATAAGAATGCCTTTATCTCTTTACTAGCAAGATTATTCCTCAGAAATCCTTGGTCCCAGAGACCAGGAGCAGAATGGAGCAGTGAGGACATAGTGCTGGTGGACAAGAATCAGATTAGAGAACACTGGACACACACAGGCCTGTGTGCCCAGATGGAATGCACTCAGAACGGCTAAGGAAGGTGTCTGATGTCACTGCAAGGCCAGTCTCCATTTTCAAACGATCATGGAGACTGAAAGTGCCTGACACCTGGAGGAAAACAAATGCCACTCCTGTCTCTAAGAACGGCAGGAAGGAGTAGCCAGGCCAGTCAGCTTCACCTCAGTCCTTGGAAGGTGATGGAGCACCTAAAACCATCTCTGGGCACTTGAAAGATCAGATCATCAGGAGTACCCAACATGTCTTCACCAAGGGGAAGTTGTGTTTGACCAACTTGGTAAACGTCTATGGTGAAATGATTGGATTGGTAGATGAGGAGAGCAGTGACTGTTGTTTACCTAAACTTCAGGAAGGCTTTTAACACTGACTTGTCTGAGATCTTCATGGAGAAGTGATGAAGTATGGGCTGGATGAGCAGCGAGGTGGACTGAGTAGTGGCTGAACAGCCATGTCTAGAAGGTGGCAGGAAATCTGCTCGTAGGCCGGTCACTAGCGGTGTACCCCAAGGATGAAAACTGGGTTAATGAACATTCTCATTTTTGATCTGGATGATGGAACAGAGTGTACTCTCAGCAGATCTGCTGCTGACACAGATCTGGTGGGAGTGACTGATAGCTCATTGTGCTACCATCCAGACCTCAGACTGGAGAAATGGGCTGACAAGAACCTAAAGCATTCAGCAAAGCCCTATGCCTAGGGAGAAAAAAAACCAAGGCACCAGTATATGCTGGGGCTAACAAGCTAGAAGGAAGCTTTGATGTGAGGGTGACTGTACTGGCACAGTGGCCCAGAGAAGCTGTGGAGTCTTGCAGGTATTCAAAACCCACATGGATGTGATCTCAGGCAGCCTGCTCTAGGTGTCCATGCTTGAGTAGGGAAATTGAACCAGATAACCTCCAGAGGTCCTTTCCAACCTCTGTTAGTCTGTGATACCTTTGGTATGGTGGGACTCTTTGGTCAATGTGTTGTGACACTTATGTTTCCACTCTTAGTGTCTAAGCGGGACAGTTGAGTATGATTCATTTCACATTCTGCTATTCCCATTTAACACATATTCTATATTTCTGTTATCGTACTAGTACATGTGAAACAGACCACACACACAAAGAAAATAACCTTCCCCATTCTCAGCAAATTAAAACCAACCTTTTGATGAGTCAGTAATTTATACTGTTTATCTCCTTTTGTGTCAACAAAACTGAGATCTGGAGCAACACATAATCATAATGATTATAGGCATAATGAGTTGATTTATTACGTACTCTCCACATGGTATTCTGGTGCATACTCAATTGTAATGATGTCAAATAACCCAACTGGAAAAGCTCTCTGCTTTGACAACCACTGCCTACTGTGAGCAGTAAATTAAGCTAATGCACTATCAAACACATGGGGGCTCTGGATTCAGAGCCCTCTCTGTACTTAAATTATATCCAACCTATATGTCCAAAGCCTTTTGATAATTTTAGAACTACAGTGAAAAAGAAGTAAATCACTCAGAGTTTAAGGAGTGGTTGTGAGTGCTGAAGGTAAATGTAAATGAAATACTCTCCCAATACATTTCTGTGGTGTGAGACCGCTCTACAGCTTGTACCTTTGCACCAAGTTTAGGGAACTGTTTGTTCTAATGGAGAGTCTAATTTTGCCTACTTCCTTGGTCTATAAAGTGTTATTCCAGATGTGTAAAGTGTCATTCTAGAGGGGAACATACTTTGGCAAGGCTACCACAGCTACTTCCATATCTTCACATTTTGTTGCATGAGATGGGAACTTCTCTCCATGCTACCAGAAGAATCATTCCCTAGACCACTACAGAGGCTGTTGATGTCTCATGGTTGCCATTCCTACAACATGGGCTTTTATGCTCATCCATACAAGTGAGATGAAAACCAGATGTAATAGATGCTGTAAGGTGAGTAGATAGATGATGGACAAGGGTAAGCACTGAGAATAAGTAGCATAAACAGCAGGGAACTGTTGAAGCAGAAGAGAAGCAGAGGCTATTGTTTAAAGAATATAATAAGCCCCAAAAGGGCTACATATACATGGTCTACATATACCACCTACAACCAGATGCTCAACAGGAGAAAAACAAACCTGGGAAGAAAGGACTTGTCAATATGACTTCTAAAGACTGCATTGGAACAGAAAACCTTACATTCATTCCAGACATCTGACAAAATAAGAAACCAATCATGTGTTCCTGTTTCCTGCATATATTCATCCAAATCCTCCTGGCATATGACCTCAATTGTCTGTGACACAACTGGGCATTGTGAAGCACTATTCCTGGTTATTATCTTCAAACTTGCTTGTGCTTCTTTATAATACAGTCTGACTTACGTTCTCGTGGCCATTCTTTGTGTTGCTGCGTCTATCATCATCATCAGCTATCTGTTAGGTCGTTTTATCTAAAATAAGTAAAGATCTTTTCAGCTTTTTGGCTTTCTCATGCATCTATTACATCTCCTGCCCCACCATGAGTCTAATAAGTTTGCTATCGGAAACAGCTAATAACTGCCCTGTTTATCTGCATAAATAGAAACTGTATTTTTGGCTAAAAAAAAACCTTAGTTGTAGCTCAGTTGTGCTCAATGTAGCTGTTTCTAGAAGCTGAACTCAAGCTTTTAAAAAAGCTTGGTTTGCCTTTTTTGCCCCTTCCCTCCCTGCAGAAGTACCTATCTTGACTTGATCAAATCAACTGATTTTACAGTTCCTCTGTTTAAAGTAGTTCAGGTCCTGTCTTACATTTTTCAGGATTATCTTCTGTTTAAACTCTCACACATGCTGTAAACAGCTCAGTCTATTCACACTGGACACCTTGTTCAGAAGGCTGCCTGAATGGCCATACTGCACCTTCCCAGTGAATTCCTCCAAAACAGGGTTCACCATGGAGCTCACAGCAGCTTAGTTTCACTCAAACAGATAAGGTTTGCATGAGTTTCTCCCTCCTTTGACCCTGTAACTCTTTCTGCTTGGCTGATTTTCCACTGTTCCTTGGCTACTGCCCTTTTTAAAGTCCTTACTTGCTTCAAAGACCATTTAAACTCTAACACTAGGACATGAATCATTCAAGGCAGTGCTGAACTGATCTATTTGGGATATGTACAGGGCCTATTCTGTACGATTTTGGCATTTTTTGTGGTCTGTGAACCTATGGAAAGCATTTTGAGCTGGGCTGTTCACAGTACAGACCATCACTGTTTCCCATGCTAGTCTGACCCAAACCCATGTCTATTCTGGCTGTTGGTGAATCACAGCAGAGGGGTAGCAGCATGGTTATCATAGTATGTTTGCTGCATGTTCTTTAAATGTATCTTTTTATGTGGAATCCCACCAGAACATGAGCTCATCAGGGTTCAGTGATTCATGGGAAGATACTTGTGTCTCACAACTGCAGAGCAGTAAGACACTTTCCTGTTGCACCTAAGAAAATGTATGGGTACCAAAAATAGCCTTTGAGTTCCACGCAACTGACATTGATGTTTCTAGGTGCTTTCTTACTGGTTTCAGTGGACAAGTGAAAAAATAAGGTATGTGAACAAATATTTTACTGTCCTTATAAAGCAAACATCCCTTAAAATAACTTCAGAAGATGTGGATCTTGTATTACGAGATAAAAATCTTCAGCCTCCTGTTAGGCAGGGGAAATTGCAGAATCGCAGAAACATCCAGGTTGGAAAAGACCCTCAGGATCACCAAGTCCAACCTAAAACTCCGCTCTACAAGATTCACCTTAAACCATATCCCTAAGCACCACATCCAATCGACCCTTAACACATCCAAGGTCAGTGACTCAACTACCTCCCTGGGCAGCTCATCCCAGTGCCTGACCACTCTCTCTGTGAAAAACTTTTTCCTAATGTCAAAACTAACCCTACCCAGCCTCGATGTGAGGCCATTCCCCCTTGTTCTGCCTCCAGTTACCTGTGAGAAGAGCCCAGCAGCAGCCTCTCCACAACTTCCCTTCAGGTAGTTGCAGACAGCAATGAGGTCTCCCCTCAGCCTCCTCTTCCTCAAACTAGCCAGCCCCAGCTCCCTCAGTTGCTTCTCATAAGATGTATTCTCTAGTCCCTTCCCCAGCTTCATTGCCCTCCTCTGGACCTGCTCCAGCACCTCCACATCTCTCTCATATTGTGGTGCCCAAAACTGAACACAGTACTCGAGGTGTGATCTCACCAAAGCAGAGTACAAGGGCACGATCACCTCCCTACTCCTGCTGGCCATAGCATGTTTAATACTGGCTGCCTGGGCACACTGCTGGCTCATATTCAGCTACCTGTCTCTTACAACCCCCAGATCCCTTTCTGCCAGGCAGCTCTCCAGCACACTGCCCCAAGCCTGTAGCATTGCTTGGGGTTGTTGTGGCCCAAGTGTGGGACCTGGCATTTGGCCATGCTGAACTCATGACATTAATGTCGGCCCACTGATCTAGCCTATCCAAGTCCCTCTGAAGAGCCTCTCTACCTTCACCCAAATCTACACTGCCACCTAACTTGGTGTCATCTGCAAACTTACTGCTGACACTCTGTGCTGGAATCAAGGTCATCGATAAAATGTTAAAAAGAAGTGGTCCCAACACAGATCTCTGAAGGACACCACTAGCCACCACCTGGATTTAACTCCATTGACTACCACTCTCTGGGCCCTCCTGTACAGCCAGTGCTTTATCCAGGAGACAGTGTGCTAGTCCAAGCCATGGGTAGCCAATTTGTCTACTAGAATTTTGTGGGTAACAGTATCATCAATGGCTTTTCAAAAGTCTAGGAATACAACACTGACAGCCTTTCACTCATCCAGTAGCTGAGTGATCTTGTCACAGAAGGAAATCAGGTTGGTTAGGCAGGAATCCATGCTGACTTGGCCTGATCCCCTGGTTGATGTCTATATGACATATGATGGCACTTGAGATGCCCTACTCCATGACCTTCCCTGGTACTGACATGAGACTAACAGGTCCATAGTTTCCTGGATGTTCCTTTCTGCCCTTCTTGTAGATAGGCAGGAAAAATAGCTGGAAGTAATTCTAATGATTTTATATTATCTTGCCTACTGATAACAGATTTGAATGGTGTTCAGCATGGAAAAAATAACTTTTGCATCTACATCTAATGGGAATTTAATGTCACATTGCTTTATGACAGACACTTTGATTATTTAGCAGTGTTCTGAACTCAGAAACTGATGGTCTGTGAGTTTAGCTCAGCCCTAGAAGGTTGTTAATTTCAAAAGCACTTGAACTTGCAGTTTAATCTCTTCAGTATGTTTCTCCAGCATTTGCTGGTAAGAAAATCTACTCAACAAGTACACACTACTGGTAGTCACAACCACACATCCTTGGCTTTGACCATGTATGCTAGACTTCATATTGCTATACAGAGCTAAGGAGCCCTTACACTCAGTGTCACTTTGAGACTTGTCATTACTGCCATTGGAATCATAGAATGGTTTAGGTTGGAAGGGACCTCAAGGATCATCCAGCTCCAAACCCCTGCCATAGGCAGGGACACCTCCCACTAGAGCAGGTTGCTCAAGGCCTCACCCAGCCTGGCCTTAAACGCCTTCAGGGAGGAAGCATCCACAACCTCCCTGGGCTGCCCAGGGAGGTGGTGGAGTTGCTGTCCCTGGAAGTGTTCAAAAAAAGACTGGATGAGGCACTTAGTGCCATGGTCTAGTTGATTTGATAAAGCTGGGTGATAGATTGGACTGGATGATCTTGGAGGTCTCTTCCAACCTGGTTGATTCTATGATCCTATCTAAGAATGCAGCATTAGGAATGAGCCAATGAATGAACAAACAAATGAATCAATATCCATTAGGGCAAATTTGCAAACTTCAACTGCAATCCAGCAGCATCTCTTCCTCCACTTCCTCGTACTGAGACTACCTGGGTACTAGGTGGAATGTTAGCTGTGACATTTGGTATGTTCAGTGGAATTTTTCCTTTCTGTGAAAGTTCTGTTTAAATATTGCTGTGACAGGATTGGAGGGATGGGAACAACAAAAACAAAACAACAACCCAAATACCAAAACGAAACCAACCAACACAAAACAAAAACCAACAACAGCGAAAAGAAGAGAAAGTAAGCCACTTCAACATTTAAGACAAGTCAAAATGAGATGCTCAGAGAAGCATCCCCCTTTTATCCTATGTTGAATCTAAGTTAAAAAGCATTCTACCTGCACAGGCCAAGCGTAAGTAGTATCTCTTCTTCAAATTCTATCCCAAGCTATCATTTGCATGCCCGAGTCCAGATATCTCCTGTTCTTTCCTTCTAGAACTGGTAGAATATGAGGCAGCTTCTACTAAAGAAAATATTTTAGCCTCTGATGTTTTGAAAACAACATTGAAGCTTTTCTCAACAGATGTTAATCTTCTCACCTAATCATGAATGCAAACACACTTTACAGTGCAGCTTCCAAGTTAAAGCTGTTGCAGGACTCAAACTCTCTTCCCCTCAGATCAGACAGCTAAGGCAATTTTCTTGCATTTCAGGCATATTATAGATAACAGCACAAGAAGAAAAAACATTTTACTGTTGGCTCCCTGAAATTAAGTCAAGTATTACATATTACTAAATGATTTCAGTATTTTTGCCCATGATGTAATAGTAAGGCAACAAATGTTAATTTGTACAATGTACTTAATAAGCAAACTCCACATTTGTGAATTTTCCTGTATTGATCTCAGGAAGCATTGTTGAGATTAGTCAAGAATGGGTCTTGTAGTTGTGCTTAGGTACTAATAGTGGTGAAAACTGTAGAAAGAGATGATATTAGAATTAGAGAATACACAGTCTAGAATACACAAACCTCCATCTACCTTACCTTCTTACTATGGTTACATCTCGGTTCTAATTTAAATTCCCAGATACTCAAATATATTTAATAGAACAATTTTATAGAGTGCCTTTCCCTCTTCCCCCTTCTTTCCCAAAAGAAAAGAATTAGATGTAGAGAGAGGAAAAGGTAAGCACAACCAAACAAATAATCTCATTCTGATTTGGAAATTAAAAAGAAAAGCAGTTTAACAATAAATTTAAAAAAGGTATCCGAGGTAGGGAAGTTACAAAGGTATAGGGAAGGGAAAACAAATACAGAATGTGTAAATACAACCCGATTTTGATGGTAATGGCTTTGTCCACCTCGTGGGTGATGGCCACGTGGTAAAACAAAGAGGAACAGGATGGTGATGCTGGTAAGCAAGGAGGCAGGGAGCACAGAAAGAGACAGAGAACAGGAAGTCCTCCTGCTTTTATGGATCTTTAGATGGGCTAACCATGAATCACCTGGTAGTGTTCAGACCCACCCCTGAGAAGGGGCCAAGACCACCTAGGGTCAGGTTCAAGGTCACTCCCCCCAGAGGATTCATGCTGTACAGATTATTTTCCATTCTTCTTAGCTGAATATTTGGTGCTATTATGTGTAGCTAACAAGCGCTGAGATCGATGCTGTGTGTGTGGCCACAAGGCATTAAATAGCACTTGCCAACAACATCAATAAAACTGAACCACCAGTGCATTAAGAGCAAAACCAAATCACCTCCGCTCCAAACCTTCCCCAGCCCCCGAAGTGTAAAAGAGAAACACTTGAGCTAGATGGCTATCTGAGGGGCTGAACAGGTTAGAACAAATATCTTAGAGATGCACTCATGGGCCTCACTGCAGGCCACAAATTAGTCACCAGAACATTCCCAACTGGCATAGAAATGTTGGGAGTATTCTGAAGCTAGAGGACTGTGAATATCTCAATGAGCATTTGGGCATGAAGCTTTCCTAGGCTAACAAACGACTAAAGCTGCCTCAAGTGCTTCAGGAAATATTTTTTTTTAATTATTATTATTGTTTTTTTTTTACAAATAAGAGAAAGGGAGAAATGATTCAGTGTCTGAGGTACAGGATTCTGACAGTGCTAAAGGCAGAATTTTTTTCAGCCATTTCAGTGTGACCACAGACCTCCTTCATGATCTTAGACCTTTAGGGCCTTGGTTCTCTTTACAAGACTGTTTTCAAAACAACTCTGTAAGCAAAGGGCAGATGCTCAAAAGACAGAATTGGCAGCTATTGAGAGGTAGTTCTCTGCAAAACAAGGCTGCTGAGGCTTCAGAGTTGTTTTCCCTTCTTTGCTAGGCTTGCAGTGGAGTAAGACATACCTGAATACTGTATCACCTGAGCTGACAGAGAGGACTCATCTAGATTGGCATTTTGAGAGTTAGTATTGTACGAAAGAGCAAGAGTCAGAAAAATCAGTGGTGGCCACATAGTCACTCAACAGTTGACAAAAAAATTCAGGTTTGGTATTTGGGAACAGCAATCACCTGATACCTGATTCATATGCAAAATGGTACCTTAATTAATAGAGAGGAGGGCTTGACAGATACTCTTGGACTTTGACATTGCTGCCCACCAGGCACATGTGGAGGAAGCCAGCTAACTGAGACTGAGGATCTCGCACATCTCCAGCCACCATTCTCACTGTGAAAAGTTGACTGATCTCCCTACCTGTGAGGCTTCTTTCTTCACCCAGCTTTCTCTGAACACGGACCTAAGGTTCTAATTTCTGCTGTCTCCCAGGAGACTGAAATATTAAAAGCACAGTCCTACAAGAGTGACATGATTGGGGTTTTACGTTGAGAAAATCTTTTTCAGATTCATATAGCAACAGCCTTGTTGGCAGCCTGGGGCTTTGCAATGGGAAATCACCCATTTGCCCAGACAGCAGAATTCACATCGTAAAATCTTTCCTGCTATGCTCTTAAGAAGCAGCTGCTGAGTATTAAGGGTTTCAGACTGATGCTGTAGCACAGAACTGTTACCCAGATGGGTACCTCTGGGCAGCTCAGTGGCTTTCCTCCAATCCAATTGCCAATTCCTCCCACACTCCTACCTCTAGAGTGGCCACAAAATCCTCTCTTTACTCTGATACTGCTATTAAACATACAGACAGGTCTCACTGTTATCAATTTCCACCAAATCATATCTCCCCATACTCCCATTGGGAATGACCTCAGCCTTTGTGTGATAGCATTTTTCTCCCTCCCTATTTTTGCTAACTGCTACAAGTCAGCTGTCACTTTCTCTGTGCTGTGATGTCATCTTGATGGGATGACTCCAAAACTGAAGGCCTGGGACTCACCCTGCCTTCCTGCTCACTGAATAGGATGCAGAAGAAGTAAGGCAACAAAAAAAAAAACCCTCTTGCCTCTACTGCTTCCATATCATGGATGACAAACCACAAAGCTCTCAGTTGTTATGGCCAATGTCTTCTGTAGTTCTGAGTGTTACCTTTTTGTATACACAGAGAAAGCACGTTTTTTACTTCCAGCAAAAGTGTCGTTTTATGTCACTGGCATAACAAACATTTGAAATTTACAGAGGTCTTTTTAAGTCAGCTCATTTCTTAAGTATAAGCCACTTGTACTTGGTACAGGGTGTCCTGGTAGGGCATAAATCCTGCCGGGCAAGTTTAACCCTGGCTCTCCTCCTCCTGTTGTGCTGGGGTCTGGGAGTGAGTAGATGAGCAAACAATAAGGGTTTTGCCCCAGCAAAGCCTTGAGGCCTAGGAGGCCTAGCACCTCCTGTCAGGTATCTTGTGCTGCCCTCAACTTGCTTGCATAGGCAAAGGCACAAAGCTTTGAATTCGTTGGCCAGAATAATGGTGCTAGTGCCTATTGGGCAGCTTGATTTCAAAACTGAGTATATAAAGGGGGATGATGTAGAAAACCTCACCTTTTCTACGCTAGCCTCTCTCTGCACGGAGCACCTCCTCCTTTGCCGCTCCTTAACAGGCAGCCACGCGTTACAGCTCACACTAGTGGCTTTGGGGCATCTCCTTCCCACTCTGCCTGAAATATTTGTATTTTACCCTAGGATCATAGAATCAAGCAGGTTGGAAGAGACCTCCAAGATCATCCAGTCCAACCTAGCACCCAGCCCGATCCAGTCAACTACACCATGGCAGTGAGTGCCCCATCCAGTCTTTTCCTGAACACCCCCAGGGACGGTGACTGCACCACCTCCCTGGGCAGCCCACTCCAATGGCAAATCACTCTCTCTGGGAAGAACTTCCTCCTAACATCCAACACAAGTTTGAAAGCGTCTTTCATACAGGAGATATACTCAGGCACCAAAGGCATTATAAGTATATGCTGGAGTGAATTCCAGACTCCATAGGCATTAGTTAGAATTTTTCCTGTTCTTGCGTTATTGTTTTCCGATTTCTGGTTGATTAAACTGTTTCATTCTATGCAATTGCTTCTTGTCGACCGAAAATACAAAGAACCTCAGGGATTTTCCTCAATTTTTGAAGAGTAATAATAAAAATTAATATTAATACAGACATATTAACAATTCATAACCAATTATTAATTTCTGATACCCAGAGGGGAAAGGCATAAATATGACTTGACATCCTTATCACCAAGTCAGTTCACAACCAAAAGATTTACTGCATTGCTCTCTGGGAAACATTCCTAATAGTTACAGGACTCATATAGAAAAAACTCAGCTGTGAGGTAGCCTTATGCATGTGACAGATGTAAGCCAAACTACAGTAACTTCCATAAATCTATAGTATATTAATTTGCAGGTCACGATTTGACTTTGACATAACTGTGATACAACCCATATTCTTCTCAGAACACTGTGATGTTTGAGGGGCTTGTGGCTGCTTAAATTTACTGAGAATCCCTTAAAGCAACAAATTATTTACTGAGATAATATCACAGTGTGATCCAAAAATTAATCTGTATTTGGTAAATGTTATTTGCAGCTGTGGTCACTGATATTCACTCTAATTCCTGCATGTATGTGTGGAAGTATCCTGCTCCCAGGAGACACCATGCCCTGCCTCAGGAGTTGCCACATTTCCTCCTGAAATGTGCCCAGTTTTGTAAGAATGTGTGGATAACTTCACATTGTTCCTTCTACTTCTTTGGAAAAAAAATAAACTTGGAAGAAACTCTGCCACAGTGTCATTTTTTTTGAGCTCAGCACAGCATCAACCTTTAAACAAAGACAAACAGTAACTTTAGTAGTTTTTGGGAGCAATCAGTAAGTCCTCTTTGTGAGGAAGTCTTAAAAAGATTACTTTCCACTGACACGAATTAACTTGCAGTTACTACTGGCAGTAGGATTATCTCCCTGTACACAGTGGCTGAAGAGCAGCCAGGAAGAAAGGGACCTGGGGGTACTGGTAGATAGTAGCTGAACATGAGCCAACAGTGTGCCCAGGTGGCCAAGAGGGCCAATGGCATCCTGGCCTGGATCAGGAACAGTGTGGCCAGTAGGACAAGGGAGGTTATTCTTCCCCTGTACTCAACACTGGTCAGGTCACATCTTGAGTACTGCATCCAGTTCTGGGCTCCTCAATTCAAGAGAGATGTTGAGGTGCTGGAATGTGTCCAGAGAAGGGTGACAAAGCTGATGAGGGGCCTGGAACACAAACCCTATGATGAGAGGCTGACAGAGCTGGGATTGTTTAGCCTGGAGAAGAGGAGGCTCAGGGGTGACCTCATTGCTGTCTGCAACTGCCTAAAGGGAGGCTGTAGCCAGGTGGGGGTTGGCCTCTTCTCCCAGGCAACCAGCAACAGAACAAGGGGACACAGTCTCAAGTTGTGCCGGGAGAAGTACAGGCTGGATGTTAGGAGGAAGTTCTTCACAGAGAGAGTGACTTGCATTAGAATGGGCTGCCCAGGGAGGTGGTGGAGTTGCCATCCCTCGATGTGTTCAAGTAAGGACTGGATGGGACACTTAGTGCCATGGTCTAGTTGACTGGAAGGGCTGGGTGCTAGGTTGGACTGGATGATCTTGGAGGTCTCTTCTAACCTGAATGATTCTATGACACCATGATTAACAGTTGCCTATGATACATCTACAGACAAAGAATTCATGCTGTCAAGAGGAAAAAATGTTACAAATCTATTGATGTTAGCCAAAGGGCAGTATGGAGTAGTCATAGGTGGAGAAATCTTACTTGTGAACCTTTCACTTGACTCAACCCATCTCTTTTTTTTTTTTTTTTTGAAAGGGCTAAATTCTTTGCCCTAGAATAAATGGCAGGCTGCTGGAAAGAATTTTCTAAATGAACTGTGGAAATCCTCATTGAAAGACTAGAATCTGCTTCTTCCTATTACTTGTCCTTCCTGACAGGAATTGCCATGCCCAGATCTGAGGGAGCAAAGCAGGTAATGGTCAAAGCCATCTTTACTGTGATTTCAATAAAAATCTAAAGCCTCAAGGCTTCATGGAGACACTTCTCCATACTGGCTTCATTCTGCTTACAGCACTGTGCAGCACAGGAACAGAACAGGCCAGTGGGGAGTTAGAAAGAAAATAGAGGAGAAATGAATTCCTCCTTTACCTGCACCACGAAAAGTCACAAATCCATTTATGAATTCCATGCAAACATTTTCTGGGACTCCGCAACGGATCGTGCTAACGGCCCTTGTGCTTGTGTTACTGTGGCTCTTCTCAGATAGTGAGAACAAGTCTGTGACACAAACTTCTTAATTAGTTCTTCTCAGATTTAGACATGGATTTGTCTATTGTTTTAATGTAGGAAGAGTGACCTCGTTTACCTCTGAACTTGGTCCCTGTCTCGAGTGCTGGGTTTTTCTCACACTTTCCTGGTTACCTTTTCTCGCCCTGCATTGATTCTTTGCATTTACTTCTAATTATGCAGATTACCTGTGTGTGAAGTGGATACCAAAGTTATCATCATTCCAAAATAACAACCCAAGGAAGCCTTGGGTTGTTGAGATGTCTGTCTAAGGTCACAGTGCAATCTATGCTTTTTGCAGAAAATCCCCTCAGGATGCCATGTCAGGTACTGAACACAGAGTTCATTGCTACCCCTTCCTTTCTCAGCCTAGGATTACCTTTCTCTATCCCAGTGTATTCTCATCAAATGATTCTGACAAGTCTTTTGACCCACAAGCATCACTGCCCTACTGAGAGGTTGCTGGCAAGAAGTCCTCATTTTCCCTGCCTTCTCAAGAGTGTGGCATTCAGAAGCATCTCAATCAGTGCATATAAGAGCACATCTTTTACTTTCTCTTAGCCACTGGTGACTCTTCAGTATCACTGCCCATAAGCTTGCATATATCCACCACTAACTAATTCAATGGCTGCTGAGGGATATATTGGAAAAATTCAATTAGTCTTCCAAAAAGTGTGTATTAATGAAGTGTGTCTATTTATGAAACTGCTTTAATAGACAGCAGGAGAGTTGTTGATAATTCTGCTAAGGGCAACGGGGTGCAATTTATACTGCTAACAGAGGATATCACTCACAACTAGAAGAATAAATTGGATATCACCAATGCACTGAATGGCTCTTTTGAAATAGGTGTAGGGAATAGGAGCAAAAATAATATCCTGAAAGCATTAAAGAATCCTTCGAAGAGCTTGGTGAGTTTTATTACAAAGTGTGATCAAAGCTGAATCCCAGTTTAACGTTTGGCAATGCTTCTCTGATCTCGGTGGCATTGTTAAGAATGGACTCAGGTTTAGCTGAGCACAGTCAGAAGCAGATTCTTTTAAGTGTAATTTGCTTAACTTAGAGAAAGTGACTGAAGAGGAAAAACTAGTTATTTGCCAAGATTGATGAGAAGAGGCTGGATAAATGAAAGCAATATTCCCTCCTGTGTTCATTTTTAGGCAGACCTATCCACATCACAGATGAGATCCCTTGCAGTAGCAGGGTCTCAACACACATACTCTTTACCCCTGGGTACATACAACTGGATCAAATCAGTACCCCTTGGCTGAGCTTCCTCAGCAAAGCCAGCCATTGAGAAAGACTTGGCTTCTCCCTTCAGATGCTCACAGCCCCAGCATACAACATTTTACTCTCTAAGAGCCTAAATGCCTTCTCCCTGCTTAGTCATGCCTCTTGCAGACTGCAGATGTGTTCTGGTTAGTCCTGACATTTCTGCCCTTCCAGGCCTAGGTGCACCTCTATGTTTTGTTCATGAGTGTGACAGTGGTCTGGCTGTTGCAGGGTAGCAGCAGGGGGCTGCCACAGTTCTGCATCCTGGAGTGATCCAGCCACCATGCTTTGCACTCATTCTGAGGGCATGCTTCTGGTTGTTCCTGGTTTATGACATTTGGACTTAGTTTTCTCTTGGGTTTAGGCAGGGTCAGGAGCAGGTCCTGGGCCTAGACATTTCAAGCAGTGCCTTGAGTCACACTGTTTTTCAAAGAAGATGTCTCAAATGACCTGAGGTCAGCTGAAGTGGCTGTGAAGGATTTGGTGCCTATAAGGCTAGAATCTGAGATGTCTCTGAAATTAGGGATGCTTCTGTAAGATGAACGAGTCCTTATAGAATTAGGCTAGATACATTGTCCAAAGTCCTAATTGCCTCTGAAATGTTGGCCAAAGATAAAACTCATGTTTTTTAAAGATTTTAACTTCTTGACACAGACTAGCCTTATGTAAGGGAAATGTATTCAAGGTAAAAGAAAATGTAAGATACATCACATGCTAGGAAGGGACAAGATAAAGTCAGCTCCTTCTCAGAAATCCAGTGGAAGGTTAGTAAATATTCCAGAAGGAGCTGAACCAAGTCTTTAATTAAAAAAAGAACCCAAAAAACCCTCTCTCAATCCCTGAAAAAAATCCCACCCATTAAAGCCCACTTGATTTTCAAATGTTTAAGCTTCTGGAAAATGCAGCATGTTCCCACACAGTCACTTTGTCTGAGAAAACATCGTAACTGTACGTTGGAAAATACGCTGGAAACATTTATCTGGGCAGTTCTGCCAAAGCACCTTTCACACGCTTAGCTTGGTGTGCCAGCTTGAACTTACTGATTCTTCTGAAGATCTTGCAAAGTGAATGGAGACAAAATGAGTCAACTTCCAAGTCTCCCAAACCCAAAGAGAAGCACTGTGTTTGTAATCAACAAGTTGTTTTTCCCTACAAGTCATCAGTGTGTGGAATTGTTTTTTCTTATGCTGCCTGTGCTGTTCACTGTCTCCTCAGAGGAGAGCAATACACTTGTGTTCCATAGCCACTGAGTTCAGACTTAACCCAGTCTCCTTCAGGACTTCCCTGCCTGTATGACGCAGGAGCAGGAACATCCATTTTGGACACAAAATAAAGGTACAGAGGCAATTCAGCAAGGAAAAAAAAAAAAGGTAGTTACTGAAGATGGTTTTCTCTCTTTGTATGGATTTTCTGTTCCTCATGCAACCCATAGGACTTATACAGTACAAGGCATGTAGCTGGACTATGGTGGAGAACAAATGTTCATCTAGCAAAGTTCAAGCTTGGGGCAGGGGGCATATAGATGTAACTTACTAGATCAGAACATTGTGCCTTCATGTATTTCATGGGTTTATCAATGTCAGCTAGCACTTACTCAAGCAATTCCTGGGTATGACTGACTAGAAGGTAGGATACTCCATGTCTGTTTGGATGCAAATTTCCCATTGTGGAAGATACAAGAATTTACAGAATTCAGTGGCCTTTGGATCTTGGCATTTGGCCTCATTTTTTGTCAGAGGGGCCACAGGCAGTCTTTGCTTGGGTACTGCCAGAAGGATGTGGGAGCATACTTTCAAGGCAGTTTGTGCTGGCTACGGTCCCTCCTGCCTCCTCTCCCTGAGTTGCACACTCCTGCCTTTCCCCAGGGAAGCATAAACATCCCCTGGATTCCACCATCAGCTGGACCAGAGTGCTAATCCAGGCAAAAATCCATCGTTCTCCAAATTGTTCATTTCAGCTACACAGGCTCCCCAGATGACCTCAGCACAAGTGTGTCGGAACCTTCCATCACCTTAAGTGAAGTTTGGAAAATGGAGTGAAACCTCCAGATTGTAGACTTGGTCAAAGTTGCTGTGGAACTGTACCTAAGTCACGGATAAGGTCCCAGTGCTTATTTCTGTTCAACACTGCTATGAAAACCAATTGTATCTCAGCTTTGTTTCAGAAAGGAGAAGTTTGCCTTTGTGTTTCTGTAAATAAAAACATTACAATAGATGCCTTACAATAGATGTCCTGCTCTGGGGGTTACTTCCTTTTGAAGAGTTGCTATTTCAAGGTTTGAAAGAATATTTGAAAGACATTATTTGCATGGATTTCACACATAGTAGTTACTACTGAAGCAAGGAAATTAAAAGACTGGATGAGGCACTTAGTGCTATGGTCTAGTTCACTGGATAGGGCTGGGTGATAGGTTGGACTGGATGATCTTGGAGGTCTCTTCCAACCTGGTTGATTCTATTCTATTCTTAGACCAACAGATTCTGCCGGAAAGGCTGACTGGTGACATACAAGAGAATAACTTGTGATGGGGAACGTAAGCTCATTTTCCATGCGTTGTTCCTGATTCCATATTTGTACAAGGCTTTACCAATGAAATCTCATTCTCTGTTGCCACATAGGTGCAATATGCCATGGAGCAGCTGACCAGGCAAAGTGGGAAGGTTTCCCACAGAAACCAGGAGGATAGGTCCGAGTCCCTGCCTCATTTTCTCTGGACTATCACTAAAAGGAAAGCGTCTTTACGGGATTCAGCAAAAGCATTTCCAGCTGGTAACTTCAAGTGGGTCTAGCATCCCTGCAAGACAGCTTGTTAGCTTGAACATACAATTTGCATTTTACACACAAAAACCTTTGATATTCTTCCCTTGAGAGAAAATTCAGGTGATGCCTGGCTGGCAGCCCTTTAGAATTCAACCTTAGATGTCCTAAGATGTCCAATTCCACAAGCAGTACATCCGTAAAGCACGCCCATTATTCACTGCTGTGCTACTCCAGCTGAATTCCAAAATAGCTCTGTAACTGGTGCAAAATCTGACTAATGAAGTGCTAAATCAAGCCTGGCAAGTGGAAAGATTCAATTCTTTTTTAGTTCAAAGCTTCTGCAATTAGAGATAATTACGATCCGACGCTTACACCGCTTGTGTTTCAGTTTTCCTGCAGATGAGATTTGGGTTTTGCACACATAATACTGTTTAGTTTCAGTAAATATTTCAGTAATACTATGAGTGCTCTATTATCATGTAGTAAAAATCTGATGCAACGTTTATTTACTAATAGCTGTGAACTGTTCAGAAATGTCCCAAAAGAAAGGAAAAAAACAAAAAAGAGGCTTATTCTGGAAATGCATGAATGGGTTTCCAAGAGCACTGTTTGCTTTTTCCCTGTAAGCTTCTATTGCTGCAGGGAAATTTAATTTATGAAGGCTTGAGTCCACGTCTGCTTCAGACCCTGGCCTGTTGCTTAATTTAGCAACAAGGCATTGGCTGTGGATTGGCTGCCCTGGAGCAGCACAGTGGTTGGGCTGGCTCTCGCTTTCCCTTGTGTAAGGTCACTTTCTCCACAAGCTTGAACGTGTGATGTGTTGCATACAAATGGACAGGAAAAGGCAAAAGCCTGTTGTGAAAACTGTCTGGCTTTTTGGTACTCATCAACAGTACTCAGCCTGTTGCAACTGAAACAATGCTCCCTTACTCCTCTAGTCTTGTACCTTAAATCTTTTAATCATACTCTGTTTCTGGAAGTCTTTCCCCTGCAACCCCCTGTGCTTCCTGTTTGTACTATTATTTTATAGCACCTTGATCCGACAGACTGTCTCGCAGATGTTTTGGAATAGACACAAGCCATCTGAGCTCCCTGCTGTTCAATTCAATAGAACCAAAAGAAGGTGATAACACCAGCCAGTGTATGTATCATATCATTATGCACACACAGTGAGGTGCAAGAGACCCTTGAGTCTTACAGCTTCACACGGTGAGTAGCTAGAAGATGGGAGAGTATTAGGAAAGGAAAAAAAAAGTAATGGAAGGCCTACAGGGTTCAGCACGTAAACTTTAGCTTTATTTTTTTCTGAAGCACCTCTGTGCTTTACATCAATTAAAGTTCCTTTATATTTTTATCTTCTAGTCTCTGAAATGTATATCGTTTCTAACCCAAGTCAGTTTAGGTCTGGGGTATCTATAGTCACTCCTAGGAATCAAACAGGGAACATGGTTGGTTGTGAAAACGTGAATTTAGCAGATGACAGAGAACAGAGATAATGTGCTCTTCCTGCAAGTGCAGCGTTTGCATCTCTTCAAAAGTTGCTGGCCACTTTGGTTGGATTTATGTTTTGGTTACTGACTTCAAGATCCTCTTTGACTGTCTCTGTCTGGATACACATGTTCTTTGCAGGGACTAAGCTGTGTGAAGCTTCAAGAGCAAAGCAGGGGTATTCTACAGCCATGGGGCAGCCCTATTAAGCACCAGGCTTACTCAAGCAAAAAAAAAAAGTCCCTGTTATAATGAAATCTCTCACAGAACCTAAATATAGGTATTTCTGTCAGTTCTCTCATCAATGCATTGCAAAGATGACGACACAATTGCTGCTTACACATGAGTCAACTCGAATCACCTAACCTTTATTTAGTATTGGTTTCTGCTACGGCTTTTTCCGTAGTTGACCTTTTCTACACCAGGAGACGTCTCTATAAAGACTAGGCAGGGATGGATGGAAAAAAATAAATGAAATTATCTTGCTGAAGAGATAATTAAGCAAAACAAGGGCCATGAAAATAATGTCTCTTCATGCAGCTTGCAAAGGTCTCTGCACATTCAGTCGCCTTGGGCAGCACGACAAACGACATGATGCTCTGCCCCTCCTGCAGCCCTTCCTGTCCCTGACATCAGCATGGCACTGTCATTAAAACTGTTGTAAAGAAATAGATGCAGCTGATGGGCTGGCTAAGCGAAGCTGTGACAGCTGTTTCATGTATGTCACTGTTTTATCACTCCATTACAGGATAATAGCAATGATTAGCCTTGCCTTGCGCTCCGAATGGAAAGGGTATTTTTGATGAAAGGAAACAAAAACTTGGTTTGGACATCATGGTAAGATTTCAAGAACCAACAACATCTGCCAGCACAACTCTGAGTAGTTATTCTAATCAGTGTTGCATAACACTCAGCTGGCAAACATATGAGACAACTCCTGACCTTAAGGGCTCATAGGTTGAAAGAAGTGAGGGTCAGGATGTGGAGGTGGAAGCTGTAGCCGTTTTGGAGTACATATATGTGCAGTCCTAATAGAAAGACACACATCCATATGTACATTTCATATAGAAATGCAGGCAAGTCAGTTTCTAACACTACCTGCCAGCTTTCACCTGTGCTCTACTATGCTGAGATGGCAACCCATGCAGGTTCTCTGAGCCATGTGGCAGAGACCAAGCTCTTCCTGTTACCTGTTTGTGAAACCAGTGTTCAGAGGTAGCTCGTCTGATTCAGTCCGTGGCGTTTGTGATGTCCACACTGCCTGTCTAGCCAGCTCTCCCATTCATTAGCTCCTAGGTTGATCAGAAACGTCAGCGAGGCGTAGCCAACCATTTCTCTGCAGTAGCACCCTTCCCTCTTCAGTGGCCACTTCAGATTCCTCCTGACGGCACTGCCATCTGCTAGAATGCTTACAGATAAGTAAGGCTTCAACATCCTTACAATCACTCCCAACAACGCACCAAGGTGTATATAAAAGACTCACTTGTCCTCTTCAATAAGGAGACCAAATAAGAGGTACTATCTCATTCACAATGTAACCTGTCATGCGGCACCCATTGCCCTGGTTGACATTGCTCTCAGAATCACAGAATCTATCTGCTGGGAAGAGACTTCAAAGACCATCCAGCCCCACTTCTGGCCCAATATTGAAGGGTCAATACTGAACCATGTACCTGAGCACCAGGTCCACATGCTGCCTGAACACTCCCAGGAATGGTGACTTTGCCACTGCCCTGGCCAGACCATTCCAATGTTTGATAGCCCTTTCAGTGAAAAAATGTTTCCTAACATCCAGCCTACACCTCTGCTGGTGCAGCTTGGAACCATTTCCTCTAGTCCTGTCATTTGTCATCAAGAAGAGACTGGCCTCTTGCATTAAGAGACATGCTGTTCAGAGCTGAGGTCTCTTCTCTCACAAACTTTGCATCAGGCACTAGTTGAGACATCTGCTTTTTTTAATTAGCATTTCCCTGGTGACTTAATTTTCAGAGCATTCTAAACCACAACCACAAACGCTGGATAAAATGGTCTGCGTAAGAGGGAGAACTGCTGAACTACTGCATCCAAGGAAAAAACACTAGAGCTTTTTTTACTTTCCTTACTTCAACCTTCCAAAGCATGTTGAGGGAGCTATGTTTCTAGTTCTTCACCATACCAGCCCCAACCTTTGTCACAGTGTCCTGTTGCAGATGAAGACTGTGCTCTGGCGCTAGACATGGGTCCACAAAATGGCAGGATCACACATACATCAACCCCTAGTAGACAGTCTATGTAAGCTAAACCCTTTTGATTTGCTGTTTCTTTTCTACCAGATATTTAGATAGAGTAAGTGCTGGCAGTCTGTGTGACAGATATGAATGCCTTCTTTCCAACAGTATGTGAATGCAATCTTTGTTTTCTCACTAGTGACCCAGCAAAGGTGGTTAGCTTATGGAGTGCACTGGGTGAGCAATGCATGAGAAAAATAACATAGGAAAAAGACAGAGGTGTTTTTTTTCCCCTGTTTTTGTTTTTCCTGGGCTAAAAGCATGAGAAAATGAGTCATAGGTTCTGAGTCAGTTGCAGACTTCCTATCTGATGCTAAGGGTATAACATGAGAGAATAGTGCTGTCGATACGCCAGAGCTGGACAAGCTAGGTCCAGAGGTGGACCCACATCCTGGGCTGCATCAAAAGAAGGGTAGGCAACAGACACCACTTTGCTCTGGTGAGACCTTACCTGGAGTACTGTGTCCAAGTCTGGAGATCTCAATATAAGAAAGACATAGAGCTGATAGAGCAAGTCCAGAGGAGGGCCATGAAAATGATCAGGAGGCTGGAACATCTCTGCTATGAGAACAGGCTGAGGGAGCTGGCATTGTCCAGTTTGGAGAAAAGAAGGCTCTGGTGAGATCCAGTAATGACCTTCCAGTACCTAAATGGGGCCTCCAAGTATCATCTTTTGTGAGAAACTGTTTACAAAGGCCTGTAGTGATACGACAAGGAGCTCCAAACTAGGGAAGAGCAGATTTAGATTGGATGTTAGGAACAGGTCCTTTACCACGAGGATAGTGGAACACTGAAAGAGGTTGTCCTGGGAGGTAGGTGAGGCCCCATCCCTGGAAGTATTCAAAGTGAGGCTCAACAGGGCTTTGGGCAACCTGATCTAGTGGATGATATCCCTGCTTACTGCAGATGGGGTAGGCCTAGAGAACCTTTGGAAACTCTTTCCAACCCAGACCATTCTATGATTCTATCACATACAAGAACCTAAATGAAGATTTCACAGATAATCTCAATTCCTGTCTTCCCCAAGAGCTCAACATTTCAGCCTTTGTCTGCATGCTGATGACCACGTGCTGCCATTATTGAACCAGGGCATTGTGGCAGAGCGGCCACATTTGTCCTCATTATGTTTTAAGCTTTCAGATGAATATGAACTGTTCCAGAGAGTTATATCTGGCAACTGCAGATACTGGCAGGTATTCTGACACTTCCTAGCATCCTCCTCTTCACTCTTGCACTTCCAGAAGTGGTAAAGATCTGACTGCAAACACATCAACATTAAATGACCTGAAAGAACGTCCTGCCACATTTTGTGGCTCATCTTAGCGGGGATCTGCCATCTTTAATGGAAGGTAGATCTTGCTCAGCAGATAGTCCAAAGGTAGTTGGGTTTTACTGCTGTTTAAGGGGCAAAGGGAGTCATGTCTTTAATGGGGTATTATTCCTCATCAAGATGAAAAAAGACATTCTCAGCAAAGCAAGTACTTTAAGTCATACTGTGGGACCATGGCTGCTGACAATTGTTTAAACCAGATTGTCAGCTTTCTTCAGGCTACTTTTCCCACAAGAGTTATCTCTAAGCAAGTCTTATCTTTTACTGCTTTTAGAATTTTCTTAAGTGAGAAGCTCCTTGAGCATGAAGTATTTTTCTTGTCTCATGAAATTTCAGAAATCCTCTCTGTTGCACACAAAACAAAACTATGGGCTTCTAAAGATACAAAATGGAGAGTAAAAACATCAGAGAGAAACTAAACAAGCTTTCCCTTTAATCAAATGAGCCTCAAATCTGAGCTTGCTCTGTGATGCAACAGACCTAGCTCTTCCTTTACCAGATTAAAAAGGAATGAGGTTTGTTCATCTTTTCCATTTAGTTGCCAGTCTGTACTGCTCCTCAGCTGGAGCTCTGTCATACCCTGTCAGGTAACTCTTCATTGACCACAGAAATCACAATCAGGGTGGGCCCTATGTCCTGTTATTGTATCACTTGCTGGGATCTAGGCTATCTGAACTTCTAGGGCTTATATTTTTGAGCCTGGGACAATAGATATTGTCTCCTGGTGGAGTTTTGGTTTTTTCCTTTTGTGTAGTAAGTTATTGCTCCAGAAGGTTTGTGTCTCCCAGACTGCTACACATATACCAGAGCTGATATGTCATATAGTCCCTATGCATAGGCCGTAGGCAGAGAAGTCTACAGGACCAGCTTTTCTGCAGGGTTCATTGCCTGGCAGAGCTGGCCCACTTCTTTCCACCCAAGAGCTTACTGTGTGCTTGTTAAGCTATGAGCAGGTAACTTGTCAGAAATTGAGAGGAGAAAATTAGAGCTTCAGAAAATACTAGAAATCCAAGTTCCTAGAAAGCCCTGTCTGTGAGCCACACAGTTAGGGCAGGATCTGACTGCACACTCATGCTAACAAGGGAGGAGTGTCCAATGATGCCAAGTATGATTTGGGAGTAAACCAAAGACACCACATTAAATGCTTAGTGCTACATATGTGTGCCATGGAGAGGAAGGAGATGGCAGGTCCATTAAACCTTCTGTGGAAACAACACATTCTTTGCCTGTCTTAGTTCTTAAGTATTACTGATAATGTTGCCTTCTCCATGTTTTCTTTGTATAAAGTGAACTGTCATTTTGCAGAAGTGGCACTGCCTTCCACTCTGCAGTCATTAGCACTAACTGCCACATTCTGTTTCTACCCTAGCAAGACAAAACATATGAGGTCCTTTGGCTTACAGGTTAACAGCATGAAGTGAAAAAAATATGGCACTTCATGAGTTCTGGATTGTAACAGTCTTCATAAAGCAAAAAACACCCCCACAATATAAAGTAATTATAGGTCAGACTAAGTAGTAGTAGAAGTGCAGCACATGTTGCAATGCAGTGACTTTTTAATGCTCACAGATAAATTCCTCTGGGGGCACTTTGAAAAGCATCATTTTTAACAGCCAGACTTTCCCACTGGCAGAGGAGGCAAATGGTTCTGTCATGCAGAAACATGGCAGAGGAGCCACAGCAGGCAGCAGACACCAGCCTGGATGTTTGGGTAGAATCAGCTTGGTTCAGGAGTGATGTAATCACCACCACTGTTTTATCCGAGATGAAACCTCTGCCTCGTTCGGCTAAAGGAATGCAGCTCTTCTGTCGCAGCTGCTGCTTGAAGACTGTGAAATTATTTCAACCTTTATATATACAGGCACGGGGCATGACCCACCTGCTCTACGTCCAAAACACCCTCGAAACTGACTCAAAACCACCTGAAGAACATCCTTCAAACTACACCCCCAAAAGCACCCCAAAACCAACACAGCTTTAAAATCAACCTGAAGTCCCCCCAAAAGCCACTACAAAACCACTCGCAAGCCACCTCAAACCCAGTTAAAAACCACCTCAAAAATCACACTCAAAACACCTACAAAAACACCCATAAAGATGCCCAAGCTAATGCCAAACAGTCTGAAAGCACACCCAAAACCATATCCACCTGCCCCCTTGAAAAGACTGCCAAACCAACTGAAAACACACTTAAAGTGGTGCCAGAAACAATTCAAAACACCTCCCCAAACTACACCCAAAGAAACATCCTCCAAAATACACCAACACGAGGACTTGAGTTTAGGTGTTAGTGATACTCAGATTCCTAGGGCTGTGGCTGCATGATCCTTAATACATTAGGTGTACAAATAGCAACTAGATGAATTAATTTGAACCGGATGAAGACTTTACATGTGGTTGTGGCATTTAAAAATCTGATTTAAGACTGCTAGTTCCTTCAAAATTAGTCATAATTCATTCCAGGCAAAGTAGTTTAATCTTACAGCCAGACACAACAGTTGAACCAACAGGCTGGTTAAGGCATAATTCTTCTCATTTGGTTAATAATAGGTTTTTCTAGGTAGCAAATATGGGTAGAGAGTACCTTAGAAAAACTGGTTATACAAATTGTGGGGCACTTGGATCTTTGTTTGGACCATGTGCAGTTGTAGCTCTCTCCCAGATAATCCTGTGCTAGTTGCTATGCAGTTTACAGGTGGGCCACACAAAACAATTGACCCAATATAGGCAAGGGAGACTGAACTGTAGGGCAACTCTGGGCCACAGGCACTCTTTACACCAGCTTCACCTTGGTGAAGGTCAACATAAGACCGGCTCAGGCATAGGCAGAGAGCAGAAAGCAAAGCCTAGATGACCAGCTAGGTGGGGAGATGTGGCCATTCAATCCCTCTGCCCAGCTGAAGTCCTTGACAGCCATTTGCTCACCTTTGGTGCCACTGAGGCAGAGCCAGACATTGTCTTTGGACAGGTGCAGCTTCAGCTGGTGGTTTTTCAGGGGCACTGGGAAAGCAAACAAAATAGGGGATTTTGTATGCTGTTTCCACTGTGTTTCACCTCACTTAGGCCAAAGAGTGTGAAAAAACTGTTTTGAGATGCTCTTCATCACTGTGTGCAAATGAAACAGAAACAGGAATGCCATGTCCGATTGCAACTTTAAAAGGAAACTGTGGAATGCCTCTAGTTAAATTAGATTTAAACTCACTGGCCTCTCCCCTTAAAAAAAAAAACAACAAAAACCAAAACCCCAAACCTACTAGGTAGTGTCTGTTTTTCATACTTGAACATGAAAATAAGTCACTGCTGAAAATTCCTAGTCCCCAATCAAGAAAGGGCAGTAAAGACTTAAATCATTAATTTTTCATTTGAAAATGCTTTCCTCACCCTTTGCAGCAAAGATAAGCACTGCACTCAGAAAGAGACCAAGCCATTTAAAAGAGAACATGCAGGCAAAATGAGCATGTTTTCATCTCTTTAGCTCTCAGCAGAAAAGAGATTCATCTTCCAACTGGAGGCTGCATCTAGTACAATGCAAACAGATACCTGTAATCAGCTCTTCACACTTCAAAAAGAGGTAGGCTTAAATCCATACCTTTATGTGACTGCAGATAGTGAGAGGAATCATTCTATAAGGTAGCCCAGGAAAGCAGACCACAAGGAAAGGGTGGTGGGCTGACAAAAGGAATAAGAAAGATCAGTGGAATTCTAAGATTACAGTTCCTCCTACCCAAAACTGACCTGAATCTCCCAATGTCCATTGCACTTGCTTCCAGGAGCTTGACAACAACTGAAAAAATACACCACCTTCCACTTCATGCTGCTTTTATAACATGCTCAGAGATTGGTTTGCTCACCATGACACCTGGGAAGGTCTGAAGGACCTGAAGCCTACACCTGTGCCTTCAAAAAAGGATACAGCTGGAGCATTTGTAGAGAACCTGAGTTCACCTTGGTAAGCCACAACCTCAACCCCTAGTGCAAGCAAGAACAAGCTCATTCAGAGTTGTGGGTTTCCTTCTCAGCATATTTTGGGTGTACTTATTATAGGATAAGCTCGTTTCCCCACCACAGGCATTACAGTAATTTAATCAGCAGTCATACACTGTGCAATTTCCTTCCTTCCACTAAAACTATCATACTCAGGTCCACTGACATTAGAAAAGCAATTAGCCACAAACTTCATTTAGCTAACTAAACCGGGATGAGCTATTTTTGTTTGTCTGCATTTGTTACTGCAACAGCAGTAACAATTTTGCTTGTTTGTTGTTGCAACGACTTAAGGAGAAACAAACGAGTTCTTTCAAATGTGTAATAACAACCTAGAGGAAAATAACAACGATTACACGTTCGATGTCAAGTAAGTATTAGTTTCCCATATCTTGTATTCCGTGTTCTCAGGGCGTTCCTGGTTTTAAAGTAAATATGGACAAGCAGCTCCTTGCAAAGTCTGGGTGCCAGTTTTGTGTGTGTGTCTGTGCACAAATGGCTGTTGCGTTACAAGATCCTGACATCTGCCTCTCTCGGAGCCCCAGGACTCTTACCCCAGCTGTTGTGCAGGCAGGGAACTAACGTGGCCGAGTCAGGAATTGATATAAAAATAGAATTATTTTTGTTTTCCTGAAACCTCGCCCCCAAAACTATATACAGAAATTAATTTAGTTTAATTACTGGAGAATATCTTACAAAGGATACTATAGAGAGATTTGGCTATTTTAGAAGTCAGGAGATGGAAAATGCTAAGCCATAAACACAGCTTTCAGACTATTAATCAGGCTGAGCAGAAAGGTTACTACTCACAGGTGAGCCAGGCTGTCTGAGAGAAAGTGCGGTCCAGATGCTCGTCAGCTCTCTCCCTTTCAAAAGGCATCCGAGGCTCCTTAGGCCTATTAAGGTTGCACAAAAGGGGTGCTTACAGCGGGGACGGTCCTGTCCCTCAGGAGCTTGTCCTTCAGAGGGCCAAGGGACTCCTTCTCTGCAGGAACTATCCAGGTGGGGGAGAGCTCTAAGGCGAGAGCCCCAGGGCGGGAAGCACCCCGATGTTCATACCTTTCCCAGACAAGGAGCTGAGTTAGCACTTCCTAGGCGCGAAGACCACAGCCAATCCCCAGCCGCTCCCAGCGCAGGCATCTGCACGGCCACCCCTGCTGCCGGAAGGGCCCTTTGCCCGCCCGGCCCCGGCTTCCAGCCTGCAGGGCAAGGGGCGGGGGGGAAGGTTTCTCAGGCCTTTCCTCTCCCATTCAAACCACGGAGGGAGGGGGAATTTTGGGGTGTCCAGGGCTCCAGGGACAACTCTTGAGTTTTCAGCTGTAAATGCAAATGTAAACCCCTCCCAGCTTAGGGACTGAACGTGTGCTATTTGTTCTGTGTTCGCAAGGTGTCTATCAAATGACACGGGTTAGGTTCCCTGATTGTCTAGCAAAAATTACTGAAAGGTGAAGAAAGAAAATTATTTCAGGGTAGCTAAGTATCCTTCCTCCTGGTTAGATATGTAGGCAAACTGCTGCCTTCCCAAAAGATTTATAGAGCATCACATTTAGAGAATAGAAAGAAAACTGAGCAGGGGGCTTGATCCCCAAGAGAGTTTCATCTATGGGAGAACAGACAGGGGGAGGTCTGGGGGGGGGGAGGGTCTGCTTCTATATTTTCTGGTGAACTCCAGATCTTTGGTTGTTTTCCTGTTTGCTCTACCCAGGTCTTTTTTCATGGCAAGAGTAAGCCTGCTCTGCCAGCATGCTGAGTCTCCCAGGCTGCTTGCAGTATACGGTAAAGGACAAAAGGTATTCCCTACAGGAACAGGAATCTTAGCATAGTTAACATTTTTCAGGCCGAGAAATCGTGGTAGAAGAGAGGGCTGGAATGCTGGAAAGTCAGTTCCAAACTGGTGAGATTCAACATTATATAAAGCATTTAAACACTGGAGACAGGAAGGTAGTGGCAGGCTTTAAAATAGAATTGTGAATTGCATGGTCTTTTGGGGACAAATAAGTTTTCTTCCTGGCTTTGCTTGTGTGGCATCCATCTCTTGTCAAGTAATCTGTAATACCACAATATGGCTATATGGGAGCAGCGCCAAGGTTGGCAGAAGGGGTCCGACTGGCAGAGCATAGATCCTGCTCTGAACCTGCCCCAGGTTCCCTGAGGTTTTGATTAATGTTCATCCCAAAGTGTTTCATCATTTTGTTTACCTTTTCAACTTGGTGCCACTAATGTTACTGCCACAGTGCTGCATATCTTGAGGAGAAAACATCTCTAGTTCCCCTAGCACATCAATTTGAATTACAGAGAGCTCAGTCACTTTGGAGAACTTGTTTTGGGGCAGAGAGCCTGGGTTTTTGGGGATACTAATAAATCTATGCTCAACCACATTAGGGTTGTGCAACCAATTAAAAAACAAACAAACAACACACCACCAAAACTCCCAACCAACCAAAACAACCAGAAGAATCCAAACATCTAAATGACAGTTCATTTGGAAGCATAAATTAAATTTGTTGTTACATCTGACATGTGTTGTCAGATTGAGAAGCACTGATCCAGGAAAGAATAACTTCCACTTCATGGTGGTATTGCTTATGAGTCTACTGAAAGACCATTGCTTTATAGCACAGACTCTGCCAGCAGCAGCCTTGTGAAGTGAAGCTTTGACATCCCCGCTGTGTTTCATCTTTCCGGTCAAGCGCAGAGCCTGGCCAGTACTCGGGAGACTCAGCTTCTGTTTGTAGCTCTGCAGTTGGCAGCCACAACCTCAGCCAACTGCAGCCAGATCATCTGCAGAAGTGGGCAAATTTTACTTCTCTTCCCCTCCTTTTTGTCTAACGTGACTTTAAATGTTTGGAGTTATGAACAACCTCCAAAGGTACATCCATGCTGCATCATTAGAGTAGAGCTGGGAGGGAAATAGCCAAGTTGTCCTGAACAAGCAATGTCAAACAGAGCTGAGACAGCACCAAGTCGTGCACCCTGCTTTGCACTTGTGTGGGCAGCGAGTTTTCGCAGCTAACCACTTGCCAGCAAGGATCTGTCATCTAGCACATTTTCCTCTATGTTATGCAGTGTGCATGCACCTTTCCTATGTTTCTGCAACCCAGCGGCACAAAGGGCTGACATTTTACAGTGGCTTTGCTGTGTAAGGAGAAAGGTGTTCTGGAATATCACAGTCTGCTTTAATTCATTTGAGATCAAATAGTGTGGACAAGCTACAGTTTGTCTCACCAACATGAATAAGAGAGGGAGTAGTTTAAAAACTTTGAAAGCTGAAGAAAGAATGAACATATAAGCAGCTATCTTCTTTGTCAGTTGTTCTAAGGACAGGCAAAACCATGACTGTCCTCATCAATTCCCTTTCCCAGTGCTCAAGTCTATGCTCAACTCCCAAAGTAACTCATAACAAATAAAACAAACAAACAAACAAACAAAAACACTCTAACAAAAAACCCTCACAAAAACACCCCCCACCCCACCTCCAGCTCATTGAAGGCCAAAAAAGACCCCAGACAAACAGAAAACCCCAAACAAAACCAAACACCCAGAGTTCATTTTCAGTCACCTAATTCTACCATTCTGTTTATCTCCAAAACACATGGGAAGAACCAGCAATGTTCCTTGATGAACCCCTTGCTTCCACAATAGCCAGCATTAAAGCCAAGAAAGCAACTGGATGAGAAATAGTGAAAATTCCTTGCAGGAACCCAGCCCACTGGCTGAAGTGGTGCTCCCCACTTCACTTCCCTAAGCTTGTTTCTTCTGGCAGCATGCCATCTGGCTTAGCAGCTCTGCAAATGGTGAGACAAGTGTGCTGTGGAGCAAAAAAATATTTCCTTACAGTCATGTCAGACTGTCACTCCTCTGCCTCCCCCACTGCTAGGAGCTGCTAGACTCTCTCAGCCATCTGGTGCAGGATTCGAGACTTCCTGCTGATAACCCTGGCCAATCCTGGCATTGCTGTGCATTTGGTGTACGAAGCTGAGACAGGTTTTGAAGTGTTTATACAAAGCTGGAAAAGCAGTGGAAAGGCTGGAGGAAAAAAGAGTAGGAAGGTGTGTGCTGGAAACAAGACCTGCAGGTGCTGCGGGAGATCTCAACGCACATTTCCCTTTTGGGAAATAAAGGAAAGGGCCTTGTCCGTAGGTTTTAGCAGCCATGGGAGAATAAGGTGGTAGATGCCTTATTGCTCTTTATTCCTTGCTGGTGAATGGAAATGCAGGCAGATTTCCAGAAAAATACAAGGCCTTGAAGACCTTTGGATGAAGAAGAGTTTGAGAAGCCACCTGCCTCAGTTTCCTCTGCCAGCTCTTCATCATTGGATGGTGCTCAGGTGTGACAATTGGGAAGCCAAAGAAATTCTTGCATGGTGTATTAGACTTGTGTGCCAGTGACCAGGGCCAGAACCAAGTTGTGCCTGCATAGTTTGCACGGGCATGAGAGGAAGTCAGTGCTGCTCTTGTGGCTCTCCCTGCTGCAATCTGCTCTGAACACAAGTTACTCTGGTTTGCTAATATAAAGAGCTGTCCAGCAGGTGTTAGACTACTTTGTTTACACATTTCTTTTCATCCTGCTGGCATCCAGGAACCTATGTCACTGAATACATGATAAATTGGTCAATGTTAGAAGCCACAATTCTTTCCACAGGCTCACTGCTAGTGGTGCTGTTGAAATCCCAGAATGTCTCCTTCCCTGATAGATATGTGACAGTCATCACCCTTCTAGCCCGGGCTTTGTGATCCTAGGCTACCTGCTTGTTGCTGTGCAAGGCCACTCATAGTCACCAGAATGCATTCTGAGCTGATCTCAGAAAGCCCTGCAGGTCCCAGAAGGCCCCAGGACTGAGCAGTGCCACAGAACTCCAGATAAAATATCCCATCTTTCCACAGGCTATCATGCAATTGCTTGAAAATGATCAGCTGGAGGAGTTATTTTCCCCTTGGCGGTTAAATGCTGATGAAATGATTTACTGGCTTCCCACAATTCCACTTATTTTCCTGCGTGTCCTTACAAGTTCTCTCCTCATGTAAGGCATTTTGTTCCTGTATCTCCACACTAGCTTACTGGGACAAGCTAACACTGACCTCAGGTATCTGCAGTGACTTAGGGTGCAGTAGCTGAGGATGTGTCCTACTCTGCACTCATCTTTACACCACTCAGCTGCATGCCCTTGGAAGTCAGCTAAAGACTGCCCATTAATTTGAGTGCTGTTTCAGGCAAAGTTTAACAAACATAGTACCATGGTTCTAATCAGGGCAACCCTACATGGATTTCAACACGAATTCGCTTCCTGAATAAGGAATATCTGCCCCATTACAGCTGCAGTCACAGCAGCTCTGAGAAGAGTACACAGAAACATTAACAGGCGCAAAGATATTACAGCTGTGTGATGTGACAAGGCTACAAGATGCAGTAAAATGTCTCCTCAGGCATGAATCAAGTTTACAACTCAAGCAGCTCGAGCCTTTCCCAAACCAGCTCCTTTACACAGGAAGCAACAAAAGGCTGATTTTAAAGGCATCCTCATGAGAAGGAAGCAATAGCTAAGAATGTGTGCTTTGCCTTTATTTGTTGTTGCCCCATCTGTTTTCATATCCCTTTCATAACTTGGCTCTCACTTGAAGAATTACAACAATTGTATGCTGCCCCTTAACGCTTTCAGCCTCATCTCATCCCTGGTGGTGGAGGCCAAAGGATGAAAAAACTAGTGAGGAGTTGATCAAAGTGCAAACTTCATGTCTGAACAGATTCAGGTCTAGGCAGCAGAGCTGCGCCTGGCCCAGGTAGCTACCACAGAAGGGCTGCACTAATAGATCAGCCAGTAGTGACACAGGGTCACTAGAATCTCTTTCTGAATCTCTTTCTTTCTGAGTCTAGAATCTCTTTCTGCCTAACACTTCAAATTCTACAAATAAAGAACCTGTCGATTCCAAAAGAGCATCTACTTCTCAGAGTTTGGTGTGAAACAGGACACAAATGACTTTTGCACTAGAAAAAGAGTGGGGATAATAATTTCAGTAGACATGAAAATAAAGATATCCTTTCTGTGACAGGAAAATTCATTGCTCCTTACACTTAATGTATGTGGAGTAGTCACCTTATTACAGCAAGTAAGAGAACCTTTCTCTATATGGGAGATCTGCAGATGGCTGTGCTCAGTCTTTCTGTTAGGCTACATTTCTGTCTAATTACCATTTCATTTGAATAGTCATCTCTGGCTTTGGCCAGATCATTTCAAAAAAGCAGCTATACACTCATCACCTTTAGAAGTCACCTGCTTAGCCAAAGATATTGACACTATAAACCACTGTTGTGGCTGTTCTAGCTTTTGTGCCTGTAATGCTGCAAGAAGTGCTTGCATATTATATGCAGCTAAACAATAATTCCAGATTATAGAAAAGCTTTTAAATCTTGCAAAATTGAGTGCTTGAAGATGAACTTGTAAGAAAACCTCTATGATTTACAGAGCTGAAAGAGAAGCTTGGTGATTTCATTTGATTTGTGCATCGCAAGAACTGAGCCGAATTGAATTCCCTAAATATCTTTCTATTGACTTTTGAAAGGATAGGGTCTCTTTTGTGGATGGTCTGTATTTCCTAAAATTAAGCTCCCCGAATGACAGTGCTGGGATGAAATCCACCTGGAATTCAGGGGAGGTGGTAAAAGAAGACTGCTCATTTGTCCCAGCAGGTCTCAGTCCAGGCTTCCATTCCAATGTGCTATCCCATATAGTGACATGTGAAACCCTGACTCGGATATCCTTGTACATGCCTGGTTCAGGTTAGCTACTCTTTTTACCTACCTGGAAATAGATTTCATTTATTTTGAGAGCAGAAAGAAGATCAAGAAGTATCCAAACTTCAAGGAAAAGATCTAACATAGCCTTTAAAGAACTTTCCTATCAATCCACGGAGATGAAGATTTTACAGATACGAGATATTAGGTCACCATGTTCTTACATTTCATCTTCCTGCACATATAAAAGCTCACGGCTTGTAGGCATCTCAGTGCCTGTAAATGGCTATTTCTTCTTTATGGTGATTGTTAGGTATCCATGTTTTCAGATCTGTTACGTATGCAGTGATGTAAGGCTTCTATTTTAAAGATAGTATTTATTTATCATACCAGAAGTGGCCAATGTCTGGAAAGGTTATATCGGTAAAGTAAACATGAAGCACTGCTGAACAAGGCATAACCTAAATGTCTGTTTGCATTCAGTATTGAATTTTTAATCTCATTTCCCCATTTTGTTGCAAACAGTAAGGGGAAAAACCAATATGGAATCCATAGGAAAAAAAATCCAGAGCACTGTACAAGAAAAGAAGTCGTCCTTGTATCCTTTTGCTGGCAGTTTGTTCCCTGTCAGTAATGTTAAGAGCAGTAGAGTCTGCCCTGAGTTCTTCCTTTCCTGTTTGTAGCCTAGGGAGTTTATTAGGGGTTAATAAAAAAGCTGGAAAGGAGGACAGGAGGGAAAGAAGGCCTTTATGGTGTGTAGGTTGCACATTATATAATAAATATTTAACACTCTGCTACTCCATAAAGTCCACGTTCCCAGGCAGCTCTGCTCTCTTGGGATGCAGCCAACAGATAAGGGAACATACTTCACTTTCAAGTCCCTTCTTATTACAGCCCTGAAGGTCACAGTAAATGAGAACTGAAAAAGCCAAGCAAAGGGTAGAGAGAAGGGTAACAAGAGGTTAGCTGATCGAGAAAGGCATGGGAAATCAGACTTAATTTCTGAGTCCTCTGTGGACTTAGTGCAAACTATCTGAAAAAGAGTCCTGTTTTTCTCAGAAGGCATATGAAAAGAGAGCTGCAAACCATGCTGACTGTACCAGGCAGCTAGAAGCTCAAAATGCTGGTGCGATTCCGGTCAGTAGACAAACACTGTACATCTAATCTAACCTCCTTCGTAACACTGGCCAGAGACACTTATCCAGCCATTTCCACCTCAGGCCCACTTTTGTGTTACCCACGGATGAGACTTCTAGCAGGCCATCTGATCTGGTTTAAACACCCATTTAACAGACAATCTGTTGACTTTCTTGTGCAATTCCTCTCCTGTTAGAATATTCTCATTTCAATAAAGTCCATCTGTTCCTTTCCTTTCTGATAAAATGTGTACATTTAACTGTGTGATTACTATCTCCCATGATTTATTATATTTTTAAATCCATTCCAGGCTTTTAAAGCCTTTCCAGATGATCCTAGAGAGAGAGAGAGAGCACAACTATAGACACATCTCTGTCTTCCACTTTGCCACTGGTTTTACCCCTAAGGGCAGCTGCTTTCACTGTAGTCTTTTAAAAAGCATGCCTTATGTTGTATTATTGAGGTTAAAATCAATAGAAAGTGGGATTTTTGGTATGATTTTTGTTGTGGCACACGGAAGATAAAATTGGCAGCTTGTAATGGCAGGAAAATGAAGGTAGAGCAAAATCTTGAAATAAAGATTTGCCAAGATCTCTATGCAGAGCATACTTACCTGATCTAATGCAGTGAGCTGCTGTTCAGCTGGCAGAACCCTCTTAGCCTCATTTTTCCAATGAAAGTCCAACAGCCAGACCCACAAACATTTTTATAAACAGTGAAAGCAGCAGAAAGTAAAGAAGAACAAGGGAAATCAGAACTGGCTGCTATTGATTTTGTGATAAAGCCTCCATGGAGACCAGCTGTTAATTACCTTTCCAGAGGAAAGTCTTGTTTAGCTTGGAGCCTGGGTTGGGTTTTCCCCACCCCCCTTTCCTTTCAGGTACAATAGGCTGCACTGCTAGGATTAGCACAGGATTTAAACTATGAATGTGCATTGGGACAGAGTTATGGTTATTCATCCATCTCATTATGCTACTGCTAAAGACCAGGCAAAAATGAAGCAATACAAAATGGAGTCATTCCCTGTCCTAGTCACTCTACTGGTGAACAACCTTTCCAAAAGACTTCAGTATCACTTTCTTTTCTTACTAGTCAAAATTACACCAAAGCAGCACACATCTGGCCATCTTGTTTTCCTTTCTGCTGCTACATTTACATATGTTAATAACTTAGCCCTGCCACGTACACAGCATTAGTGACTTCACCCTGCCAGGTACAGTGCTCTCTTGATGCCTACAGCCTACAGTGCTGTGTTGCTGTCTGCTCAGCTCCTTTCTGAATGAAGCCACTGAGCCCTGGCTGCATGATCTATCTGAGCTGTGCATGGCAGAAGCTCATAGCAAGTAGGGATAAATGAGGCTTGAAAACCATCTGTTCAATCACCAGAGCCTGACATGGGCTGATTCAGCCCATGACATGGCTGCTGCAGTGTATGCTGGCCTGCCTGGGTGATGTGAGCTGTCACGGCAATAACAGGTGCAAAGCTTCCTGACAGAAGTGCTGTTTTTGAATCCCTGAGTCCCTTTCATAAGCCAGAGAGGCAGCAGGTTGAGCTTTCCAAAGCCATAGACTGGCTTTGTGCATGCAACCTGGGCAATTCTGGATGCAAACCTGAGCGTGTATCTGAAGTGGCACTGCTCCTTGCTTCTCGGAATTACTGGGGGTGGTGCACAGAAAGCAAGGGCACACGTGACAAGAGGAGGGGGTCGTTACACTTTGCCAAACACACCTGCTTTCCCCCAAAAACTTTTGCTGTTGCTAAGGCTATTTCAGTTTTCCTGGAAGTGGAGATGCTCCTTTTTTTTCTTTTAAACACCCTGAGAAAGGAAATCAAAGAGCAGGGACTTGGGCGGCTGCAGAGCACAAAGAAGGTGTGAGCTTAAATGACTCATTTTGTACAAAATCTCCCTCTACAAGATTTAAAACAGACAGTGGCAGGAATGACAGTCCATAGCTGCTTTCTCATTACCAATACTCATACTATCATCATCTGGGATGTAAGAAAAGACATTAGAGCAGATGCAGCTCCATACAACCAGACAGCAGTAGACCAGACAGGGAAATGCTGCATGACTCCACTCTAAGTTACAAGCTGTAAACACAAATGGAAATATGGTTTGAACCCAAAGGGAGAACTGTGCACTATAAACTTTGCAAACACTGCAACTGCTGAAAGTAGACAGACTCTGGTTAGTCGCACCACTCCTCCTTCCTAGCATGGGCTTGCTTTATTTTCTTTGTGCCTGTAATTTGCACATCCAGTGCAAATTAAGTGACCAGTGCAAACCAGAAACAATCGGCAAGATGATCCTGGTTCACACTTCAGCTTGCACATAAACAGTCTCTCTACTTTAACAAGCTGCCACTCACAAGGAAGCCAGCACAATCACAAATTAACAATTTGTGCTTGGGTTTGATCCCAGATCCATCACGCCTCGAGAAACACCACATCTAAAAATACTCTGCGCTAAGATCCCCCATGTGCTCCAAGCACAGTGTGCTAGAAGGGATCTATGGCCCTTGGTGTGCTGAGGAACAGCAGTGGCCTTGGTGAGCAGCACTTTGCTGATTGGTATTTGCACACACGCTCGGCCCAGCAAAGCGGCCAAGGTGACTTTGGTGGGGGAGAATGCTGCTCCAGTACAGCTTCTGCAATCTGGGCCTGCAACTTTCCATGCACGTCGAAAGTAATTTGCGTATTCATTATCTTTTGATGAGTGCTGTGTGGTCAAGGGAAATGTACTTTCCTCTGTGGTGTATATCTCAATTTGCTCTGCTTTCTGTAAATCTCCTGTCTTCTGCATCACTGTGCATATAATTCAGTCCATTTAATGTACAGCTTAGGTCCTTTCCCCTTGATTACTGTGGTTTTAACCATCAGCAAAATGTTTAGGGAGGCAGGAAGCCCACTGAGGAGTTTGCTGGGGGTAAATAAAACATTGCTTATTGTTTAATTAGGACTGGTCTCCAGGACTTTTATAGGAGATAAAAGAAGTTGCTTGCTCACTGGGGTGGAGTGGCAAAGGAGCCAACCAGGTTTAGAAACAAAGCCAAGAAATTCTGGCATCAAAATCTGTCCTCGGATGAGGTTAAAAACCTGCAGCTCTTCTGTCCTCACCAGAATGGTGTGTGTTGTAGGAAGGTGAGAGCTGAAGAAATTTGTGGTCCACTCCTAAAAGTGAAAGGGTAGCTTCAGACAAAAGAGATGAGATTCACAAGCTGAGCAAAGCACTGCAAGTGCATTTGGCACTGGAAAGGTCATGTTGTTGCAAGCTGGATGTGCTTGGTCTGGCAGCTTTTCTACCCTAGCTCAAGGAGCAATCTGGCTTGTAGCTCTATAGGAACTACCCGGTAGCTCTCTCACAGGGCTACTGTTGTAGGACACCAGTGACACTTAATGGCTTCATAAAAGCTGTTTTCTCATTAAAAAAAAAACCCAAAACAACACAACCAAACACAGAACAAAAAAAAACCCAACAAACCCAAAACAAGCAAACAAACCAACCCCAAAAAACAACAGCAAAAAAAACCCAACAACACCACTCCCAAAAAAAACCAACAAACAACAAACAAGCAAGCAAACACCAAACCAACCAGAAAAAAAAAGCCTGTATTGGAGAGCAAGAAACTTGACTGAATAGCAGCTCACTGCTGAATCCTGAGCATGCAGTTAGGCGTTTAAAAAGTAAGACAAAAATCCCAGCATGCTGAAGAATAAGAGGAATCAAGCACAACTCAAATTTTCCTCCAGTCAGCTTTTCCACAGTGCATAACCACCAGTGGGGTATGCCCCATCCCTCCATGAGTTGCCAGAGTAGAAAGCACAAAGCCCACATGTCCTGCAAGGCTTTGAACATAACAGCCCCTTTTGCCTTAAGAAGGAACTCAGCATCAGGGTGAAATCAGAACAATTTCCCACAATTAAGCAGGAAAAGCATTCTCAGGAGACAGCTGGACGCTGTCTGGCTCCTGCCATGTACTGACAGCATGTTCATTCCCAGATTCGTCAAGGTGCTGTGCCATCTAGAGGAATTTGATACACATTTTCCTGCTCCTCTCCAGAGAGCTCCTTGGCTGTACTCTTCACAGGCTGCAAAGCTGTGCAGGGTCACACATAGTGTGACAGGGTCACACACAGTAGAGCAGCAAGCTCTACTCCTGGGCCAAAAGCACTTCTGACAGCCCCTCTGTCTGATAGTCCTGCTCCAACACGGCAGTCAGCACTGTCTGATAGTCCTGTTCCAGCACAGCACCCAGTGTATTTGCCTGCGTTATAGTAAAGGCCTTTTAAAACATGCTGCCTTAACTGAATGTGCCCCTTATGGCTTTCTTTACTGCTACACTTTACATCCAGGTCTGATTTACAGATGGAGCACATCTCTACCAAACCCCCAGCCTGCTGCTATACAGATACCTGTTACTGAACGAAACGGGGACTTAATCTCCCTTTTGCTTTATCACAAACACCATCACAAAGGGAACCACTGTAATTTCCAGCTACCAGTGACCACAGCAGAGAAGGGCTTCATGGCTTTCAGAGTGAGGTAATTATAGAGGACACTAATGCTACTTAGCATTAAGTGAAAGCTGTGGCCTACAAACAGAGGCACTGGCTGTATGGTGGGTGAATGCTGCTATTGTAAGGAAAACTGGCCTGCTGCTGGAGGTTAATGTCCACAGTGGAGACAGAGGAGTCCTATAAAAGTGTAGCTGAATAAAGAGCAAGTCCATGAGACAAAAATCCCTATAGAGTCTCTCAAATTGCTGGGAGGCACAGCTTCCCTTTTATCCCAAATTCCCAGATGCTAATTGCCTTCTCCCTTTCCCCACTGGCTGAGGTACTCTGGAATTTACAGTCTTCCCGATCTGCCTACTGCATGTCTCCCTTTACATATACCCCCACATCATACACTGTATGTTCATTTAAATTAGGTTCTTGACTTCTCTGGGCAGAGAAGTTAATACTCAGTAGCCTATTAAGCCTGTGCTCAGTTCTAAATGTTCACAAGTTCAGTCTGCGTTTGGTGTCTGCTATATTTGGGGAGCACCCTGCTGATTTACAGCAAGACCTGGCAAGGCACTAGCAGAGGCTTTTTGTAATTTAGAATAGAATCAAGCAGGTTGGAAGAGACCTCCAAGATCATCCAGTCCAACCTGTCACCCAGCCCTATCCAGTCAACCAGACCATGGCACTATGTGCCTCATCCAGGCTTTTCTTGAACACCTCCAGGGACGGCGACTCCACCACCTCCCTGGGCAGCCCATTCCAGTGGCAAATCATTCTCTCTGTGAAGAACTTCCTCCTAACATCCAGCCTATACTTCCCTCAGCACAACTTGAGACTCTGTCCCCTTACCCTGTTGCTGACTGTCTGGGAGAAGAGACCACCCCCACCTGGCTACAGCCTCCCTTCAGGTAGTTGTAGACAGCAATGAGGTCTGCACTGAGCCTCCTCTTCTCCAGATTAAACAACCCCAGCTCCTTCAGCCTCTCATCATAGGGTCTGTGTTCCAGGCCCTTCACCAGCCTTGTTGCCCTTCTCTGGACACGTTCCAGCACCTCAACATCTATTTACATATAACAGAGATCAAGGTGGACTGTTGAGATAACAAAGAAAGAAGCAGACTAGAAATCTCTTGCCATAATTTTTTTTCTGCTCAGTAACACCTCAGGTTTCATCCACCCCCTGAACTAGCTCTGCATGTTCTGGCACATGTCTGCCTCCTCTGACTGACAGTCATCCAAAGGCACTGGTCTGCCCGTGGCTTTCCTTTGCATTGCCAGAGTAACCCTGTTTTCTCAGCTCTCCACAACTCTTCAAGCCTCCTAATGTCTATGCATTTTTCACCAGAAGGCAGATAAACCATATATGAACATGAAAAGAAAAACAAGAAGTCAATCCTATTTAGAATCATAGAATCAACCAGGTTGGAAGAGACCTCCAAGATCATCCAGTCCAACCTAGCATCCAGCCCTACCCAGTCAACTAGACCATGGCACTAAGTGCCTCATCCAGTCTTTTCTTGATCTCCTCCAGGGACTTCTTGATCTCCTCCAGGGATGGTGACTCCACCACCTCCCTGGGCAGCCCATTCCAATGCCAATCACTCTCTCTGTGAAGAACTTCCTCCTAACATCCAGCCTATACTTGCCCCGGCACAACTTGAGACTGTGTCCCTTTGTTCTATTGCTGGTTGCCTGGGAGAAGAGACCAACCCCCACCTGGCTACAGCCTCCCTTTAGGAATTCCCCAGGTTCTCACCAGTCTGAAATTATCAGCTGAGACTTCTACAGCATACTTCCTTTTCGACTGTTTTTCAGTTTCGATGCCTTCTACTCTTGATTTTCTCCCCACCAGCCTGTAGGGCGCTGCTGCCTGTCTCCCAGAAAGAGTCAGTCTCTTCTGGCAGGAGGTGACTGTTACCAAGTGACTATCAGAGTGCATTGCTTGTTATCAAAGGAGCCACCTCGCAGTGCTTGGAGTCTAGGTTAAAAAAATAAATAAAAGAGTGCAAATGAAGAGTTATTTGCACTTTTAAATTACCATGTGTTTGGGAGGCTACTTGGAAAGCTTTACTCTGCTTTCTGAGAATCATCAAAGCTGCAAGCTCTACCTGATGGTGAGCTAGGAGCAGTTGGTGCAAATAACGTAAGAATAATTTAAAGCTTCATCTGTCACTTGAAATGGTCTTTACTGGAAGTTTAAGTGGGTTTTACTGGTAGATTTAAACCTTCTCAAATCCTGCTATTGAAAGTATTTACTCTGTCCTTAGAGGCTGAAGTGCTGACAATGGAAACAGCCATGGAAACAGAAAAAGTGTCTTCGTATTTGGCTTTTTGGCGGGTTTAGTTAGCGACTTTCAGACATGGTGTCTCCAAGAGTTAAAAATTTAAGGACAATATCATTAAACAGGTTTGGATTTCACGAGAAAAAGTAACAATAGCAGCTTGAAAGAATCATTGGTCTATCCTCCTGTGGCATAGTTCAGAAACCACAGCTATGGGAGAAGCCCAAATAAGCAGACTCCTTTCTTCCCTGACATGAACTCCTGACACTTCAATGGAGTTGGACTGATCTGCACTGAGAACCACCTAAGGCCTTTAACAAATGGCAAGCATTCCTGTAATAGAAATAAATACGTGGCTGGATTTGAATTGAATAGTTCAAGTGAATTTTGTCAATACTATTGCTTACAAAAAATAAAATCTAGAGTGAAAGACATTGGCAAAACTCTTCAGAAGTTATATCTTGTTTGATATTTCTGGAAGAAAGAATCTGCTTTACCTTTGCTCCATTGTTGGATATCTGGAGTTTTCAGTCTGCGTGTCATTGCACCAATGAGAGGCAGCTGCACAGACTGCTCCTCTTTCCTGATGCTTTTTGGTTAGCAAATTCACAGTACATCTACAGAGATCTTCCATGTCACATTTTCATAGAGGAAGATGATCTTTCAGATCCAATATGTATTTACTTTCTTCTGGTTATCCAGCAGATGAGTTAAGGGTCTTAGACTTGAACTCGAGTGGGCAGAGAGCCCCACTGTGCCCATGCGCTTTGAGATGAGATCTGTTTCTAACTGTCATTAACTTGCTGAGTACCTCTCAGAGAAGTCACTTCCCTTCTGCCTCATTATGCATGCATCAGGATCACGCATCAGATCAAGCCTGTGCTGTTTCAGCTGGGCAGTTACTAACTTGTTGAGTGTCTCCAGGCTTGTAAGCAGAACCATATGCAAGGCAAGGAAGGCTTGCAGAAGGAAGATGACTTACATCTCAGGTCTGGAGTTTGCTTGCAGCAGCTTGGCTCCAACACATCTGATAGTGCATTCCTGAAAAATCACATTGTTTTTACTTTATCTTGTATTGGAATCCCACACATTTTCTTATCTCACAGGAATGTAGGAAAGTGAATTAGTTACCTAGGCTATGAGGAAGCATTGTGGCACTTGTCCAGGTGCTAAGGTAGTAGCACCTGTACCAGGATGCCTACCTGGGTAATGCATGTCCTTAAGTGTGGTGAGCTAGACAGATATTGCAGCGGGAGGTGGGAGGAGAGAGGGATTTACAGCTGTACAGATAGGAAGCAGGTGGTGATACCATTTAGGACAGCTGGCTATCAGCAGGTAGCGGTATAACCTTTCTGTTTTCTTTTTTCACCCCTCTTCCATGATCTGAAGCTCAGAGCTGAGCTTGCAGGCCCATTCCTCCCATGACGCAGTGAAGACTGAATGAGCTCCAGCCCAGCTGTGTGTGTAGCAGCACACCGTGGCCGGCAGCAGCTCTTGCTGTTCTGAGTCAGAGGAAAGTCCAAGGAAATTGCTCCTCTTTTTGGCTGGTGAGTTTCCAGAAAGGAAATTTAATAAAAAGCAATTACCCATGCCACTTCTTCCTTTAGCTGAGGGCTTGGCAGGAAAGGTAATAACTGAGGCAAGATTAGGCTGAAGATACTGTGCCGAATGGCCTGCCACTTCATTTGTGAGACTGAGATTCTCTACTTAGACTATAGTATTCATTGCTTACTGCAAATACTTTTTGAGAGCAGTTTGGGCAAATGTATACTTCTACAAGGTGTTAAAGGATCTAGTTTAGTGGTTTGTGAGAGATGGCCTGTTTTCCCTTCAGTAAAATATAGCAATTCCTGCCCAGACTTTGACCAAACATTTAGGCTGTTTAAAGTAGTGGCACAGGCACTATAAAAGAAAATATCCCTTTAGTTAGTGGCAATCAAAGCAGAAAAACGTGTGAGGCAAGATGTCTTAGCACAATTTAAATAAAATAACCGGCTTAGGAAATTGCTAGTGTGCTTGGAAATAACTATGCCAACATACAGATCTGCAACTTGGGCAAGGCCTTGGTGCAGCTGCAGAGAGGAAAGCAGAACTATTGCTTTCTGCAATTTGCAGAGTTCCTCACCTTATACACATTCTTGTGCCACACATTGCCCTCTCATCAGAAGCAGGAAGATGGAAGAAGTGACAGCTGAAGGTCTACAAATATATGTTATTTAGTGGATTATAGATGGGCAAGGTTTGATCTGTGATTTCTTCAGTTCCAGTCCTTTTAACCCTTGCCTCATTCCTCTACTTCCAAAAGGAACGCCAGAACTACAGGTATTAAATAAAAATATAATTAATTTCCGTGCAAATCTGTACTTCCATATATTTCTATTCCTGTGCACAGAATGCTTATTGTGACACACATCTAAGCAGGGAAATTAGAAGACAGGCCCTACGTCTTTAGGAGCGACTGTGTAATACTGGGGGTCACTGGGAGGCACTGGGGAACAAAACCAAATATTAAGAACGTGCTGCATCTTGTTTGGCCAGACTCAACCCGAATCCGCAAAACGGCTTGGGAACAAAACTGCCTTTTCCGAACACGGAGCAGTGCAGTACGCAGAAGGCAGCGAGCAGTGCCCGCTCATGGCCACACAGCGGCAGCAGTGAGCGCGAGAGCACGCGGCACCGGCGCCTATGCGTCGCGTCCATAGCAACGCTCGGGGCTGTACCAATGCCTGCAGAGGGTCAGTGCCCGTTTGGGGCAGCGGGCCCCAGATCAGGATGGGCAAAGGGGAAGACTAGAAGTGGGGCACTTCTGAAAGTGTTCCTCTATCTGGGATAGAGAAATATTTAGAAGTCAAGGTTTTAAATCCTCGCTATAAATAGTATTTTGGGCGGTTTAGAATCCTACTTACAATTAGACATTAGACTCTTAGGCTTAGCTCTCTAGTTATGCTTAGCTACAGACTCCGGGCTGCACGGCATATCTGCTTGGACTTACTATGTAACACAGAAAGCGCAGACAACTCCGTTCTGACTCTTTTCTCCTATTTAAACTAAAAGGAAGGGATATATGAAGCAACTTCGAAGTCTGTTACTTACATAAGTGGTTCTAAAACACCTCTCGGATCTGTCTCATATGATCGATTGACTTGCTGAATCTTTTGTGTAAAAGGGAAAGAGAACGAACTTCTCTCCGACAATGTGCGAGGTTTTTCTTCCCCAGGAGAGGACGGCGGCTTGCAGGCACCCGGGGCTGCTCAGAATCCTGCCAAACGCCGAGTCTCGGGCTCTCCGAGACTCCTCGGCTCCCAAAGCAGAGCCATCCCGAGGGGTTCCGTGGTGCATGTGCCAACTCGCTAAGAACTGCGCCGGGCCCATTGCAGCATAGGCTTTGATCTTCAAAAACCCTTTTTATAATACAGTAGATACGGGATTTTTATTTTAAAATACTTTTAAAACTATAAATTAACTTTAAAAAAAATCTACATAAAATTAAGAGATTTCTGTCTATTTAACGCCTCACAATAATACCTACAAGTTCAAATAATTTTTAATCTCTATCCCTCCCTCCTCCCCTCCCAGCCAGCCAAGAGTTCTGAGGTGTTTGAAGCATTCAGGGCATACTCTCTGCAGCTACCTGAAAGGACGTTGTGGAAAGGCTGGTGCTTCTCACAGGCGGTAGGTGATTAACGATAGAACACGAGGGAACGGCCTCAAGCTGCAACTGGATAGGTTTAGACCAGACATTAGGAAAAGGTTTTTTTTCACGGAGCACGGGCACCTCTGCCTCCCCTGCCCGTCTGCTCCACACACCTGCCGTAACCTCTCCGCAGGAGCCTGCCCTGCCCACCGGCTCTGCAACCCCTGCATCCTGGCACCGCCAGTGCTGTCCTATCTTTGAGATCTCTTGTCCCAGCAGGATCCTGGCCCCAGCACTCTCATCACCTTCCCACCTGCCTTTCCCAGCTAGACCCTGGTGGGTCCTTAGGCTTTACTCCAGCCAGCCATTTCTATCACCTGACTAATCAAGTCGAGAGATCAGGGCGCAAACTCAGAGCGATTGCCTTTCAATCCCAGCAAATAACGCTTATCACAATGGTCTGTTTTCATGCTCAGTTACAGGGCAGCCCAGCCTTTCTTCGGCAATCCCTTAGCCTTCCCAGAGACCCCCAAAATATTCCAAGCTACAAAGTGAAGACAAAACTCTGCAAAAAGGTCCCAGTGTTCCTCTATTGCCTCAACAGCACCCACATTTCCTCAGGCAGCAAACCATCTGCTTTTTAACAGCAAGTGCCACATCACCCAGGTTAAATTAAGTCTGAAGCATCATCTGAAGCTGATTAGATGGTTAGAGCACCTCTCCTATAGGGACAGGCTGAGGGAGCTGGGAGGCTTAAGCCTGGAGAGAGGAAGGGTCTGGGGAGACCACGGAGCAGCCTTCCAGTATGTGAAGAGGGCTAGAAGAAAGCAGACGAGGTGCTTTTTACAAGGTCTTGTAGTGCTAGAATGAGAGGGAATGGATTGAAGCTTGAGGAGGGCAAATTTAGACTGGAGATTAGGAAGACATTCTCGATAGTGAGACACTGGAACAGGTTTTGCAGGGAGGTTGTGGATGCCCCCTCCTGGACGTATTCAAGGCCAGGCTGGATGAGGCCTTGAACAACCTGGTCTAGTGGAAGGTGTCCCTGCCTACGGCAGGGCGTTGGAACTGGATGAGCCTCAAAGTCCCTTCCAGATGGAAACCATTCCTATTAATCTGTGGTAGTACCCCTGGCTCCCAGCCCCCGCGTTAGCAATGTGGGCAGAGTGGTTATTCTCCTAGGCACCACCAGAGGGTAGCACTGTCTTTTACTGGGGCGTGCTGGTGGGAACCAGTGCGGTGCTGCTCTTTACCTAACCCTCAGCAGGCTTGGTGCGGGGCGAGCTGGATCATCAAATGCTGCAGTGGTCTGCTCTTAGATGTGAAAACAAACGCATTGCAGAAACTTAGGCTTTGTTGATGGACTGAAACCTATTGGTAAGGTGGATTTTGACATCATTTTTTAAATGATCCTTGGCTTTCCTCCCGCCCCCAGCCTTTAGCCTTGTTTTCCGTGGTGGGTTTGGTAGGAAGGATGACAGTGAGCTTATGGGTTCAGCATAAGTTCCAAAGCACTGTTTTGTGCATATGAGAGTAGGCCTAAACTACTGAGGCCAGAGCTTTAGGGGCTAAGCATGGGTTTCAAAGGTAGGGAGTGCTCCTAGCTGTAGGGAAAAGTGCTCCCAGCTGTAGGGAAAAGTGCTCCCTTAGACACCTGCCAGATGAAATAGTTAAAAAGGAATAGCAGTGCAAGTTCAGAATCCTAGTAAAGATTTGTATGTGAGTTGGGGCAGTTCAGCCTGGAGAAGAAAAGGCTTCAGGGACACCTCAGAGCAGCCTTCCACTACCTGAGGGGGGCCACAGGAAATCTGGGGAGGGACATTTTACAAGGGCTCTTAGTGATAGAATGAGGGGCAATGGATGGAAGCTTGAGGAGGGAAGATTTAGACTGGAGTTTACGAAGAAATTCTTTCCAGTAAAGGGTGGTGAGACACTGGGACAGGTTGTCCAGGGGGGTTATGCATGACCTCTCCCTGAAGGGGATCATACATGTGATATAGCGATCAAGAGTCTCTTTAAGTCATCTACACTGTGCTTTACGCCAAGGCTTTGTCTCTAACAAGTTAAACCTGCTGTAACTGGAGTGCGGTTTTTCTATTTCCTTGTATGGGAACTATCAGTCATCAGAGTGCTAACATTTAACACCAGATGATTGCAGCTATTTCTTTTATGTTCTGCAAATATAGATCAATGATAAAGCTTTCGTCTGATTCCTCAAGGTAAGGAAAGTAGCCCTGATCCATCAGAAATAAGGGAACAGGTGAAAACTGAAGTATGATTGACTCTTACTGGTGGAAAGCAGGTCCATGGAGAAGGACACTGGAGTCCTGGTGATCAGTAAGTTATCCATGGGACAGCAACGTGCCCTTGTGGCCAAGAAGGCCAATAGTATGCTGGGCTGCACTAAGAAGAGTGTGGCCAGCAGGTCAAGGGGAGGTTCTTCTTCCCCACTATTTTGCCCTGGTGAGACCACATCTGGAGCACTGTGCCCAGCTGTGAGCTCCCCAGTTCAAGAGGGATGGGGAACTACAGTCCAATAGAGGCTATGAGGATGATGAAGGGACTGGAACATCTGTCTGAAGAGAAAAGGCTGGGAGAACTGAAACTATTTAGTCTGGAGAAGGCAAGGCTGAGATGGGATCTTATAAATGTCTATAAATATCTGAGGGGTGGGTGTCAAGAAGAGGCCAGGCTCTTTTCGGTGGTGTCCTGTAATAGGACAAGGGGTGGTGGATACAAACCGGAATCAAGGAATATTCCACCTCAACATGAGGAAAAAAAATCTTCATTATGTGGGTGCTGGAGCCATGGAGCAGGCTGCCCTGAGAGGTTGTAGACTCTCCTTCTCTGGAGACTTTCAAGACCTGTGTGGATGTGTTCCTGTGTGACTGTCCCTATGTGATCCTGCTCTTGCAGGAACATGGGACTGGATGATCTCTGAAGGTCCCTTCCAACCCCTCACTGTTCTGTGATTCTATGCTTTGAAGATCACGTCATTAAAGATCAGTAGCAGATTCACACCTCAACCCTGAGCTGAGCAGTTTGTCATGTGCCATAAGAGGAGGGAGTCTGGGTGAGGGTTAATTTGTTTCATGATTTTATCCTGTCTTTCCCTCAGTATTCTGAATTATGCTATCAAGGAGCAGCCTAACAGACACAGAGAGAACGTTAATGTTGAAGGAACAAGGTCTGTGTTAAAGTTTATACCAGATGCATCTCAGTAAACCTGGGTACAACTCACAATAAATAGCTCCATTTGTGGAGCACTCTTTACTGGCAAACACTCCTGCACACTGCACTAATACTGATATCTCTGCTGCTGCATACATTTTTGGTAGTCTTTGTGCATGTCGTACTCCTCTGTATACACTCTTGTAGCCCTCCTTCTTGCCCTTTCAAAAGCTTAATCCCTCTCTATGAAGAAAGGCCAGCGTGAGATTTAAACAGGGGTTAAAAGAGTTAGGATCTGTATTCAGAGACTAAAGGAGTTTCTGTGAAAGCCCCTTTTTGGAGAGAACACCTTCCACTGAAAGGCAGCGAGGGCTGGATATTTGGACTGAACATCCTCGATTCCAGCATTTTACAAGAGTAAGCTTCACATTGTGCAAATTACTACCTCAAGCCAGATTCGGCTCTCCAAGTTGTTTTGTGCCTTCAGGAAGGTTTGACTGTTTTCAAGTGCAGACAGTTATTTCCCAGACGGCATACAACCTTGCATTCAAGAACAAAACAGCACAGAAATCCCCCAGGATATCTGAAAAAACCCACTGGAAATGCATGGCAGTGTCTCCCTGTTCCACTGATGACTTTGTCACCTCATTCACTTCACTGTGTGGGGTACATCAGGTGCTTTGCAGCTTGCTGGGTTGCTGCATTCTTTAACTCAGGTGATACCACAAGCCCACAACAGTGCTTATCCTCCCACTGCTTTGTTTAGAGCAACCATTTCAGGTAAGCATCAGCAGCTCTAGTTTGAAATTCAGTCTTGGTGAATACAAGCATGGGGTTGCATGGTGAGTCCAGGGGGTTCACTCAAAGAGAGAGATGTAATCTGGTTGCTGATCCTCTTGGCCACAAGGGTAAAGCAATATCTCCTTCCCCAAGGAAGTGATGGGTTCCTCCTGTTGATAGAGGGCATGATTAAACACCACCTTTCAAACAGATCCTACCTATCACAACATGGCAAGATGGACAGCATTCTCCTTGCTTCTGTTATGGTGTGGACTTGAGTTCATGTTCACTGCTCTATGAAGGACCCATGTGGCTGACCCTCAGACCTTCGTAAAACCGTGCTCAGGAAGAGCTGTCTCACAGGTGACCACAGCTTCACTGGCATGAAACGTTGCCCTGCCTAGAAAGTGCTGGAGCCAGGACTGTTCAGCAGGCACTTGTCAGCACAGGGTGGCTGTGGACTCTATTCCTGCTTGTGTTCACAGGGGGGACAAGGGTGGATCCTGCAACGAACACATGCCCTCTGCTCAAGCGGTTCCCTGTTTTAACAATGCAAGTCTCTGATGGTACAGTCTCTGCTTCTCATCTTGCCTTCCATCCTAGCAGCAGCTCCAGAAGTGAAAGAACCTGTCTTCTTCCATGGCCACCTCACAGGTCATGACCAGAACTTCCCACAGCACTTCAGCAGAGTGGGTTCACTCCACAAGTGGTCTGCAGGATTCTTTGCAGGCTGGGGGCACAACTCTCCCTTTAACAAAGATAAGCACAGCCAGATTTTAAATCTTCTACCTCTGGTTTCAACAGCCAGGTAGCTCCTGCTTTCAACAATTTCAGCCTCAGCTGTGGAGCCCATGGAGAAGCATATCCAGTACAGCTCTATACAGCAAATGAACATAGATATTTCATTCATGTCCAGTTTTGTTCAGCCACATCTCTGTTAGGGTAAGCACTTACGTAAAAGACACTTTGAAAGGGGCTTTTTACAGAGATGTGTAGTGACAGGACAAGGAGCAATGGCTTCAAACTGAAAGAAACCGTATTTAGATTGGACATTAGGAAGAAATTCTTCCCCAAGAGGGTGGGTGAGGTGCTGGAACAACTTGCCCAGAGAAATTGTGGAGGCTCCAAATCTGAAAGTGCTTGCTCAAAACCAGGTTGGATAGGGCCTTGAGCAACCTGGTTTAGTAGGAAGTCACCCTGCCCGTGGCAGCAAGGTTGGAACTAGATGATCTTTAAGGTCCCTTCCAAACCAAAACCATTCCATGATTCTACGACAAAACTATTGTCCTGTCCTTGGCCTGATCTAACAGTAAAGGAATGAACAATCCCTCCGGCCCTTCTTGGAGTTCACGTAACTGGAGTTAGTGCCAGTAAACATTGCTGTTACCATTGCAAGGACCTGCCAACCTTCTTCCTTCCCTTCTATTCTTTATTGTTGTTCAGTATCATACCTTGCCTGCTTTAAGATTATAAAGATACCTTGCTCTCTTTCATGCTGAAGTTGGGGGCAAGCAGGATTTTCTGCTTACCCAATTTTCCAGGAATTGCACAATAGAGAGAATTTAAAAAAGAAAAAGGTCTACTTGAGTATGCTTTCATCTCTCACTACATCAGCATTTCTACTAAAGAGTGTGCAAGCCACATCTGCAAGGTATTCTGCACAGTTGCAGGGAGGTGAGTCAAGTCTAAGATGTCTGAGATGTGTCAGGTTGCCTGAGACCTACCCCTTACGCTGGCATACCCCTCTGAAGCAGCATACAGGATGTCCTACAGCATCTAAAATGGGTCTGAGTACCCACTTTAAAACAACCAAAGCTATTAGGTCTTATCTTGAAGTGCCCTGAAGCAGTTAAACAGTTAATGGACGTGTTGCTAGATGTTTACCTTGTGGTAGTCTACAAGGTCAGCCAGAGTTGAATGTTGTAGCTGGTCCACTCCGAGGAAGCTGTAGGACTCGCTGGAGGCATCAATGAGGAAGTGTTTACACCCTTCCACAGAGCGATAGGAGAGCACATAGCCTTTGATCTTCTCACTGACACGGACCAGAAAACTCCCTGGTACTGTTTTACTCAGAAGCTCCTCTGCTTTCTTAGAGGTTAGGATTCCTGTTCAAAACCAAGACACAAAGGGGAGAAAAGCATTTGTGTGGGACTGGAAGGAACGGTTCTCACAAGAAGTCTGTTTTACTGCTTTTGTTGCTGCAGTCTCAGATTGAAGTGGTATCTGGAGCAAGGGAGATAGGTAGGATCATGATGTACCATTAGAATGGTGACAGAAGGGTGATGGATAATGAGCACATATAGAGGGAGAATGACCTGGGGCCAAGATGAGTGGGATAAATTGTGGCCAAATCTCTCTCTGTTTAGACCCTGGTCTAAACAGTTACCAGGGTGACCACTCATCTAGTATAGGGAGACAGAGTTGGCACAGAGGTACAAGCTATTTTGAAGAGCTGGCTTCTGTTCTAACATTTTAGCTTGCCCTTTGTCAAAATGCTGAAGGAATTTATGTGTTTGCAATGGAAAACTTGGCCACATTTGAAAAGGTCCTGGGGCCAGACCGTGGCAGCAGCTATGGTGGCAGAATGAACTCCTTAAAGAGCTGGGCCAGGGCAGAAAAGACTCACCATGGAACCAAGGAGCTATTGTGTCGGTGGTTTTCTGGTAACCAGCTCGAAGAGGGAATTGCTCCTCCTTGAACCACTTGATGATGCTTTCTTCAGTTGAATTGGAGACTGTCCTCTGGATCCCCTCTTTCCTTTTAGAAAAGATTTGTTTATGCACTGAGTTCAAACAATGGTATTCTTTTGAGTCCTTGGCAGGACTTGCCTCTTGTTCAGGATGTTAAGACCAGCCTTAAACAGAAGCTGTCATCACTAGTGTAGGGTTTTCAGAGGACAGCTGGCACAGAGGATTTAGGCAATCTTGACTTAGGACACTCTATTGAATAAACTCATTACCATCCAGGGGTGAACATATAACCTTCAGCACAACCTAGGCTGGCATATGAGGGTGTCTCCTCCACACAAGGATAGCTAACCATCCCCACCTCAACTAGACCATGCTAGGGGAGAAGCAGCTCTTCCCTTCTCCCCACCACAGCACACAAGGGTGTTCTTACCTACTCACTCTCCCATTTGAAGTTGCAGGAGGTAGAAGTTTAGGTTTAGGGGGCAGAGGTGGATATTGGAGTGGTCGCCTATCTCCTGCTCTGGCTCCCTTGGAAATATCTGCCTGCTTCCCTTTGTGGATGCCCTGCAGTGAAAGCCTCCTGTAGTCGTCCCTGGCTTGCCGTGCAAGGGAGCGTCTCTTCTCATCTGCTGCCTTGGATTTCCGCACTGGAACAGAAAAGGAGTCCTACAGGAGCGAACATGCAGGCTCATTTTAAGCTTGCTGCCCTTTAGCTGTCTTCCTGCTTGATGAAGTGGAAGAACAACCCTTTTCACAAGGTACAAGATGCACTGAATTTGTGACACATCTGCTTCTTAACAGGGCCCAGTTTTTATTTCTTCAAGAGATTAAAATCTGGCTTCTTTCTGGGTACCAGGTCCCTTTGTATTTAAAGACTTTGCTTTGTTTCAGATGTTGACTCCTGCTTCAGCCATGGATTTCTGTGCTGCCTTTTGTGTGAGCTGGCATGAGAGGAGGGTATATGGAATAAAAGCTGTTGAAATGATCCCAAATGAGTCCTGTGAAGGATTTGAAAGTGCTGGTTTGTTTTTTTTTTTGAGGGTGAAAGAGAGTCTTGCTGAAACTGTTATGGGAAGTGGAGAGCTCTGCTCTAAAACTACCTTAGCTGTCTAAGTACAGCTCACCCTACAGTCTTTAGAAGTGTACTTTTCACTAAGAATCATAGAATCAACCAGGTTGGAAGAGACCTCCACGATCATCCAGTCCAACCTATCACCCAGCCATGTCCATTCAACTAGACCATGGCACTAAGTGCCTCAACCCCCTGACCTAAAGTGAAAGCAACTGGTAGCACATCACTGTCATCTACTGAGCAGCAAGGGAGGAACTGGATGAAAAGTTAATGCATCAGATCCTCCTTCAGGAAATATCTGGCAGCAGTGATGGATGCTCATGCAAGTCTCATACTGTCTGCCATTTTTCTTCACATTATTTGGAATCATTACATGAGACAGTGCAGCAGGGTTCTGCTTAGTTGGGATAGGAACAAGCTGCTCAGGGAAGTGGAGTCTTCATCCCTGGAGGTGTTTAAAAAAAACATAGATGTGGCACTTCAGGACATGGGTTAGTGGGCATGGTGGTGTTGGGTAGATGGTTGGACTCCATGAGCTTAGAGGTCTTTTCCAACCTTACTGATTTTACGATTCTGTCTGGATGACAGGGAAGCCCTTTTTATTTAGTGCCTGACACTCCTAGTCCTTGTCCTCAAGGTCAGTGGTTATTGCAATGTCCTACCAAAAGTACAGTGTAAAAATGAATTATTCTAGCTATTACTTATGTGGTTCCTATTTGTTGATTGGTTCAATCTAGTATCTGCAGGACAAATTTTCTATTTCCCTGCCCAGCTCTAGCCTCAATGCTTTGTAGGTCCAGAAATATTTCTGATGACATAGTGCCGTGTTTCTTGGAAGTAATCTCCACCCAGTGTTCAGTTTCAATGTGGTGGGAGGATTAAGATGACCCCACAGAGCCCTAAGATTTCTCAAGCCCCTTAGGAAAAGGTCATCCTAAGATCTTACAGGATTCCTGCCATTCGGGCTCATTCTCGTCTGATTTCTGCCATGTGCCCTGGCTCTCCAAGCTACGGTGGCTCTCTGGTATTGCCTCCTGGGTGGCTGTGGTCTCTTCTTCTGAATTTCTCCTCTGTGCTTCCTTCATCTACGGAAGAAACAGTATGTTCAGCTTTGTCCCAGGCTACTTTTAACCTTGATTCTTAGCTAGTCTTGAAATACTGAAAGCTCCATTCTTTTGCTGTGAATCTCTTCAATTTCAACAACAAAGAGCCCCGTCTTTACTGTGGGTGACACCAGAGGAAAGAAGGGAAAACAGTCTACCAGAAATCATCAGGAGCATCTCCTCGTGCTGCTCCTCACTCTGCCAGCCTGGCCTGCTTTGTGTCATCTCCAAATCATCACATCATACATGAGAAGCATGGCAATGCTGGATAAAACTGCTTCAAGACCTGAGAATATTCTTGGGTCAGATGAGGCTCTGAGGCTGCTTAAGGCTTTAGGATAAATCTGGGTCCTACTCAAGGTGCTAGGAGCATCCTATGTTACCACTTACCTGTTGGAAGCCATGCTTCCTCACGTGACAGTCTGCCAACATTTGGCGGACATCTCTGGTTTCCCTCTGGAAAGAGGAAAAGAGGAAAAGAGTGGTGAGAAATAAATGTGGGATTAGGATCATTGCGTTTTTTTTGGAGCTATTGCTTTGCTTTTGGTGTTTAATGCAGAAGCAATGATTTGACACATAGGTTAAAAGGTTTTCACAGCCTTTTCTGACAAGCACTTTTTTTTAATCATCATATGAGAATCATAGAACCATAGAATTGGTTTGCTTAGAAAAGACCTTCAAGATTATTGAGCCTAACTCTTCTCTAACTCTATCAAGGCTGGAGCTAAACCATGTCTCTCAGCACTACATCTCTGTCTCTTTGAAACAACTCTAGGAGTGCAAAGCCTTTTGCAGTCCTTGAGAACCCTTTCAATTAAGAAGTTTCTTCTAAAATCCAACCTAACCCTGCCCTGATACAACTTGAGGCCATTTCCTCATGTGCTATCACTTGTTCCTAGCGAGAGGAGATCAACCTCTACCTCATTACAACCTCCTTTCATGGACTTGCAGAGGCCTGTTAGGCCTGTATTAGGCCTAATATACCATGGGAAGAGAATTGAGGAGTGCCAGGTCTGTCCTAAGTATGCCTTGGTTTGCTAAGCGATGCTCCCAAGTGCTGCCAGAAAGCAGACCTTTCCCTCCCTCCCTCTAAAGCGGGCCCCTGCAGAACCTGTCATCCATAGCTTCACCTGCCTGTGCTTGTTTGGTGCTGTGGCTGAGCTGCAGCAAACCCCTTCTCGTCAAACTGACCTGACCAGCTGCATATCTCATGTTTGCTCTTCCCTGCAAACCAGTCTGGCTACCCTGCCAACAACCACTAGTTGAGACCAGCCTTTGAAGGTGAAGTTAGACTTGTCTTTGAGCAAACACCCACTCACTTCCCCAGTGGACCCAGAATGCCCTCCTGGCACAGTGAGTAATGAGTTAACTGTTCTACATTGCTCACCAAGGGCATAGTTTGTTTTATATCCATAACTTACTTGGCTAATATTTAATACAAACACAGCTTTCCAGTTTCCCTCTCCTTGACAAGAAACTAGGAACTTCAAAAGTGTGTGCAGCAGCTTGTTTTGCTTAGCTCAGCCCTGTGCCATGCAGCAAGCAAAGCTCAATACCTGGACCCTTCAGGTTCAATGGGAACTAGAGCTGAGAATCCCCTTTTAACCTTAACTAAAAGGAGGTGAGACAAAGCCCTTCTCCAGACTTAGAAAATACAAGAGGAGTCTTCAGTCTGGATCTTTTCTTCTAATAGCAAAAGCCCCAGAAACCAAGAGAAAATTAGCATTAATATAATGACAGAAAATAAAAGTGAAGTATACAACCCACATCTATCTCCACACACAAGAGTTTGACAGAGGGCTCGAGATTTTTTGGGTGGAGGTGGCATTTGGGGTTGAGGGTGGGGGGATTACCTGTTTTGTTTTTCTTCTTGTTAGGTGTGACTAATAGCTTCCTTGGGGGGGGGGGGAAAGTAAAATAAGTAATCTCTTAGGTAGTTGCTCAACTTTAGCAAACAGTGCTAAAAAAACCCTCTGCATGACTCAGAGGCTTCTGATAGAGAAGACAGCCACTCCAAATTCCCTTCAGTATTTTGGTGGCAGTGGGACAGGCACTTTGACAAATCCCAGCTTTCAGTTATTGAACTGTTTTATGCTGCAACATGGAGTGGCTGTGTAATAAAAGAAGAGGCACTTGCACAAGTTAGCAGCAAAAGGCTGATTGAAAACTGCCGCATGAGACTGGACTTCTCCTGTTAAACTGGCAGAGTGCTCTGGTCCTTCTGTTCAACTTAGGTTGCACAAGTAGTTAATTTAACTCATCCTTTCTCTGCGAATAGCTTTCTGCAGTCAGTTCTAAAGTAGAAATGTACTAACTTCTGGAGAAAATTATTTCTGCATTGAACCACCACAGCGAAGCAGACAGTGCAGTTCTGCTTTGGAGCTGTCCTGTGCTTGTCAAGGCCACAAGCTATTTTCTAGCTACTCTAGAACAAAAGAAAAAAAATCCAACAAAACCCAACTCAACCCAACACAAAACCAAACCAACAAAAAACCCACACCAAAACCTAATACATGCACGTCAGGGGATGTGGGAAAAAATATCTTCATCTACTCTTTTCTACAAGTAGATGATTTGCTTGAGAGCTCTGGCCTCAAATGTACAGATCCTGGGATAGCTACCCCAGTCCTGCCCCAAAAGCCATCCAAACCAGCCACAGAACAGGAGGTTAAGTACTGTGACCCTTGCTTTACCCACACAGAACAGAAGAAAAGCAATCCACAGTAACTAATCCACCAGTACAGAGCAGATCTATCCCAGCTGAGACCACCAACACTGGGACCTCCTGAGTCTTAAGGAAAGATATAAAGCATGGCTTCCTCTCTGGCAACAGAAGAAAAGCCTTAACAGTTCACTCCCTTCAAATTTCTTATTCCAGCAACCAGGATTTTCTGTGCTTCCTACATCCTAAAGCACATTTCCAAGAAAAGAGGGAAAACTACCTTTGCAAGCTCCTGGCTTTTCCCTGGTGCAGCAGCAGCAGTAGTTTTTCTCTCACTTTCCTTCTTTTCTGTCACAGCACATCCTTTCTTCCCATGAAGATCTGTCTCACCCAGGACTCCTGGTTGTGGATGAGGAGACCACGTTACAGAAGAGTCAGTCTCTCTGGAACGCAAGCAAGAGAGGTCTTAGGAACCTAAAGGATTCACTTTCTGCTCTCGCACATCTTGAGAGGAAGCTGCACGTGAGCAGAGCAGTGATGGGACAAAGCAATGTGCACAAAGGCAGCTATCATATCTCCAAACCGGGTAGGTGGAATGGTTAAACTAACGACTTGTGGTAACCGCCTCCACCTGTGTGAGGGCACCTGTTGGTGAGTCAGTGCAACTCACACACCTCACCTGCTGCAGTAACAGAGTTAGCATTTCCTGTGGGCTGCAGAGGCTACTGTGCAGGAGCTACAGCAGTGTGGGAGGCTCAGTGCCCCGGGGCAAGCTTCAGGTTGGAGCTGGTCTCTGCCAGCATTGACAGGCTGGATCAATGGGCTGACGGTCAAGTGTATGAGATTCAACAAGGCTGAGTGATGGGTCCTGCACTTGGGTCTCAACAACCCCATGAATGTTGCAGGTATGGGGTGATGCTCCAGGTGATGGAGCATGTCCAGAAAGAAAAAGAAGCTGGTGAAGGGTCTGGAGAACAGGTCCAGTGAGGAACAGCTGAAGGAACTGGGGTTGTTTAGTCTGGAGAAAATGATATTGAGGGCAGACCTCACTGCTCTCTATAACTCTGTGAAAGAAGGTTGCAGTGAGGCAGGTGTTGGCCTCTTCTCCCTGGGAACAATTGATAGGACAAGAGAAAATGGCCTCAAGTTGCACTAGGGGAGCTTTAGGTTGGACTTTAAAAGAAACTCCTTGCCTGAAGGGCTTCTCAAGTATCAGGACAGGCTGTCCAGTGAGATGGTTGTATCCCCATCCCTGGAGGTCTTTGAAAAAGGCACCAGGCTTGGTAGAATTAGATATTGGTTGGACTCAATGATCTTGAAGGTCTTTCCCAACCCAAATGATTCTATTATTCTACGACTGTGGGCTCCCAGAAAACCAGCCTTTGCCTGTACCTTTCACCTAGAAGTCCAGTGCAACACTGGTAACTGAAGCCCCTACAGCCTCCTGGAAATGCCTTCTCCACCACATTAGCCCACCAGGTCCCCCAGATGAAAGGTGCTTACCTGCTCTCTCTGCCTTGCTCTCTTTCTAACCTCTTTGCCCTCTGTGCCTGGATCTCTTCGCAGATGGCCGCGTACGATTTATCTGCAGGATGCTCACCCATCACCCACACCCAGACGTCATTGTCAGCACCCAGCTTCCATGTCACCCTCTTCCCGTTGGCTGAAAAGAAAGCAGCTCTTTGGGAAGGGCTGTTTGCTCAGCAGCTCCATATCCCACCACTGTGCCCCCCTGGCAGCTAACAACAGCAGAGCATCTCCCAAAGCTGCCATGTGTGGGGACAGTTCAGCTGGGGTACCATGCACACCTCTAGTTTTGTTTCACAGTGCTGAAGCCAGGTCAGATAAGGAGGCATTTCTGTGTCTGACAGCAAGGGAGAAAACTCACCACTGTTTCCTTTCTTGCTTGAATTCCTTGCCCCTGCCCTCCCCAATCTAGGTGAGGGTGACCTATCTGCAAACAGAGCACATGACGGAAAGATGGGAGAAAAGTGCTACCTTCCTGGCATGCTGCACAGCCCTGGCAAGGGAGCTGCAGGTTTAAAGGCACTGTGGGAGCCCTCCTGCAGATCTGGCGCCCCAGGACAGATGTTCAAGCCCATGTTTATTTTACAAACAGATTCAGAGGCCTCATTTAGTGGGAAACCTAAGGAGATGCATCTCCTGGGGGCAAGTAAGTCCTGTCTTCCCAGCTAGGGCAGTTGAGCAATTTGCTCAAGACAGCTTGTCTGGGCCAGGGAGTAAACCACTGTGTGCCTAGCCAAAACTACTCTATCACAGGTGGGTTGGGTTTGGAAAGACAACGTTGATATGCCCCTGGGAGAAGAAATTACTCTAAGGACATATTACTTCTTATTTCTAGGGAGCTAGCCAGATCTCTTCCAGAGGGAGAGAAGGAGCCACCAGGCAGACACTCACCTTTTCTCCGAAGTGGCTTCTTTGCTGAAGACTTGTCCGCAGCAGCTTCTCTTTCCTCCCACCGTCTGATCTGTTCCTGCCTCATCTTGAAGAAGAGGATCTGTTTCTGCTCCTCGCTGAGTTCTGCCAGCAGGTCAGGATCAATATACATGTCTGATAATATCTGTTTCAGCATGGCTGCAGGTTTCAGTTACACACGTTTGTAGCGATGATCTCTGAGGATCAGATCCTCTTCCTGGCTCCAATGAGAAAGAGTCCCTCCTCTGCCTGAGCCTGGAGCAGGAATGCAGGCGTGCCAGAGTAATTATGTTTGGGTGGTGTGGTTTTTTTTAGCTCAGACTTCCTGTATAGACAAAAAAAAAAAAAAAGTAAGTAGCTTAGAACCTGCTGTTAGAATTCCTTGAAATGAAATGAATTCCGCACAGCCTCTGCCCACTCTGCAGGGAGCCCTGGAGTAGGGAGGTTGTATTGATACTCTGATAAACCCAGTTGATAGGATATCAAAAGAGAGCCAGTGCTCCCTTTTACAGTCATCAGAGGTGTGGCTTGGCTGGGTCCAAGCAAACATTCCTGCTGGGCAGGGAATCAACGAACCCATGACTAGACGGTTCCTCCTCCTTCCAAAGAGGAAAACTTTGATGATCAAAAGCCCAGCCTGCCTCCTTTCACCAAAGAAAGGTGGAGAGGACTTCTGGCTCTGCTTTTGAGGTGGCAGTAGGAATTCTACTGTGTTCCCATCCAGCAAAGGCAGCCCCTATGGCAAGTCAAGGGAGCGCAGCTGGTTTGAGGAAAGACAACTTGGATGGTCAACAGACAAGGAACTGAAGACAAATCCTGGCCTGACACATCTTCCTCATGGACCTTGCCCACGTGGTGAGCTTGGCATGGGACATCCCTGTCTGAAAGGATGAAGAGGATGAGGAGAAGGAGCACTCCTGTTCCTGCCCAGGATGCTGAGCTGTGTCTGGTGCATTCTGGCAAGGTACAAACACCCACACAGCTACGCAGCTTTGTGCATGTGGGTTTACGCTTACAACAAGGGGTTTGTTTTAATCCTGGCACTTGGGAAGGTGCCAAATGAGAAAACAGAAATATGGACTTTGAAACCAACTCTTTTCCTTATCTTTCTCTATCAACTCAGGGAAATCAAGAGATTGGTTGGCAGCATTTTTGATGACAGAGGCAGACTGACAGCCGTGCATGAATTGCAACACCAGAAGAGAGCACCTGGCTGGCAGGGTAGGCATGGACTTTCTGGACAGAGTCTTGAGAAATGTTGCCAGCAGGCTGTGAGAAATGGAGCTAGTGGCAGTATTTATGTGCTGCTTCTGCACAAATCCTGTGAGTCTAAGGAACAAGCATGCTAGGCCATAGCATAGTAGTTAGGAAGGGGGCTGGTGGGACAGTAACATGGAAGCACAAAGGACACAGACATGACAGAAAGACCTGTGCCAGGGTGATGTGGGAGTGTATATTAAATCCTTCAATCAAATCAATTAACCATCTTACAGGAGAGGGGCTGGATCCCTAGGGACCAAAAGTGTCAGGGGCACCTTCAGCTTCAGAATATGACTTCTGCCAGATAAAGAGAAGAGAGAAGTGGAGGATGAGACAGTAAGCACAATACTGAAGGGGCATACACAAAGCACATTTAATGAGTTGAAATGGGGCAGCACAAGGGCACTCTTCGTAAAGTCAGACTGGCAGGACATTATTTGCTGCGTGCTGCGTCCCTTTTCCCCCATCCCACCCCCACAAAAGGATTAGGGAGGCATCCCCCCACTTCTGAGCATGGCTTGCCCTAAAACTGCTGGAGATAAAGAGTGCAATGAAGTTCACATGCGCTTTCAGCAGTTAGAGCTTGGAACAGCTGGAGGAGCTGTAGGGAGGGAAACAAAGAGCTCCTCAAGGACCTCAAAGCATGGACAGAGTTCCACCATAGCAGCAGAAGCCAGAAGCATGAGTCTTGGAATGTGGAGTAACTAGGAGTTAGGGGTGAGCCCTCTTATTTCTATTTTGTTTCTCTGGTTACTTTATATTTTCCTTATTAAAAATGTTATCTGATTTCCAGAAGTATGGAACTGCTGTTTGTTTTGGGGTTGGTTTGTTTGTTTGAACCCAAATGCCTTTCTTGATAAAAAAGAGGCCTTTTTAGGCAGGTGGTCTCACCTGGGAAAAGCTTTCTAAATATCCCTTGACAGTAAAATCATTCCAGCTCAGCAGAAAAAATGGGTTGGGATGTCCTTAAGCCATGAAGGGGGGTGGTATCTGTAGAGGGAAGAGCTTTTTCTGGAGAGGGTGTTGGTGAGCAGTCCCTTGGCACTTGGGATACCTGATCCGTTAAACTGCAGAACTGAGGAACACTGCTGGAGGATTGCTGTCTAAATTTCACTGCCTTCTGCTCCCAAGCGCTTCCTGAAGCAGAAGCCATCTGCAAACAGATCAGGGTGTGAGAAAAGCACCTCTAATCATCAATGCAACCCTTAAGCTTTTAGTTGTGGTTTTTATGATCAGTTCCACACAGGACACTGTGAAGGACACAAATCTGGGGATAAGTGGATGTCTTCAGAAGGTACTTGATGTTGCTTTGATCACTGGGGGTATGATAGCCTCTTTGTCTGAGCCCAAGGTGGGTTTTATTTGAGGAAACTAGCAGGATGGGATCCTTTATGGATCTGAAACAGCCACTGAAGTGGATGGTAGCTCTGGGCATGATGGTGTGGCAGAGATGCCTTCCACCGGCTGTCCGAAATGAATCATGATGTCTAAAATTGCAGGGACTTTCAACAAAAGAGACTTGTGGCACATGAGTAGCTGAAACCCTTTTATGCCCTTCAGGTGGAAAGGTATCATTTGTGGTTTGTGTGGGCCAAATGCCAAGTAGCTTTGTTAAACAGAGGCCACTCAATTTCCTGCCCTGGGGAGAAAAAGGCCAGCCAGCTGGTCAGGCTCTGTCTTCTGGCTCTGGATCGGCAGAATGATTTTTCCCCAAGAAACTCTTCAGGACAATTGCAGTTCACTAGGCAGAGGGGTGCTTGGAAAAGAGGACAGCCAACACCATCCTGTAAGGATGTCCTTGCTACAGCTGAACAGAGGCCATGTGCAGCTCTGGCTGGCAGGAGCAGCTGGAACCAGATGGAAGTGTAGAATATGAGCTTGAGTCCTGCATTCTGCCCCTTCCTACATCAGTGAGCAGCTTGAATCCACTCCAGCATCACGTCAGCCTTCCTTCTCACCCTTTGGCTGCACAGAAGGCATTGAACATAGCCCAGTGTGGCTTGTGTTGATGAATTCAAATTCACAGTGAGCAAAGCTAGGGCAGTTAAGAGGCACTTCCTTCCTCATCTCTCCCACTACTTTGTGGAAACTGAAGCAAAGCAGAATTACCAAACCCACCTCAGAATCAGTGCAGCCAAAGGCAATCACTTCCCAAATTGTGCTCACAGTGCACAAACTTTCATGGGTTAATTGTCACCCACTAGTTCATAAAATATATTTCAGTCAGAAAACATCTGTGTTGGCAGCTGCACCGGCAGAGTTACTACCAAAATATCCCTCGGGGCTTTGTGGGTTTTATGGTCTTTGTTGGTTGGTGATTTATTTGTTTTGTTGTTTGGTTGGTGTTGTTTTTTAAATCCTCATCCTGTTCTAAATAGGGGAGTGATTCATTCCTCTTTTTTTTCTGTTTAATTTTGCTTCAGCTTACTTTTTTTCTTTGTTTGTTTTGCCTTGCTTTTGTTTCAGATGGAAGGAAAACTCCTGGTTCAGGCATAACAGAAGGGAAATGTGACTGTATAAGCCTGGCTCTCACAACCAGATCTGTTTGTGGCTTATTTAGCATAAAGAGATTCTGTGTAAGGCTGACATATAGCCCTTGAAAGAACAAACCCAATGAAGTCGTCACTACATGAACTACCCTGGAATTACCTACGGCTGAACTGACTTGCCCTATAGGTCCCTGAGTTTTTGGGTATCTTACAGCAGGCACAAATGGATGGGGATGGCAATAAGGACAAGGTCAGTTTTGGGCTCCCCATTTGAAGAAGGACAGGGGCTGCTGGAAAGGGTCCAGTGGAGGGCTATGAGGATGATTAGGGGACTGGAGGGCATGGCTGATGAGGAGAGGCTGAGGGACCTGAGGCTTTTTAGTCTGGAGAAAAGAAGACTTAGAGGGGATTTGATAAATGTTTATAAGTATCTGAAGGGTGTCCAGGAGAGGAGGGGACAGGCTCTGCTCACTTGCTCCCTGTCATAGGACAAGGAGCAACGGGTGTAAGTTGCAGCAAAAGAGGTTCCGCCTCAACACAAGGGGGAACTTCTTTACTGTAAGGGTCACAGAGCACTGGCACAGGCTCCCCAGGGAGGTCGTGGAGTCTCCTTCTCTGGAGCCTTCCAAGGCCTGTCTGGATGTGCTCCTCTGTGATCTGTGTTAGATAGCATTGTCCTGCTCTGTCAGGGGGTTTGGACTCGATGATCTCTTTGGGTCCCTTCCAACCCCTAACATCTTATGATAAGGACAAATAATTTGATAGAGCAGTTGTTACTGAACATGGTTTAAGGTCACATGGCTCTACTTTCAGTGATCCAGACATCATCTTCCCCTATCAAAATTCACTAGGGAATTATCAATTTAAAGAGTCAGTGTGGTGAAAATGGAGAGGGTTTCTGTAAGTTTACACATAAGATCAGCTCCCCAACCAGGCCCAGCGACAATAAATAACAGAATGCATTGGGTTGGAAGGGTCCCTTAAAGGTCATTTTGTCCAGTCTCCCTTCAGTAAGCAGGGGCATCTCCAACTAGATCAGGTTCCTCAGAGCCCCATCGAATTTGACCTTGAATGTTTCCAAGGAGGGGCCCTCAACCACATCCCTGGCAACCTATTCCAGTATTTCACCACCCTCACTGTGAAGAACTTCCTCCTGATCTCCAATCTAAATCTGTTCTAGTTTAAAACATTGCTCCTTGTCCTGAAATCATTGCCCTTTGTCCTGAAGACAAGTGTTTTTCTAACCATGAGACCTAATTTAGTCAGTTTGCAGACTTTGAACAACTTCGAAGGACAAGCTTTGGGGTATTTCTTGAAACGCAAAGTGCAGTGTTGGTATCTGCTGATTGCATTGGATGGCTTTGCCAGGGAAAAGACTGCTCTTGCAAGAGGGAAGCCATAACAAGTGGCACTAGGCATGGGAAGCTGCCATTTATGTTTTCCATGTAGTTATTTGTTCTCCTAAGCCCGTGGTTGTTCTCTAATTGATGCAGTTTTATCACTAGAAGACACAGGACAATTAAGAAGTGTTGGGGCAAGAGCACCTCTGGGCCTTTCAGTCCTGGCAGGCATGAGGCCTGTGCAGGTGGAATCAGAGCTCTTTAGCAGGGACTGCCCTCAGGGCAGAATAACAGAATCATTTTGGTTGGAAAAGAGCTTTAAGATCAAGTCAAACCATTCCTTATCTCTGCCAAGGTGAGTGCTAAACCACAGCCCTCAACACTTACCTTGCTCCAACCTCCCTTCAGTAGAGAGCAATGAGGTCTCCCCTCAGCCTCTTCTTCTCGAGGTTGAACAACCCCAGTTCCCTCAGCCGTTCACCACCACACCTCTTCTCCAAATCCTTCAGCAGCTTTGCTGCTCTTCTCTGGACATGCCCCAGAACCTTCTCCAGCCCCGTCCGGGAGCTCTGAGGCCAGTCTGTCACAACCGCAGATTCCCGCCCACTAGCTGCAGCCAGCCCCTGACCGGAGGACCCCAGGAGGTCAGGAACGTGCAGGCAAGGCACAGCTGCAGCTTGTTGTCAGCACAGCGGGGCCCTTGCCCCGGCTCTGGGCCAAAGCACGCCTGAGACCCCAGTGACCGTTCTGGTACGGGTGGGGAGCCGCGGGGGCAGGACCAGGAGCAGCCTCGGCAGCACCCGAGCGTCTCAGGGAAACAGTCCTCGAACCCCGAGCTTAGAGACCCGGGAACCGGGACCCCACTTCTCCGAGTTCCTGGCTTCGCTCCCTGGCAGCCGCAGGGGGCCGTCTGCACCTTGGGGGCGGTTGCGCACGTTCCTCGTGCCGTGGCGCCCCCTGGCGGCCACAGAGCTGCATCGTATCCTCCCCCCGCTTTCTCCCCGCTACCGGCAGCACGATCCACAGGGCCCCCCGCTGTGCCACATCCCTTCTGCCTTCATCCTGCTAGCCTGCTCGTTATCTGCCTGTCTTTAAGAAGGCGCCACCTGCCTGACCCCTGCCAGTGATTGGCTGGGTGCTGCAGGGTAGAGATGCCAAGGCACCCACAAGATGGGGGTGGCCCAAACCCCCCTTACACTTCTTAGAGGGTCTGGCGCAGGGGGAGTAGCAGGAGCGGTCTATTCCTGGCTCCTCACGTTGTGGACCTAGGGCACGGGCAGCAGCAGGAGCCCGTGGGAGGGAACGTGGGACACCCCAGCGCTGGCAACACCTCTGCTCACGTGACCCAGAGGGGACTTCGCCTGACGAGAACGGCCCTGGCACAGCAGTCAGCGAGTCCTGAGGTAGCTGCAGCTACCAGAAGAGCTGAAACCAGAGCCGCAGAGACTTGCCGTCGACCATGGGGGTAAAAGACGTGATCAGGAAGGAGCTGGGCAGCCTCCATGGCATGCCTTTATACGAGTCTTTCATTGAGGGTTGGCCACAGGTGGAGACCTTCCAAGCCCGGCCAGATGACCTGCTCATCTCCACCTACCCCAAATCGGGTGAGTGGCCCTGAAGAAGGGTGCTGGGGGGATAGGGTGATGCCAGCTTTCGCAAACACTGTCCCTGTGCTGCAGGCACAACATGGGTAAGCGAGATCCTGGACATGATCTACCAGGATGGTGATGAGAAGAAGTGCCAACGCGATGCTATCTATAATCGGGTGCCCTTCCTGGAAATGAAGGTTCCTGGGGGACCAAGTGGTGAGCCCCCGTCCCAGCTGCCCCCCTGGGCTGGGTGGGGAGAGGCTTGAGCTGGGGTGTGGGTGAGGGTTCCAGGGCTCACACCAGTCCCAGCACAGGCATCCTGTCCCACAGGTGTGGAGCAGCTGGAGAAAAACCCATCCCCGCGGCTGGTGAAGACTCATCTTCCTGTTCGACTCCTCCCATCCTCCTTCTGGGAAAAGAACTGCAAGGTAACACTGCAGAGGCCCACAACCTCTCCCCCTCTGCAGGTGTCACGGAGGGGGCACCACTCTGCACACCCCAACCACATCATTGGCTGTCCCCAGGTCATCTATGTGGCCCGCAACCCCAAGGATGTTGTCATCTCCTACTACTACTTCTACCAGATGGCAAAGATACACCCTGACCCTGGCACACTGAGTGAGTTCCTGGAGAATTTCATGGCTGGCAAAGGTGAGGGCTGAACCCCAGAATGCCTATTCCAAAAAGCTGGTGGGGAGGGTCTCCTCCTCCACCCTATGTTTTGGTTAACCCCTTGACTACATCCCCTAGTGGCCTATGGGTCCTGGTATGAGCATGTACGTGGCTGGTGGGAGAAAGCGCAGGAGAAGTCAATCCTCTACCTCTTCTACGAGGACATGAAGAAGGTGAGAGTGGGATGGAGAGGAAGGTGTCAGAGTTGCCCCCTTTCCCCAGCCTCTCCCACAGCCTCCCCATGTTAGCCATCCCATAGGACCCACGTCGGGAGCTGGAGAAGATCCTGAAGTTTCTGGGCAAGGTGGTGTCAGAGGAGACAATGGAGAAGATCCTCCACCACACCTCCTTCCAGCAGATGAAGAAGAACCCTGTGGCAAACTACGAGACCATGCCCACCGACCTGATGGACCACAGCCTCTCCCCCTTCCTCCGGAAAGGTGGGATTCACTTAGTGGTGGAGGGCTTGGGAAGGGTCTCCATGGGCTGTATTGCAGCCGCTATCTGTTGCAAACACTTAGGGAGTGTCAGGATTTGTCCCACTTGCTTTCCCACCTCCAGGGATCTCTGGGGACTGGAAGAATCACTTCACCGTGGCCCAGAACGAATGCTTCGACAAGCACTACCAGGAGCAAATGGCAGGCTCTGGCCTCTGCTTCCAGATGGAGGTGTGAGGAGCTCATACCACTTACCCAGAGATCTTCACTTCTCATTCACCCAGCAGCAAGGGTGGGTCTAGACAGAGCATCCTTTCTGTCTAGAGTGATTTGTTTTTCCTCATGCAATAAACTGGGATAACTGGCAGGCAAGCCGTTGTCTTTGAGAGAAGGTGTTCAAATCCTGAGCAGCAGCTAGAGTCACTCCTGTGCTCAACAGGTAGTGGATCTTTAGCCAGTGGTAGTTGGGCATTGCCAAGGCAGGCATCTTCCCAAAATCCACCGCTGACCCCTGAGACCTTTGGCTGCTCCAGCCCCACCCTACCAAGGCTTCTGGAGGGAGCAAAGGTCAGAAAAGAATGGGAAAACCCCAGAGGACTGGCAAACCGACTGCTCCCGCACAGCTCCTGCCTGGACAGGAGCTTTCACACCTGTGGGCTGTGGCAGGTTTCTTGACAAAGCGAGTGGTGGTGAGACTTGCCCCAGGCTTCCTGGCCCAGGTGGAGCTCCTCAGCTCATGCTTTGCAGAGCAAATGTGAAGAGCAACACCTCCCTGCCAGCATATTGCCATACCTGGCAACACTGCTGTCCTTGACTGGTGGGGAACCCACTTTGTAACCTCTGACCCAGCTACACTGAACCTTTGCTCTGAACTGGCTGGAACAAGCTAATTCCCAACCCACTGAGGGGCAATGGTTTTCTTTGGATGCCCAAATTCCTCAGTTACACCCCATTTCCAGCCTGTTCTTGAGTTTCCAAGACTGCAGCCTTCTGGCAAGGTAGGGGGGGTTGTCTCATCCCCAAAGAGAAGCAGCCTGGATGCGACTCCTCAAAACCAGCAGCTGTCCCATGGGAATAAGTACTTCCCACACCTTTATTTCAACGCTGATGGCGATCTACAGGTTTCCCCCACCCCTGGGGAAGGATTTGCACAGATAGTGACCTGTTGGGGCAGGTAGGGAGGAGCATTACACCAGTGGCACCAGTGGCACCCATTATCCCTGAAACATGTTACCAACTGCACCCATGCTTTGCAACCCTGCAACTCTGCATCTGTCGGGAGCGGGGGGGGGGGAGAGGGGGCAACCAAAGCCTGCCCCCCACATCGCACTAGCAAGGCCCACGCTGGTGCGAGAAGCTTGTGTAGGAGTGACCCCGTGTGGGGACATGGTTATGTCGCACTCCAGCCGGGAATGTGGGTTGGGATATCACCAGTGTTTTCCTCTGCGGCGGGAGGAGGAAGCTGCGATTTCCTCCTGCGCCATCTCTGTGCTTACCAGGGGGGTGCTGAGCACCGAACAGCTCATGACAGGTGCCTCGGGCCTGTCCCCACAGCTGTGGCTTCCCCGTCCCCTCTCGTCACTTCTCTCTGGAGCCTCGGGACCGGCTCGCTACGAGTCCCTTCCCTAGCTATACCACTCCTGGAGCCCCCGCACACCCAGGAGCCTCCCCCTGCCGGTGCTTCCATCTTCCCCCGGGGAGGGAAGATAACAAATCCAGTCCCGGACCTGGGACCGAGCCGGAAGCGTCCTCTGATCCCGGCCACAGCTCCGGGCCGAGCAGCAGGTAATGGTCTGAACCCGTCCCGGGGCGGCCCCCGACCCGTAAGCGGAGGGGCTGCAGAGCGTGGGCGGGGGCAGTTGTGGAGCGCTCGGAGTCGCTCGGGTCCCAGCAGGCCGCTGGGAGAAGCTTGCGAGTCCCAGATCCAAGCTCCCGTCGCCTCCGAACCCTTAGGTAGCTCCCCCAAAAAGCCGGGCTGCCCCATGCCAGCGGGGCGAGAAAAGACGGAGGGAGGCGGGGGGCAGGCAGCCGCCTGAAGCCCAGACTGCAAAGCTCACTCGGGAGCTGCGCACTGGCGGTGCTGACCTGAGACTCATCCGCGGCTGGCTGTGACCCTTCCTATTCCTCGCACCACCAGACAGCCCCCAAAATCCCAGCAGGAGGCAGGTGCCATCTCCCGGGATGCAGCAGGCAAGAGATGTCTTGGCTCGGCAGGGATTTTGGGGAATCTGGGGGACAATGAGGTGGCCCCATGATCATAGACTAGAGCTGTGTTTGGAAAAGCCCTTTAAGATCATCCAATACAACCATTCTCTAACTCTGCCAAGGCTGGTACTAAACCATGCCCCTCAGCACCACATCTCTGCCTCTTTGAAACACCTCCAGGTATAGGGATTCAACCACTTCCTTGGGCAGCAAGTTCCAGTTTTTGAGAACCCTTTGAGTCAGGAAGTTCCTTCTAATACTCAGCCTAAACCTTCCCTGGTGCAACTTGACGCTTCCTGCTGGCAACCACCACTGCAGTGTCTCCCTCCCCATTCCCAGCAGGATGGCTGATCTTGACACTTACCTGCGGCAGCCCTGGCAGACGGTGCACGGCATCCCCATGGTCAGTGCCTTTGCCCGTGACTGGGAGCGGATTGACAACTTCCAGAGCCGCCCTGAGGACATTGTGGTGGTCACCTTCCCCAAATCTGGTGAGCATCCCTGAGCACTGGAGAGAGGTTGTGCTCAGGAAAGGAAGCACCATCCTGCTGCCTCTGGGCTGGCACCTGGGACATGCCAAAAGGCAGCACTGGTGGACGGTGCACCTTTGGTGCCTATGATGAAGCTCCAGTTGAAACGGCATCAGCTGGACACCCAGCCTCTCATCAGGCACCACCTGGGTCAGCGAGATTGTGGACATGATCCTGAAAGGCGGTGACCCTGAAGAATGCAAGCGGGATGCCATCATCAACCGGGTGCCCATGTTGGAGTTTGCTGCCCCTGGGAAGTTGCCAGCAGGTAGCAGGGTGTCATAGGGTGGCTAAGGGCAGCAGGTGCTGGGTGTGGGGCAGGCATGGTTTTCAGGAGGGGCATCCCACTGGCAGTGGGAGCATCCTGCGGGAAATCTGCTTTCAAGGCACAGAGCAGCTGGAGGCCATGGCATCCCCTCGGATCATCAAGACCCACATCCCAGCTTGCATCTTGCCCAAATCCTTCTGGGAAAACCACTGCAAGGTAACAGGCTGGGAGGGACTCAGCAGAGACAAGGCAGGGACTTGTCCCACCAGGACTTTATGTCACTCAGCTTTCCCCAGATGATCTATGTGGGGCGCAATGCCAAGGATGTGGCCGTCTCCTTCTACCACTTTGACCTGATGAACAAACTTCACCCACACCCTGGGACATGGGCCCAGTACCTGGAGGAGTTCATGGCTGGCAGAGGTAGGATAGAGCACACCCACTCATGGGGGTGTGTGTGTGTGGTGTCATCCTTTATCCCTTCTCCAGCCCCTACACTCACACTCTCGTCCACTTTCTCCATGCAGTGGCATATGGCTCCTGGTATGACCATGTCAAGGACTACTGGGAGCGGAGGAAGGATCATCCCATCCTTTACCTCTTCTATGAGGACTTGAAGGAGGTGAGGGACCAAGATGGAGGACGGTGAAGGGTCTGGGGCCACTGGCAAGAAGGGTGAGCATCAGCCTATGTCCCACAGGACCCCCGCCGGGAGATTGCCAAGGTAGCCCGGTTCCTGGGGCTGCAGCTGCCAGAGGCAGTGCTGGATGCCATCACCCGACACACCTCCTTTGAGGCCATGCGGGACAACCCCACCACTAACTACACCATGGTGCCCTCCCACCTCATGGACCACGGTGTCTCCCCCTTCATGCGCAAAGGTGAGTGGCCCTGAGGGGCTCCCAAAGGATCAAACCCCTGGCCTCTGCTGAGCCCCATCTTGCTTGGTCCCAGGCACCACTGGAGACTGGAAGAACCACTTCACAGTGGCCCAGAGCGAGCGCTTTGACCAGGACTATGCACAGAAGATGTTGGGTACTGACCTGCATTTCCGCACCCAGATCTGAGGAGGTGCTGCAGGATGGCACCCTAAATCTGATCTCTGCCAATGGCACTGCCACCATGCTGTGTGCTCCTTTGCCTCTTCTGAGACTTCTGAAGAGAAATAAAATGTCCTTGCTGAGCCCCGTGTCCCTGGATGCTTACTGCCCTGCACCTGGTCTGAGCCCAACCCTGCCATCTCCCGGGGCTGCTGGTCCCTCCTTGGGCTGGGGACAAGCTGGTGCCACCCCACATCCCCCTCAGCTGCTGTGGCACAGGGATGGTCTCTGTCAGCTTGGGAGACTGTGGAAGATTTCTGCAAAATCGTGTGCAGGACAGGTGCCAGCTGTGGGGATATGAGATGGTTTCCCTGTTCCCACGTGGGGTGAGAGGGGCAGGGACCTGTGGGTGGGGAGATACTGGGCTCCGTGGGGAGGTCAACGGGCACCGGCTTCTCCCTGCACTTGCTCCTCCCTCCCGGCAGTTGCAGCGCTGGCAAACATCGCTGCTGTCGCCTTGCCTTATCTTCTCCCTGTAAGAACGGCCGTGGCGCCCCACATCTGCCGCTTTTCAGCCTCTGTGACTCTCCGGTGTGGTCACCCTCTGGAACACTCTCCTGGCACAGAGCAGCAGGGTGCTAGGTAAGCCGGGTACTGCGGGGTGCCTTGCCCACCCTCACCCCGCGGTGCTGCAGGGTCCAAGATGGGGGCTTTGGAGTACTTTGGGGTGCAGCCAGCAACCCTAAGCCTTCCCCTGGCTGGGAGTGTCTCTGATAAGCCCAAGGAATTGGTTCCCTGCTCCCCTGGGGTGCCGAGGCAGGGGGAGAGGTGACTGACCTGTGTGACGTGGGTCCCCGCGGGCACTCCCATCCCTCACTGAAGTGCGGGGTGCACTCCCACCTCCACAGAAGACACTCACTCCTGACAGCAGGCACGGCGGCAGGGCTGTAGTGACCCGTGATCTCTGTGCTGACAGTGTCATCGGTGCTCCTTGGACAGGAACGGTGACGGATGCCCCTGCTGCTCTGGCTGGCAGCAGCCCTGGGAGGTTGAGGGGGCTTCCCTGCACCGATCAGCCCCCTGCAGGTGTCCTTGTCCCCAGCAGGATGGCCAATGTAGAAGCCTTCCTGCGGCAGCCGTGTCACACAGTGCACGGCATCCCCATGGTCAACGCCTTCGCCCGTGACTGGGAGCGGATTGACAGCTTCCAGAGCCGCCCTGAGGACATCGTGCTGGTCACCTTCCCCAAATCGGGTGAGCATCCCTGAGCCTACCAGACATGGTGCTGGGTGGGCGAGCACAATGTATAGCTGGGACCAGCTGCCTGGGGGGACACAGCACATCTGGGCAGAGCCGTGTGGGATTTCCTTTCACCTGCATGGTGCCTAGTCAAGGTTCAGAGGGGAGTCAGTGCTAAGTCCCCCAGCACCACCCTGCCCACCCCTCTGCTGGGTTGCTTTCCCCAGGCACCACTTGGGTCAGTGAGATTGTGGACATGCTCCTGCAAGGCGGTGACCCTGAGAAGTGCAAGCGGGACATTATCACCAATAGAGTGCCCATGCTGGAGTTCGCTGCACCTGGGCAGATGCCAGCAGGTAGTGGGGTGTGAGGGCTTGGCTATGAGCACCCCGCGGGGGGACTGTGCTTAGGACCTGATAGAGATTACCCCTGTGCTTTGGAGTCACCCAGGGACGGACTTGCTGGCCACCATGCCCTCACCTCGTGTGGTGAAGACTCACCTGCCTGCACATATCCTGCCCAAATCCTTCTGGGAAAACCGCTGCAAGGTAACGCCCAAGCCCCATTTCTAGTCCATGGGGCACTGCAGCCCACCCTGTTCCCATGAGGCAGGATCTTCAGCTGCTTTCTCTTGCATCCTGACTGGTGTTGGGAACTCTAGGAGCTGGAGTGTTTCCCCTCTCTGGAGGTCTTGGGGCTGCCCCTCATACTCCATGGCTCCTTTGCAGATGATCTATGTGGGACGCAATGCTAAGGATGTGGCCGTTTCCTTCTACCACTTTGACCTGATGAACAATTTCCAGCAGCATCCAGGGACATGGGACCAGTACCTGGAGAAGTTCATGGCTGGCAGAGGTGGGATAGGGCATCCCTGGGCAGGGGGTCATCTTTCATCCCTTCTCCAGCCCCTGCACTCAAAACTCTCATCCACTTTTTCCATGCAGTGGCATATGGCTCCTGGTATGACCATGTCAAGGACTACTGGGAGCGGAGGAAGGATCATCCCATCCTTTACCTCTTCTATGAGGACTTGAAGGAGGTGAGAGAGCAAGGTGGAGGACTGTGGCCGTTTGAGCTGATTTTCTAGCTCAGACATAGGGGAGAGGTGAACATGCCAGGGATAGGCCATATAATGGCAACAATGGATAAGTTAATATAATTTCACTGGAGCATCAAGAGCTTTATGCCTAGAAGCACAGTTTGTTCTTTCCTCTTGCTGGCTTCTGCTGCTTGAGCTGTGCCTGCCTGCTATCTTTCCCCGCTGCTGTTTTGGCTGCTGCTGCTTTTGCTGCTTCGTCGCTGCTTGGCCCCTTCCCCATCTTCCTTAAGGTTATTGCATTTTTTCTCTAGCAGTTTATTTATCTTTATACTGCTATACTTAAACTATAAGAAATACAATTTCATCTTTCCCTGACTTTCCAAAAAAACTTGTATTGTGGTGAGTTTATTCTACCAGGGGAGGGATCCACCCTAACCCAGGACAAGGATGGTAAAGGGTGTGGGGCCACTGGCAAGAAGGGTGAGCATCAGCCTATGTCCCACAGGACCCCCGCCGGGAGATTGCCAAGGTGGCCCAGTTCCTGGGGCTGCAGCTGCCAGAGGCAGTGCTGGATGCCATCACCCGACACACCTCCTTTGAGGCCATGCGGGACAACCCCACCACCAACTACACCATGGTGCCCTCCCACTTCATGGACCACGGTGTCTCCCCCTTCATGCGCAAAGGTGAGTGGCCCTGAGGGGCTCCCAAAGGATCAAGCCCCCTGGCCTCTGCTGAGCCCCATCTTGCTTGGTCCCAGGCACCACTGGAGACTGGAAGAACCACTTCACAGTGGCCCAGAGCGAGCGCTTTGACCAGGACTATGCACAGAAGATGTTGGGCACCGACCTGCATTTCCGCACCCAGATCTGAGTCTAGTGTGGCATGTTCCACCAGCACATCCCCACCAATCTCACTCCAGCTCCAGCACTGTTGCAGCTTTCTTGCACCTCAATGGTCTCTTCTGTAAAATCAAGTTTTCTTTCTGCATCTTCTTCCTCAACGTGCAGCCACGTGAATGCTCCTGCTTTGCTACAAGGCACTGCAGTCTCGTCCCACCTCATGCTGCCCCAGCTGCATGCTGCCTGCCCAGGACAGGTGCAGGATATGCCTTTCCAGCTCTTTTTTTTAGGAAATAAAAATGCCAGTATATGGTGCAGTATGAATAAAAATTGTTAGCAGACTGCAGCTGTACATCTCTACCGTGGGCAGGGCTCACACTGGACTCATCACCTCCCACCTCAGAAAGTCTTTTGCTGGTCCCATGCTTTTGCTGAGGACAGGACAGGGCTCATTACCATGCACCCTCTTGCTGCTGCAGCCATGTGGAAGGGATGATATAAGCAGAATGGGGACAAAACCAGGTCATTGGTAGCTGAAAGACAGACATAGCGTGGGGAGCTTAGGACCAATCCTTCCACCTAGGAGCAGAGAAACTGGAGTCAATAGGAAGATTTTTCTTGTAGCTTTTGTGCTGTTCTGCCTCTAGGCACCTGGAAGCTGTTAGGCTGTGCCAGTCAGCCCATAACTGCATTGCCTATCAGGTATGGCAGGTCACCAGCAGGACAGAGAAGTTTCTTTGGCTGCTCCCCCTCCCACTGTGGCAAGGAAAACCATGGTTAAAGGGCAGACTGCAACTCCATGGCATATAAAATCATTACGGTTGGAAAGAACCTCTAGATCATCAACCCAACCATCATCATCATCACCAACCATCAACCCAACACCATCATGCCCACTAAACCACACTGCAAAGTGCCATGGCCGTGTGGTTTTTCAACACTTCCAGAGATGGTGACTCCACCACTTCCCCGGGCAGCCTGTTCCAGTGCCTGACCCGCATGATGCTGGTTCATTTAAAATAGGTTTATGTCACACTCAGCCAAGAAAAGGAAATGGTTGTTGGATCCTAGTCCCTCAGAGCTGTCTTTTCCTGCCTATGCTCATCCTCTTTTCTGTTTGGTACAAGACAAACCTTGCCTGCAACTTGCAGTATCTCGGAAGCTGTGATTTTTCTCTCATGGGTAGGTGAAACAGACCAAGAGGTTAAAAAAAGTCTGAGGACCTGGGGGACAGGCAAGGTGACAGGGATGCAGCTAGGCACAACCCAGGGCTAAAACAGGGGCTATTGGCTATAAACCAGCTCTGCTGTGCTCCAGGGGTGAGACTGATGGTCAGATGGGACCTGCCCAGGAATACAGGCAGTAAAACAGAGTAAATACCATTGTTCAGCAAAATCCTTGGAATCTGGCCATCAGGTACAGATCCAAGCAAAGCAGGAGTGGTAGGTGCCACAGCAGAGATAGGCCTTACCTACCTGGATGAGTCAGGAGGAAATGGGGAGTGTTACCTGAAGTCATAAAAAATAATTGCAGATGGGTTTTGGTTTTCTCAAGTACTGGGAGCTTCTCTGTGTTGTGTGATGCAGTTCGTGTATCACTTGGTTGTGGTGAATTGTTACAGGACAATGTGGCAGGCTCTGAACCTCACTGTGCCCTCTTACCTTAAACTCCCAGTACAAACAAAACAAAGCCAGAGATGCCAGAAGAGGCAGGATCAGGTGATCAGTGGCTTCAGGCACTGTTGTTGGACAGAGATGATGCTGTGCAGGAAAGCAGCTCCTGAGCTGGGTGTGTTTTCCTCTATCTGGTCACTCTGTAGTTCTTGTCTTCTACACATCTGCCCTTAAAACCTTGACTCTCCTATGAGGACAGGCTGAGATTTGGGGTTGCTCAGTCTGGAGAAGTTTGTGAGGAGACCTTCCAATATCTGAACGGGGCCTACAAGAAAGCTGGTGAGGGACTTTTTAGGGTGTCGGGTAGTGGTGCGACTAGGGGGAATGGATCCAAGCTAAGAGAAGGGGAGATTTAGATTAGATGCTAGAAAGATGTTCTTCACCATAAAGGTGATGAGACACTGGAACAGGTTGCCTAGGGAGGTGGTGGAAGCCCCATCCCTGGATGTTTTTAAGGCCAGGCTGGATGTGGGTCTGGGCAACCTGATCTAGTGGAAGGATCTAGTTGAAACTAGATGATCCTTGAGGTCCCTTTTGTTGTGGTAGGCCTGATAGGCCCAAAATAGGCTTGTACATGTCCTGCCTTGCCTAGGCATGTTTTTTTGCTCCACCAGAGAGGCAAGCACAGGAAACAGACACAAAAGAACCTGTAGCCACTGAGTCTGGCCTGCCCAGGGACCTGTGGTAAACAAGGTGCACACACTTAGCTTGTGTCTGCCTAGTGCAAGGCCTGTGCTTTTCTCAAATCAGGGAAAAGCGAGCCTATGGCTTTGCATAATGTGGTAAGGTTTGGCTGACTGCCATCCTGATTGGCTATTCTGTGTCCAAAGGGCAATTAATCTCAGCCCACATTGACAGAAGGAGATACACAGGTGAACAACCTGCTTTGCTCCCCTGCTTTTCAGCCATGCTGCAATTGCCTACTGCCTTATTGCTTGCCTGGTAAACTCCACTGCCGCAAGTTAACCAGGAGCAGACCCTGGATGCCTGCACGCGATCGGCCTGTGTAGTCAGCCTGACCTCTAGTGGGAGGTGTCCCTGCCTATGGCAGGGGGCTTGGAGCTGGATGATCCTTGAGGTCCCTTCCGACCTAAACCATTCTATGATTCAATGTGACTGCACAACATCCTGCCTCTATACCTGAAGGTCCTGCTTAGCAGTCCTGGACATATATACAGATCATCCAGAAGAAGCCAGGAGGACAAGGCCAGAGATTGTCTGCATCTTTCCCCATAAGCCAGGAAGATTAAGTCTTAATGTCCAACAAGACAGAGTCCCCTGAAAGCATTTGGGCACTCTCTGGACTGTGGCTAAGCCCTGCAAGTGGGTAATAGTAATTTGTGAGTAAATGCTTCAATGCCTCTTTGCAATTCTCCACTGCCTTCTGCCATAGAGCAGAAAGAGCTCCTTGAGCCCATCTACTGGGCAAGTGGAATATTGACCACGAGCGGCATTTGACTGCAGGAACCTTCTCTTCCAGTTCAATTACTGTTTAAATATTTTGCTGGTTATTGCTAGATCTAGATATTATCCATAGAATGTTTCCATGACCGTGTAAGAACCCAAATATTAGTAAAACCAGTGGTCGAGGGTGGCCAGAGCTCTGAATAGCAGAATGAATAAACAATATTCATTTTGGAAAGTATCATCTCGTGTTAATTAATTTCCCCTCCACGACACCTTCCAACCCTGACAATTCTGTCACTTTGCTCACATCCCACAGCCCCACAACCTTTCTTTTTTTTTTTTTGTGTGTGGTGGTAGTGTTGTTGTTTATTTTTTCAAAGTCCCTTACTTCCTGCACTGAGATCCTTCTGGCAATTCATCCACACTGACCCTGCCTGTCTTTTGGGACTCTGCATGTTTTCCCCATAACACAGCCTTCCCCAGCTGTGTATTTTTAGGCTGAAGGCATCCAAGTCTCTTCAGGTGTTATATTTCCTCTGCTGCTTTATCTCTCAGTCCCTTGACATCCTGAAGTCTTGCTACAAGGATTTCCTTTCATTCTGACTCTTGCTATTGTGACTCAGCAGCACTGGCATGTGTTTTGGCTCTGCTGCTCTTGCTAAAAGATTGCTCCTCTGTTAAATCAACAACTTGTTCTGCTGCAGCTGGATTCAGGCATTTTCTTCCCTCCCTATAGCCCTCACATCCCTGTTTCTTGCTGTTTTGGATACAAAGCCAGGCCTTCCAATTGCTCCTGCTTTGTTCCTTAGATGTTCCTGTTTGTGTGGAAGTAGAGATTTGTTTTGTGTTTCCACAAAGGACCTCTGGTCTGATGAGTTTCTAACAATGCCTCTTTCCTCTCCATAATTCAGACAGCAGCTCCTGTGGAATGCACAGGGGCATCAAACAAGTCAAAAGGTGCTTTCCTTCACTGCCCATCAAACACTTCAAAAGGTGCTTTCTTTGACTGCCCTCCATAAGAAGCAGCTTTTTTAGTGTTGACCTTTTGGTCCCTGGAGCCAAAGAACAAGCCTGCCAGCACCCGCCCTCACTGCTGTAGATATGGTGCTTATTGCCTGGACATGTTCCTGTATGACTCGCCCTCAGTCACCCTGCTTTAGCAGGGGGGTTGGACCTGATAACCTTCAGAGGTCCCTTCTAACCCCTACCATTCTATGATTCTTTGTGAAGAGATGCAGAATGACTGGCATGGGGAGACTAAGATGCCATACCTCAGAAGTTTCGCCAAGACCCCCTAGAAAGAAAGAAGCATCTGGTTTGGAGACCAGAGAAGGGGTTGCAGAAGTAACTTTGCCCTCAGAGGCACTATCTAGGAAGTCAGGGCAGGTTGAGTGCAGCTCCCTCATAAACACCCATGTAAAACCAGGACTTTGAATTATTTGATATGAAGGTGGTGCCTCTCTTCCTACTGCTTGTCACCACCAAGCTGGATACATGGCAGGTGAAAGCCTCACTGGAGATGGAGAAGCCTTCCTCCTCACAGCCAAATGCAGACACCCAGGAGTGGAGCCATGGAGTGAACCCCGTGGAAGGGCTTCCCTGCTGCCTTAGAGGAGGGACCTCTAAGCCCTTGATGCTTACAGTAAGTGGACAAAGGTGCTCCCACACTGCCTGCATAAATCCAGACATCCAAGATGATGACATCCAAAGCAGAGAATGCTCTTCCCTCTCACTCCTCCAGCCTCAAAACGCCTCAGCTGCAGGATATAGCAGCCCCAGCCAAAACCCTACCCATGCCTCCAAAGCAAACAGGAGGAAATACAATCCTATCCTGGTGAGATAGCCCTGGGCATGAATTATCACGCCTTTCAGGTACAAAGTGAAGGCCAAGCCCAAATTTCCCAACATGATTTCCTGGGAGTAGAGGGAGTGCCTCAGTTTGCCTCCCAGACAGAGGTGCAGAGGCAATCCTCCACACTCCAGGCAGCAATAGGTGAGGTGCTTCCCTCTGCATCTCAAATCAATCTGCGAAGGATAAGTTCCAAACCTGCAGCAGCAGAGGAACAGCAACCCCTGCCTCCCTTGCAAGCTGCAGTACAAGAAGAGTCATGGCCACAGGCAGAGCTGGCAGGGAGGCTGCCTCTAAAGACGTGTACCAGGGCTGAGGGGCAGACTTCCCATATGGATAAAGTTCCAGAGACTAAGTGGCAGGTGTACTGAGGCCCAGGTACAACCCCCATGCTAGCAGCTTCTAGTGTCAAACAGCAAATCTTGCTCCTGCAAGACACAGATGTGACTCAGGACCATGAGCAGGCTCCATCCGAGTAAGAAACACTTGTTTCTGGTGCTGGAAAACTGTGTCCAGTTCTGGGCTCCAAAGAGCTGTGAAGGGACTGCAACAAGTTATGAGGAAAGGCTGAAGGACCTAGAGCTTTTTAGCCTGCAGAAGACAAAGAGCATCTAGTAAGTGCTCACAGATTCTTAAAGGATGAGTCAGGAGGGAGAGACCAGACTTTGTTCAGTGGTGCCCAGTGACAGGACAAAGGGTAACAGGCACAAACTGGACATGAGGAGGAACTTCTTACGGGTGATGGAGCACTGCAAGAGGCTGCTCAGAGAGGTGGCTCAGAAAGGTGATGGAGTCTCCATCTCTGGAGTAATTTCAAACCTGCCTGAATGCATTTCTGCGTGACCTGATCTAGGTGAACCTTCTCCAGCAGGGGGGTTGGAGCTGATGATCCAGAGAGGTCCCTTTCAATTTAGTTTCTGTCAGAGCTAAGAACACACAAATGCATTACAGCATGTACAGCTTGGTCTAGACCTTCTCTCATTTGTCTTTCTTTATTGGCATGCAGAATGGGAATAGCTCCACTGCAAGCTCCCCTGGGTCTATACGTGCACATGCCAAGATGCCCCTACAGCACTGAAGAGAGTTCATAAAATCTTACACACAATCAATATCAAAAGGAGACGGAGGGGAGATCTTCTGAGGGGGTGGGGCTTATCATACAGCTGCAAGGTAAATGTATAAAGTCATACAAAGAACTCCTCTCCTTCTACCTTGCCCTAGTGAGACCTCATCTGGAGCACTTTGTCCAGTTCTGGGCTCCCCAGTTCAAGAGGAATGGAGAGATACTGGAGAGTCCAATGGAGGCTATGTAGATGAAGTGATTGGAACACCTGTCTGAGGAGGAAAGACTCAAAGACCTGAGGTTGTTTAGCCCGGAGAAGACTGAGAAGGAATCTTATGAATGTCCACAAATATCTGAAGGGTGGGTGTCAAGAAGGGGCCAGGCTCTTCTCAGTGGTGTCCTCTGACAGGACAAGGGGCAACGGGCTCAAACCGGAACCGAGGACATGACGAGAAACTTCTTCACTGTGAGGGTGCTGGAGCCCTGGAGCAGGCTGCCCAGAGAAGGTGTGGAGTCTCCTCTGGAGACTTTCAAGATTCATCTGGATGTGTTCCTTGTGTGCGTGACTTGCCCTAGGTGATCCTACTCTAGCAGGGGCCCTGGACGCGATGATCTCTGGAGATCCATTCCAACCCCTACCGTTCTGTGATTCTATGGAAGGCAGAGTTCAGCTGAGTGAAATAATCATTAGTAAGACTGTTTAAGTTCTGCTGGAGTTTTGTTATTACCCCTGGGGATTCCAAGGGAACAGAGGCTTTACTGAGCAAATGTACCTTTGAGAAACTGCTGAATCCACTCACTTTTCTGTGTGCTCAGGACAAGCCAGCCTTGACATTTTCCCCATCCTGCCGTCCCCTCCCACCTCCTGCAAAAAAATTACAGACTTTCAAGTCTGCTTTTCATCCAGAAGCTGTTCTGTTGCAATGAGAGAAAAGAGTCAGTGCTTCTCAGGGCACAAACCTTCTTTTTCTCCCCTAGGCAATGAATGTTTGAGGTTCTGCAGAAATACAAGTGGTGTACCCAGCATAAACCCTGTTCAGCAAAACGCTGAAGGGACCCGATGTGGAAAACACTACTTTGTGTTGCGCAACTGTTGCATAACTGGCCCTCACCCCACAAAGCCTGCTGTTATTTAACAAGGCTGGAGACTGCATCAGTGTCTGCAGCCCTTCTACTTAGTAATGCTAGACGTGTGAAATACAGACACTTAACACCATCTACTCTCTGCAGCACTACTTTTCTCTCCTTTTCTGGATTTTGTCCTTTAATCCTCTCAAAAGGCTTATTTTCTCTGCATTACAGGTAATCCCAGTATTGTCTTTAGAGGCTGGCCATGGAAAATAGACATATTTAACCCTCTGGTTCCCCTAGAATAGCTCTCACTTGCTACAGAGTAATTACAGAAGGGTTTGAAATGAAACTCAAGTTCCCATTTGCTCTAGCCCTCATGATTATGGCATTTCTATTTAGATTTTCTCACAAGACTTTCCCAAATAAGCTAAATTAGCTTAGAAAAAGATACTATCCTGAGCACCAAGGTCTATGGAGAGATCATAGTGGCTGTAAGGACAAACTGCTGTTGAATGATGCTGTCAAAATGGCTCTGAATTCTGAGGGTTTAAGGAAAGTTGTGCTGAATATTATGGGCAATATTTAAAAACTATGGAGGTGCTTTCTTCAGATTGCTGTATTCTCAGCTCACCAAAAACTTGCCTAGATCTCCAGCATCAAGGGCCACACACCCACCAACACTTGAAGGACTCTGCAAACAAACTACCATCTTTTCTATTTGCTTTTGCAGGCAGTTTAAAAACAAACCTGCTGCTCAACAAATAACTGTGTTTAGCCAGCTGGGACCCCAAAAGGGAGAGAAAAATCTTTCCATCAGCCAAACACTGCATTTCTGAGCTACAGGATGCAAAGCTCTTCTGCATACCTGTAAGAGCATTGCAATGTACCCCAGCCATGGGGAAGATGACCTCAACTGTTAAATGACTGGAACACGACAAAGCAGCAAATAATCCCACAACAGCAGCCTTGTGGTGAGCATCCCGTCTTGTATTACTTCCCCCTTTTGAAAGCCCTGTTTAATGGGTAACTTATTTAAGCGCCTTCTGCCCAGTACCCAACCCCACCAAAGCAGCCCGGGCACCGAGGAGGTCAGCAGAAAGAAACAGAAGCAAACGGGCGCAGCAAAGTGCACCTTGCAGCTCCAAGCACACAGCTTGAGTACCCTGAAAGACTCAGCCAGGTAAGAGCCTACTGCTGCGTGGCATCTGCCCCTAGGCTGTGGTCGATTTTGCTGATTCTTCTGCAGAGGTTTTTAGATGCCATTTTGGCTCCTGGTGGATAAAAGCTCCTTCCAGGACATTGCACCTTACATTCAAATACTGACTTACCAAGCAAAAGCCACCAGAAAAGATAGAGCATTTGGCTAGAGAATGACCTTTAAGGGCCAAGAGAGCCCCAGATCCATGTTTAAACACCTGAACTAAGGCCACAACACGACCAGCCTAGTGGTGATGTGCCTCAGAGGGGAGTAATGAGCTCCCTATGTGAAGAGTTTCCTGGGAGCAGCTGGAAACCACCTGTCATGTATCGGAACAAACGACCTTATTACTGGCATTGTCATCACCTAAATAAAGAAATGGTTGCCTTCTCTGAGCAAGGGAAACAGCATCACTTGCAACATTTCGCCCTGAAAAAGGATGCTGCTTCCAAGTCAGCCACTGAAACATACCCTGTGGCCTCTCCTTCCTTGCCCTGCCTCTAGCATTGCTAGTTCATGGGAGCAGTGCAATGAGTTATTTGAGGCTCAGAGTTGGCATTCAGGGGTCTGGCTTACTTGCTGTTTCTCACCCTGTAAAGGTGCATCAAGGTGAGTTAATGCTGAAGCCTGGAGCAGCAGCAGCTCTCCACAGGAGCTGGGGCATGACTGCTAGTAATTCATGTTATCTAGCAGGAGGGATGTGGTTGGAGAAGTGTTGAAGGGGGTTAAGGAGGCCTACGGCATAATTTACCACTGCTAGTCCTGTCATAGGTGTTCTTCCACCTTGTGCTGCCCAGGGCTTTTTTCCCAAGTCCAGCAATACCTGCAGGCAAGCACTCGCTGTAGCACTGCTGCCTGGCAGGTAACTAATCTCCTTTGCTGCTCCTGCTGCAAAGAAAGGTGGAGAAAGCTGGGCATACACTCAGATTCAGAGAAACAGATCTTTAAGCACAGGTAGGTTTGCTGTCATAAATAACAAACTATTACAATATACAGATACCATGGTTGTTATCAATGGAAAGAGACACTTTGAAATCAGATGTGGTTATTCATTCGCCATCACATCTCATTATTTCCCCAGTGCTGTCTGGCAGCAGTGCCACTTGTTTGATAATACTGAGAGTATGTCTGTCAGTGTTTACTGATACAGTGACCACATAGCTGGAAGCGATGCCCTTTTTCACAGACAGCTAGAAGTGATCTCCTGTCATTTCACAGTAAGGATTCCTCCAGAAAAACTACAAAAATCATAAAAACTGAAAGGATTAAATCCTTGTGCAAAGGGAATAGCTTGACAGTTGTGGGGATTTGGCTTTCCAGTATCTGAAGGGAGCCTACAGGAAAGCTGGGGAGGGACTATTTACACGGTCTAGTAATGTCAGGACGAGAGGGAATGGGTTTAAGCTGGCAGAGGGGAGATTCCGACTGGATGTTAGGAGGAAGTTCTTTACAGTGAGGGTGGTAAGACACTGGAACAGGTTGCCCAGGGAGGTTGTGGATGCTTCCTCCCTGGAGGCATTTAAAGCCAGGCTGGATGAGGCCTTGAGCAGCCTGCTCTAGTGGGAGGTGTCCCTGCCTATGGCAGGGGGTTGGAGCTGGATGATCCTTAAGGTCCCTTCCAACCTAAACCATTCTATGATTCTATGATTCTATGATTGTTGCCATCCTGGTAACCAGAGAAAGGAGCTTTCTTGGGGGGGAAACTAGCAGAGTAGAAAGCAGAAAGGGGAAAAAAAAGTCATTAAACATCCTTTCCTGTCTTTTCAGACCTGAGACCAGATGTGGGTTTTAAAGGTCCCACTTGTGCAACAGCAAACCGTTGCTTTGGCTAAGTGCTAGTAAAGAGTCATCAAACAAGACAGAGGTGTAGCACTTCCAGCTGGAAAGGAAAACTCCCAGGCTTTCTAGCCCTAAACACCGCCATGGACACAAAAGCCTGCAGTTCTAAGAAATGCCTCCAGCTGCTCCTTTTTCAGGTTGCTCTTCTAGGGCCTGTCTTCTGTGGGAATGTGTTGGTCTGGCCAACAGAAGGCAGCCACTGGCTGAATGTGAAGATAGTTATAGAGGAGCTCATCCGCCGTGGGCACAGTGTTACCATTCTGGTCTCCAATGCTTCCCTCTTCATTAAACCCAAGGCTGAAGCGGGAGAGAAGTTTGAGGTCTATAACGTGCCTTTCAAGAAAGACACCATTGAGAAGCTGATAGAGGAAGTAGTTGCACTGTGGCTGAATAACAGGCCAACCACCTGGACCTTCTGGCAGTTTTACAAAGAGCTGGGAAAACTCTCCAAAAACTGGCATCAGATGAACAGGCTGATGTGCGATGCAGTGCTGGCTAAGCCAGAGCTGATGGCCCACCTGCAGCGCTCTAGCTACGACCTGTTGCTGTCAGACCCTGTGACCCTCTGTGGGGACCTCCTGGCTCTCAAGCTGGTCATCCCCTTCATCTACTCACTGCGCTTCTCCCCAGCCTCCACTGTGGAGAGGCACTGCGGCAAGATCCCAGCCCCACCATCCTACGCGCCTGCAGTGCTCTCTGAGCTGACCGACCACATGTCCTTCAGCGAGAGAATGAAAAACCTTGTATCTTACCACCTGCAGGACTATGTCTTCCAGAGCTACTGGGGACAATGGGACAGCTACTACAGTGAGATCTTGGGTAAGCCTTCTACTACTTTTCTTTACACAACCTCTCACACCTTATGACCTGCAGAGCTAAGAACCTGGCAGGGTTGCAAAGTCAAGGTCTGAGAGAGGCCAGCAAGAAGGTTGTCATTATGTCACAGAATGCACAGAATCATAAAAGCATCGTGAGATAGTTTGAGTTGGAAGATCATCCAGTATCAACTATCTGCCATGGGCATGGACACCTCCTGCTAGATGAAGTTGCTCAGGCATCATCCAATCTGAATGTCCCTGTGTGGAAAAGGAAACAAGCTGGCAGTTCCACACACCCCTGTCAGGGTGCTGTGCTGCTACGCCTTGTGACAGAGATTAGCAGCCATCCCAATGGATGGATCTGAATTTTGCCATCATTGTCTTTAATATGGAGGTTGAAATGACTTCCACACCATGTAGGGCTTTCAGCAAGGGAGCTCAGCTTGCACCTTTTCCTGTCCAGTGACTGCACGGGAAGCAGTTGGGAACAGAGCTGCAATCCTAATGCAGGGTATGACAGGGAGGGGTGAGATGGTGAGTTAAGAGTCAGCTCTGTCACTCTCACTAACACTGCTGGAATGCATTGTGGCTTTGTGCTACAGGCTTCATTCACATCACTGGTCATGCAAACCCAACCCTTTCCACACCAAACCAGTGTTGTTTAGAACATACCCTCCACCCATAAGCAAACAGGGAAAGCAAACAGAGGTTTTCCTCTGCAGGCTTCTCTCCTGGATTGCTCTGAGTCAATATGTAGATAAATGTAGAATCAGAGAATCACAGAATTGTTTGAGTTAGAAAAGTGCTCTAAGGTCACTGAGTCCAACCATCAACACAGCATCACCACAGCCATTAAACCATGAAGTGCCATGCCTACATAGACTCTAGGTAGACGGACAGGAGGACCAGGACAGCCGACAGGACAGAGTCTTTGCTGGATCGGGAGCCGGAGGCTGACAAGCTCTCCTCAAGGCTCCAGACGCAGCACATCTTCCGGCTTCAGCAAACTCTTGGCCACCAGATGGCGCCAGCTGGTCCCAGTCACCTTCTTCCCCATTATCCAGGACAGGATTTCAAGGCAGCTGGCTCAGTTCCCTGCCCTGTGGAGCAAGGCAGGGGCACGCATGCCCAGTCAAGTGTGGGAGTACTGCTGCTGCCGCTGAAGGAAACCCACGGGGACGCTGGCACAGGAGACTATGGCTGGGAAGAAGGTGGCAGTGATGTGGCTGCTGGCTGTGTTGGGCTGTGGGTATGGGGGGAAGGTGTTGGTCTGGCCAGCTGACAACAGTCATTGGCTGAACATGGAGTACCTGCTTCAGGACCTTGTGGACCGGGGGCATGAGGTGACCGTGCTGGTGCCTTCATGCTTCCTCATCTTCAACACCACAGAGCCCTCACCCTTCCAGTTTGAAGTGGTGGAGGTGCCACTGACCAAGGAGGAGATGGCTGCTGCACTGCAAGAAGCTTTCTACTTTTGGTTTTACCGAGAGAGAGAGATACCTGTCTGGAGAAGTATTTATGAGATTGGTCAGATATTGTCCAAGATGGAGAAATTAACCAGAGTAATTTGCGATGCAGTCCTGAAGGATGAGGCCCTGATGGAGAGACTGAAGGCATCCACCTTCGATGTCCTCTTGGCAGACCCGCTGGCACCCAGTGGGGAGCTGTTTGCTGAGAAGCTGGGCATCCCCTTTGTCTACACCATCCGATTCTCCATAGGCAACACAGTGGAGCGGCTCTGTGGGATGCTCCCAGCACCTCCTTCCTATGTGCCAGCCACCCTAAGCTGTCTAACAGACAGGATGTCCTTCCCGGAAAGGCTGAAGAACACATTGACCTATGCAGTGCAGGATCTGGTGTATCATCACTTTTTTTGGGGAAGCTGGGATCAATACTACAGTGATGTTTTAGGTAAGGCTGCTCTTACTTCCAGAAATTACATCTGCCATGCACACAGGAGTAAATATCCACAGCTCAGAAGGTAAGGCACAAATTAGAAGCACAACAGCCCTGAACTCACTATCCTTCCTCCAAAATCCCATGGCAAGGAAAGCAACTCGGGCAAGGACAGATGTAACCCTGTAATCCTGACCTGCCACACTAGTACAGCCAAGTCTGTCCAGATACTTCCAGTATTGGTAAAACAGTGCTGAAGCCACTTGAGAAAGAGCTCATCAGCAATGTCCTGTGTCCAGTCCCAGGCTCCCCAGTACCAGAGGAACAGAGAATTGCTGGAAAAAATCAAGTGGAGGTTATAATGATGTTGAAGGGCCCAGAGCATCTACCTCATGAGGAAGGGCTGAGAAACTCAGGGCTGTTTAGCTTGGAGAGGAGCAGACTGGGAGGGGATCTGATCAGGGCTTATCAATATCTGGAGGGTATGGATTAAGAGGATGGGGCTGGGCTCTTTTCAGTGGTGTCCAGTGATGAGACTAAGGGGCACAAACTAGCACTCAGGAAGTTTCACTCAAGCACTTCTTTACTGTGAGGGTTCTGGAGCAGGCTGCTCAGAGAGGTTGTGGAGTCTCCTTCTCTGGAGACTTTAAAAACCCACCTGGATGCTGCACTCTCTGTGAATCATGGCAAACACTAAGACCAGAAAAGTAATATTCTATAGCCATCAAACATTACTACAGAGTTAAAACTTTTGAAGTAGAAATAAAAAAAGATGGTTTTGGAAAGCTGTGCAACTCCATTCTATATATATTATATATATATGTATACATGTTTTGTTTATTCCCCCAACACTCTTCTTTGCTTGCTGGCTTTTCTCAGAATGAGAGATGATGGCCTCCCCTCCAGTCGTTCTAGGACTTGTGAGAGCAGCTGAGCCCCAGTTAGAAGACAGCTGTGCTTGTTTATAAGGTTTCTTTCTTCTTTCACAGAAGTTGTGTATTTTCCTTTTTTTTTTTTTCTCCAAGTGATTACTTTAATGCTTAAAAGAGGGCAAACATACATGAAGCATCAGTGGGCAGATAAAGTGGATGTTGTTTCAAGGTGAGGTTCTAAGTGTTTTGGTTTCTGACTCCCTAGCCATGTGTCACTGCTAGGAGGGGTCAGCTGCTAGGGGATCCTGCTATCAGAGTACCATGCTGTGTGTTTACTTCTGTTGTTTGCCATTTTGACAGGGACTATAAAATCTTGCACTGGCAGAAGTGTGGGTCGATGATCTGATGTGCAAGCCTCACAGCTGCTTTGGTCTTTGTTTATTTTACTACTAAATGTGAGGTTTAAGGCTCCATGTGCAATACCTCTTTTGTCAGCTGTAGTAGCTTAGTTGGTCTCTACCCTGCTGGTAAGGCATTCTGGTCTGGAGTGTGCCCAGTCCTGCAGGAGGTGTGAATAGGAGGAGCAAGCATCTCACACAAACCCATGCACCTTCTCTTTCTCCTTGGAATAGATTTCACAGTGTTCTTATTATTATAGCTATTTTCTAAAGCTACCTAAATGCTTATTCAAGAGATGAGGTTGAAGCATGATTGTCTTCAAGGACTAGCTCAAGATGGACTGCTCAGCCTTATGAGAGCAGCTCATGTGGTGATGCTGAGCTCCTGGAGGAGGCTGCTTTGATTCAGTCTAAGCCTCATTCACCCTCTGCTCAGGAAAAAGCAGCTTTCTGTTCTTTCCCCTGAAGACATCAGTACCACCAAGCATCTTCACTACATCTGCAGGACACAGTCAAGAGGAGAAGTCAGGCCTCTTGCCTTGGCACTATCTGTCCTTGACTACATGATATGGATATACTGTTGCCAGCCTCTTTCCAAGAGAGGGCACAGAACCAGCAAGGTGAGCAAAACCTGTGTTCCTTCACCTCCTGTTTGCTTCCTGGGGTGGCCTGATACTGGAGACAATGCTACCAGGATTGTGTCCTTCCAGCAGAAGTGCTGTGTGTGTCCAGACCATGTGGTTGTAGAGAAGGCAGAACCAGAGTACCCTGTGGCCCACTTGTGCTGAATCACTGCAGCACGTTTTGCAGCTAGTAAATGAGGAGATGAAAACTGTAACCAGCCTTGCAGATAGGTTGGTGCTTACAAGGCAAAGAAGCAAACCTAGGCTGTACTCCAGAAATCAAATGCGGTTCATCCTGCAGCTGTCACAAGGCTCTCCTGGGTTGCTCACAAGCTTTCCTACCTGCCTGTGTTGCTTTGATCTGAGGCTAAACTCCAGTGGTTACTCTGTCACCCCATGACACCTCCCCAGCAGAGAAGGGGCTCAGGAAAAGGCGAGAAGTCCCACAGGCTGAAATGGATTCAATGAAACAGCCAAATTAACCAGTGTCCACAGAAGGTATGTAAAGCTCTGCTCAGCATAGCACAAGTGCAGCACTCACCCTGTCCATTAAGGCAGGCCACAGGAGATGGAAGAGGAGCAGGCTCGGGAGAAGCCCAGGCAGAAGACTAGCACCTCTTCTCACCAAAATTCCCCTTTTATCCTGAGTGTGATGTTGATAGGAACCAGCTCAGGTTAGCTCTGCTTACTGACTCAGAGCTGCTGACAACCTGCAGCCTGTGGCTGGCCTGAGATTCTGGCTCAGCAGAACCAGGCCACCTACCCTGAGCTTCTGCTTGGCATAGGAATGTGTCCTCAACTTGAAGATGCGGAATGAGGAACTGCAGATTTTGTCTGGAAAGGCATTAATTTTTATCCTAGAAGCTTGCACAGGGCTAGGTCTTGGCTATGTGCTGGGAACAGTGTGGAGAACATATGATGCTTGGTTACTGCTGAGCAGCCCTTGCACAGACAAGACTTTTCCTGCTGGGCACTAGTTGGCTGTTGGTGGGCAACTCTTTTTTACATTACTTATTTTTCTTGCCTTCATTTTGGGGTTTTGCCTGCTCCTGGTCCTCAAATGCTGCAAAATGCAGTTTGTGGTGAGCAGAAGCAGGAGCTGCTGTCATTTTGAGATCAACTGTGGCTCTGCAGGAGACTCCAGAACGGGATTTACTGCTGGCCTGATCTCCCCATGAGTGTTGTTTTGCATGTGACTCATGCCCGCTTGCCCAACCTTGGCACCTAGTAGATCTCACGTTCATTGACTGTATCTAAAGTGTTTGCACATTGGAACAGTGAACTGCTTCCAGCGCAGTCAGACTGGAGTTGTACGCTGACTGCTGAGATGTCGGGGCTGAGGTTCCTCTGGCTGCTCTGGGCCTGTGCATGCTGCTGGAGCACTGGCTTTTGTGGAAGGGTGGTGGTCTGGCCCACCGACGCAAGTCACTGGATCAATATGAAAGTGCTGCTGGAAAACCTTGTTCTCAGAGGTCATGAAGTAACTGTGCTGGTGCCCTCAACCAATCTGCTCATCGACTACCAAGACACCTCCTCCCCCTTCACCTTTGAGGTCCTGCAAGTTCCCTATAGCCAGAAGGACTTGGATGTCATGATGGAGAACTTCCTCAATTTGTGGCTGAATGAGGCCTCTAATCTCTTCATCTGGGAGCTCATGTGGAAGATAAAAGAGGACCTGGAGGTTTTTACCAATATGTCAAAGCAGAATTGTGACACTTTGATAATGGACTCGCAGCTGGTAGCAAGGCTGCAGCAGGCAAAGTTTGATGTTCTGATTGCTGACCCCCTAACTGTTGGTGGGGAGCTGGTGGCAGAAATCCTGGGAATCCCTTTTGTCTACAGTTTCCGCTTCTCTGACGCCAACGTGGTAGAGCGGCTGTGTGGCGGGCTCCCCTCCCCACCTTCTTACGTGCCTGCTAGCACCAAGGGGCTGACAGACCGCATGTCCTTCGGGGAAAGGCTACAGAACTTCCTCTTTTACGCCTACATGGATTTCTTTTTCTTGACGTTTTGGCGAGAGGAATTGGATGGGTACTACAGCAATGTCTTAGGTAAGGCGGCTGCTGGGTGGTTTCTCTTCTTGTGCTCGGTGCTGTTGTCTCCAAATACTCTTTTTTCAAAGGCGTGCAGAGATGGTAATCTCACCCTGCTCACAGGGAGGCTGCGCTTTCCACTTGAGGTCTGGTCTAGTCTAACAGACACCAGTGCAGCTTTGCTCTTGTTCCTCTGGAGCATCTTTAGAGCACAGAGTTCTATTTTTTTTGTCAGTGATGCTGCTGTTGGTGAGCTCTTAACAGTGAGGTCTGTGCTTACTGTAGTGTTTTCAGAAGACAGTTGATGCCTCTTCCTCTTGATGACAGGCACTTATACAATTAAGATAGTAGTAGATAAAGTTGGAGGGCAAAATAATTTAAGTAAGGGTAAGGTACTGGAGACAGCTCCATGGACAGCATGGGGACAGAGTTAACTCTGTTGTAACTAGGAACACTGCCTCTCTGGACAACTGCAGAGCAGGAAAGAATGCTTTACTCAGTGCATGCATCACCTTGGGGTATCATCTTGCAACCCTGCCTACTACAGGATGCAGAGCATGAGACTTCAAGTTCCCCAATAATAATGCTAGAAACACTTCCGGCACCACTCAGTTTGAAACAGCCTCCCTAAAATGACAGGAACTGTTTTTTTGTTCTAAGCTAGTACAACCCAGGCTTGACCCACAGCCTGATAAAGAGACCTTTTAGTTCAATGGACTTTGAATCTCAGAGTATCAAAGAATCACAGAATGTTAGGGGCTGAAAGCAACCTCGAAAGTTCATCCAGTCCAACCCTCCTGCCAGAGTAGGATCACCTAGAGTAGATCACATAGGAATGCATCCAGGTGGGTTTTTAGTATCTCCAGAGTAGGAACCCTACAAGCCCCCTAAGCAGCCTGCTCCAGTGTTCTGTCATCCTCACTGTGAAACAATTTTTCCTCGTGTTTACATGGAACATACCTGTGATTAGGCAGATAAGGAGTGAACAGCAAGCACAAGAGTACCTGTTCTGTTGCCCTTCAGCCTCTTCCAGCACTTCCCAAGAATGCTTTTGTGCTGTGCAAACCACTCCCTTTCCCCCGGACGTTGGTTCTTTGTCAGTCTCACATCAGACTTAATTACACCTCCTATCACTCTGCTGGCTAGGAAGGCTTTATTTTCACTCCAGTAGCATCATAACAGACTCATTACTCTTTGCTTAAATCAGATCAATTACTGTTGTTAATTATAATGCTGATCAAGGAGCACAAGAAGATACCCTACAGATAATTTCTATCTTACTGCTTAATTTGCTTGGCTCCTGCTTGCATTAGGCTGTCTCTGGACCACCATTTACCAACACTTCTGACCTTTTTATTCCCCAGTTCCACTCTGCGGGGAAAATACAACTTGCAACCTGTACTTGAGAATACAACTTTTATCCCAGATAGGATGCTATATAAGTTTTATCCACTGGATTTTCTTTTTTCTACAGATGGATTTCTAAAGGCATCTATGGATTTGGCCAAATTTTTCCCATATATGTCAGAAGGAGCTGACCCAGTCCCTGAGAGAACTCGAAGTGACTCTGCCTGACTTTTATTGTAGTCTGAGCAGCCACTGAGTCACAGAACTTCATTTAAAAATGTTCCTGCTCCCTGACTGCTGATATCCACTCTGCCATTAAAGTTTGGGGTTTTTTTGGAGGTTGGATTTTTTTTTTTTTCATTTGGAACTAAATTTTCTGTTCTTTCCGCCAAAGCACAGTTTTTATTGCAAGCATAGGTGACAAAGCCTTCCAATCATAGAAGAACTGCACTTCTCTATCACAGGAACTAAATGCTTCCCATTTACTCTTATGCTGCTCTAAATTCATCCTGAAGATTCAAAATCCTTTTAAAGATGGCATTGCCTTGCTTGTGGCAAAGTGTCAAGGCCAAATAGAGAACAGGCCAAGGAATGGGTCTGGATTTGTCCACATATTCATTTAGTGTGTGGTTTGACAGACTGCATTGGTTGGGAGTGCCAGAAGACAAAGGTAAGGCTGCTGCTTTGCAATCTACAACAAAGCAGGCTACTCCTGTATGTGCTGTAAACTCCTTGTACCTTGTCCCTAGGAAGGCCCACAACCCTGTGTGAGACGATGGGGAAAGCAGAGATATGGTTAATCAGAACATACTGGGATTTTGAATTTCCACGCCCTTTCCTGCCCAACTTTGAGTTCGTTGGAGGACTTCATTGCCAGCCGGCAAAGCCGTTACCAAAGGTATCCCGATTTTGTCCTGCCGATGGTTGGTTGGTTGCCCAGTAGAATCACAGCATGTTAGGTCTTGAAAGGGACTTCTGAAAATCATCCAGTCCAAACCCCCTGCCAAAGCAAGGTCACCTAGAGCAGGTCACACAGGAACACATTCAGACAGGTCTTCAAAGTCTCCAGAGAAGGAGATTCCATAACCTCTCTGGGCAGCCTGCTCCAGGGCTCTTTCACCCTCACAGCAAAGGAGTTTATTCTCAGGTTGAAATGGAACTTCCTGGGTTCCAGTTTGTATTCATTGCCTCTTGTCCTTTCACAGGACACTACTGAAAAGAGCCTGGCCCCTTCTTGACACCTGACCTTCAGATATTTACAAACATTGATAAGATCCTCTCTATTTTTTTTTCCAGATTAAACCCCAAAACTGTTTCTCTCCCCAGTCAACCCTGCAAGCTACGTCCAGAGAAGGCTAATCCTTAAAGAAGCTGCTCTGATGCCAGCAGGAAGCTCTTTGGCAATCTGTACTTGTGCAATCTGAGGGCTTAGTATACAGCCTGCTGTCTTAGAAGAGCAGAGCTGAGGTCAGCAGGAGGGAATACAGTTGTTGTTTGGGGAAAAAGCAGGGGCTACCCCAGGGTACTTAAATGTAACATTTAATTCACGGAATTCTTGCAGACGGGAGAGACCTCCAAGGTCACCAAGCCCAACCTTGAACCCAACACTGTTGTGGCCATTAAACCATGACATCATGCCCACACATTTCGTGACCACCTCCAGGGATGGTGGGTCCACCATCTCCCTAGGCAGACTGCTCCAATCCCTGACCACTCTTGGGGCAAAGAAAATAATTTTTCCTCATCTCCAACCTAACCTTCCCCTGCCACAATTCCAGGCTATTTCCTCTCCTTCTGTCACTTGGCACTAAGACACAGTCTTGCAGCCCATGGTGACACTGAAATAGCTCCTGCCAAAAGGCATCGTGACAGGGCAAATTCTGTATACAGAATGAAGTCAAGGCTTGCAGAAAGAGGCAACTAAGAACACTCCTGCTGTGGCTGCATAGTTTAAGGCATCTTGGATTAAAATACTCAGCATCTCCAGCCCATGCTCTGCTATGACTGGCAATGTTCAGGTAGAATTTCACTGTGAGATACTGATGATGGCAACAAGAGAAGCTCTGGTCTAGAGTCCTGCTCCTGTAAGAGCCTCAGAGGATGTAGAGTAACTTCAATGAAACTGGCCCACTAAAAGCACCTTCATCCCACTTGCCTGCAGGAGTCGCTGGCTGGGGAAATGGAGAGCTGCTCTCTTTTGGATGCTGTTGCTTCATTTCACACGGTACTGAGTGAAAAAAGGAACAGGAAGACCTGTTGGTCTAATGTGTAGAAATTCTGTTTAGCAACACATGCTGTGTTGCATGAATAGAGAACTGGCTGACCAACAGTGACTTACCAGCTGACTGACAACAGGGATCTGATGAGATTCTGGTTAGGATCCTGAAAATTCCTGTTAGCTTTCAGTACTTCCCCTTCCTGCAGAGCTCCTGTCAAATCCACGACTGCTGGGAAGATTACCATGAGGGCTGGTCCTCTCATGTCAGTGCCAGGGTCCACTCCTGCTGCTAGTGCTCTGCAGAAAACACATCCTGAAAGCTGCCTGACTTGCTTTCAAACAGGGAAAGTTTCTCTTGTCTCAACCTGTCCTGCTTCTCCTGGGAAGAACCTGTTTTGCACAGGGCCAAGTTTGTCTCTGTAATGCCTTTTGTCAGTGGAGGTGCTCAGACATCACCACGATCATCTCCCTGACAAGCTAAAAAGGTTATGCTCTCTGCTCACAAATCTGTGTAACGTGCAGCACATCATTACTTTTTTGTTTTCTGCACCTCCTAGGAAATGGAAGCCTTTGTTCAGAGCTCAGGGGAACATGGCATCATTGTGTTCTCTCTTGGGTCAATGGTCTACAACTTAACTGATGAGAAAAGTAACATGATCGCCAGAGCCCTCAGCCAGCTTCCACAAAAGGTGAAGTTCCTTTCAAGTCTAAATCAACTTGCTTTGGTTTTTTTGTCTCTCCTCTTGCCTTCAGCAGACCTTTTGCATTTGGACTGGCCTATTTTTCAGCTGTTGGATGTGCCACAGCTGGAAAGCTGGGCTCTGCAGAGGCAGACTGCTGAGTCACCTCCTGGTGAGTGCTGACATTTCCCCTCCTCTGAACCGAAGACATGGAGGAGGTGTCCTTGGACCAGAGTACAAGAGTCACTATCTGATTTTTATGCTAAGCACATAATAACTAATCAAAGTGCTAAATTGGCTCCAAATCTGTTTTAGTTACAGCTGTGGGTTTGAGATAAAGCTCCGCACTACACGTGAAAAGAGAGAGGCACCTCGCATGCACTGTGCTTATCTTGCTCCTCCTTTGTCAAAGGTCCTCTGGCGGTACAAAGGGAAGAAACCAGAAGCGCTGGGCCCCAACACCAGGATTTATGACTGGATACCCCAAAATGACCTGCTTGGTAAGACTGATTATATCTGAGATGCATTGCACCCTTGGGAAAATTGTTTTCTTGTTTTTGCACTAAAATGATCTACTCAGGCAAAAGAACCACTTCACACTTGTGGCTACAATGAGTTTTGCAGCTTAGGCAGCTGAAGTTTGCTCCTGGAGCCTTAATTTTGTGGCCTGCTTTTGATTTTGAACTAACTGTACAAGAACCATGAAAGACACAGCCACACTGTGAAGGGAGTCTATAAGGGGAAGTGGTTTAGAAAAGCAGCAACTTGAGCTTAGCTATGAAGAGGGATCTAAAGCAAAAGCTTTACAGACTTTACAGAGCTGGGTGGCAATGGATCTGGAAGGGCTAAGAACCACCTGTAAGCTGCAGTAAATGTCAAAGCAGACATGTACTGTGGAACTGCAGTTGGCCTTTGCAGTTAATCTCCAGGGCTCATTCCTCAAAATACTTCACCTAAGCAGCGCTGAAGCACTTCAGAACATGGTTTAATGGCCATACTGGTCTTAGGTTGAAGGTTGGACTCAATGATCTTAGAGGTCTTTTCCTACCAAAACAATTCTATGATTCTAAGGCTGTTGTAAATCTCACACCATGGTGAAATGAGAACTGTGCAACATCAGAAGGGCTGAGTAACTCTGGGGTGGTCTGCAGTAACACTCTGATTCATACACTGTATGACAAGAAATGTGTGCAAAAGCCAGATGTGCAAGCTCTGGTGCTGATCCCAAGGTCCCTTTCCCTAGCAGTGCACCTGGCTAGGTATTTGTAGTGCTCATGTCCCAGGGAGGGTAGTCTGCTGCAACTGCTGTTACAAGTGCCTCTCTTTCCTTGCTCCAGGCCACCCCTTGACAAAAGCCTTCATTACTCATGGGGGGACCAATGGGATCTATGAAGCCATCTACCATGGGATCCCAATGGTTGGGATTCCCATGTTTGCAGACCAACATGACAACATCATTCACATGAAGGCCAAGGGAGCTGCAGTTGCCCTGGATTTCAGCACGATGAAGACACAAGACCTAGTTGATGCACTGAATACAGTCATCACAAACTCCACGTGAGTTTTATCCTTACCTTACAGTAGAATGAGGTTATTAAAAAATTGGGCTGAGGTGAGGAATTCTGTTGGCTCTTCTAGGAACCAAAAACACTGCGCAGCTGGAGTCTGGGGTTCAGATTAAATCCACCTTTTGTTTCTGAGAATCAGTATTTCTCAGGAAGATCAGCCATCTGCTTTTCCTTACACTCCCTTTCATGATCTCTTAGAGAAAGATAGACCTTGGAAAGCTCAGAGCAACTCCTGAGACATTTCTCTGCTAGTACAAATACTCCATAGGCTCTGAGTGACAAATCTACTTAACTGTGTTTGTAGCCACAGTAATTTCTCTGCCCTTGAGTTACCAATATCCTTAGGCTACTATGTCTCACAATCAGGAACCAGAGGGTAAGGAAGGCCAGCATCTGAGAGGCAAAGTCCTATCTTTGGCAGGTATTCTTGTCAAGAGTGAAGGTCAGGTGTCCTGGACACAAATTCAGGCTGAGGGCACAGTGGGTGGAGAGCAGCCCTGAAGAAAGAGACCTGGGGGCATTGGGTTGCTGAGAAGCTCACTATGAGCAGGCAGTCCTCTCATGCAGCCCAGAAGGCAGCTGTGGGTTGGGCTGCACAAACAGCATGGCCAGCAGGGCAAGAGAGGGGACTCTGTCCCTTTCCTCTCCTCTGCTGAGACCCCACCTCCACTACTGCACCCAGTTCTGGTGCCCCCAGCGTAAGAAGGACACAGAGCTGCTGGAGTCCAGAAGAGGTCACAGAGATGATCCAAGGGCTGGAGTACCTCTGCTATGAGGACAGGCTGAGGGAGCTGGGGTTGTTCAGCCTGGATAAAGTCAACTGTCTCAGCTGTGTCCTGTCATCACCTCTTGTGCACCTTTAGCCTACTTGCTGGTGGGGTGGTGCAAGGAGCAGAAAAGGCCCTGCCTCTGTGTAAGGGCTGCTCAGCGATAAGGCAAACATCCCTGTGTTATCCATGCTGTTCTCAGCACACGCAGGAAGTGTAGCCCCGTGCAAGCTCCTATGAAGAAAACTAACTCTCTCTCACTTAAAATTATCACTCTGGATTGTACTGAAACAGAAAATCTTGCAAATGCTTCCCTGTTACTTTTAAAAAGGGATATCTGGAATAATTTGGAGTCCTTTTCCTTTGGAAAAGGACTAAAGAGAGGCAGTTCTAAAACTAGTTTTTAAACATTGATGGGATGGGAATAAAAGCAAGGCTGTTTGTTCCTCAAGACTGGCAGGTGCTGAGCAGGTTCATCTCACGAATTGGTGACAAATCTCAATAGTTCCTTCTTTTTTCCCCACCCCAGCTATAAGGAAAATGCCCTAAGGTTATCCAAGATACACCATGACCAGCCCCTTAAGCCTCTGGACAGAGCTGTCTTCTGGATTGAATTTGTCATGCGCCACAAAGGAGCAAAGCACTTGAGACCAGCTGCTCACCAGCTCACCTGGTACCAGTACCACTGCCTGGATATTCTGGCATTCTTGTTTGTCTGTGCAGCCACTGCTATCTTCCTTCTTAGCAAGTGCTGCTTGTTTTGCTGTAGGAGATGTGGCAGAGTTACAAAGAGAAAGACAGATTAGACATCCTGGGCCCATCAGCAGGTTTCCTTCTTCCAGGCTGATTCAGCAAAGCATTTATATGCATTCCTTGCTGAATAACATCAGGACATGCCTTAAAGCTGAGCACATTATGAAGCACCTTGCCAAACTGGTAATGTTCAAAAGCTGCTGTGGGGCAGAGCTGCTGGCATAACTAGAAAATTCCTTCTGGCCTCAACAAGATTGCATTATAGTTTCTTTATCCCTTGGGAACCTGTAAGCTGATCACACACAGACCCTAGAATGGTAACTGCTGCTTTAACTTTTCAAATGCATGTTGAGATTATTTCATAAATCCAGCCTTCCCATGGCTGGGAATCTGCAACTAGTCTCCTTGCCCTGGCTGTCTCCTCTCCTGTAATGCCACCTAGGCTTGATGATTCCCAACCAAAATGCCTCTCCTGTAAGAACAGTTCCCTCCAGATTGGACAGCCCATCTGAATGGCCAAAATCATGAAAACTTCAGAGCTGCAGGAGGCCCATGAAGCCTGTATCGTTACATCTGTCAAATGCACTGGCTGCCTGGGGGCTGAGAGGAGACCTTAATCCTAAAGCCTTCAGAGAAATTACTTTCCTGAGAAGCATTTCTTTCCCACTCAGTCTTGAGTTCTCCTGTGCAGGCCACCATTCTAATTGCAAGACCTACAGATGTGTGAAGACAACCACTGCTGGGAACCTGTTCTTCTAAGCCACACTGACAAAGGCAGGAAACATCTAGAGAGAGAGACCTTGCAAAGTAGCATTCTGCATGGGAACAGAGCAACAGTCACTTGCCTTGCCTGAAAAGCGGGAGGAAAAACAATACTGCTTGTGGCTCTGGTCAGAGTGGACAATCTCAGGATTGCTGCATCGGCAACCAAGGTACTCCCACTGCAAAAAGCCCACAAAATGATGCTACTTCAGACCTCCTCATCTAGGAAATGTTGTCCCTCTGCTGGGCTAGCTTATGCAGGGAAAAGCGTGCCCCAGTTTTAACTGCTTCTTGTCCCATTCAGGATGATGCAGGACTGTTTTCAAACAGGACAGGCTAAGTTGTACTTGTTTACACAATAAAATTCCCGATCCTACAGTAACCTTACTAGTCCTACTACTGCTGTCAGTATTTCTGTGTCTGCTTAACTCTCTTCACACCACAACATTAACAAATGGATTGCTTCAAAAATAAAGGTTAGGACAAGGCTATTCTTCTGGTACCCTGTTCCTGTGGTCATGATGGGATCCCGTGCAGGGATCCTATGTGTATTTAAATCTTCACAGTGAACTAAAAAGTAGACCAGTATGAAACTGGATCTCATTTGATCTGAAAAGTTTTGCTGTGCTTATTCATAGAGCTGGGGCTCTAGGCACAGCTCCACCAAGCTGGATCAGTACCGAGTGCCTGACTGACACAAGGGTGTTCAGCCTGAAGAAAATAAGGCTGAGGGGAGACCTCACTGCTCTTTACAACCTCCTGAAAGGAGAGTGCAGGGAGCTGGGAGTTTGTTTCTCCTCCCTAGGAACAAGCAATAGGAAGAGAGGAAATGGCCTCAAGTTGCACCAGGGGAGGTTTAAGTAATATACAGAAAGAAACTTTTTGACTGAAAGAGTTCTCCAAGACTGGCACAGGCTCCACAGGGAGGTGGTAGAACCCCTAGAGGTGCTTCAGAGAGGCAGAGATGGGGTGCTGAGGGCTATGGTTTAGCACCACCCTTGGGAGAGTTAGAGAACAGTTGGCCTGGATGATCTTAGAGGGCTTTCCAACCGCCATGGTTCTATGATTCTAACAGCCCAAATCATCCAGTTTCTGCAAGATTTGCTGCCATGCCAGTCTGGCTCCTAGGTAGACAGTGGTCAGACAAGGCTAATAAAGGACACAGAAATAGGGCACCTGAGCAAAGATGCACCAAGTGCTGCGCAGCCACAGTAAGGTGATTGCACCTTTCTGTAACTTACTTGGAGACTACTTTGACTTATCTGATATTGAATTTCAAGAGTGAAAAGTAACCACTCCTCTTTATTTCTAGAGCCTATGTATAAAGCAGAGAATTTTACCACAGAGGCAAGGGGGTCTGTGAGGGACTTCTCCAAGCAAACACAGTATGTGTAAGGAACATGACAGGCTGATCCAATAGTCTTGCTGCTCTATGTGACCTAAACATACAGCCAGTGTCTTGCAGCATTTTAAGAAATCCCACCACACTTGCACGCTGGAGGTCCAATGTCTCACTTAAGCATATACATGTGTTCATGGAGCTGTGTGGACCAAAATATCCCGAGCCCAGATGATTGTGAGATCTAAACAAATGTCTGCACAACTGCCACACTGTGGCCAGACCTGGATTGCATCTTATAGTTACAGCACTTACAGAGGTCTTTCGAGCACGTGCTACCATCTGGCTTTCTTGTAGGAGAAGACACTGAATAAAGGTGGTGAAATTCCTGGAGGCTCACTCCCCACACAAGTGCTGAGACCTAGGACAATTGTTGGACAAATGTAATGACTTCCATTGCAAGGCTGACATTTGCACAAGTTAAATTCAACTATTTCCTACTGATGAGAAACAAGTGAAGTTATGTCACCGCAAAGATAATATGAGGAGAGCCTGGATCCTGCAGGACTAGCATGGTCCTGGCAGGCAGGTACGATTAGGGCTGCGGACAGCCTCTAAAGAGCTCATTGACCAAATTTAACATGTAGGGCTTGAGTAATTCTGATTAGTGGCAAGAGCTCTAAGTGCAAACAGAAAAGCAATTCAGTAGTTCCTTGCCTAAATCAGGTTTTGTATCAACTTCACGTAGTTTCAGAACCTTAATGCTGAACACAAACATTTGCCTAGAACTGCCGGAATTGCAGAGTGGTTTGGGCTGGAAAGAACCTTTAGGGCTCCAACCTTCATGCACTCATCAGGGACATCTCAAACTACAGCAGGATACGCAAAGCCCTGTCCCATCTGCCCTGGAATGGTTCCAGGGATGAAGCTTTTATCACCTCTCGGCCACATGGGCCTGTATTTCACCACCTTCAGCATAAAAAATGTCTTCCTCCCATCTAGTCCAAATCTCTGTCCTTCAATTTCAAACCATCACTCCTTGTCCTGTCTCAGCAGGCTCTAAGAAGTCTGTCCCCAGCTTTCTGAAAGGCTGCAGTAAGATCTCCCTGGAAGCTTCTCCAGCCCTCTCCACTTGTGCCTTTTTTCTGGACCTGCTCCAACAAGTTCATTGTTTTTTTCCTGTGCTGAGGACTCCAGAGCTGGACAGAGTTCTCCAGATGGGGTGTCACCAGAGCAGAGGAACAGAATTTCCCACCTTGACCTGCTGCCCACACTGCTTTTGGTGCAGCCCAAGACAGCTGACCTTCTGTGCTGCGAACACACATTGCCAGCTTGTGTTCAGCTTTTCACCCACCTGTACCCCAAGTCCTTCTCCATATAGCTACTCTCAGTAAAAGGGATTCTCCCAATCCAGGTGCAGGAACTTGCACTTGGCCTTGCTGAACCTCATGAGGTTCACACAAAGCCAATTCTCAAGCTTAACTCAGGTCCCTCCGAATGACACCGTGTCCCTGGAGGCTGCTGACCACACTACTCAGCATGGTGTCATCTGCAAACTTGCTGGGGGTGCATCCAATCCCATGATGTCACTAATGAAGATACTAAACAGCACTGGCCTCAGTATAGATCCCTGAAGTTCCCCACTGTCACCTGTCTCCATCTGTACACTGAGCTGTTGACGGACCATCCTGTCAATTCGTCACCCACCAAACACTCAACCCATCAAATCCATGTCTCTCCCATTTAGAGAGAAAGCTGTCAAAGAACCATGCCAAAAGGTCTTACAAACTCCAGATAGATGACATCTGTAACTCTTCCCTTGACCACTGATGGAGCTGCTCCATCATAGAAAGTCTCTAGGTTGGTCAGGCAGGACTTTCCCTTGGTAAAGCCATGCTGGCTGTCTTAAATGACCTCCCTGTCCTCCATGTACCTTAGCAGAGCTTCTAAGAGGATTTGTTCCATGATCTTCTCAGGCACAGAGGTAAGGCTAACAGGTTGCTAGTCCCCAGGATCCTCCTTTTGCAGTATTCCAGTTCTTCCAGTCTCCAGGAACTTCATCTGACTGTCAGGGCTTTTCAGCTACCCTGAAGAGTGGCTTGGCAACTCCATCAGCCAGTTCCCTCAGGACTCTGGGATGCATCTCATCATGTCTCACGGACTGGTGTATGTTCAGGTTCCTCAGGTGGTCACAAACCTGTTCTCTTAACAGTGAGACTGCTCCCCTGATCCTTGTCTTGTGGATCATCAATCTGAGAGGCGTGAAGAGAAAGGCCGCCATGAAGACTGAGGCAAAACGTTGTCGAGTACCTCAGCCTTCTCCTGGTCTGCTGTTAACTGTTTGCTCATCATATTCAGTCAGGGGATGCCCTTTCTTTGGCCTTTCTTTTCCAGCTGATGCCTGCAGAAACCTTTCTTGTTATTCTTGGCATTCCTTGCCAAGTTCAGTTCCAGCCACGCCTCGGCCATCCTGACTCCATCAGAACAGAACTATCAGATAGAATCTATCCCAGCTGGCAAGCTCAGAAGACCAAGAAATCCGATGTGAAGGTTTAATGGTTTCAATAATTACGAATTTATTTTTGTAAAAAAAAAAAAGAAAAAAAAAAAAAAGGTAGCAGTGTAGAATACAGCAAGAGTTTCTGGTTCCACGCACGCAGGCTGGGAACATTCCAAGCTATGTGTACATTTGGGGAAGGAGATGAGACAAAAAAGAATTGACCAAAAAAATGTTACTCAACATGGCAGGATTTTTAAAAAAGGTTAAAAATTAGGTATCAATAGTGTCTTCTTAATATTGCTTTCATTACTGAAAACTGAAAAAAAAAAAACACTTCACTTGACAGACTGGGTTAAAAAATGGGAGAGGGGGGGAACAAAAAGGCTGCTACAACACTGCCATACAGTCCAAAAAAAAAAATAAAATCATACTTCAGTATTTGCATACTTGATAGCAGCATTCTCCCACTGAACCATGTGAAACTACAGGAAGAACACATCAAAGCAAAAAATAAACTAAAATATGGCAGTTATCCATCAGGACTGCAAACCTAGAGTGGAGTCGCTAAGTAGATGAACACAGATTGAGAATGAGTCGGGATCTACATTCTTAGCTGCATCCCGTTCTGCACCAACAGACACACCAAGCTGAGTGCCAGCTTTGCCTATTTTATTTTTGGCCAATTCCGAGGTTTTTTTTCCAGTTCATAGTTCACTGCATGCTTGGAATAGAGAAGGTCCTTCTACACAACGAACTTTTTAAGTAGACAGCTGAAAATCAAATGTACTACCTGTAAACACACAAAAAAAATACAAGCTTTGTGTTTAGTTTCAAAGGAGCGCTGCTCCAGGTGCATTATCTTCGGTATCTGCCTCGTTCACCTCTGTCTCTGTCCCGGTCACAAAGCCTCTCTCTCTCCCTCTCCCGATCGCGGCCTCTGTCCCGTTCCCTGTCTCTTCTGTTGTCCCTGGGCCGGTCCCGCTCCCGTTCCCTCTCCCTCGGCCTGCTTCTCCGACCGCTGACCACTGCTTGTGTGCGGCGCAGGAAGTCGTCGACCCTCATGTCGTAGTCGTGCTGGATCAGAGGACAGATGGTTATTCTCTTGCCCAGGTTCAAACCCCCTCCCTTCTCTCAGCCCAAGGGGTGGCCAGCCTTCCTGGCAAAGCCTAGCACTCAGAAATAACATGGCCAGCAGCCCTCAGCACAGGTTTCTTCTTTGATCTTCAGGGCAGCACACCAAGGCTGTGCTTCCACTGTGGAGAGGCTGGGGTTCAAACCACAGAATAGTAGGGGTTGGAAGCGACTTCTGGAGATTATCCAGTTCAACCTCCCTGCCAGAGCAAAGTCACCTAAAGTAGGTCATACAGGAACGCATCCAGACAGGTCTGGGAAGTCTCCAGAGAAGGACACTCCACAACCTCTCTGGGCAACCTGCTTCAGCACCCTCACAGCAAAGAAGTTTCTCCTCATGTTGAGGTGGAACTTCCCGAGTTCCAGCTCATCAGATACCAGTGAGAGACCTCAAAGCCTAGCAGCCTTCAAAGCCAGCTAACAGCAATCTCCAAGCTTTCTACCCTGGGTGATGATGTGCCTGTAAGAAGTTCTAACCCAAACTTCTCTGCTGATGATGTAGTTTGTTGTGCAATTGTTGCACACACATCTTTATCAAAACTGAGCTTCAAAGCTAGGGAGCTGGAAGACGTTTTAAGCACACAGCTCAGTTCTTAGGAGTGAGGATTTTGCACTTCTACCTCAAGTGGGAGAGAGGAGCTTTTCAGGAGATGCTGGAAGCCTCTAGTCAGTCTAAGTAACTGATCTCTCCAAGGAACACTAACACAGGTCTTAAAAACAGTTTATCAAAACAAACACGTCTGAGGTCAAACTACACCTGTACCCCAAATTCCTGCTATGCCCTGCAGCCTCACCCCCCGCTGCTTCCATGGACACTTACTACTCGTTTGTCTCTGTATCTTGCTTCATGTGGTACAGGATGATGTCCTGAGTATGGTGGATGAGCTTGAGGTGGAGGTGCATGGTGCTGATAGTAAGGGTGGTGTGGTGGCTGCTCCATGCCGGGATACGGTGGCTACAAGAGAGTCAGAGGAAGTTTGCTGAGCATTTCCAAACAAAGGGATGTTGGGAATTAAGAACAAAAATTACTTTCATCCAGAGGGAAAACACACTGTCTCACTCTATCTCACCACAGCCTCCTAAGGGAATGGCAGACCATTTGCCATCAATCAGCATGCTTTACTACTTCTCTGCCACTGCTTTGCTAAGTTCATCCATCATTCTCCCAAACACACTTTCTTTCTGCATCTTCCTTCAAGTGGTAATGTACATCCAATTTCTCCTACTTAAACGTGGTGTTACTATGGGGTTGGGTTTTTTTGGTTTGGATTTTTATTAAACAATACACCTTATGGATGTTCTCTTCCATTTCTACACTCGGCATGGCCTTTCCTTCCTGTGTTACTGAAGCATCTTTGCTTGCATTGCTGCCAGAAAGAAGGTGGTGGAAGTGCTGGATTTCAGGATGACTACTTGGACAGCATGCAGAACAGGGAAAAGAGGAGGACAAAATATAAACAGGACTTTCTGAAAGCTTAGTTGTACTTGAAAAAAAAACATTTTCCTCCCAGTCTGACAACTTTGTTTACTTTCTTCAGTTAAAATGAGCCGTTTCATCTGAGAAAAAAAAAAAAAAGAGGCTACAATAGCATCTCTACACCTGGTGCTGCCTTCTGCTTGTTGACAGCATACAAAATAGCCAGGAGACTCATTAAGAGTTACCAAACCCCAGGACCCTCAGGGCCAGAATTACTAAACACCACCAAAATAACTCATCAGAATTACCATTCCTCCTGACACGATGTCACACCCAGCTGTTCAAGGGAATCATCACCTCTTAAGCCTCTGCAGCAAGTCCACATCTGTGATACCTTTCTTGCTCAAGAGGGAGCCAATTACTACTTAGATGTAGTATACAAAATTTCATCATAGCCTTTTTTGGCTAAAGGATGATTCTGCTGTTCTAAGAGTTTTCAGTTTCTTGACGGCTCAAACCAAGCCAGGTTCCTGCTGCTTTACCACCTACTATAATGCTAGGCTATTTCTTTGTTATTTGATATTATTTTTTTTCTCTAAAGATTGTAGCTAGTTACAGCAAAGGCAGAGTTTAGGAAAAGGGAAGAGCTAACCACAATGCTCAAAAAATTCCTGAGGGTTTGCACAGCACTCACCCTCAGCTCCTTTCCAATTCTGATTGTAGCTCAGCCAAGACAGAAAGTGGCACAGGCAACAGCAATAAATTACAGCACAGCTAATCCACCGAAATTGCGTTAAAAGTTAAGACTACAGAGATGCATGTTGTACATGGGTGATTTTAACATATGCTTCTTATTAAACACACTAAATATGCTAGGCTCCTCTGGTGGGGAAGGACAAAAAAAAACCCCAACAATCAAAAGCCATATTCTAGACGGAAAACTGAATTCAACAAGACACAAACCATTCCTTGCCATGGTGGTGGTGGTCCCATGTTGTGGAATTCCCTCACGTAATCATTGTAGGACTAAAATGAAAGACAGCAGTGTTAACATTTGTGATGAGTATCCTTTGGAATGGCAGAAAGCTGAATGCAAAGAAGTGCTCCAGAAAGTCTCCATGCACCAACTTACCCCATTTAAAAATACATCTCGGCGAACTCCTGAAAATCGTCTGTTGGGAATAAAAATTTGTACAACTAAATCCAATTTATCCACACACAAGTTGCCAGGGTGTAAAATGGATTAACAGGAACACACCTTACCTGTCTACTTCGGGGTATCTGGGATCCTTTATATACCCTGTTCGAACATCAAGCAGTATTAATTCAATTTACCATTTCAAAAGGACACTCTTACAAAACAGACTCAAACTGTCCTTCCATTCTGTGCCAGCTACCAAGTTGTGTCTACCTGCTGCTAGCCCTGCTTTCAAGATAGCTCTCAAAAACATACCAACTTCTAAGAGGCACTACACAAAATACTCTAATGTAGGAACAAAAAAAATATGCAAACACACCCCTTGGAGCTTGCACAGAGGACAAACAAACATGCAAAGGGTGTCTGTGCAAATAAGCACCTGAATTGGGGATGCTCATATATTGAGGGCTACTGTACCCTGGCGGTCACTTACTGCTCAGCAACTCTTCATTCAGTATAGTGTTCATCTGGACAGCTCTTAGGGCCAACTTCTTATCAGCTTTTGGATAAAATGTTACACAATACTAAAAATTACCTAAAAAGCATCTGGGAAAGGGTAAAGAAGTTTTGCAGCTTCACTGTGTTCCCACCAAGTAAACTTTAAAGAGTTCAGTGAAACGGTGCAGAACACCAGATGTGCTCACGCTAATAAAATAATGCTTCCGAGCCTCATTGAAAACAAAATTGCTCTGTACTTTAAACAATGGGCTTGGAAAGGCACGGAGCAGCATCAACACTCTTTCTGCATCAAAGAACACAGGCTTTGCAGGCATGCTGGAGAGATAAAGGCAGGTTGTTAAAAAAAAATGAAACTCAGAAATCTGCTAGAGAAATAATGGAATTGAGATTTCTAACAGCAGTGAAGATAGAAGTGACAATTTCTTACTAATTGCCTTCTGAAAAAAAAAGCCAATCACCTTCCAGTATCACTCGTGTTGTTGCTGCATTCCTACTAGAGAACACCACAACTCCTTTCTCAAATTCAGCATTACCCTCCCTTGTAAAATGCAGTGAAGATTTCCTCCTTCTTTCCTTGTGGCAAGCTGGTAAAACAGCTCTCTACACTCACAACTGAACATCCATCAGCTCTAAACACAGGCCTCCCGTCAGGCAACAAAACTTCTGTTAAACTGTTTAATTAGATGACTAGTGCATTGACAAATAGGTCAAACTAATTCTCGTGCCCTCAAGAGGCTCACTCACAACCATGTACAGAGCTCTGAGGCTTTTCAAGGAGCTCAGCCTAGATTATGCTCATCTCTCACTCTCAAAGCTGTGTTACTGGCTTCTGTGAGAGCTGGGTTAAAGTAGCAAGCAGCACTTGGGCCAAGCCCTGTTTTCATATTCAAATCACATCAACGCATCACTTTGGGATTAACAAGGACACACTAAAAGAGAAAACACCTGTGAATTGGTGCACATAAATCTTCATAGTAAGATATTAACCTGGTCTTTGGTGAAACTCAGGGGGATAGTCAATCCTTGAAGAATTGGTGCACATAAATCTTCATAGTAAGATATTAACCTGGTCTTTGGTGAAACTCAGGGGGATAGTCAATCCTTGGTTTCTTTCTGCTGTTATGAATATCATAATCCTCTGGTCGACGCCTACACAAATTAGATATCAAAGATTAAACAAGGTTGCTCGGAGCATTCAGCACAGCAGAACACGTCACAGGAATAGCTTGAGCTGCCCAGGATCTCAATTTAACCATTCAGATCTCCATCTGCTTCAAAATGTTCCTACAGTTTTGGTATTTGAACTCAAAGAAGTCAGGAACAACAATCCAATCAAATACCCTCCACTGGCAGCTTTCTGGCTCCAGGAGCTCTGGCAGTTAAAGAAAGAACTCTATCAAACGGCACTGTTGTACCAAAAAGGGTAACAAATTTGTCTAGGCATTGACATTACACGTGCCAAATTCCATTTTGAAACAAGTTATTGGATACCAAAATAATTTCCAGAACTAAATACAGTGAAAAGCAGGTGGCAGAACATATTATTACAGTCAGAAGGCATGGGCATTGCTGGATTTCATAGCCATAGTTGAAAGAATTCTATAGAAGGTCTCCTTCCAAGACATTTCTAAACACAATTCTGCACACTTTGAAAAGTGGCTTCTTTCACTGTAGCTCTTCTAACTGGGCAGGCCAATAAGAGTATTTCTAACAATTTCCATTCTAAGCAACTTAACAGCAATGCATTGGTGCCTTTTACAGGAAGTTTTAAGAATGCTTAAACTTCCTGAGAATTAAAATAATTGGAGCTCCTCTCTGTGCAAACAGCTCTTTAACTTCAGACAGTTATCTTTAAAAACTTGGCTCTCAGGGAGGAAATTTGATTATAGAAGTTACATTCCAGTTGAAGAACTTAAGAATAGCTGCCAATTTTGCTCCACCAAGGTACATAAACATTAATGGGAGACTCCAATGCTAACACAACAGTGTTTCTAAACAAAGCAGCTACAAAA